>NC_069406.1:80920381-81044973 GCF_026875155.1 Cherax quadricarinatus | reverse complement strand
TGTGGCGATAAAATTTCGTGTTTTAAAAACCCGGGTTTAAAGAGATAAGAGAGATAATGTGTTGTTGTGTGTGTGTGGTAGGAGGCTCGGTTTTTCCCCCGGGTGGCCGATGACCCCCGACGGAGGTGGAGCTCAAACGGCCTCGCTGGGCCTCATGACCCCCGACGGGATGGAGCTCACACACGGCCCGGGGGAGGCACAAAATTCGATATTGCTACAAAAAATTTTAGAGAGCGTCGCACCATGGGTAAATTTGTTTTTGCATTTTTTATTCTTTTTTATTTCAGGGTGGGGGAGTAAAAATCGTTATATAAATCAGTTATGCCCCCTTTCGATCCTTTTTTCTTTCGAAAATTCCTTTTTATATATCCTTTTTCCCCAATTTTTTTTTTTTTTTTTAACTGGTTGGTGTTACTTTAAATCATAACTTTTATTTTTTTTAAAAAATAATAGGGGGGGCGAATAAGCTGCTGTACGGGCCCAAGCAGTGTGAATGTGGGGGGGTTTTTGGTGGGGAGTACGTGCACACTCCGATTTGTTTGAGTGGGGCGAGATTTCCCTCCTCCCCCGCCACTTTCAATCCCTATGGGCCCCATCACTAATTTCTGGCCTGTCGGCTTTTCATTTCTTCCTTGAAACCCGTATTGAATTTTTCTCTTTGCTTCATCCAAATCTTTCCCACTTTAAAACCCCCATTAGACTGAAGATTACTTAAATTTCTATTGCTCATAGGTCTTTGTGATAAGAAAAAAGTATAAAAAAGAAGGAACCGCAACGGCTACCGGGCCTATGCGAGGCAGCTCCAATTCCCCCACCGGCTTAAGCCAATGTCTTGCCCTAGGAGGTCAGACAGTCAATTTAAAGGGAGGAGCGTGCATCCGACTTAATAGCACAAGCTAGTGGTCCAACTCTGCCCACCCACACCAAATCAGTATTTTTCCAACCTTTTTTTAAACAAACCCAAAGTTTAGCATCTATGACGGTATCGGGAGTTTTTTTCCACCATCCACAATCTATTTCCAAATCAGTGCTTTGTATATCCTTTCCCGAATCTGAATTTTTCCAATTTTAAAATCATTGTTCGAGTCCTCTCTATGAATTTTTAGCACCTATTTACACCCCTTTATTAATTTCCCATTTCCCTTTATACCCTCAATCATTCCCCTAAATTTTATCCTTTCTAGAGGTGCAGATTTCAGGGCCCCCCCGTCATCCTCGTAGGGAAGATTTCTGTAAATGGGATCAACTTTGCATCCCCCTTTGTACGTTTTCCCTGCATTTTTATCCATTCTGTAATACGGTCCAAAAATGTGCACAAATCTAAATGAGACCTAACCCAAAATTATATAGAGTTAAGAAAAACCTGAGGGGCTTTATTTTTTTATACTTTGCTATGAAGCCAAGGATTTGTTCCCCTTATTGGAAACCAAATGCATTGTTGTCTTGGTTTTAATTAAAAAATCAGAACCCTAAATCCTTTTGAATTAATATTAAGATTACATTATTTAGTTTTATGTCGCATGGTTTTTTTCCGTCCAAATTTAGAATTTGTTTTGTTATATTAAACTGGATCTCCCACTTCCCCGACCATGATCAGTCTTTTCAAATCACCCTGGAGTGCTCTGTGTCCCATTAAAATGAATTGGAAAGGCCTATTTTTGTGTCATCAGCAAATTTGCTTATGTCGCATTTATTTCCCTTTATTATGTCGATAATGTAGATTGTGAACAAAAGGGGCCCAAATTGACCCGTGGAACACCCCTTGTGACTGCCCCATTCTGATTTCTCCCTTTATGAAACTCTTTGCTGCCTATTGTCAAACATGCCTCAACCCCCGGAAAAAAAAAATTTTCCTCCTATTCCATGTGCCATAGCTTTTGAGTGGAACTTTTTCGAAAGCCTTTTGAAGTCCGTTTTTACACAATATCATATTCTTCCATGATTACCTTTTCAAACCCCAGTGAAGAAAAATTTGTAAATTGTTTTAAAACGGAACGCCGTTTTTAAAACCCTGCCGGATTCTTTTAACAATTTTTGGGCTTTCGAGATAGCTAAGAATTTCTTCGGCAATTATTTATTCCATAAATTTTTCCCCTATGGAGGTAAGGCCCTTTTCCCATAGTTCGAAGCAAAAGGGCCTGTCACCTGCTTTGTAAACAGGTATTAATTTGCCCCTATTCCCTTTTCAGGCACTAGCCCGTATGTATGATTGTTTAAAAGTTAGCCAAAGGTATGCAAATTCCACTTTACATTTCCCTTTCACCCTTGCAAGCATTCATCAGGACCCCGGGGGTTTGTTAGGTTTTTTGTTTCTCTATTTTTCTGAGGCCTGTCCAGTTACCGCAATCGTGCATAGTTTATTATCGTCCTGTTCTACATAATCTATTATTTCTGGAATTTCGCGTAAAAACTTAGAGGAAGTAAGAATTGAAAATTTCACACACATCCTTATCACTGTCAGTGATCTGACCAGAGTTACGTGGGGCTATCTTGTCCCTAATCTTACTTCTGTATACCTGAAAAAACCTTGCGACCTTAGCCTTACAATCCCTTTTTGCTTTTCTTATTCTTTTTTTTATTTCTCTCTTTAATTGAATATATTGATTTCTTAACTGCCCATCCCCTCTTTTGATAGCTCATCCCCAAAGATTTTGTGTTGTAATCATGTCTACAAGTGTTTCTTTCCTGCAAGGTCATCAGGTTACGTTCCTTCGACCTGTCCTCTTTGTGCACTCCTTTTTGAGCTTCGTGTGATTTATCAGGTGCAAGCTCCATGCTAGGACCACATTCTCAATGATTGGCATAACATTTGTAGTATATAAATTTCTGAATTGTTGTTATAAGTTCCTGGATGCTTTAGGAAGTGCGTTAATCTTGCATTTGCCCGTGACGTTACACTGCTGATATGCATATATGGTAATAATCTTGGTGTTATATTTAGCCCAAAGTCCTTTTCACTCTCTGATATTAGCAGCTTCTCTCCGCTCATGTTGCATTTAGTGTCAGCTTGACTACATTTGTAGCTTACTGAGGTGTCCCTGAAATTTCTTCTCATTAGCTTTTTACATCATCCATAAATGGTGATACATATGACGAAATCCCCTATATCAGGTTGTTTCCTTATATTAGGAAAGGTATTGTTCAATGACAAACCCCGCTCGTTACTCGCTCCCATTCTGATGTCTCATTCCTGATTGTTTCTATCTGCCTTCTATACATTCAGGTATTCATTGATCCACTGGAGCCTCTGCCATTTAACACTGCCAGTTCCTCTAATTTCTGGACTTGTCTATTGTGCGGTACTGTATCAAATGCTTTGCTGCTAAGATGATGCAGTCCTTCTAGCCCTATTTTGTTTCTTCTCAGTCACATCGTCATGAAAAATCAAGCATATTTGTAAGACAGAATTAGCATTCCAAAATCCGCCTTGAAGACCATATTTGCCTTCTCTAATTTTCTAGTTTTCATTTTGATTGGAAAGATTGGTTTTATACCTTCGATATTGTGTCACTTAGTACCCATGGAGATATGTTATCAGGTTCCATTGTTTATATCACATTAATTAAGGTTACTTAGTAGTCTCATCAATTCATATGTTCTAATGCTTTCTAATACCTGTTAATCCGGAGTTTCTGAAGTGGCTTCTGGTAAATCTTCACTTTCTTATGAAAAGATCTCTTTAAATCGTTAGCTAGTCTCTTCACTTCCGTCAGTCTCCGTCATCGTTCCATCCTCCTCCTGCAGAATTATCTCTTGGACCTTTACGTTTGTCCCTTTTTTCTTATGTAGCTATGGAGAATTTTTTATTTTCTGTTGGCCTCTGCTGTTGTATCATAATTTTTTTATATCCTCTAACTTCCATTTTAATTCTTGTATATTCGTCTGTGGCTATCCTACCTTTTTTCTGTTTCTCTGCACTTTGATTTACTCTGGTTTTCTTTCAAGTCCTCTGCTCATTCCCTTGGCTACTCTACGTTCTTCATTTAACCATTAGCTTTGTTTCTCTTGTTTCGTTTCTTTCGTACTTGCTACAAATCTTCCCTTCGCGCTCTTTTACGTTCATCCATTCTTGTACAATTTTGCTCCTCAGTTCCCGTTCCCAATATACGCTACTCAGAAACTATGTTGTTCTATTATCGTCCTCCCATCTGCAATCTCATTTGCTGTTACTTCTTCCATTTCCTTCACCATTCTCATTTCCACCAGGTACTCAAAACTTATTACCACAAGATTGCTGACACCTAGTGATTCTCTGTAAGTAATTTCAGGTATTTCAGAATGTGTTTGTGTGTTTGTAAATGTAAGAAGGGAGTGGTTCCGGCTTTGTATTACGTTATTTTTTATTATTTACATTATACTGCATCGTAGTTTATTGTATTGTCCTGCGTTGTGCCGCATCGTTTAGGGTTCCGTTATGTTGCTGTGTGTTGATTCATATCGCATTTTCATATGCTTTTGTGAATTGCATTATATAAACATTATTTTTGTTTGATTGTTTAGTGTTAAAATTAGTGTTCTGTTTAGTTAAAAAAAAATTACATATGCTGTAATGTACAGAATTTAGGAATTTTGTAATGTGTGTCGGCAAATAGGTCTCTGAAGGACGATGTTAAAAAAGACGGTAGAAAAAAAGATAGACGGGGTGGAAAGAAACTTTATCAGTTGAGTAAAAAAGTGGAATGCATCAAGAGTATAGGCGCATCAACACGTCTGTAAGGAATGAAGCATGATTTTTAAAATTTGCAGCACGTAGGAGGCAAGAAGCACTGGAGATATAAGTTTGAAATGAATTTGTGGTCTGAAAACAATGCAGAAAATTAGAACATAAAGAATGGGGATCTTAGATAGAGCATAGGATGGCTTGTTGCAATGACTTAATCTTTTGGAAAGAATGGAGGAGGATAGGTTACCCAAATGAATGTATAAATTTCGAGGACGTCACAGGAGGGCAGGATGTTATAGTGGTAAGGGCCTGACCGTCTAGCAGACACGTGAGTGTATTAGATCGGAATGAAGACAAGCCATTTCTGGGATTTCACATATTGACTGCCAGCAAAATAACATAAAATAAAGAAATCCACGATAAAAAGCAGGCAAGCCGGACTTTAATTATGGAAGTGGGAAATAGTGTGTCTACTCTGAAGGATGGTCGGCGATATTGCTTTTGGGACGGTTATTTGATAAGTCTTATCTATGCACTACTGATAAGAGAGCTATTGTATGAGTAATGAATGTTTCCTTCTTCGGATTATTCTACCTTGGTTCGAAACGCCGACGCAGCATTCAGTTCTTTTCCATTGTACATGTACGAGAATGGGAGTGCAATACATATACAGAGAAAAACTGTAATATCTTATTGTTAGTGAAGAAGAACTTTGTACTATTTTCAACACATTTCCTTTCACTTTTTACATAAGAGGATATAACTAATGTCAGAAATCAGTAATCATAATGGTCAGTACGAAAAAAAAGTCAATTGGCCCTGGTGAGCTGTTTTCAAGGGTTATTAAGCAACGTAAGGAGGAACTTAGCAAACCCTTAGTCTTTTCTACGTATCAATACAAACAAGTATTGCACCGAAATGGAAAATGTATCAAAGAATCTCAACCTAGTTTCACAAACTATTCGAAGTGGTAGACAAAGATAAGAATGCGATAGTGTGTATATGGAATTCAGACTGGCCCCTCGATAAAGTTTTACACTGGAGATTGATTACGAAAGTGGAGCACATGGAAAAGGAGAAATTATCTAGGTATGAATGACTGACCGGTATTGTGCCTTTTTTTGTTATTTAAAAGAGGGTTTACCTTAATGGAGATGAATCTGAATGGGGATTGTTACAAGTGGTGTGCCACAGGGTTTCGTGTTGGGACCTTTGTCGTTCACAACCTACCTAAACGACATTGGTATAGAGAATAAATAGCGAGATTAGTAACTTTTTAGGTGACACTAAAGTAGGCCATCAGATAATTTCTGATCTGTACACTAGAAGACTACAGGATGACCTGGATAACCTGACGTTGTATTTAGAGAAGTGGCAGTTACATTTACGTGCAAGCAAGTGTAAGAATTTAATCCGAGAAAAAGGAAATAACTATAGCTAAATAATTTTGATCTAAGTCAATGAGAAAAAGATCTAGGAGTTCTGGTTACCAGCACTTTAAAGCCAAGACAACGGAGTACAAGTGTTTGCAATGAAGCTAATAAATTTCCTGGCTTCTTATTAAGGAGTATAAATAATAGAAGTCCTAAGGTTATACATCATCTATAAATGTTTTTTATTTAGACTCCTGCTCAGTTCTGGTGTCTATATCACTGGTTCGGCATAAATCCGCTCGAAAATATACAGATTGAAAGTTAAGACACATGTGCAACATCTGGATATCTTTATTGTAGACGTTTCGCCATCCAGTGGCTTTATCAATACAGATTCTAGGACATAATTAGAAGACAGTAGAACTATATACAAAAGATGAGGTAATCAGTCTCTCAGCCTTGGAGTTAGTGTTCACAGCATCGATGCTGTGAACACTAACTCCAAGGCTGAGAGACTGATTACCTCATCTTTTGTATATAGTTCTACTGTCTTCTAATTATGTCCTAGAATCTGTATTGATAAAGCCACTGGATGGCGAAACGTCTACAATAAAGATATCCAGATGTTGCACATGTGTCTTAACTTTCATATTGTCGGTATTTTATACCTTTCTTGCACAATATACAGATTGATGATAAGGCTGAAGGCACTGAATTTGCGCTCTCTAGAAAGGCGTAAAATTAAAGGCTATATGACTGATATCCCGTAGATCGGTTAACAGCGCACTCATCCTTCACATTGAGTGTCTATGGTTGAATCCCCGGTATGGGTGGAATCACTGACGTATTTCCTTAAGACACCTGCTGTCTCTGTTTACCTAGCAGTAAGTAGGTACCCGGGTGTTAGCCGAGTGATGTGGGTAGCATCCTGGGGACAAAGTTAACCTAATTTGTCCGAAATGCTCTTCATAACCAGGGGGATTTCTATATAGTGTGTAATTGATGTCAGCTAGGTTTGTATAAGTTGTACATGTACTTGCAGAAATAAAGATTATCATTATTATTACTATTATAATTATTTTAAATGGAAGACAAATATATATGAAAGGAATATACATAGCATATTGAAAATATCTAACCAAGGCAGGACTCTCAGCAGTAGATTCAAAATGGAAACAAAATAGATTTAGAAAGGATATTGGGATGTACTGCTTTGACAATAGAATTGCAAATGAGTGGAACAAACTCCCAGATTGCGTAACTGAGGCATATAAATATAGGCATATAAAAATAGCTATAAATATTGGCTGGATGGGTACATGAGTGGGTGTGGGTGGGTGTGAATTTGACCTGCCTAGTATGGGGCAAAAGGCGTAATGCAGAATTCCTTCCTTCTTACGTTAAGATAACATTTATTCGAATTTTTAAACCGGAGGGTTAGCCACCCCAGGATAACCAAGAGAGTTAGTGCATAATCCAGAAATGTCTTATTTTCCGTGGAGTCCTTTATCCTTGTCCCCCAATGATGCGACTCATACCTCTCGACTAACACCCCACGTACCTACTTACTGCTAGGTAAACAGGGGCAGTAGGTGTAAAGAAACAATACCAAACGTTACCACCCATGCCGAAGATTGAGCCACGGACAGTCAATGTGTCAGGCGAGTGCGTTGCCAACCAAGTCACAGGATAATGGACACGAGACAAGTTATATTCTAAAATGAGAATGCGTTAGTCTGGCTCATGCGGCTAGCTGATATTCACCTGTCGTACTCTCTTTCTAGCTACCTACATCACGGACCTAATAAAGCAAGTTCACCTCTCTTTTCTATTATGTGAATATTTTTCTAGTATTTATACATAAAACGTATAAGAACAAAAGGAGCACGGCAGGAGGCCTACTGGCCCATGCTAATCAGCCTTTCCCCTCCACTATCCTTCCACTCTTGTCTTCATGGTTATCAGCCGACCAACCCACTGCTCTACTCACCCTCTCACACACACCTGCCTTCTGGTATATATAGCAACAAACTTACGCACCCCTATCCCAAAACACACCTGCCTACATGCATATCTTCTAACAACCCCCTCAATATGCCCCACAAATACCTACCTCCAACTATCCCCCTGCAGCTAACATACCCCTTAAACACACCTGAATTCATACATATTTACCAGTAACCCCCCCCTCTCACGTACATCACCACGACACCCCCCCCCCCACCCAGTTACACATTTGCCTTCCTGGTTCAGAGACGTCTCCTTGCCAACAGGCTTATCTTTTACCTCTGTTGTCAAAGGAAAATTGCCTTATTATCATATTTATTAACTTCTTTCTCAAATATTTAAGGGGCAGATTTTCACCTATGGAAATGAAATGATCGGATAGGAAGCCATTGTGGAAGGGAAGCGAAGGGATTGAAGAGTGGAAGAACGATAAAATGAAAAATATACGTTCTGATCAAGAGGAAAAGGGGAAAAAGATAGAGTTAAGGTGGGAAAAATTATTGAGATAGACGTAAGGAATTGGGAAACCTAAAAGATAGTAAAACTGAACTTTAGTAAAACTGAATTGAAAGTATCGACATTAAGAATGAGTGGTTTGTCTGAAAATGAGAGAGATTGTTGACTGAAGAGGTTAGAAAGGTAGATGGCAAGAACAGATCGGAAACAAATGCGTGACGATGATGATTATCACAGAATACGGTGGAAATTATTTATAAATTTAAATAAGATCTAGATAGCAAAATATTTTTGTATCAATCCTAGTCCACACAATTAAGCGCACTCAGGCAGATAACACTAAAAAACTGTCCTGATAAAAATACAAACCTTGTGTAATGCGGTCATCGTATGCGGTAGATGACTCTTAGTGCGGAGAAAAGTTTTATTAATGACGTTTCGTTCTGGGTTTAGCATGCTCAAGTTCTACCCAGAGGACGTTTCATTCTGGGTAGAGCGTTATGAAGCTCTACTTAGAGCACCTTACTCTGGAGCTGAGTGTTGAGAAGGTATTAGAGGAATATGTCCTTTAATGATAGAGGACTGGCCATCGTGCGATAGTGGCGTGAGAATAGTGGAAGAATAATTGTTGACAAGTCAGTTTAAGTATGAAGATGGATGCTGAATGGTAGAGTAGCATTAAAATTACGTGCGAGTTGGTAGAAAAGTGCGAGTGGTTTTATAGACGAATTTGAGTTGAGAGTTTTGTAGTAATATGTTAGTGATAAGAGTGTTGAAAGAGAATGGGTGTGGTACAAGGGTGATTGAGAGTGGTGAATTGGGTGTAGTAGAGTAGGTATGGTGGATTTAGTATACTTACATGCATGAAGTGGAGTGAGCAGAGTAGAATAAGCAAGATGAATCATGCTAGCTTGGTTGTAGATTTAGTGTGGTTAAGGAATGTGGAGGAGTGAGTTGAGGTTTAGGATGCAGCGGATTTATTGGACAAGTGAATGAGGAGAGAGTGGGATAAACCGAGTATTTGGAGTGAGTGTTGTAAAATTATAGGAGTGGAGTAAGTGTCATAGTCTTGTGAAGAAAGCATAGGGAAGTGAGTGGACTTGAGCGTTGAAAAGCGAGTGTGGTGAAGAGTGTAGGCGGAGTGCTGCTTTGAAAGTGTACAGTATGTACAATAGTATACCATTCCTACGTATTTAAATATTCAGCTTCTAAAAAGCTAACATATTTCCGAACAATAGTTATTAGGCCTAGAAGTCTTATATCTATTTCATCGTGAAATATATTTGAAATATTTTCACTAATTTGTATATAAAGGGTAACATGGAGATGAAATACTACAATATTGAAATATCTAAAGTTTTCATAGGGCAGATAAATCCATAACAACGCTTAGTTTTGTGGATCCTGTTTATATGGCAGAGGAAACAACGAATTAGCGAACCTGATGATGGGATCCATGAAAGGAAGTTACCAGGCATAATCACAACAACATAATAATAAACTAACACAAGTGGGGTGAGCCAAACCTAAACTTCAGTATTTCACCACTAAGTGGCGATAAACGTGTACTAAGGTTCATAAAGGTTGCTGCCACACACTTACGATGCGCGAAACAAAATATATGCGAGCAGATGGTCTGATCTTGCAAAATATTTTTCTTCTTAGGATCTTCTATAAATCTTGCTAGAGAAAAGACTTCATGATTCTAATATGTTTGCTTTACTGAATTTTCAGTTTCATGTAAATTCATTACTTATGTCTGATATTTAACATCCAAGATATGATTGTGTTGGGGGAGGTGACAGCCAGTTTACAGTGACATGTGCGAGGTATAGTTTACTGATAGCACGAGCTGGTGTTGACAAGAATGTGCTAGAACAGCTCTACTAGCCTTTCCTAGTCTATTTAGGATTACCACTTTTTGCTCACAATGCATCAGACTGCAGTTTTCACTGTGTGTGCTGTGTTACAGCGCACAATTTGCATTATTATGTTATTACCCTTGAAGGATGATGACACTAGGATGTGGCACTGAATTTATCAAAAGGAAAATCAGTATTGCAGTTAATTCCATGAAAAATGGGAAATTGGAACCTACACTGACCAAAATTAAATAAAAAAATTCTCTATGTAAGACTGGCCTACGTTTAAAATTTGAGTAAATATTTCAATTCGAAGTTATTATAGAGTCCACTTAGTGGGGTCTCTATTCTATTCATATTTTACAAGTTTTTAACATATTGTATTATTGTATTTATTGGTGTTGTGATACGTTTTAAATGTAATTGGCTAGTTTTTGTTGAAAAAAGAGAAACCAATTAACTTAACGTGAATCGTGGAAAACTATTTCTTTTCTAAATGCTTATGGGAAATCAACTTAGGCTCGAGTAGGACGGGTTGTGTTATGTAAGAGAGTGGCTCTTATCGTGCAACCTGCTATGTTTATTTTTCCACTTGCAAAGTGTGTTTATAGCAGTAATATATCTTGTATACTGCACTCAAGTCAACACAGGATCAAGCTAGCACTCGTCCACTCGGCACGAGGGGCCATGTTACTCTACAGAAGCTTTTGATGCAGTAACTGTTTCAGGGAATAACAGCCCTTATATTAGCCTACCACAGAGGCAATTTCTGCCCACATGTTAGGGAAGTTAACCATTCAGTCCCTCCACCTCACCTCGGCCACGCCTGACTCCAGGATTATCAAGTTTATAACGAGGTATCACAAGTTTATGTTATGTACCCTGCAGCCTTAACACAATGCACTGAGGTCCATCCACTTCACCCCGGTCATCATCGTTATTGAACCTTGGAGGACAGGGGTGGGAGTATTAATTACAAACAGTCGCAGGTCATGTTCACTTCCTCAGGGTATACCGTGTGTGTGATGCACATAAATAAAACTTGACTCTTCCACAGGAGAGGAAATGACGTGGATTAGTATGAGGGTTGACAAGGTGAGTTACAGGAACAAAAATCCTTGTTGAGTCATGCCCATAAGTTTAACTCCACGCAATAGTAATTTCTGAGGAGATAGAGAGAGATTAAATTGCTCAAAAATTCTGTTGTTGTTGTCAAAATTTAAATTGCTACAGCATATAAACATTCCATTCTTTGCTTGCTTTTTCTTCAGTGGCTAACGAAATTTTGTTCTATGCTATGGTGCAGCTATGGACTACACAAACATTGTTAGAAATATGTACGCCAAATACACACCTTTAATGTTCGTGACAGTGGTTGTCAGCCTTCTGTCGATCGAGCAATCCCTGACGTTCTTCATTGTCATCTATGTACCCATTTGAACAGATATGAATAAAACTTTCTACAAATTCTGCGACAGGATCCGTCTCTTGCTGAGTGAAGCAGAGCAGCGCCATTATAATGATGACTCCTAACCGATGCATGGATTAATGGTGTACCCTTTTGTTTAAGTAATGCCTTGAAATACTTTTTTAAAATAAGATTTTGTTAGTGTATGGGAATTTTACGTTTTAATTTTTTTAGTCTGTTAGTTTTTACAGCAGGTATTCAGTCATTCAACCTTAGTGTGTAATGTATAGTCCTCGAAGATATGTCATCATCTTCATGCCGAGGCATGAAGATGATGACTTGTATAATGGGCCCAGAGATGTGCAGCAATTGAAAACAGCATTACAGGTGGGTGGTAGCCACTAGCGGAAATTGGTTATGACCGTAATCTGGTGAAGCAGTTGGCAATGGAATTTTAAATATTCTGTGAACCAAGATTTCACTGCACTACTGTGTGAGGCAAATATCATTACATTAATGGTATAAAAAGCAACAAGATGATGAATAAGACTTGTGAAACGCCTGGGAATCATTACTAACGATTTTGTTTGCCTCTTAAGCAAGATTTCTCAATCTCATACAGAGAATGTTTTAGGAGTGGAGACAATTAAAGTAGTAAGAAGGTAATTTTAATTTGTTCAGTTCCTTAGCTTTGGTAGGTGTTGCACGTGTGCCTTAATCGTCAACTAGTCGGTATTGCATAACTCTGACCCAGAAACACCGTGGAATCTTAGTAAAGATATAATTTACAATTGCCACATCGGTGGCCAAACCTATAGGCATGACCTACATCCAGTAATAGGTCCCGCTCACCTATGATGCAGTCTTTAACTGCAGCTCCTTTGCCCCTCCAGTATATGTTTCAGTCGTTATGCCTGTCCTCTAGATAGATCAAGGTAAAGTACTAAACTCCTTCAGTCAAGACACAGGAATTCGACACCTTAAATTTGCCTCTCCACTTCTTGTACTGTTTCAAATATAAAAATTTCCTCTGCATTAGATGGAAGAAAATCTGGCTGCGCAGGCGACATCTCTCGTCACTAAAGATAACTGTATTCACACGGGAAGTGCGAGGAAACTATTCTAAACTGTTGAAAATATAGCTTTTAGGAAGTATGAATATATCTTAGCGTGGAAAGAGTAAAGAGATGGCAAAACAAACCTTTACTCTTGCGACGCTAGGAGTGGCGTTGCACTTTCTCAAGTCATGACTTGATTGAAACTCAACAATGAATGAATCGCTGAGAAAATTAAATTTTACTGGGCAAACTGCCTTAGTTTCCATACTTATCGGTACTATTTGCTAGTCAAAACCTTAAATCTCGTCAAAATTGAAAATTTGAAAAATTTCTATGGACGAGCACTTCAAAATTGATTCTCGCGCACCTCAGTTAGTTGCAGGAAATGTGAATAGAGTTTCATTTATTTCCTCTTAGGTTTTGTTCCAGGCCTCAGAGACGGAAACACCTCCAACGATAATTATAAAATGGTTCACGAAACACTGGAGTAGAAACCAAAATGCTTCGCTGCCCAATTTCAGTAGGTAGTTTCGGTTTTTGAAAACTCATAAATATTGTATGCTTGAATTCAGAGCAGAGAAACATTTTCAATTCATTATTTGAAAATGAATTGTCAGAGAAACATGAAGCATCAGAAAAAAAATACGAAGTATTAATGTTTAATATAAGTTTAATAATAATAATTAAATAAAGGAAAAGTGGATTAAAGAGAGTGTAAGAATTATAGTAGAATAACCTTGCTGAATAAATCCGGTGGAGTGTATACTTAGGTCATTATTGAAAAACTTAGGAGTAAGACGGAGTATATTCAGATATGCTCCCCTGCATACCACTACTGTACTGGGTGGTTATTTGAATTGCTGTCACCTCCATTTCAGCTTAAACTAGTCTCACCATTCTCCTCTGACCTCTCTCGTTAACAAGGCGTTTTCGCTCACAAAACTGCCGTTCACTGGATGTCAGTGTTTTTCACATCATTCTCAGTAAATTCAATAGCAGTTTTGCTTAAAAGTCCCAAAAGATTAGCAGCTTTCTAGATCAAAAAAAAAAATCTGGCACCAATTCCACGGTCAGTTAAGATCCCATTATTCCAAATTCCGATGTTTGGTCTGATCAACTGAACCTCTTAACTGCACAAGCTTATAACAACCTGCAAAGACAAGAAAAACAAATAAACTCACATCTGCTAGCACACACACACAAACGTACCGTAGTTTTAAAAAAAATACATAAGCTGAACCATCAGCATAAACACATCAATTTACAGCAATTTGCAAACATCAACAATCTCACAGCAACTAGCGCAAACACACACACCCACACGTTCACAGCAATTTGTTATAACCCTGAAGCTCATACAATCTAGGAAACACAAGCACACACACACACCTGGTCAAGCACATCAAGAAATTAGAGAAAGTGCAAAGGTTTACAAGACTAATCCCAGAGCTACGGGGATTGTCCTACGAAGAAAGGTTAAAGGAAATTGGCCTGACGACACTAGAGGACAGGAGGGTCAGGGGAGACATGGTAACGACATATAAATACTGCGCGAATAGACAAGATGGACAAAGACAGATGTTCCAGAGATGGGACACAGAAACAAGGGGTCACAATTGGAAGTTTAAGACTCAGATGAGTCAAAGGAATGTTAGGAAGTATTTCTTCAGTCATAGAGTTGTCAGGCCGTGGAATAGCCTAGAAAGTGGAATAGTGGAGGCAGGAACCATACATAGCTTTTAAGACGAGATTTGATAAAGCTCAGGGAGCAGGGAGAGAGAGGACCCAGTAGCATTCAGTGAAGAGGCGGGGCCAGGAGCTATGACCCGACCCTGCAACCACAAATAGGTGAGTACAAGTAGATGAATACACACACACACACAAACTGCAAGGAGGCAGAGGAAAGGTTTGTTCCCAAGGGCAACAGAAATAATGGGAAGACCAGAACGAGCCCTTGGTTTACCCAAAGGTGTAGGGAGGCAAAAACTAAGTGCATTAGAGAATAGAAAAAGTACAGAAGGCAAAGGACCCAGGAAAATAGATTAGTCGAAGAGCCAGAAACAAGTATGCACAGAAGCAGTTACTCTCTAACTGCTTCTTTAACACAGTTAAGTTATGAACAGATGTCTGTTAAAAGGGCTAGGCCGAAGTTTGGCAGACGATAACTCAACACAGCCACCAGCCTTGAAACGCTACACCCAGTTCCTCACTGAACCCTCACACACACCAACATTCTCCACTGTTTCTTTCATTTGGTGCCCAACTTTGTGAAGCCCTATAAATTGAGCTATAGTTTCAGGTGTTAAAGACTTCCTTTTACCCATAATCAAAGATGTATAGCCCCAAAACCAAAGGGAACACTGGATAAAAGATGAGGCGGATGAGAGACAACAGTGTAACACTTCCTCTCACCATGGCAGCCATGTGAACAATGAGAAGTCACTGTGAAGTGTGGCGGCAGGCCGTGACATCATGCTAACGACTGCTACCCAGCAGAATGTACTGACGAAAAAAGACCCCCCTGTATGGAAGAAGTTTGATTTTCATCATGGCATTATGCTGGGGCGCTCACCCGGCATAATGCGACGAGCGCTGTAGTCAAGCGCGTCAAAGAAGTGGAGAAAGTACAAAACTTTACAACAAGACTAGTCCCTGAGCTATAGGGTATGTCCTGTGAGGAAAGGTTAAGGAAACTCAACCTGGTGACACTGAAGAACAGGGGGACTGGGATTGTATGATAACGAAATACAAACTACTGAGAGGAACTGGCAAGGTGAACAGTGGCAGAATGTTTCAGAGATGGAATGCAGGAAAAAGAAGGCGTAAGTGAAAGTTGAAAATTCGGATAAGTCATAAGGATATCAGAAAGTCATTTTTGAGCTTTAGGGCTGTCAAGAAGTGGAACAATCTAGAGAGTGAAGTGGGATCCATACATAGCATTAAGAAGAGGTACGATAAGCTCTTGGAGCAGGGAGTGGAGCTAGTAACAACCTGTAAAATGGCAGGGCCAGGAGCTGTGTATCGGCCTATACAACCACATATAGGTGACTACACACACCACACACACACACACACACACACACACACACACACACGTACGTTCTTTCAACAAACACACAACCTTATCACTTCCCACCAGTACCAACACACTACCATACATGCTAACAGTACACCTGCCCAAACACACAACCTCACATCCCACCAATACAAACACACAACCTCACATCCCACCAATACAAACACACAACCTCACATCCCACCAATACAAACACACAACCTCACATCCCACCAATACAAACACACAACCTCGCATCCCACCAATACAAACACACACTCCCCATGCTTACAGTACACCTGCCCAAACACACAAACACTAGAATGGGCCAGTCTCCTGAAATTGTTTAATGAAGTTCTGATTGGTCAGTAAACTTATGAATAAGTTCATTTGCAGTCTCGGAGAAGTTTGAACTCGCTGTCAGAGCTTGCCTGGGACGTCAATATCACTTTCCGTCAACAATAATTGCTTCTATGTCTTGCAAAACGTATTAAAAGAAGCAGTTTATAAGAGTATTGTGTACTAACAGATTCACGCAAATTTTTATGTCTACCATATTTTAAGTTTATTATCGTAGCCAAAGGCAGAGGCAAAACACACACACACACACCCACACACCCCCCCCCCCCCACACACACACACACACACACATACACAGTAATAAGCGGCACAAGTGCCTGGTAAGGACCCCTCAAAGTTTATATACTTCGGGCAGAAAGTAATAACAAGAACAGGACCAAAAGAGGCTTTAGCGACGCGCTCTTAATGGAACACTCTTGTTGGGGAAAACTTTTCACTATGTACAACCAGAACTGGTCTCCATGGCGTCACTACTCTCTCCTCTTGATTTCACTGTAGCAACGGGAAAAAGGCGAAAATGTCCCATAATTTTATATCTGCCAAGAGACACTTGAGATGTCATGAAAGGAAAATTTAATTACTAACTGTATTAATAATTCTTTTTACTTTAAAAAAAATTGAATGTTTTCTAAGACGCAAACTTCATTAATTTGTGTAAATATATGAATGTGTGCATGTGTGTGTGTACGTTTACATCTGTTTGTTAAGCTACACTCACACACACACACACACACACACAAGAACAGCGTTTCGACACTTGAGTAAGGAATCATTCAAGGCTCCGTACACCGTATATGGGCCTCAGTCCCATGTTGGAGTATGTAGCACCAGTATGGAGCCCACACCTGGTTAAGCAGGTTAAGGAATTAGAGAAAATCCAAAAACTTGGAACATGACTAGCCCCCAGAGCTAAGGGGTATATCCTATAAGGAGAGGTTAAGGGAAATCATCCTGAAGAAACTGGAGGACAGGAGTGATAAGAGAAACATAACATAAAATACTGAGAGGAAGTGACAAGGTGGATAGGTACAGAATGTTTCAGAAATGGGTCACAACAACAAGGGGTCACAGCTGGAAGCTGAGAACTCAGATGAGTCATAGGGATGTTAAGAAGTATTTTTTCAGGTCATATAGTTATCAGAAAGTGGAACGATCTCGAGTGATGTCATGGAGGCAGGATCCATACACAGCATTAAGAAGATGTACGATAAAGTTCGTGGAGTAGGGACTGAACCTAGTAGTGACCAACGAGGCCAGGCCAGGAGCTGTGATTCGACCCCTGCAACCACAAATACTTGAGCATACACACACACACACACACAACACAGACACGCGCACACACACACACACACACACACACACACACACACACACACACACACACACCACACACACACACACACAGACACACACACACACACACACACACAGACACACACACACAACACAACACACACACACACACAGACACACACAGACACAGACACACACACACACACAGACACACACACACAGACACACCACACACACAGACACAACCAACACACAACACAGCACACACACACACACACAGACACACACACACGACACACACAACACACAACACACACACACACACACACACAACACACCACACAACACACACACACACACACACACACACACACACACACACACACACACACACACACACGACACACACACAGACACACACACACAACACACACACAGACAACACACACAGCACACACACACACACACACACACACAGCACACACCAGCACACACACACAGACAACACAACACGAACACAACACACACACACAAACACCACACACACACACAACACACACAGACACAACACAACACACACAACTATGTCACTGTCCATCCACTTCAGACTGCAGCAACATAGTGTATTTTGATAGAAAATAGTGTTGAAATCAGATACACAGTGACAACCACTGGGTATCTTAATAACTAGACATTTCGCCATCCAGTGCTTATCATACAACATTCAAGGACAAACTGAAAGAGAAGAACTGTTTACAAAAAATGAGGTATCATCACACTCAGCCTTGACGTTGGTGTCGAAATAGTTACCTGTTGTCTGACTCGAAAATCAGTATAAGTGTTTTGCTAACTTCATTAGTTCACTGCTCTCGGACATACTCGCACAACTGTTTACCTAATTAATAGCGTTCAGTCTGTTCGATTGTGCAGGTTGATGTTTTCCGTTTGAAGTCTATGAAAACAGTTCAGTTGTCACTCGGTATAACGATCCCATCAATGGGCGTTTTGAGGGTACATATTGGTATACAGCGTTGAAGTGTAGTAACCTGATCCTCATACCAAGGCATAAATCAAGTACATGATTTCCGATTCTAGGTTTAGTCTTACCGTGACAGAGTGGAGTCATGGTGGTGTTGGGTACACTCACATCCAGTAACTAAGGCGGTTTTGCTGACAAATATCACATCTAGGCTTTTAATAAGGTTCACTTTATTGCGACTTCCCAGAGCCTCACATTCACTGATAACTTGTAACATTTGATTTCTACTGCAGTTTCTGGTCATTTCTCCAGATCTTGTCCATCAGCCTGGGAAAACACATGGTTATGTATCGTCATTCTCTCATTAACATTGTACGATCCACGATTCACTGAGTTGCGATATCCTTAGTAACATTATTTGAGGACTGACTTCTGTTCGGTGGTGGCGGCGCCTTATCACAGTTCGAACTCTAGGACGAACACACAGCAGATGACGATTCAGAGTCTTCCACTACAGCTAAGGATGCGGCCTGCTCCTTTTCATCTTGGATTTTCACCACATACAACTCCTCTTCCTTCTTCTTAAGCTTTTTTTCTAGCTTTATTTCTACCTGGAGTTTTTTTTTATTTTTTACTGAATCACTGCGAGATATGTCCGACGTGTGTTACAGAGAAGCCTCATATGCAGCTTCATTGTGTTTTTGGGTTGGCAAGCTACGATTCCCTACTTAGGCAAAAACAGATAAACATTTTCAACCGCACACACTTGCAAGCAAACTTACTTATAGGCATACATAGAAACACGTAAAGCCAGCCATACAGATTCACGTCAAGGCAGACACACTTATAGACATCTCTACTTACAAGTCTCTTGACAAATTTGCAGAGACATTTAGCGGCAGATACAGATATAGAAAAACGAGCAGACAGACAAACTTTCATATACATTTACAGACACATAGGTAAACACAGAAGCTCACGTACAAATAGTCACATACCCAGACACACTTAAATGAACTTAGACTCGCTAACAGAGAGACAAGCCTACAGGCAGACAAGCCTACTGTCACATATTCAGAAATGCAAACATATTTTCGGAATGACACACTTAAAAACAAACACTTAATGTCTATCACAAACGCACACATACTGACGTAGCCAGAGAAGAACAAGTGTTGGTGGATGAGAGAGACGCCACATTCCTGCCGCCGTCCGCTGCTACTATAAACATCTGCTTCGGAAAATAAAATACAACAAATATTCAACGGTGTATCGTGGACTACGAAATCCATTTCATTGCATCAGCACTAACAAAATATTAACCTTTTATTGTGGAACTCAGTCCTGTCAGCTGCACGCCTTTCGTGATTTAAAAAAAAATGTTTTACATAAAAGCTAGCGTCGTAGGTGAGTTTACGATCTGGCAGATTTCAAACAGCAGTATTTCGTATAAAAAATATATAAACGTTGCTACACCAAAAGGGAGGGTTTTATTGATTATATATATATATATATATATATATATATATATATTATATATGTCGTGCCGAATATGTAAAACTGGTCAATTAGCAAGAACTCATTTAAAATTAAGTCCTTTCTAAAATTTTCTCTTATACGTATAAAGATATATTTTTTTCATTAATGTTGATGTAAAAATTTATATTTTTGCACCAAAAGGAACTTAGAAAACTTACCTAACCTTATTATAACAAGTGCAATTTATTTTAGCCTAACCCAACTAAATATATTTTAGATTTGTTTACAGTAATTTAATACTAAACAAACACAGTGAAATATATTTTTTTCGTTAGGCTCAGAATGATTTTGGCGAAATTATTGCATACACAAATTTTCACTTGTCCTATATGGCAAGATGAACGTTGCTATTTAAGCCAAGATCGCAAGTTCTGCCTATTCGGCACGACATATATATATATATATATATATATATATATATATATATAAACGTCGTGCCGAATAGGTGAATCTTGCAGTTTTGGCTTAAATAGCAACTCTTCTTGCAGAATAAGGCAAGCCAAAATTTGTGTATGCGGTAGTTTCGTAAAACTCATTCTGAACCTAACGAGAAAAATATATTTCATTGTATATATTTATTATTAAATTCCTGTAAACAAGCGTAAAATACATTCAGTTCGATTAAGCTAAATTAAGTTGCGCTTGTTATAATAAGGTTAGGTAAGTTTTCCAATGTTCTTTTGGTAAAAAATTACTAATTTTTTACATGAGCATAAATGAAAAAAAAATATATCTTTGAACGTACAAGAGGAATTTTTAGAAAGTCCTTAATTTTAAACGAGTTCTTGCTAATTGACCAGTTTTACTTATTCGGCACCCCCCCCCACACACACAAATATATGCAAAACAATCGCAGGCAGGCGATCTTTATGCAAGACAAGCCAGGGGGGGGGGTGGAAATCTTTAGCTCCAGTACCTTCACACTTCTCAGTGCGTCATCAGAAGCTGTGCAATGTTGCAAAGGCAACAACAGGAGGGGAAGTGGAACGGAATTCTTCCTCCGTAAGGTATGCTTGTCGTAAGAGGCGACTCAAATGCCGAGAGCACGGGACTAGTAACCCCTTCCCCTGTATACATTACTAAATTTAAGAAGAGAAACTTTGGTTTCTCTTTTTAGGTCACCCTTCTTCGGTGGGAGAAAGGGTAGGGGGTGCACTGAGATATTTGAGGAGACAAAGAACGCTATCCATGGAGACAAAGTATGAGAGTATAGTGGGAATGTCTGAGAGTAGTGGTACCAACACTTTTACATGGTTGAGGTGAGAAACATGAGTTGTAAACGTTGCAGCAAGAAGTAGAAAGGAGGCAGTGGAGATGTCACGTCTAACGGCAATGTGTGGTACAAATATTATGCAGAGAATTCGTTGTGTGGAAATTAGGTGTGGTGTTACTAAAAGTATTATTCGGAGGGCTGAGGAGGGGTTGTTGAGGTGGTTTGGTCATTTAGAAAGGATGGAGCATAATAGAATGACTTGGCGGGTGTATAAATATGAACTGGAGGGGAGGAGGTGCAAGGTCGCCCTAGGAAGGTATGGAGAAAGGGGATAAAAGAGGTTTTGTGTGCAAGGTGCTTGGTCATAAACTAGACATGTGTGAAAGTGTTAGGAGTGAATGGAGACGAATAATTTTTGGGACTTGACTAGCTGTTGGAGTGTGAACAAGGTAATATTTTCTAAAGGGATTGAGGGAAACCAGTTACCAAGACTTTAGTGTAGAATAATGGTGAAAGTTTCTCATTTTCTATTTCACCTATTTCAGATGGTCTTAAGATAAATACTAGATCATCAATAGTGACTCATCACTGACGACACCTATAGTTTTTTTTATAACCTACAATATTCTAGCCCTAAATATTTCTTTTCTCAGACCTGTGTTCCAGTTTCCCCTCTCTCTATTTTATTGTGGTTGAAATCTCCCACAAGTAGTAGCTTTGCTTTTCCCAAATGGGGTTTTCAAGCCCGTTTGTGCGACGGTACTCGCCTATATGTAGTTGCTAAAACTGAATATTTACTCGTTGTATTGCAATCAACTTGCTGCTTGCCAGATCCTCTCCCTCCTAACCTCGTAAGCCCTGTCATATCTTCTCTTTAGACTAATATATATATATATATATATATATATATATATATATATATATATATATATATATATATATATATATATATATATATGGAGAAAGCCGTTACCACTTCGTCGAGAGCCTTTAATTCCTCGCCAACCCTGTGACTGAAGAAATACGTCCTGACATCCCTGTGGCTCATCCGTGTATTTAACGTCCATCTGTACCCACTCCAAGTACGTGTTACCCACCTCTCAAAACAGCCAGTCGCTGTGTATCCTATCAATTCCTCTGCAAATTTTATATGTTGTTATCACATCTCCTATAGTTCTCCTATTTTCTTGCTTTTAGATTCAATTCTGGTAGACTCCCTTTGTAGTTTCTAACTTTTAATTCTAGAACGAGTCTTGTTGCATAAGCTCTGCGCTTCTTATAATTTCTTAACGCGCATTTTCAGGTGTGGGTTCCATGCCTGTGTTGCATACTACAAGATGAGCCGGACGATTAAAAAAACAAGTTTTGGCTACAGAGGATAATTCGTTTATGTAATTCTCTATCGATATGCTAGGCATTGTACTTACACCAAAGTCTTTTTCAATGAATGAAGTCTCTATCCTCTGTACCCAAGGTCTATACTCTCTGTGATGTCTTCTGGCCCGATTCCCAATCTTCGTAACGTTTTATAGCCAATTATCTCATATCTGGCTAATCTTGCAGTTTTTTCACATTCATTTGCAGCCTTCTCTTTTCCTCAATTAGTTTTAACCTCATTATTAGCTTTACATCTTTAACAAACAGGAACACATCTCATTCAGTCCCATCCGGTATGTTCTTGACCTAGACCAAAAAAGTATTCGTCCTAGTAATAATATATCCACTTGTTACTCTTGCGCATTCTGACATCTATTCTAAAACAATCACTCTTTACATCTTTCCCTTCGGTATTCTTTTATCCTGCCTTCACTACATATTTCTCTCCTAGTCTCTTATGGGATACAGATTCTAAATCTTAATAAATGTAGAACACTTACCTTAAGTCTCTCTCTCCATAGAATTCCCACAGGTTGCTAAGGCAAGACATGCCATCTCTGAGCCGTTCCTGGTTATTCTTTATCAGGCCCCTTCTGTCATTGTTCTATTCCTCTCTTCTAATATCTTCTCCTTTATCTTGCATGTTATTAATGGCAGTGAAACTGATCTGTTGCATTTACTGTCTTCCAGGTGCTCAGCAACTGTTCTGAATTCATTGACTTGATGTAGTTCTTATCTGGTGATTCGGACAGTGCTTCTGCTCTGTTTTTTTTTATATACCATGTTGACACTGTCAGGTTTCACTGACTTTGATATAACCAGCCTCACCAATAGTTTATCTACTTCTTCCCCTGTTGTGTGTTATTTCTCTTTGGTTTTGTGGCATTGCCCCCTTTTTCCTCTCAGCAATCGTTTTTAAATTATTGTTCATCATGTCGCAGTTTTTGTCATTTTTCATGAGCTCTCCTTTTTTTCAGTCGAACTACCTGATCTTCTATCATCTTTCTCCTGATGAGTCTTCGAAGTAATTATTCATTCAGACTTGCCTTTTACTGTGATATTCTTAAATTTTTGCTCAGCCTCACTCGTCTTCCTAACAAAGTCGTGTGTGTGTGTGTGTGTGTGTGTGTGTGTGTGAGAGAGAGAGAGAGAGAGAGAGAGAGAGAGAGAGTGGACGTGTGTAATCACCTATTTGTACTTTTCTGTTTGTGGTTCCAGGGGTCGAGATCTCTACTCCTGACCCCTTATCTCCGCTGGCCACTATTGCCTTTACTTGCTGCGTGAACCCTTTCATACCTATTCTGAAATCTTTTCAAGAATTCTGTCTAGGCCATTTCACCTTTTGACCATTCTAAGGATAAAGAAGTATTTCCTGACATTGCTGAGTCGAATCTGCATTTTTGGCTTCCAGTTGTGCTCTTGTGTACTTGAAACCCCTTCGCAAACCGACTCTCGCTGTTCAACATGTTTATTCCTCTCAGCATTTTGTGTATTCTAATCATATTACGTACTCTTCATCGTTCTGTACTCTAGTTTCCCAGGCACACCTCTTCTATTATTTCCTCGTAGTTTAAACGCCTTTAGCTCTGGGACTAGTCTTGTAGTAAACCTTTGAACTTTTTCCAGAATAACGTAAGGGTTCCAAACTGACGCTACATACTCCATAATGGACCTGAAATATGCCACGCACTTGAAATCCATGAAAGCTACCATTAAATATGCCAATGTAACGTTTGGTGTTCTCACCTGTATGTGGTTGCAGGGGTCGATTTACAGTTCCTGGCCCGGCTCTTCGTTAGTCGCTACTTGGTCTACTGTCTCCTGGCTCCAAAAGCCTTGTAGTACCTACGTGCACGCGCACGTGTGTGTGTGGGGGGGGTGCGTGTGGGTGTTTCAGAGTGAAGTATATATATCAAAAAGAGTGCTTGCTGCCAGTAGACAACATTCAGTAGATGTCAGAGGTGGGCGGGTGAAAAAAAAAAAGTGCAGGCAAGTGCGAGGCTGCTTCGCCCGACATGGACACAGGATTTCCACAAATCCAATTGTTTCACCACGTCAATCCGGCCGACCGTAATGCTCTGTTGTAAAGTGGGTGGATAGGAGAGAGAGAGAGAGAGAGAGAGAGAGAGAGAGAGAGAGAGAGCAAATGCAAGACCAATACAACAACAAATATATAAGTAATCCAAAGTGAAAGCTAGCTTTAGAATAAGAGTGAAAAGGGGGAACTTTAGTGCACAAGCAAGAGAGCAGACACACAAATACGTGATGAAGACTGCTACCAGAATATCATACGTTTTTCTTGATTAAGGTTATCTACCGAGAACCCAGTTTTTGTCTTGATAGCTCGTCTGCTATCTAGACACATGAGGTTACAACAGTGCAGCAGAAGGCTCCCTGGGGTCCTCCACGCTGGCTACGTTGAGATCATGAGAACTTGGATGAGAATTTTACTGCCTTACTGATGAACGTGGTATTCATATTTAATAGGAAAGAAGGAAGGAGAGTTTGGACTTATTATTACTGCTGCTGCTACTACTGTTATTAATGTCGATGCTCCTGCTGCTATTGTTAAAATTATTATTATTGTTATGTGAACAAATCACCTGCAGGAGACTTACAGGGAATTACCTGATTTATTACCTGCAAGTAATTTGGGTGATGTAGACTAGACAGGTGTTCCCTAAAGCCAATATAATCGGCAGAACGAAAATCGGGGACTTTTACCGTATTATCCTTATTCTCGTACTCTCAGGTAATATTAAAAGCAATGGATTTGTAATCACTTGCGCCAAGCTCTTCAGTGACCCCCAGATTATTTACGAGGGTTTCTTTATTTGACAAAACTAGGTCGAGCAAATTATTACCTCTGGTAGGCTCCGTTACACACTGTTTCAGAAAACAGCCCTGAAATACTTCCATCAAAGTCACTGGACTCCAGATTACCGGCTTAAAGACTTCCAATCATTTTAAGTAAAGTAATTGTGTCTAGAACCCTAACAATTTCGTCCCAAAGAAGTCTCCTTCAATCGTGATCCAAACCTGGAGGTCGGTATATTAAACCTAGAATTAGTTTTTCATAAAATTGTAGAAACTCTACCCAAACAGATTCTGTTACTGATCCATCTATTTTTATACCTGTTCTTATGCAACAACATATATTTTCTCGTACATAAAATGCAACACCACCCCCTTTCCCGCTATATGTGTCTACATGGAACAACTGAAACCCTGGAATGTGACACTCAGCAATCATATCCCGACTCTTTAAATTATATCATGTTTCAGTTATTGCAGTGACATCAAAGTTCCCAGCACACTCTACCAAACGTGATTCATTAATTTTTATTTCTGGCGCTTCGACAGTTAGCATAAAATACATTAATATGTTTTTTCTTGTGAACTTCTTCATCAGCTTCTTACACATTTCCTGACTATCATTCTGTGTACTCAGTTGTTCTGTTAACAATATATATCAGTTAATCAATATTTCCGACCAACTATTTCATCCTAAACCCATACCTACTAACTAACCTAGTTTAAGCATACACATCTCACTGAGTAGCGAGATTATATTATTATTATATCAAGGGAAGCGCTAAACCGAGGATTTACAGGCCTGGGGGGATGTGGAAGGCATCGGCTTATTCGGACTGACACAATCCAATTCCTATATCAAGAGCCCATACAACATCAAGAACCTTCCTTGAGGGGTGAGCTAGCGAGAAAACCCAACTACAACTACTAGCACTACTACTTCTACTATTACTACTTTTAGTTCAACCTCTACGACTAATACTACTACTATTACTACTAACGTTACCACCTGTACTAATACTACGGCATTCCCATTTAAAATACTAAACATTAGTGTCGCCATCAACTGTAACGTCATGCAGCTGGGTCTAGCTCCGACTCTTTCCTTCACTCCTCAAACCATTCCTCTCCCTCACATCTCTTCCACTATCTCACACTCCCCTCTCACCCTCATGGGTCTTACCTGAGAGTATCCTGTCCTGTCTTCCATCAACGGCATCCTTACTAGCGCCTTCCAGCATCTTAACCAACTCATCCTCTCGCGTTATTCGCCCCAACATATTGTAGCTTTGGCTTTCCCAACATTTGTAGTTCTGACGTCGTAAACATCTCGCAGAGCGAGCTTCCACAACATTTCGTAGCTTGAACCACCACAACATCTAGTAGCGTGGTCCAGTACAATTAATCTTAGACAAGTGCCGTGGCCGCCACTCGAGTCGACGCTCAGACCTCACTAATTGCCTTCCGGAACCACAGTTCTCGCGTTTTTCTCCCAACCATGGTATTTTTCTTCGTACTTTTTATTCCAGTGCATCCTCCGACCTCGTTGGGTATATACAAGGTATTTCGAGTTATAGCTTAGTTTGCGATCTTTGTCTTGTTTTATCTTGTTGTTTCCTCGATATTCCTTAGCTTTTATGCTGTCATTTACAGGACGTGTTCATAGTATTCTCACTCTTAAGTGAATATTAATGACATATATTCCAATTTATTAAATACAAGGAACTGGTATCATTACGAAGGCCGATATTCCGTAACGAGTCTCGCTCCATGTATTTATTAAACAGCGGTTTTTTTTATCATCAAAAACAAGTGTGTTCTTTATGTGCGGTGTTCAGTGTGTCAGCGGAGTGAAATAGGGTTTATGTAAACATAATTGTATACTATATAAAAGCAAAATCTGTTTACAAAACATTGAGGCAAGTTTTATTCATTTTCTCCCTCTCTCTCCCTGAAACAGAAGAAGCGAATAGAGCAGCCGAAGAGAATGGAGTGAAGGGAGAACACTTGCTTCAGTTTCCTGACCTCATCGGTCTAGACAGAGGAAGTAGCAGCAGCTAGAGAGTATTTTAGAATTTAGTACATAGTTTTGCTTCTTTTTTCTCATCCTACTTCTTCACTATTTTCCCCCACGGGTGTGCTGGCTACAGCAAGCCCACTTCTCTCAAAGCATTCAGACAGCAGCATCAGGCTGCACGAGCAGCGGAATTGCAGCGGCCCCTGCCCACCACTTGCAAAGAGAACATTGGCTGTTGTTTTTTGAGACAGACTCTAGCGGCGAGGGTGTTGGAGGACACACACGTCTGTCCCTATGTGAAAAGAAATATGTAACCTTCACGAGTCGGAGAGATCGACTTGGCTAAGTCGTGGAATCTTAAAAGTACAGCATTCAAATTATTTTGATTTATTTCATAACAGGGATGCGACAGTTTATCAAGATACTAATCTCTCAGGAGACCTTGGGGCTGTAACTCAGCTCTTCCAAGAAGTTCAGGTGTTGGAAAAACGTCTTTAGCTCAAGACTCAAGAAACCTAGCACCCGTTGTATATGTGACTAACTACCTAGTTTAGAACTCTTGTAATTTTCCCTTCCGTGTTCTCCAATTTTTCGCAGTGGTATGTTTTGCTTATTGTATATTGCTGTGAGACGTGGGGTTGATAATGTAATTTTCCATTTGAAATATGTACAATAATTATTTGCACTGCTGGGTGCCGAAACGACATGGATTCGAATCCTCAGCTAGTCGCAGTGTTGCTATATATATATACTAATATATATATATATATATTATATATATATATATATATATATATATATATATATATATATATATATATATATATATATATATAATAAGCAAAACAACCAGTGTGAAAGAATAATGAAATTCCAAGTACTTTTGTGACTACTCACATTATCAAGGAACAATAAAAGTAATGCATCAAAGGAAGGCATATAAAGGGTCTAAATCACACCTCACCATCACATCCCACAACAAAGCAACACCTGACGCGCGACTCATAAGAAAGAGAACACTGCAGCAGGCCCGCTGGCCAAACTAGACAGGTCCTTCACGCAACCCACAAACAAACTATTCTACCCAAGAATCAAGAATTTAAAAATTTTATTTGTCCAATATATTATTAAATTCTTCCCAAATTCTATTATAAATGGATCTAATTTATATAAACCAATGAGATATTCATATTATTGTCAAAACTGCTTTTTATGAAACAAGATTCAATTATATTCCTGTCGACATGGACTTGATACAACTTTCTCCAATTTTTGAAAATCAATTGGATAGTTAAAATCTCTCACATGAATAAACAGAGCATTGGAATCTTGTCCAGTTCTAATGCTATATTTATGCTGTTTTAATCTTAGTTCGAGAATTTTACCAGTTTGACCGTAATAAACTTTATCGCAAATTTTACAAGGAATCTTATAGACACATCCGTCAGCATTTTGGAGGGAATTCTTTATCAAAAGTTTTTTTACTGTATCAAGATTTTTAAATACAACTTTTATATTAAATGTCGTAAGAAGAGAAGGCATATCAACCAAGTTTTCATGGTAAGGGAGAACCAACATATTTTTAGTTGAATAAGGTTGGTTGCCCCTTTTTTGGATTGTAAAAAGTATTTCTAGCAATTTTAAAAGATTTATCAGTTACGTTTCTTGAGTATTTCAGATCATTAGCTATTTCATAAATTTTGGATATTTCTTCATCTATGAACTCTGGACTACAAATACGCAAAGCTCTCAAAAACAATGATGAGAAAACAGACAGTTTAACTCTAACGAAAGCGTTTGGAATTTCATTATTCTTTCACATTTTCATGTAGTTGTTTATCATTATGTGTTGTATATTATATATATTTTATATATATATATATATATTTATATATATATATATTTATATATATATATATATATATATATTTTTATATATATATATATTATAAGTTTTTTTTTAAACAACGCTCATCTTGCCATATAGGACAAGTGAAAATTTGTGTGGGCAATAATTTCGCCCAGATCATTCTGAACCTAATGAAAAAAATATATTTCACTGTGTTTGTTTAGCATTAAATTATTGTAAACAAATCTAAAATATATTTAGTTGGGTTAGGCTAAAATATATTGTTCTTGTTATAATAAGGTTAGGTAAGTTTTCTAAGATTCTTTTGCTGCAAAATTATGAATTTTTGCATTAACATTAATGAAAAAATATATCTTTAAACGTATAAGAGAAAATTTTAGAAAGGACTTAATTTTAAATGAGTTTTTGCTAATTGGCCAGTTTTACATATTCGGCACGACATATATATATATATATATATATATATATATATATATATATATATATATATATATATATATATATATATATATATATGTTTGTATAGGTGAGTTTTTGTGCCCTTCCTGATAATGAGTATAATATTGACCATTTAATTAACACTTCATAATTTATGTGAAGAAACAAGTTTGGCCCTAGGTTGGTGTATGTGGTTTAACAGACTAGGCAGGTTGTTAACCCCTAGGAGCCAAGACATTTATTCACGTTATGCAGTAAAAAGCGTAACAACACATTCCACTACTACCATCGCATAGACATGATTAAGGGGCAGTTAATCCCATTCTCCACGAACAGGGAAAAGCTTTTCCATGCTACCACCCTTCACGCCTTAGACACCTTCCCGCAAAATCCGCTTTCCTACACAAATCTAGGAAATCGTATTCCACGGGATTCTACTGGTGCACATACTCTAGAACCTGTAACTCACCGTTTCCCTTTCATTTCCTCTCATATATCCTATTTTCAGCACCTCTTTGCTACTCGGTTACTCAGATTCCTTATTCTCACTTGTACCTTGTCCTGTCAATTGACCTAAATACACAATAAGTGAATCATGATTACTAAGGAGGAGTGTTTAGATTTCTATGCAACACATCGTTTGTTTTTAATAATGTCCTTTCTTTTACTCATATTGGACTGTAAGCATAGATAATATATATTGCATAAAATTATTCCAAATGGAGAACTTCAGACGCCCAAGAAGACAGAAGGAGTGAATTACCTGGCATCAGTAAGGTCGGTATAAGGCCAGGAAGCAGACGCTTTTTTTATTCGTTCCAGTAAGACCTGTCGGCTGAGTTATTCCGTCGAAGCTACTCATCTTCATTTCTTAATTATTAAAGTGTCCCGCCCAGTATATTCACTTCAGGGTCCGTGCCGTTGTTCTACGGCATGAGCTCAGCTCACTTGCCTCTCAAGAGACGTTCCTTGACGCTGGTGAGGGGCTGTTGATCTAGGGAATTGGATCTGAGCTCTGGTTCCATGAATTGAGCCTGAATACCTTCCATCCCCCGTGATTATAATAAAAATAATCAGCTCACTTAGACAAGCAGTAAATCTGGGCCTAGGTATGAGAGAATGGGTCTGTGGTAAGTGTGCACCATACAAAAAATCCTGCAGCACGATTTCCCTGTGTATTTTCGTATTTTTATGGTCGTATTCACAGTTTCTTGGTCTCTTTTGAGAGAATGGTAAATATATTACAGAAATAGAAATTATTTTTATTGGTTTTAGGATTGAAAATAGCTTGAAATTGAGTTCCAAATAGAGAAATGTTCGATTTTTGCTGATGTTCAAGAGTAAACAAATCATATCAGACGTCCAATGCACGTCAACTAGTTGGTCTAATATTACATTAATGCAATGTTGTAAACAGTAAATCTTCTATTCTTTTGTGTGAATAAACAATCGAAATGGAATTCATGTGTAAAAACTGGAAACGTAACTAATGAACACAGGAAATGTTATTTTAGTGCCAGTAAAGCCTTCACTGTTCATTCTGGACCGTATATTCAAATTGGAATATTCGGAAATTTGTGTGAAATTGGACAAATTATCCAGTTCCGATCGCTTTAATGATTAGTTGAAGTAGTTGATTTTGCGGTTTCTTATGCTCAGTCGGTAAAATGAAATATTAGCGAAATAGCTAAGAATTTGATCGACTGTAATTGGCCTAAAATAGGATTCAAAGTGGGCAAAATCGCCGATGCGCAACAACTGCTGACGCAGCAAAATTCGTGATAGCGTAATTTCGCTAATTTTCCATCAAATTTCGTACTTTGTTATATTACCTTCAATAAAAAATTCTCTAGCATTTCATAAGGAAAAATAGCAGTTTTTTTTTAATTCTTGGACCCTGTGGACAAGTTTCAGATTGGGGTGTTGGACCCTCAAAGGGATATAGTCAATTTTAATGAAGTAATGATTTGGTCATCCTACATTAAAATAAACACACACACACACACACACATACATATACATCAATAACAACACTGCGACTGGCCGAGCATTCGAACCCATGGCGTTTTGTCGCTGCCTTGTGGTGAGCGAAAATCACACGACACCTTAGCCCACAGGACCACAGAATCCTGTATGGGAAGGAGTTACTAGCCCCTTACTCCCGGCATTTTAGACGCTTCTTATGACACGCATGGCTTACGGAGGAAGACGTCTGCTCCACTTCGCCCATTAGCGCAATCATCCCTTCTAGTTTATTAATTAGAAGGTTACACATAATAGCTGCATTCTGCATGTGTATTATCTACGATTGTAAAGTATGTCTATTTAATACACATGACACCTGTTCCACACCGATTAACAAGCTTAAGGCTAGGTTATAAAATATTCAGTTGTCTTTTACGTCGTGTGAGATCACAAACTTAGAACTCACACCTACCCGATCCCATAGGGGGTAGGGTGTGGGGGCATTTGGGCGTGTAGCGATGTTCTGCATTCGAGAGAGACGCTGTTCGGACTCGTTTCAGTATATGGATCCTCATTTCTCTCGTTGTATCTACGTTGAAATCATTGCACAGACCTGTTGACGCCATGAGAAGTGTGAAGCATTGGCTTAGAATTTTAGTTCATCTTTCTCCCACAATGACTACCTTGCATTGTTAGGTTGGCATTGCGTGTTTGCGCGGCGACCACACAACGACCGACACAAACACACACACAAACACCACACCCCATCACCTGCACTTGCACACACAGCACACGACCCTATGACACACACACAGTACAACACTACGCACAGATTAACACCTCCACACCACACCACATAGCACATTTCCATGTAATACACACTCGTACTCATTATCACACACGCATACACACGCGCACATACACACACGCCGCGGAACACACACACACACACACACACACACACACACAACACACACACACACACAACACACACGCGCGCAATCACACCACGCACACACACACCGCACATACGCACATTCACACGCACATACACACACGTACATACACACACGCATACACACGCGCACATACACACACGCGCGCGCGGGCACACACACACACACACACACACACACACACACACACACACACACACACACACACACACACACACACACACACACACACGGTGTGTGTGGTGACAGCAGTAAGACAGAGAGAGGGGTGAGTGGATTGTATTTTCTTGGACTGCAAGAAGGCGTTTGACACAGTTCCACACAAGAGATTAGTGCAAAAACTGGAGGACCAAGCAGGGATAACAGGGAAGGCACTACAATGGATCAGGGAATACTTGTCAGGAAGAGAGCAGCGAGTCATGGTAGGTGGGGAGGTGTCAGAGTGGGCACCTGTGACCAGCGGGGTCCCACAGGACCAGGGCTGTTTCTGGTATTTGTGAACGACATGACGGAAGGAATAGACTCCGAGGTGTCCCTGTTTGCAGATGACGTGAAGTTGATGAGAAGAATTCATTCGATCGAAGACCAGGCAGAACTACAAAGGGATCTGGACAGGCTGCAGACCTGGTCCAGCAATTGGCTCCTGGAGTTCAATCCCCCAAGTGAAAAGTCATGAAGATTGGGGAAGGGCAAAGAAGATCGCAGACGGAGTACAGTCTAGGGGGCCAGAGACTACAAACCTCACTCAAGGAAAAAGATCTTGGGGTGAGTATAACACCAGGCACATCTCCTGAAGCACACATCAACCAAATAACTGCTGCAGCATATGGGCGCCTAGCAAACCTCAGAACAGCATTCTGACATCTTAATAAGGAATCGTTCAGGACCCTGTACACCGTGTACGTTAGGCCCATACTGGAGTATGCGGCACCAGTTTGGAACCCACACCTACCCAACCACGTAAAGAAACTAGAGAAAGTGCAAAGGTTTGCATCAAGACTAGTCCCAGAGCTAAGAGGTATATCCTACGAGGAGAGGTTAAGGGAAATCAACCTGATGACACTGGAGGACAGGAGAGATAGGGGGGACATGATAACGACATACAAAATACTGAAAGGAATTGACAAGGTGGACAAAGACAGGATGTTCCAGAGATTGGACACAGTAACAAGGGGACACAGTTGGAAGGTGAAGACACAGATGAATCACAGGGATGTTAGGAAGCATTTCTTCAGCCACAGAGTAGTCAGGAAGTGGAATAGTTTGGGAAGCGATGTAGTGGAGGCAGGATCCATACATAGCTTTAAGCAGAGGTATGATAAAGCTCATGGTTCAGGGAGAGTGACCTAGTAGCGACCAGTGAAGAGGCGGGGCCAGGAGCTTGGACTCGACCACTGCAACCTCAACTAGGTGAATACAACTAGGTGAGTACACACATATATATACACACACACACGCATACACACACCACACACACACACATACACACACACACACACACACACACACACACACACACACACAACACACACACACACACACACACACACCGCATACACACACACACGCATACACACACACACCACACACTACACTCAACACACACACACACACACACAACACACTATATAATATATATATATATATATATATATATATATATATATATATATATATATATATATATATATATTAGAGATGTAAAAATTTAGATATCCACAGATGCGGATGTGTGTGAGGAAGTCTTTCTTATTTTGCATATGCGGATATCTGTTTACAGTAAAATGTGGATGCGGATTTAAGAAATTGTGCAGATATTCCACGGATGCGGATATCCGATATATCTCTACTAGGCAGTAGAGATGTATCGGATGTGAAAAATTAGATATCCACGTGCGGATACGTATGAGGATGTCTTACTTATTTTGCGGATGCGGCTGTCTGTTTACAGTGAAATGCAGATGCGGATGGAGGAAATTGTGCGGATGTGGATGCGCTTTTCCAATACATTATTATTATATAAATATATATATATATATATATATATATATATATATATATATATATATATATATATATATATATATATATATATATATAAACTTCAGCAGGCCAGGGCTCGACCCTACGACTCTTGTCCCGCCTCAAGAGACAACACAGGATGCACATCACTTCACCACTGAGCCAATGTTCCTTCAAAGATCATGCATCCAGCCTAGCTAGATGTTTTTACCCGTGATCTGAGGACACTTGTGACAGTGGCATCTCAAGGATTAACTTCAGCCTCCTCCTGTTTGAAATTAATCCTTGAAATATCACTGTCACGAGTGTCTTCAGATCACGGGTAAAATCATCTAGCTTGGCTGGATGCGTGATCTTTGAAGCACCGCTCGCTAGTGATAAGGTGATCCGCATGTTTGTGTTGTCTGTTGAGGCAGGACAAGATGTCGTAGGGTCGAGCCCTGGCCGGCAGCAGTTTGGTAAATGATTCAAAATCACATGTTTCGTGATTTCATTGCTATATATATATATTATATAGTTTGATTAGGCTAAATTAAACTGCGCTTGTAAAAATAAGGTTAGTTAAGTTTCCTAAGGTTATTTTGATACAAAATCATTATTTTTAATATTAACATACATGAAAAAAATATGTTTAAATTACAGAAAATTTTACAAATGACTTAATTCTAAATGAGTTCTTGCTAACTGACCAGTTTTACCTATTCGGCAGTTTTACCTTATATATATATATATATATATATATATATATATATATATATATATATATATATATATATATATATATATATATATATATGTCGAATATGTTAAAACTGGTCAGTTAGCAAGAACTCATTTAAAATTAAGTCCTTTCTGAAATTTTCTCTTATACGTTTGAAGATATATTTTTTTCATTAATGTTAATGTAAAAAATTTTAATTTTGCACCAAAAGGAACTTAGAAAACTTACCTAACCTTATTATAACAAGAGCAATTTATTTTAGCCTAACCCAACTAAATATATTTTAAATACGTTTACAATAATTTAGTGCTAAACAAACACAATCAAATATGTTTTTTTCGTTAGGTTCAGAATAATTTTGGCGAAATTATTGCATACACAAATTTTCACTTGTCCTATATGGCAAGATGAGCGTTGCTATTTAAGCCAAGATAGCAAGTTCTGCCTATTCGGCACGACATATATATACATACACATTCATAAAATATACATACATATCCCGACACAACTGCTTAAATATTCCATGGACGTGGAGCTTCCAATAGCACTACGCATCTCCCTCTCTCTTTTTTGTCAATATCTGGGAGCACTAAAATAAACATTATTCATCACTTGCCAACCACAAGCAATAAATATTTATGTTATGTTGACGAGACCAGCAATAGATTTGTATTGGCCGGTCTCCCGCGCATGAATATATTTGTGGACTTATCGGCCTTTATGTCTACCTTTCAGCAACTGTCTATGTCCCTGTTTATATCACTTTGCCTTGTTTCGCCTCTCACTCTGTTATAACTATGATGCATTCCATGAGCTTCTAATTGGTGGTTTGCTTCCTTTACTACGTTCTTCTTGTCTGTATAATTTAGAATATTATTTACTATTATCTTCACCTACAATGTTTACCTGGTTTCTACATATTCCTGCATTATATATATTATATATATATATATTTATATATATATATATATATATATATATTGTGTGTGTGTGCGCGTGCGCGAGTTGTGCCAAATAAGCCATACCGGCGAGTTAGGCCTAAAAAAAAATTGGCTGTGTTGGAGCCAATTTTTTGTCAATTTTATCATATTAAATTTTTTTAAAGTCAGTAAGTATTAAATATATTTTCTTACATTGTATAAAATTTTAATAGAATGTAAATGGGTACAGAAAACTGGAGAAAATAAAATTTCTCGTTTCTACTGTTTTTTTTTTTTTTTTTAATTTAACGAGGGAATACTTATCTATTTTCGAACATTCTCAGCAACACTTTGGTATATATTTAATGAGGGCAAATGTAATTTTGTCACTCTTAATTTCAAAAGAGATCAATATTATTTCAAGTTAATGCATTATTTTACCTTGAAAGGGATTCCTGACCCATGGAGCTGGACTTTCCTTCCACTAGTCTGGATCGAATTTGAATACCTTCCATTCCACATGCGCTATATGTCCCCTGCGGGATTAGCGCTTTCTTCTGATTAAAATATAACAATTGTGAACAGCATAAAGCTTCAATGGCTGAAGAATCGTTTGAAATGGAAGAAATATTTCATGAGTTTTAGGCTATATTAGTACAAAATTTGTTGGATTCTGTGCAATAACTGGGAAATGAATCTTCTGGTCAGCTTCCTCAATGGAAACAACCTTCATGTTAGGTTGTATAAGCTATTGTTTGTCAATTTCAGTAATTAAATTTCAGCGAAATTATTGGAGAATGTCTTACGATCATAAATATGCCTGTGTTGGACCTTCTTTGGTTATCCTACAAATCAACATAATGATCGTTCATGTGCTTATATGACCAGTGTTAAAAAAATTTATTTTATGTACACTAAGCTTGCATAAATCTTGCTGACTCACATTCTTCGCTTACTTTCTTAAAAGCTAATCAGTATTTATTTCAGAAAATTTTACTGATTTTGGCCTGTGTAATTCCCCATTTGCTCTTTTCGAAGAAATGGGAGAAACTGAAATTCTACTTTTTTTTGAGACAATTTCTGAATGTCGTACCTTATTATCTTCAACCTTTCCATATTAATTACTTGATAAAGTAACTCCTGAGAGGCTTGAGGGCCTGTATTAGATCTGACTAGAATATGTCCTAATGTATCATTATTATTAAAGAAATTTAGATATTAATTTCCATATGATCACTATACTGAGTCTTCTGATTACCTGCAAATCTCAGCCATAATGTTTAACTGTATTACCCACTTGCATCATACATACTTCATTATTCTTGTCACGTTCATTGAGCCACGAGGGATTGGGATAATGGATCGCACACCGACCAAAATGCATTAAGTTGTTGTGGTGGAGGTGATTCAGTTATGGTTTTTGCGTGTGTATGTCAGAAGGTGATGGTCGTGGTGGAAATGTTAGTGACCGGGGAGTGAAGACGGGAGAATTGTTGGCAAAAACTCTGGGAGGGAAGGAAAGATGATCATCATCAGTTTGGCTCGAATTTTTGTAAGGCCTTGTAAAAGGATCTGTGGAAGGAATGCACTTTGTCAAAACTGGGAATTATTTTGTGTGTGTAGTTAAAACATGTGAGAAAATTTTAAGGATTTAAGGGAATTGTAGACTTAAGGGTTAGGGATAATAATAATAATAATAATAATAATAATAATAATAATAATAATAATATGAAAGTATAGAAAATTAGCAGATTTTCCAATTTTGTGAGGAAAAGGGATGATATAGAATAAAAGTTGCAATGTTGGTCCAACCCCTCCTACCCTCATGAGGAAGCTTCTGACACAAGGAGAGGAGAGACGAAACTGAACATCAGTGAAGTGAGGAAGACAGAGGGTTGAATAACTGAAGTAGTTGGAGGTGGATGGCCTCGTGACATCTATTTCAGAGAGTGAAGTTTCTCCTGAAGTTGGATTTAAAGAGCCTAGTTAGAGAGAGAGTGTGTGTGTGTATTTACAATGTTTGTAATGAGAAACTTTATTGATTTTCCCAGACATATCTTAGGCTCCTCCTTCGACCCAGTAGTGAGTGGTCTAGCTGAAGGCATAGTCGCTTGCCTACCCCTTGGCTGTGTTGGATCATCTTACCACAAGACTATCTTTACGACAGTGAAGATTCCAACAGAACGAGGAGAAGAATCTACACGCACAACCTGGCTGTGGAAAAGATGAAACTAGCCAACCCTTTGTTCTGAGTTTACCGCCTTCAGTCGGAATGTTCTTCTCCAAGGCGATGTTGACAAGCAAGTGAATACCTTCACTGAACACATCCTTAATCTCTAGCAGAAAAGCGTCCCTCACTGGCAGTATGTGACAAAGCCTTCAGACCTGCCTTCGTTCAGTTTTCGATGTCGAAAGACTGCTACTGCTAAGAACAAGACTTGAAGAAGGCGTAAGAGGTATCGCACTTAGTATAACAGGAACCTTCACAGGGAAGCATGTTGGCAAATTCAAGAAGTCCAACAGTGGGCCATCTCTAGATGGAAGGCCGGCACAAAAAGAAAACAGGCATAAGGTAGAGTGGGCTCCAAAACCTGGTGGTCCTTGGTCAAGGACCGACAAGATTATTCACCTCATGAAATTATTCCACCTCTAAATTGGCAGGATGGGATTAACCATGGCTCCCTTACACACCTTTGCTACTACTCCTAAGAAAGCAATTTCATGTCGTAAAAGGCGACTAAAAGGTCATGAAAAAATGGCTAACTCCTGTATAGTCAGGAAGAAACTTGCCTTATTGCCCAGCACTTTCCTGCCAAGATGCAACATCCTGATCCAGGAAGAGAACCTCCTTGGCTAGCCGCAAGAATTGTGTCAAAGTTGTCAGTGGTGACAATAAGGCAGGTTTAAGTCTATAATCTTAAATCGCTGGACCAAGGAAAGGCTATTGGCAGAGATAAGGTGAACCCAAGAATGCTGAGTAGATGTGCAGACTACTTAAAGCATCACCTCTAACTCACATCTATCAGCACCGCCTATCACAATGTAAATGATTTTCTCTTTTCACAAAAAGAAAAGCAGAGCGGAAATCAGCTATTACAGACCAGTGTGACTCCTGTCTACCACTAGCAAGAATCTTGGGTCATTAATCTCACGGCAGATGACAGCGTTTGTCGACTACCACTCGCTTCTTTGTGAATGTCAATATGGCTTCAGAAAAGTTCACTCTGCTGCTGATCTGATGGTAAACTTTTCCACTATGTGGTATTAGCCACTGGAATTTGCTTGTGCTTTCGACCGAGTATGGCACCAGGGACTCTTGGCAAAACTGCAAGCACTAGGAGTCGTCGGCTGCGCACTATGCCTCCTCAGCGATTACCTATAAGATAAATCTATAAGTAGTCCTAAACGGGAGAGGGCCAACAAGCGCACTATTGGTGCAAGTGTTCCAAAAGGAAGGTGCTTGGGCAATTGTTATGAAATGTCTACTTCAGTAACCTTCATTTCATCCCAGAATTCCATGCATATACAGATGACTGTTATGTACAAGACCAATATTGTCGAAGTACCATACTTGACTCCATTCCGAGGACAGCGAGATATGCGCTTCTACACAAGATGGGCAGTAAACAGCATCTGCACTCGAACTGCAACCTCATCCAGAACATCACTTCCTCTGAAATCATTTATTCCTAGGATTACTTGAATCTGGAACAGCATAACGACATTTTACCAAATGAAATCGCTGGCTCGCAGATGGTTCCAGCTTCATCCTGTTCTCTTTATGTCTCGTAACAATAAAAAGGCTTTAAAACGACCTGAGGCAGGTAACAGGTCTTACCTTGTAAATAAGGCTAGGAACTCTTAACCTAACCTTCTGAAACGCTAGTTTAAAAAAGTGAGAGAGAGAGAGAGAGAGAGAGAGAGAGAGAGAGAGAGAGAGAGACAGACAGACAGACAGACAGACAGACAGACAGACATAGACAGACAGACAGAGAGCGGGAGGTTCGAAATACTTTAATCAGATGTTGGGTAATTTGGAGGAGGAAGAGAGGTAAAGATGGACTGGAAAACGAGTAGGTGGGGGTGAGGAGTGTGTTAAAGGAAAGTGGTCCAGCCATTTTGGTGCATTTTAATAAAGGCTTGTGTGTGTTATGTTATTCATGATAAAAGAACATTAGAAAGGAGGAACACTGCAATAGGCCTGTTGGCCCATACTAGGCAGGTCCTTTACAATCCATCCCACTAACAGAATATTTGCCTCACCTATGTTCAACGCTCCCCAGGCAATAAGCTTTGATAAACCTATTTACTCATGTGCAAGTCCCACTCAAATCCAACCCCTCTCACTCATGTTTTTATCCCACACAAATTTGAAACTACCGAAGGTTTTAGCTTCAATAACCCTACTAGGAAGACTATTCCACTCATCAACTACCCTATTTCCAAACCAATAGCAATTTCCAAAACAATATTCATATGATAAGGCACACTATACAAGTTGCATTCATGCATGATGGTGAATTGGCAGAAGATAGTTTTGCTACTGCCTTTTTTATGCACAGGAGGCAAGTTCGGCTTGATTGAAATGAGCTTGTTGGAGCTTCTGGTGGACGGCTAAACAGGTCTTGATGCGGTGTGCTGCCATAGAAAGCTTTCAGATGTTACTTGGTTAGATGTAAGCTATCAGTAAGTTTATTCAGGTATACACAAATACAGTTACATAGATTAACATACATAGCAGCATATGTGTAGAGAACCTAGGATAATCCAAAAAAGTCAGAAAAAGTGACATTTCCTTTGGGGTCCTTTACTTATCTCCATTGTATCTAGAATAAGGGTGATTTTATCTGCCATAGATTGCCTCAGGTGGTATCCATTCTTCTAGATCAGGAAGGTCGCTCAGAATCTTTGGTCTTAGGAAGTTGACCTCGTGAATGAAACGTTGGACTCTGTGTTGGAGTGACATTATGTGGATCCTATGGAACGGAGGGTATTAATGATGTAGTCGGTGGTTTTCTCTGGTGTATAGAGTTCCTGCATGGCATATAATTGTCGCTTTTTCAGGTTGTCCAGCCTGACATTTATTGCTTCGATCTCCTGTTGGATGTGCAAATCTTCCACTCTGACCATCACACAAAGTGGGGGCTAATAAATAAACGGAGGTGGAATAAACTAATTGTAAGCTTACCTTTCATCTATATAAAGTGTGTTCCAGTTTTTCATAGTCGTGGAATAGTTTTAAAATATTTTCTTCCCAGTTACCTTGTGTAAATAATACTGTACCATAAATTGAATATTTCCCATTCTTATATTATTAGGAGTAATAAATTATTGTGCGTCCAAATAATGTATATGAGTATCATTTTCTGTAGTATTATTTCCTTTGTATATATAGTAATAGATTTTTTTGAGTTTAGAGTAGCTCTAAAGCGTGTATCAAAAGTATTGAGTTCTGATAAGATCTCATTGGGACTGGAATTTAGGTGGTGGAAAGAGGTCTTCGGGGAGGTGAAGGAGGATGTTGAATCCTCGCCGCTCCCAGCATGATATTGTCAGTGATAATGAAGGTGGTGCTTTCAGTGGTGGTGTGGTGGTGGTCTTTGTGTCAATGATGAAGGTGGAGGCAGTGATGATTTTGTTGTCAGTGGTGGCTGTGGAGTTATAAGTGGTGGTGGTTGTTGTGATGGAAATCTTGACGTCATTGTGATACTAGTGTTTAGTTGTGGGGGTGCTAGTGGTTGCGTATTGGCAGTGGTGATGGTGGTCGTGGTATTATGGGTGGGTGGGGTGCTTTGCTAGGGGTGATAGGTGCGGTGATTAGAATGTGAGGGTGGATGGTAGACAATGTCATATACGAAGATGGAAGTGGATGTCGTAGTGTTGGCCGTTATGATCGTGATATTGGTTACAGTGGTGGAGGTTATTGTGGTTGTAGTAGGTGTGGTGGTTGATGGGGTGCTGGTAAGGGTCTCAGTGGTGTTTGACTTTCGTAACATTTTTGTTAAATATCTAACGTCTTAGGAAGGGTATTTATCTTCCACACCTCAGAATACAAAACTCCCTGACTTTTAAAGCAAAAGTTCCAAATGAGAATCAATACATGGAGTAACAATGGCAGAGATGGTGAAGGAGTTCGGAGAGTGTAAAAAAATAATGAGAAGAAGAGTGCGAACGTGGATGTATGAGTGACTGGATGTTTGGATGTGTACCGACATGGGCAAGTGAGTTATTGGGTGCTCGTGAGCGTGGATTGGTGAGTGTATGCGTAGGTCAGGCAGGTGCGTGTGTACGTGGATGCGTGCAAACATAGATACGTGCATGTGTACGTGGATGCGTGCGTACCTTCGATAGTGAATGCTTGTGTGGAGAGACATGATCAAATCCTCCCATGAATCTTTTCCTAAGATACATCACAAAACCACTGAAAATACTAAGGCGTTCTCGAGTACAAAACGAAAATTTGTGTGGAAACAAACGAAAATGATGTTGATAATGTTCGGAAAAATAGGAAAATCTCCTTCGTTAAACTTAACACCATAAAACAGCGGATTGCTATTAACTTCTACTTTACGTTTCTAATTCACATTCTAAATAAAATTCTGTAAAATCTTGTAAGGAAAAATATTTGATTCTGACTTTTTAGAAAGATCCTTTTTGATAATATCGGTTTATAAATATCAATTTGGCACCCACACAGCCCAAAACATTTTCTGGTTACTACAGAGGAGACAATTTGCTTAATGAAAATGGTAAACGGAAATTTTCACAGGTCACAATGAGTGACTAGCTGTGTTTTAAAGAAAAAAAAAGACAATACCGTGACTGGAACAATACACAAATAACCTTCACGTAGGAGAAACGTTTGACGACGTTTCGGTCATCATAAGTTTCTCCTATGTCTGGTTTATTTGCGTAAGCTGTATTATAATAAACCCCACCTAAGGCTAATGTTCAAACCAGATCCGAAAAATCATTCTCCTGTAAGTGATTCGATTTCAGCGAATCATTGTATATATATATATATATATATATATATATATATATATATATATATATATATATATATATATATATATAATATATATATAATATATATATATATATATATATATATATATATATATATATATATATATATATATAATTTCGGTGATATTTAGACTTTTCACCTTAAAAATAATAAACTTTTGGGATATCATCACTCTTATAGAAAAACATCTTCAATAATATTTTGAAACAATCGGAAGAAGCATTCACAAGTTATTAAATACAATTTTAACATCAGTGTTTTTCCATTAAAATTAACAATGGGAACGCGAACCTTGTGCTAAGAAAACGACACCAGTGGTAAATATTTGAAGGCGAATAATTGATTCATACTCCAGTTATCACACGGATTACAAACATTCCACGCAGGAATAGTTTTCGAACATAAAGTTGCCCGCATGCAAACCAAATTTCACAGATATTATCCTGCTATGAGCAGGATCAGTCATTAACTACTGAAGGTCTTCAGATGTCAACTGAAAATTATTTGACGTGATTTTACGACAATAAACATTTCACTCCTTTTTACTCGTAAAATGGTCTCATCTTCACCTGCACACTTGATTTTCACTCTGTGCCGATTTGGAATTTTTTGCAACTTTTTTTAACGTTCGAAGCTCTGCCACTGAGAATTTCGGAAGTAATCCAAGCCAGTTCTTGTTGCTGAAAATGGATTCAACAACTTTGGGCATAGTTCATCTGAACTTACCAAGAGAGCAGTCTCTGATGAGTAGTGTAACTCCTCCACCCCATCTATTCCTCAAGAATAGATACCCAGTTGGAAAGATGCCACATGCAATCATTCCAGTGAGCTTGGTTTCCGTGGGTGCTATGATGTCTGGTGATGCATCTGTGGTTCGTTCATGCCACTCTTCTCACTTATTTGCTATTCTATCAGCGTTGTTTTACCATACCTTCAGCTTCCTTTCCATCACTATAAACTGGGGGAAGGGGGGTTGTGGGAGCTTGGGAATTAGGAGATCTGGCAAGGTGCTACGGGAGTCTACTGTGCAGAGTAGGGTAGAGGTTGTGAGTGTAAAATGTGGTTTGTTTTGGAGTACTATGCGTCGTTGCAGGGTTCTGTGCGTGGTTGCGCTTGCTGTTCGTCTCAACTCTGGTTGTGCCCTCCTGGCTCTAGCCTTGTCTCTCTTGCCCCTTTCGTCTTTGTATCCTCTCATTCTGTTCTTATTCTGTCGAGGTCTTGGTACACACACTGGTATGTCTGTCTTCATATGTTCTCCCCTTCGGACTCTTGAAGCTCTTGAATAAAAACTGATCTCTCCCTCGCCTCTTCACATTGCTTTTCCCTCCGCATGTCTGGGTTCCATTTAAATATAGCCATTGCTGCTTTCCTTATTTCCTCGATTTTCCGGTGGGCAGATCGCGTCTCTGCAGGGGACCTGTCACCTTCTTTACTTACACCCCCACCCCTCACTTACTGCTTGCTATCTCTGTGCATAGCAACATGCCAGTTTCGTTCCTCGACATCTGGTGGCCTGATAGGGCATCAAAACAAGACCTAGCTCCTTCCTTTCCATCGGTCCCCTCGCTGGATATTGGTGTACCCGCTCCTGATGTCATGCCCTTTCTATTCTTTGGCATTACATCTTGCTTTAGCATTTTCAATTCATCTTATAGGCTGTGTGTGTGCGTGTGCGTGTGCGTGTGCGTGTGCGTGTGTGCGCGCGCGCGCGCGTGTGGTGTGTGTGTGTGTGTGTGTGTGTGTGTGTGTGTGTGTGTGTGTGCTTTATTCATAAGTATTCTAGTTAACTCATAGGGGAATGAGCTTCAGATCTTGGTCCCGCCATTAAACTCATGACGAAGCAACGTGAAAGCAACAATGTTTGTTTCTAAAACACTGTAGAGAATCACGTCAAAAATAACTTCCTTCAGGTCAATCAATTTTTAAACTATTCATAAGGTGATGAAATTTTTTTCTGATATCCCTGTGTACTTTCTAAGGCTTCGTTTAATTTTACTATGTGTGAATTCCGCGGCGGTGTTGCATAAACAAGGGAGCGAGTCAGGTCTCGTCGATTCCCAAACATCATCTTACTTTTATAGCAAGAGTGTCGAGTTTAGTGTATAAAGCATTGTTCGGTTGCAGGAGATACCGTTGAATGCCATTACAATTACTCCTCTGTGTCGTCCATCTTGGTAGTTAGCAGTGCCAATTTGCTAAGTGAGAGTGATAATTGCAATGTATTACACGGGCGTTCGTCATGATATACCGAAATTTATTTGAAGAGATCTATGAAAATCTCTTAGCCGTAGATTTTTTTCAGTTTTTACAAGGGATGGTATATACCCGTGCAGAAGGTGAGCAACGTTAATGTTTTTGTCTAGTGACGTCTTTGATGGTGCTGGAAGCAATGTTGGCTATGCTTAGTTTCAAGAATTAAAAAACATAGTTGAGCCTGATATTGGAGAATATCTTGGAGATGGAACTGGCAGTGAGGTTGTTGGGAAGAATTACTTTTCTCTTTTCAGTGGCATTTTGTTGGGCGAGTAGAGGATGAAATGGATACGTCGTCTGCGGTTTTTCACGATATGTCGAAGGTAGTGTGATAAGGAGAAGATATGTTCGAGAAAACAGCTTCTTTCTTCAGGAAATTAACTACTACAGATGCAGAGAGCATTTTGGAAAAATAAAATTATTTAAACACACAAGACAGATTTCATACGTAGAAAACTGATGAATCTCCTTGTTTACCTATAACTGCCAACGACTTGTAGACCTCATTTAACTATGCAGGATTTTCAATTGTTTTTCTTCGGCAGCATCGTTTTTCAACAGACCTTCAGCTTTCCTATTAGGTCTCCTTTAACTGCAGTCCTAGCAATCTATGTTTGGAACACCTTGAAGCTGACCTCTCTTTGCACATTATCCCCTCTTCCGTGTGACTTCGCTAAGGGCATGACGTACTCATATTTACACAGAGACGATTTGATATCTCTCCCGCTCCTCCCCCACCAAAAAAAAATTAAACCAAGTCAAAGCATCTATACAATTTTCACATGAAGGAGAAACATCTTTCCACAGATACTTTTCTCTGAAAGTTTAACAACGAGCTTTATTTGTAGGTTTATTAGAACTCCACCAACCAAATGCTGTATCCTCGTGTTTTTTCTTTTATTACATATTGCTCTCCGCATCTATAGTAGTGGATTCCCTGCAGAATCCTGTTTTTTTTCCACGATCAAATCATCACTTAATTATATTACCCTTGAAATTTCATCAAGGATTTCAGTCGTCCTATTTATAATATTAATTCTGGTTGATTCGACGCAACCAGATAACATACATAATCCTACCCAATAATTGATTGCTAGACACGTCTCCAAAATTTTGTCCAACTGCAGCGAGGACATCACCAAAAAAAGAGAAACATCCTAACTCTACAGCAGGAGTATACACGATCCCTTGTAATTATTGTGATAAAATCTACTTAGGTGATACGTTTAATTAGAATATTTACTAGTGAGATGTTTTGCCCACCAAGGGCTCTATTAATAGAACACAGAGACCATGGAACATAAGGTCAGGTTCTGAATGGGTTGCAGTGGAGTTTAAGCGATAGCTTAAACTGGGCAGTATTTTCGACATACGAAGTTGCTTGCATTTTGACTTCCATAATCTCGCAAATATTGCCGAGATTTGTTCTACTGAAATAAAACATTGTCATCACCTAACCTCTGCCGATAGCCCTTGCAGCACCTGACTAGACCTGTGTAGAACTGAGGGTGTCTGTGGGTTAAGATTTGGTTAGTGGTCCGATCCAGTCAGTTATGGAATTCAGCCCAGAAACCTGCCATCCCATTTCTCTCTACCTGAATTCTTACCTCTAGTTTACACATGGGGCAGTTGTGGTGAGCCAGTTGCAGATACACTGAATCTCTGGTTGGCTGGAGGGAGTCAGCAAGACCCTTCACACTCGGCCCCGAAAATACAAGGAAAGCGCATTCAGTGATACTCTAGATACTTTCTCCTGGAGTGTGGGGGGCAGCTGTACATCCATTGGCACACCTGAGATTCTTGTATTTCATTCACGTGCAACCGCCTGGTATAGCAGCGAGATAACCTTTATTGCCGTGAAACGTTATCTAATTCGGGTTGCAATGTGTTATCAGATGTTAGAGTACTGATCACTGTCGTTGGATAAGTTGTCCTAATGTTAGGCTGTTAATAAGTCGGCACAACTCTGCTGAGTTTCATGCACTTGCCTGTTGACCCGCTATAGTTTTGTGTGACTTGGGCAGGCAGGAGCCAGTTGCTCCTCTAGCCAGTGCGTACTGATGGCTGGCTGGAACAAGTGTCCACTGCTCACAGTTGTGTAGGTTGTGAGAGATGATGTGGATACTAAACAACAACAAGAAAATTGAGATATATTGAAAACTCGGGTTTTTCATGGGGCTCATAATTTTCACGGGTTCAGTGAGCCCTTAAATACTGCGCAAGTTTGTCAGAGCCGGTACATGGTAAGCCTCAGTGTTCTCGTCTTCTGCTAACTTCCTTCGAGGCGTTTATATTTATATAAAAACTTAAAAATGCCTTTTCTGATCGGTTTCAGATTTTTTAACCTTGGTCATCTGTACCGAGATGAAGGTTCGTAGAACAGTTGGAAGTGCAGGTGCCCTGTGCCCAGTTACTGAAGTTGGTTTCTGGAAGGTTGATATTAATAATAGTGTGTGTGTTTGCCATTTTGAGACTTAGAATCTCAAAATTGTAAAGTGTAATTTTACTCTATTGCGTTATTTTGCCTTGGTGTGGGTGAGGTGCTCTTGATCCAAGGAATTGATTTTATCCCTTTCCTTGCATCGAATTTAAATACCTCCCATTCTACAGGCCTTAGGCTGTATGCTCACCCATGATTAAAATATAACAGTTTGGGGTATGGCTTCAACCTTCAAGTGGCTGATTAATCGTACGAAATTGATGAAGCATTTTTGGTGGGTTAAGACAGTGCTGATGCAAATTTGGTTTGATTCCGTACAATAACTGAAGAAAACCTTGTCTGCTTGTCTTTAAACTTTTAGTGATGGTGTATTTCCATTAAAGAAAATTTTCCTTTGATTTTACATTATGATTATTTTAGATTCTGATCATTGTGTCTGAATTAATTATATTATTATATGTTGACTCTCATATAATGTACGTTTATGATCACATAAATTTTATGCGTTTTAATACCATTGCAAAAGTATTGTGTGTTATGTATCAAAAGTTGAAATAGAACATAATTACATGCCTACTTAAATCTTAAACACTTGTTTATCTTACTTAGTTTGAATTGATTTTTTGGCTTGTGTTGGACCCAATTTTTCCCTTTCTTATGGAAGAATTTTTTCATACTACAATTTCTTAGTGATTTATCTGATTGCCTTCACGATTCAATGCTGATAACTTGATAATGCAAATTGAGTAGATTTTGCAAAACTTGGATCGCACATTGACATAAATACATCTTGTTAGATCATTATTAACATGTTATTTAAGGTATACCATTTATTAGATGCGATCCACATCCAGCACCTAATACCCACTTACCTATTTATAGCTCGGGGAACAAAAGCAGTGAGTACAAGAGGGCGTGTTCATTCACCTCGCACCTCGTCCTAGAATTCGAACCAGGGCCTGGCTGTTGTAGCCTAGCAGCTCTGACCACTGAGCTATTGGCCGCTCTCCTGGGCTGTATTTAATTTCTGCTTTCTCTCCTATTAAATTCCCCGGCAAATGTTTCAGTCATTACTATGCACGTTTTTGTTATTCCTCGTCTCCGAATTTGTCTTCCAGTTTTCTCACATCCACTTTCTCTCTCTCTCTCTCTCTCTCTCTCTATCTCTATCTCTCTCCTCTCTCTCTCTCTCTCTCTCTCTCTCTCTCTCTCTCTCTCTCCTCTCTCTCTTCTCTCTCTCCTCTCTACTCTCTCTCTTCTTGCACTCTCACTCTAACTTCCGTCTTCAATCACTTTATCCCTCAATATCACTTCCTACCACTTTCTCTCCTCCCTCCCTCTCTTGCCCATTTAGATCATGTTGAGGCATGGGGGACTGAGATAGCGTTATATAGTCCATTACCCCGCTTTACCGCACATCAAATAGAGTATTTAAGGTGCTGTAAAGATTAGTAAGGGAGTGCCCGGGAGGGAGATCTTTCCCCTCTCCCTCCCTCTCTCTGCTGATAATGTCGATTACTGCTGCTGTCCAGTAAGAGATCAATAGCAGCATTAGGGGGTAGGAGGGTGGAAATAAACGTAGTAAAGACTAAAAAGATGGATGGGAGATGGAAAAAATGGAACGGAGGAAGAGAGGCAGCAGAAAGAAAATGTGACATGTATTTTTTTTGTGAGTGACTAAAGTAAGCTGAAGGTTGTATGTGTGTAAGTATTTATTTTTTGTTGAAAGATGATGAAAACAAATTTGCAGCCTGAAATTACTGAACATAAACACTAGCAACCGAATCATAAAAAGTTTAAGGTTTCACCAACCATTAATCTGATTAAGGGCACTAAATGGCCTACAGTGGGACTCGTTCGTTTTTATGAAGAAACGAAGAAACCCCTGACACCGAACTGCCATTTACATTAACCTATTTTCGATGCGCTTGAAAATTAGCATTGAAGGAATGTAACATTTTATTATACAGACGATTTTTTTTCTAGACAACGAGTTCAAATTCCATCGCTGCTTTTAATTGTAACATTCATTCATTACGAACTTTCAGTGAACTGACAAGTGTCTTAGAAGAAACAAGAGATAAAATTATTCACTGCTAGCCGGTGACGCCGATTTTTTTTTCCATGAAACTGTGAAATCGCACCACAAAGAGTGGCCATTCACAGACCTTCCCAGGTTAATATTTGATTAAATCTGATACTGTTAACTGCAATAGAGTTTTGAATCGCACAGCAATCATGGTTCAGTGAATAGAGAATAAAGTTAGAATGCGCTAGACCTTGGGATTGAATGTGCGCAGTCCAAGAATTTTTTAACAATTGATTTCTTCGAAGAAATGACATGGCCCAAAGAAATAAAAGCTACAGCTGGTCACATATGAGTGGACTGTTGTTGGTAAGAGAATTGCATTAAAACACTGAAGGCTCCTGCTAGCATTACCTTGATTAAGATGCGAATCTTATTGTAGCCTTCACAGTACCTTGATAAGAACGGAAGGTTTGAACAAGATGGCCTTCGCTATAAGCCCGATTTAATTGGTGTTTCGTTGGTATTCATATTTAGTGCCCTGTTGCCATGGACACCAACCTACCTTGTGGGCATAGTTCATGTAGGCATTAGGGCTGCTTGCACTGCTTCTCCGTCTTTGTCCCCCAAACTCAACAGAGGCAATAGGTACCGTCTTTTTTGCTCGTCAGTCTTGGGGTTAGTATGGGCTTTAACTTAATCAACAAGCATTTGTACGAGACCACAATAAACTTGCACCACGATCATGTATGTTTGTCTTTATTCCTACGTTGCCTTAGTGAACCGTTGTTTACATGACGTCAGTCTCTCGTAAATTTCCTGAAAATAGTGTGTGTGTGTGTGTGTGTGTGTGTGTGTGTGTGTGTGCGTGTGTGTGTGTGTGTTGTGTGTGTGTGTGTGTGTGTGTGATTTAAACCTAAGTTATCCTAATGATTCGCAGCCCACGAGTGAACGGAAGGATGGACGAGAACTCGAACCGTGATCTGGTATGTAGCAGGCTCAAAGCTGTACCACTGAGCCATGAAGCTTACAGTATGATAACCTTTAGTCAGCTGCAAGCAGAGTGATTCTACTGCTTCATCCCACGGCCACAGAAGATTGCATAGTACTTCTTTTATCATACCTTTCTAAGGCATATAATCCCTTAAGTCGCAATAAACGATTGGAAATAAATGAAAAGAAGAACAGATAGGGATCGAACCATAAGCTTTTCATGTAATAGGACCAACTTGTGCCACTGAGCACAGAAGCTTACAATAAGATCATTTTACAAAGAAAAAAAAAACACATCTCTGACATATTTAAATTAGTGACAAATACTGAGACCTACGGTCCCAGAAGCTTTCATGGTTCATCTGTTTTCGTATCCTTCAAGGGCATACAGTCCACAAGATACATTGTAATTAACGAGTATCAGTGAAGGAACTGAAGAATAAGCGGAGATTCGAACCGTGATTTGGGCATAAAACACGCCCAAAATTTTTACTACAGTGCCAGGAATCTTATATTAGGACGATTTTACGAAGAGCACTTCAGTGACATGTTGGTATCAGCAGAAGAAGCTGTGACCTTAGTGACTCATCCCTCAGCCCTTGATACTGTTATACTACATCTATTCTCATATTCCTCAAAGCCACGTTGTCCATATGCGCAAGATAAACTGTAATGAGCTCTGAGCTAAGAAGCTTACATATAGGATGATTTCAGAAACAGCACTGCCGCACATGTTATATCAGCGGCACCAAATGGATATCTACTGTGTCTTCCTCCCCCAGGAAAATTCACGGTTCGTCATTTCAGCAGTATATATTTCTCCCAGGCACTTTTTATGGAACAATTTCCCAGGCACCCACTACAAAACAATCTCCAAGGCACCTTCTATAGCACAGTCTTCCAAGAAGCCACTATACAACAATCTCCCAGGCACTCGATATGGAACTATCTTCGGGTTTCCAGTATGGAACAGTCTCCCAGGCACTCGTTATGGAACAATTGCTCTGGACATGCCAGTGTCGCTGCTCATTGCCACCATCTCGCTAACCTCATGTCTTTATAACCAATTTATTCCTAAAGCTTCTCCATCTGTTGTAATTCTTTAAACCACTACCACCACTACACTCCTCTCTCTCCCCCACCTTCATCGTGACACATTCTCCACCACAACCATCACCACTAACCATCATCATCTCTACCATCACGTGACACTACCAGACACCTTCCATCATCGCCACAATCATAACGAATCCCACCACAACCACTACTAAAGACTACTATCAGCACCACCAGCTGCCAACCACTACCATCACCTGCTTCCATCTCTGCCCCCACCACCACCACCATCACTACTACTACTACTACTACTACTACTACTACTACTACTACCACCACCACCACTACTACCACCATACCCACCTCCATCACCATTTCTTCGACCACACTCGTTCATTTATCTTCGGTTATTTCAGTTATATACATTTCTCAAGAATTAATGACTTTTAACATCAGTTCACAATAATTATTTTTTCCCCAATAATATTCATCATTGTTAATAAATCATTAACTTTTCGTATTTTTTGTTTATTTAAAAATGTGTCCATTTACCATCTCTTCCTTCGTCTTCATTCTCTTCTTATAATAATTATAAAAACCTCTATTTCTACATGATACAACTTATACAGAAATGCATGATACAACTTATACAGAAATGCATGATACAACTTATACAGAAATGCATGATACAACTTATACAGAAATGCATGATACAACTTATAGAAAAAAAACCTTGTTATGCAGAATATTTTTGGCAAATTAGGTTAATTTCGTCCCCAAGATGTGACCCACACCAGTCGACTAGCACCCAGGTACCTATTTACTGCTAGATGAGCAGGGACAACAGGTATCCTAAGGAAACACACTCGAATGTTTCCACATGTACCAGGGATCGAACCACGGACCATAATGTTGAGGATAAGTGCGCTGGCACTCAGGCAGTGTAAAATATACCTTACAATATGGCTTTCAAGGCCTAGCCAGTGGTCCTGAACACGTGATTAATACTTCTTCCTGTTTTTACCGACTGTCTCTCTTCTTTAAGAGATCAGATTATTGTACCTAGTCCGCTGGAACAGCTTGGTTATAGAGCCACTTAGCTCTACCACCTTGGATCGAGATCTCTCCCCCTCCCTTGACGTAATAAGATTGATTACTTTGAGGCAGAGAACTTGTTCAAGATAATGTATGTAAATTAGTGATTAAGACGAAGAAGAATTGTAACAAAGCACTTTTTAGCCTCAATGTAGTTTTTATTGAATCTCCATCAATTTTACTTTATTTCATCATATTACCATAACATTTACCAAGTTTTCACAATTTATGATAACTTTATCTAATATTACTGTTACCTTTACTATATTTTATCATTACCAATGACCCTTTCTATACATTTTTACAATTATTAATGACCTTTACTATACGCCCTTTACTATACTTTTCCTAAAGGTCATTGGGAATGGTAAAAGTTTACCAACAATGACTCTTAATATATTTTTACCATCAACTAATTTTTACAGTATTTTTACATAATATGACTTTCGAATTTTTTACTAACTACGATGACTTGAATAATTTTATTGCATGCTAAATTTCTAACTACAAAAACGGAATCGAGATGTAAATCATATAACTCTTGATCTATTTTATTTGGAACATTTTCGTGAGTCCAAGAGTAAATTTAGTTCACAAAAAAATTAAATCTAGAAAGGAGATTCTTCTACGAAGGCATAAAATCAAGTCTCCTAAACCTCTTTATTACCTTGTGATTTAATTAAGTCTGAAAAGGAACGTCTGACACCAGAGGTAGCTTCGTGGCTTGCTGTCCCTCCCGGACTTTCTCTCTCTGTCTCTGCCTGTTTCTCTCTCTTATTCTCTTCCATTCCATTTAACTTAGTGGTATGTGCCTGGTGCATACTGCTTCTGACACAGATTTAATTGTTGCAAACAAACTCGTAGATGTACATATGTTGCCGCTCTAGAGTTCAGTATATGCATATCTAAAGTATGTTGAGGCTGTGATCTCGATTTACTGTGTTCGACTAGGTGATGTTCCGTAAGTGTTAATCGTTATTCGTGAATACAAGGATAATTCTCTTTACTTATCTTGTTGGTTCCATTATTTTCTGGCTTAAGATGAATTTAATTCTGAGTTTCAGTAGTTCATTTGTGTGAGATTGTTTATCTGAGTTTCCTCGTGTAATTATATCTGAAATTACAGTATTTGCTACTCTCTTCCATTTTAAAAGTCTTAAATTCAAAGTTCCAGGCACAAAGATATTTGGTGCAGAGGTTAAGAGTTTCCAGAAAGTTTTAAATTTTCAATAGCTGCTCTTCGAACAGTTGTATCTTGTATCTCATAAACAATATCTGGGATCGTAATCTCAATTTTTACTACCATAGCTTCAAGTACACCATTAGTGGTGTTCAGTGACTGTGCAAGTATTCGACTCATTGACATTCATGCCAATTTCTCCCTGTTGCCTATTCTCCCAGTAACATTTATTGTAAGATGTACCGAAGTTTTCACATTTCGTTGTCAAAGATGTCTCTTGTGCGGGTCTCTATGCAAGCTGCAAACATTTCATTTGACTGTGAGGAGTTCACTAATAAACGGATTTTTTTTTTGTTAGGGAATGGTTTGAGGCCTTATATATTTAGACAAAAGGTTCTGTATTGTTTGTTGGGGATTTTTTTTAACAAATCGACTGGCAAGGTGACCCGATGATGACGAAAATCTTTCCCCATCACTCACTCCAGCAAAGGCTTCCCAGAGGTTCGCTGAAATCACAGTTCATATGTCCTTTCTAAATGCCATGTATCCCCTTCCCCCTTCCGAGTTCAGGCACTTTACTACCCACCTCCAGTATTCAAGTCCAGCTAAGCAGTTCCCACTGAATTCCTTCATAAATGTTACCATACTCACACTCCAAACACACGCTTTTTATGATATCAATATTTGTGGTTCTGGAGTAGGGACTGCCTACAGACTGTGCCTCCACTCCAACAGAGCAGAACATTTTTATTTCCAGTTATGTCATTCTTCTTCCAGGCTCTAAAAATTTTAAAGGTTGTGAATGCATGTTTACTCCCACGATTTGTGGGATTTGTACCTTCTGATCCCTTTCAAATACTGTACATGGCAGAGTGTTATAACGTTAATTTTTGTCTACCTCTGTGTAACTCATTTTAGAGAGAAAAAAATGTATGCACGTGATAAAACAGCATATTCCTTTTGTCAGATCTCGGCATTTTTTAGATGGTGAAAGCTGCATTCCCATTCATTCTTCCGACCATTCCGTATTTGCAGATATTTCAAACACAGAATCTACACAACTTGGTTTTTCGTTGGTTGGGTTCCGAACGGTGTAGTTACGGAGCCTACCAAAAACAACAACTTCGGAAACTGCAATTAAGTATTTCTAGAAGAGTCCCACCAAAAGAAACAGTACAAAAAAAGCACCAACACCTGGAGAGGCAATGTTTCTCACTATTTCACTGTCTGCCTCACCTGCAATGATTTGTACTTGTGATTTCTTTCTTAACAGTAGCTCTGCATTACTGTTTCTCAGCACACCTGTCGTACATTGGATTTCTATATAATTTCCTACTGTATTGTAGTGCTTGTTTGTGTCTTACCACTTCTCCTTAACCCTATCGTGTTCTGTTTCTGTGTTCCATTTATTGCTTTAACTCTTATTCGTTCACTCTCCCAACGCTTTTATTTAATTTTTCAAGAAAGAATTTTTCAGTCGTTCAGTCATTTGCTTCCTTTCATTATTTTGTGTCCATCCTACAGATCCAAAACCCCTCTCTTTCAATATCACTGCTGCTCCTAGGTAATGGATATTGGGGCACATAAAGTGTGACACTACTTGTGTCACATAGAACTATGTACACCCGTCTCAGCTCGTTGAGATTCGTTGTTACACTTTAGATAGGTTTTAATCACTATTGATATTTTTTCCATTTAGTTTATTATGTAAAAGAAATTTATGTGATAGTATAACTCATTGTGATTTCTAGGGACACTTGTGACATGCAGCGAGGCTACGCAGGTAGAAACTCCAGTGCTTCCCCAAAACTATTTACACTTATTCTTGATATATCTAATAAGTTTAGATTATACAAAATTTGCTGAGAAAAAAGTCGAGGCACTTGGGACACCTGACACCTCAACACTGGTCTTTATACACCTGTGTCGGGGTGGTGGCCAGCTCTTGCTGGCCGACACAACACAATCACTACACCACACTGCACTCCTTCCCTTAGTCGGTTGACTAATTTGGTCTTCACTCCCTTAAGCACCATAGATCATAAAGAATGCAAGCCACGAGAAGGCCAACGATATCAAACGATAAGCTCAACATATTCTCACGACTCTACCACACAACGAAGCATCCTCGCAAATTCTATGTGCATTTTTTCCATTCGATTTGCAGAACATTGATAGTTTTGCTTTATTTAGGTTAAGTTAATAGTTACGACAGATATTTCTCCAATTAAAAATTACTAATCAATATATCAAAACGCTAATGAATGAAATGTCACATAACGATGGACAAAAATTCGAACGCACGAACGGAAAACAGATACTCACAGAATATACTAAACATCTATGTCAGGTAATCACTTTAAAAGACTCGCAGCAAACACATAACACAGTTAGGCATTACAGCACAACGCAAGTCGTATAACCCAGCCCCATAACACAGCACCCCTGAACAACAGAGCCACACATCACAACATCACAGCACCCCCACACAACACAGCCACACAGTACAGCAACGTAGTACCCTACACAACCGCACAGCATCACACCTCCCCCACGCAACACACCAACTCCACACAGCTCCACACAGCATAGCAACACAGCACCCCATATAACAGCCACACAGTAAAACTACAAACACAACTGCCTTTCACGTGTAAAAGCCACTACAAAACAGTAACACAACAAGCCATAAAAAGTTACAAACATAGTTACAACACAGCCATAACAGTCCCAGCTCACACATGCTACTCAACACACCAACCAGTTACACAACACAGCCACTCAACACAGTCACAAAACGCAGCTACACAACACAGGCACTCGACACAGTTGCAAAACACAGCTACACAATGCAGTAACACAACACAGCAACACAACACAGCCACTCAACACAGTTACACAACACAGCCACTCAACACAGTTACAAAACACAGCTACACACACAGCAACACAACACAGCCACTCAGCACAGTCTCAAAACACAGCTACACAACACAGCCACTCGACACAGTTGCAAAACACAGCAACACAACACAGCAACACAACACACAAACACAGCAAGCAACAAACACAGCAACGCAACACAGCCACTCAACACTGTTACAAAACACAGCACACAGTAAAGCCGCGCAACAATGTCAAATGCAGCCACACAACACAGCTACTGAAAACAGCCGCACAAAACAACCACACAACCCAGCCACTTTGTAAATCTAAGCAACACAGTCACAACACAGCTACACAGTAAAGCTACACAACACAGCCACATAACACATCTACTGAAAACAGCAGCACGACACAAACGCACAACACAGCCGCACATCATAACCACAGCCACATAACAGAACCACACAACACAGACACACACAAAACAGCCATATGGCTGAAGGGTCGTGCAGTAAAATACTGAATGGATCCTTAATTGCCAGCCGGTACAAAGGAGAGGGTGCGAGGCCAGTCTAATAACTTGAGAGTAATTAGTTTGTTAAATGCTTTCAGGGAAGTATGGTGAGCATTATTGCTAGCAGCCAGGGATAACGAATATTACCCTGGTGATGGGTAGCCTAGGGCCTGGCGGGTGTCATTTGGGATGTTAGTTGGCGTATCAATGCTGATCTCAGTTGGGATGTTAGTTGGGGTATCAGTGGTGATGTCAGTTTTGACGTCGCTTCGGATATTATTGGTGGTATTAATGGTCATGTCATTAGTAGTGTTGGTGTCAGTCGTGGGAGTCAATAGGGTGTCCATTTTCGTGTCTTTGGTGTTGTCAGATGTGTTAATGAGCGTGTCAGTTGAAGTGTCAAGGGGAAATGATGATGGTGGGGTGTATGTAGTGGTTGCAAGAAGTCAGGTGTAAACAGGATAATAATAGGTTAAGTAAAAGGACATAAGTGCAACTAATGCAACATTTTATTGTAGCAAAAAGCGAAACGTTGCCACAATAAAATGTCGCACTAGTTGCACTTACGTCCTTTCATCTAACATATTGCCAGTAATTTTACTAACATTGTTACAGGATAAAAATAGTGCTAGTATTGATATCAGTAATAGTGTAACTGAGTGTTGCAGTTTTATTGTTAGCATAAACATCAGTCTAGAGTGTCACATGGAAGAAAAAATAAAAGTACTACTTAGTGTTAATGAATACAATTACGTTTAATTTAAAGGATAGTGTGTAGAGTCCAGGGGTCACCTGCTTCCGTAAGCAGCCATTCCTTCACCAGAAACAAAACAGCACAATACTGTGGCTGGAACAATACACAAATAACCCGCACATAGGAAATACAAGTGTACTACAACGTCTCGGTTCGACTTGGACTATTTACAAAGTCACGAAGTCGGAAGCTTCTATTTCCTATGTGCTGGTTATCTGTGTATTAAATCCTTCATCAGACTTTAGAGATTTGCAGACTGCACAGCAAGCGCAATATCGAGCCAAGGTCGACTGACAATGGTTACAAATGTCAATAAATACGAAGAATTATAATGTATAGTAACCTTTCTTCATATTGCGAAGGCGAAAGTTAAATAATATAACTGTTTAGAGCGGAATAGCTACTCATAAGAGGATCAGAAAGAATAAATGAAAGCATTTAAATTTACTGTTGCGTGTTGAGCCTGCATGTCGGCGTCCTCATTCCCTAACTCATTCATGTTCAGTGAGCTGTGCTGTCAACACAAAAGTAGCTTTAGCAACAGCAAGAAGAACAGCATCATCGAGGCGACACGTACAGCAGGTTATGGAAAAGTCTCCTTATAAGTACTGAATCCGTTCTCCTGGCAATAAATAGGTCAGGAATTGTTTGCCCATGACCTCTTCTCATGTTCACCTAGCAGTAGATAGTCTTTCCAAACAGCAATAACAACTCTCCCAGTTGCAAGGGCAGCGCTACAGATACTGCATAGTTTTGAAGAGTTGGAGAGTGATGGAGGGGAACACCGACCAAAAAAAACTTGACCTAATTTCTAAGCTTCAACAAGGAATTTTTCTGTGTAGTGAGGTATACGTGGTGAATGTAGGAAGCGAATGATTGCTTAATTAACCTCATTTACAACACGTATGGGTATTGCAATTAACCGCGTTGTTCATTTATTATTTAGAGAATCTCTGTGCCTTGATATCTAATCCCTAGATAAAAGTAAATAGCCTCTTGGACTTTCATTCAAAACTACCTAAGGTATTTAACAATATATACATTTAAATTCTAAATCAGACATTTTCAAAAATGAAATTGGTAAACTCAAAGTGGAGATAACGAATTCCTGAGCACTGTTATGTAGTGAATAATTTTAACATCTATTGCAAAACCATAAGATAGAATATTAACTTCAGTTTTTCTTTGTAGTTGTTTGTTTCTTTGTCATTTATACTGTTGTTGCATAGTTGTTTTTTTCTTTGTTTATGGCGACTCTCAGAATTTAGCAAGCATGTAGGATCCGGCCTTTGATTATTTTTCAATACTTAACACTCCCCATTTGCAGCACTTTTTGAGATGATTACTAATTTTATTATTTAGCAACATTGGATACATCAACAATATATTGTTACTATATTCAGTACATTAGTTACAGAGTGAAAACAAGCTATGTTTGCCAAACATATACCCTCACGTAGGGTGGATTTAATACAAATCTTGCAGCCTGAGCTGGGGGGACTACAGAAGAGCAATGAGAATATTACCTACTATGCCATTAGAGGTTTTGTATCAGCAAAGCTGGAGCTTCTGTTACTTGAGAATTACAATTTCCCTAACAGACCTATTACATATATAGGACAGATAGAACTTTTATTAAGATATTTCCAACATCACAAACTTGGGGTAACAAATATATATATTGCAAACAGAAGAAAAAGAGGGAAGAAGGATAAACCGAATTACATATTCTTGGTAGAAAGTCACTGGTAGACGAAACGTCTCAGTCTTCTTGACTCATGGGAAAACCATTAATATACAGAATGTAGCGATCAGTGATCTGGCACGGCAGCTGATTGTCCCACTCACGTACAACTCAACTGCCAAATCCGTACTTTCCTATATACTTTCAAACTCTTGAGTTACGAAGTTGAAAACCTTTTATTTGGAGTTCTTTCTAATTTCGATATCCTCAATATATTGTCTCCTTGAAAGCGAGGCCATTTATTTCCACATTTTCTTGAAATTTTTGTTCAAACAAAATTTCACTGTCAGTTGCAGTTTCTCCTCCGAAAATTTCCATTACATTAACACTTTGATAAATTAAACACATGGGTATCTTTACTGTGGAAATTTTTCGCCACACAGTGCCTTCATCATTCCGATACAAAGAAGAAGGATTAATGTCAGAAGGTGACTGAGGTAATCAGTCCCTAGGCTGGAGTCGATGTAATCAGTCCATCAGTCCTGTTATGAATACAGCATATGCGCGAAGAAGTGGCTTATATACAGCAGACATGTGAAGTGTGAGAGGCAGTGTTAACTTGGACAAATCCACAGGTGGGAGTAGGTCACTCAAGCGTGGAACTCTGTATCGAGATCCCAAGATGTTGCTGTGTCGTGACATGAATGTAGTTAAATGATTCAGACAACGAAAAGTTAATATTTTTATTGTGGAAACGTTTCACCAAATAGTGATTTCACCATTCCAAAGATACCCAAATGACGTCCATGTGTCTAATTTATCATCTTGTCGGTTCTCTGAACCTTTTCTGGTGGAATTTCTAGAGAATGATAAATTCTGTGTACTTGTGATTACTTCAGGTTTAGGGAATTTGAATTTTATTCTTGTGAGAGACCAAGAATTTCTCTGAATCGGAGAAAAGGCTATTTAATGTATATGGCGTTAAAAAAAATTTAATACTGGTCAGATGTTAATAATTAAAAGTGAAAATAAATGAAAAAGGCCAACGTAAAGATAATATCTTATTACACTGTATTTAAACTCTTGAAAGATGCCACAAACAAATTTGTACTAATAATTTAAGTGATTATCGCCAAGTAAAGAAGTACTGGTGAAGTTATATAACTTTAAATCAGTGTAATTATTAAGGAGGTATACAATACCAACAACAACACGAGTCAGACACATATGCAACGTTTCGCTTCTTCAGTCATATACAGATAAATCAAAATATTTAGACAGCACAAGTAGAGTCGAGGTAAAGATGATGTGATTAGTACATCGACCTTAAAGTAATTTTTGAAGTGGCCAGTCCCTCAGCCTAGAGGAAAGTTTAGCTTCGTAATCTCGAACAATGTGAAGCTGAAGCTTGAGAATGGAGACTCATATACTACCAAAGATGAGTCCCGGGATACCTTGAAGGCGTCACAACAGGCGAGTCCCACTGGTAGAAACAAAAACATAAGAAATGAGGAGCACTGTTGCAAGCTTACTGGCCCATGCTAAGCAAGTTACTCTCAAACTCAACACTTCTTGCTCATAACTAGTGGTTAAACAAAATTAACTAAAGCAATTTTCTCAGCACAGTATATATTAATTTCTGAGGTCAAATGAATGAATAATCGAAAACTGTCACCGCTCTCAGCACATAGTTTTGATGGTGAAAAAATTACAAAAATTTTTAAGTTGTGGGAAATGCCATCACAGTACTTATTTTTTATCTTTTCTCATTATACCAAACGCAGATATGAAAATGCAAATCGTCGTCGTCGGCTTTACTATTACCTTTATCCCAGTTACCAAACTTGCATTACCATTGAAGTTATGCATACCCATGCACCCACGATAAAGCAACAAGAGAATCTGGGAAGTGTTAAACATGTGATTGAAGGGCAATACCATAAACCCTTTGGGGAAAGGGTACACCGACAGAAACTGAAGGCCATTCACGTATTGTGTATTTATACCCTAGCTGTTGCAATGGATCCCACAAGCCGAATCACAATGACAGATCTGTATGCAGGCCTTAATAAGAGTATTTCCCCAGTGTTTACCACCAAGGGGAACATGAGTACTTAATTAACACTCAAAAAACTGTTCAGGAATATGCATTAAGCTTGAACAATAAAATGGTATAAAATACCGACAGGTTGTTAGGTAAGACACATATGCAACAGTTAGGTGTCTTTATTTCGAAAAAAAGATACCTAACTGTTGCATATGTGTCTTACCTAACATGCATTAAGCTTCTTTTTCACTAGATACGCGTATCAACATAAAGAATTAATTCGTGATCGTTGGTAAACACAGTGTTCTCTTTTACTTCTCAAATACATAGTATTGTATATTTACAGTTTATTAAAACTGAGGATATACTTCATGCACAATGAACACAATGCAGGATAATATATGGCATATATGCTATAACATCGCACTGTCCAAATAACCATGACCCCTTAAAATTCCTATTCAAAGTAGATACAACGTTATGAAATAATAATAAACTTTGACAAACGAAAACATATATGTAACAGTGACCATTAAATACCCTATGGTGGACGTACAGAAATCCTTTAACCAAAGCAGTGTAATTCCATATGCCCTTAGTGTGGCAGTGCACAGAATACCAGCAACGTAGATGTACCTAGAGCCAGTCTCTGAGAAGAAAGGTATGACAGGAACCATCCAACCATCCAAAAGCTCTCAAGTACGGAACATATTTAAGATATTTATGAGATATTACCCACTAAAACACCAATATACACGCTCTGAGTCTTCACCTGAGATGTGCAAGGATATGAAAAAATCATATAAGAACACTCAGACGCGATGAAGTGAGAATCAGCCAGACATCAGCGAGCTTCCACAAGGAACCACTGACAGAATACTACAGACCAAAGAAAGATAGCCCTCCTCTCTAGACAATTTCCCAAATTTTCTGTGAATCAGGAGTATGTGACCGATAAATAAACATCGTTCACTCACTTATAAAGGTAAAGTTAATGGTGTCATACATTAATGAAAATGACTCAAAAGTAACATAGGTAAGAAGGCCTCGCTCCTTATGGGGTTCAACCAATAAGAACAAATTGTGGAAAATCCTAAAATGCAGATTGCATCTGTGACCTTAGTCATTTGTGACCTACTCACCTCCCTCAACAAAATGAACACAAATATCTGCAAAATATTTGAAAAAAAAAAAGAGAACACAAATTTTATGAAATTAGATTCACATAATTTGTGCACAAGATAAAGATGACAGTTTTTAAAATAAATACAAAATATAAAGAATAATACCACCAGCCTATGTTTAGTCTTAACAAATACGTATCTAAAAAACACCTAATGATTTTATAATCCAATGAACATACTTTATTATCATTATTTTCATGAGAAATTGCTACAGCAATATCAAGTTTTATCCAAGGAAGAGGTAAGTAGCTCCAGATCCTTGAATGAAGAACTCTTCTCCAACATTAAGGCATCCCTTTAATTTAATGAAAATTCCCAATTAATATAAAATTGGTTAAGAGAAAATCACGGTTAATGCCTCAAAGTACTAATTGGTTTTCAAAGTAAACTAAGACCATGATCATGAAATCTTGGTGACTTTTTAGACTGAGAACTGTCCATAAGTAAAGTCAAGAGGCCGTCGTAATAAACATATTTCACTGAGGAATATTACTTATCCAACCGCGAAAAATAGAAAAATCTTCCAAGGAGAAAAATTATGTTCTTTGTGCTAATTTATTCGTTAGAAAGGCTCTGCTGATACGAGGCTCTGTAATAACTAAAGCTGAGCAGAAGCCACACTATCTATGTCATAAGAGGAGTCGAGCAGCAGAGAGATCCTACCTTTGTCATAAGAGGAGTCGAGCAGCAGAGAGATACTATATTATCGTAAGAGGAGTCGAGCAGCAGAGATCCTATCTTTGTCATAAGAATAGCTGAGCAGCAGGGAGATACTACCTTTGTCATAAGAGGAGTCGAGCAGGAGAGAGCCTCTACAGACGTGCATAAAGACACGTGAAGGTGGAGCAGCTGATGGTTCTGTGGTGAGTCAATTCAGAAGCGACAGTGGCTTTATAAAACAATAATTATTAGAGCAATAATATTCAAATATAATAATAATAATAATAATAATAATAATGAAGGTGAAGAGGAATAAGATATATGAAATGGACGGAGAATAAAAAGAATGAAGTTGAAAGAGAAAAGGAAGAAGAAACGGTTAAGGGTGGAAGCAGCAGCAGCAGCAGCAGCAGCAGCAGCAGCAACAGCAGCAACAACAAGCAACAACAACAACAACAACAACAACAACAACAACAACAACAGCAGCAGCAGCAGCAGCAGTAGCAGCAGCATTTATAATAGTATTAACTGCATCAAAAAGAGCAGCACAAACACACAAACGACAAACAGCAGCAGCAGCAGCAGTACAGCAGCAGCAGCATTTATAATAGTATTAACTGCATCAAAAAGAGCAGCAGTAGCATTTATAACAGCAGCATTAACTGGGGTACCAAGAACAGCAGCAGCAGCAGCAGTATTAGCAGAAGCAAAAAAATATAGACTTCATGTTGACTCTAAAAGATAGAGCAAATAGTTTCTTGGTAATAACTCAAGCATGGGAACAAATTGCGTTAGGCGCTAATAAGCAGTTCCAGGCGTAAAGACTGGATCGGGAGATGAGATCAGACTGTCCTATGAATATATAATGAGTCGGTTAATGAGTTGAGCTGGCTAGAAGGTGTTCCGTTAATCTACCAGAGGGACGATCCATTCCCCATGCCGGATGGCCTCATTACTCCTTCCCTTACTCCATTATGCTAATGTTACACCTCTCTTCGTTGCTGTTGCCACCGTTGCCATCACTGTCGTTACTGCTGCTGCTGCCTTGTTCTCGATGTCTTTCATCTGGATTTATCCACCAACCATGCAGGGAGGAGGGGAAGGCACAAACAAGTTAATGGCAGTGAAAAGGTGAGTCACTTGAGTCACTAGAGGCAAGGATAAATTCTTGCAAAGAACCTGTAAACACGCTCATGCACACAAATACACGTACAAAGGCACGAAGGACGAGTACTTGCATCCACAACACAAACACGAATGTACGTCAGCACTTACACATAGGGTGACAAGTTTTCTAGTTTGTCCTATTTATGGAAGTCAATCTTTTCTGTATATTCCTATTTTATTAGCACGTATCTCTCGTCCACAGTGTCATAGTCTTTCCATTTCTCGTCCTTAATGACGCAAAGACATTGCTGACTTATAGACAAGGCTAGAAATGAAAATTCAATGTACATTTCTGGCCTTATCTCTATTAGTTTTCGGTAAACCTTTGCGCTCTTAATCTCTATTAGTTTTCGGTAAACCTTTGCGCTCTTAATCTCTATTAGTTTTCGGTAAACCTTTGCGCTCTTAACTAGCTTCCTGCGCCTTCGTCTAATATTTCATACATGAGATCGTAACCCTGAAACTTATAAAAAACTATGAACATGCACTAAACTGTAAGTATTTATGTAAAACTAATCTGAAGATTTACTTTTTAGGATTCTATTTATTCGGAACTTATGACGGAATAATTGTTTGGCAGGTGCAGTTGGTGAAATTATTCAGTTTTTCTGTATGCTGCTCTTTACGTAAAGATATCATGCTGGGTGGCAAATCACACTTTAGTTGCTTATGACTTTCTCATGTTGATTGACAAAGATTAATTTCCAGGATACTCATAATTTTGCGACACGGAAATAAAATGTGACAATGCGGATAAAATTACAAATTCTCCAGCATGCCCTGTGGCCTGGTGGATAAAGCTCCGCTTTACACGGCGAGGGTAGAAACAGTGGACGTGTTTCCTTACACCGGTTGTCAATGTTCACCCATCAGTAAAATGGGTGACTGGGTGTTACTCGACTGGTGTGGGTCGCATCCTGGGACAAAGCTGACCTAATTTGCCCGAAATGCTCTGCATATCAAGTGATTTTCTATGTAGTAGAATGTCATTGATGTCAACTATGCCTGTATCCCTTGCACATGTACCTGTAGAAATAGATATATTATTATTAAAGACAAGCAGAACACCAAGTACACGAATGACGAGCGTCAGACCAAACTGTTTGCTTTAAAGAGCAGCATCTCAGCAACAGAAGTTTTTAGACAATCGATGGACAGTGGCAGCAGCAAAATTCTCTGAATCATCAAATTAATAATGTTTTCATCACTGACCAGATTATTTTACTGGCTAAAGTAGCCCAGTCAAGTAACAAGCACATTTCTGTTGATCAGATCTGGGATATATTAAGAGCCATGTTTCCGGAAAGTAAGAGTTACCAAAATAATATGTTTCCTACATAGTTAAATATAGCTTGCAGCCATATTTCATCAGGATATCTGTAGCTAACGTCTGAGCATCAGAACAGCCATTCAGATTTTATTTGGATGAAACAACCATTTGAAAGGTATTGAAGCAGATGACTCTAACCCTGGTATTAGTTGCCAGTGTGCTATAAAGTGTGAGCAGCGGTTAACACGTCAGTGATGTTTGGGACTGATGAAAGCAATGATAAGGCAGATTACAGATCACTTGCTTGTCAAACTGTGTGCTTTAATACGTGAAGGGAAAAATGTGAAGATGATGCTGTTTCCCTCAGAAATATTAATCAAAGAAAACCACATTGAATTCCCTGGATATGTGGATTGCGGTAGCAGCATCGTACACACTGTACACAATGCATTTTGGATGGGTCTCGATAAATATCAGCAGTTATTAGTCATCTGTATTTGGATATTCATGCACTCTACAGTGAGAAACATCAGTTCCAACGACACATCAAAAGTGTGCCTGCTAAATCTTGGTCTACTTATCTCCAGAACACTAGAAAAATGGGAGATCATCTTGGAATCTACATAAGATCTTGGAAAATTTTCCCAAACCACTGCAGAAGGTGTCACCTATCGTAATATAACTTCATAGGTTGAGAAAGAGGCTTCCAAAATCCAATTAAAGAACCTAAAGAACATCCAATCAATGAAGAGTTTCTCTTGTTATTGTAGTGTAGTGTGGTTGTCGATGTGTCACTCTCATTAAACAGAAGCACATACATGTATATTTGAAGAACGTCACTGGATAGGACACTGAACTCTGCCTAATCTTCAATATCTACTGAAAGTTTCAACCCTTATTTATTGGCCAATGAATTAGTCACAGGTGACCTAGCCAGAGACTAACTCACTTCGTGAAGCCTGACAAGCAGAGCTCTACACTAGTCATTCATGTCTTCTCTAGACCTGCGCTTATATATATAAGTTGTAAACTAGCACTGCTAGAGGTTGTTCGGTATCTGACACCTAAGACGTAAAGCAACAGAAAGGCAACCTTAGTTCAGAATATTGTTTGGATGCTCCAACCACAAACTGATGCCCATTGTGTTTATAGTATATGAGTGGAAAGCCTTACAAGTAGATTCTAAAGTCTCTAAACACGCGCAAAAATTAGATTCCTAAAATTTCTTTTTTTCGTTGAAGTTTTTGACTGATACCTACATGCTTCAGCTTTATATCGTTCCAGACCATGGAGCTGAACTCTTCTTCAAGCTGAGGGACTGAGCACCTCAAATACGTTTTCCCCCAAAGTTGATAGACTGATTGCATCATCTTCATTTCACTACTACTGCTCCCTCTGCATTTGACTGAAGAAACCTACTGTGTAGGCGAAACTTTTCATCAGTAAAGATACCCAACTGTTTCACATGTGTTTTAATCTTCAACTTGTTGGTATTTTATGCCAATTTCAAGAGAATTTTTCCTGGTGCAGATCACAGCCTTTCCTTGAACGACAAACTTGTCACTAAGAAGAGTTTTGTTCTTGGTGACCGCACTGACTGGACTACGTCTTGTAAGGGATACACTTCTCTTCTTTAATAGTGTTAACTACCAGCCAGAGAGAATTGTTGTAATGAAAGCATCTGTTAGATCTGCACATTCTACTTTAGCCAAACCGGAAGTGGAGAAATCGAGGAGGAAGAGAAATAAGTTTAAGCAAAGCAAAAGAAAGAGGAATTACACAATGTAACGAAAGTATAAGATAAATAGTATATTAGTAAGAAAGAAGACTTTTTGCCAAAGCCGAAAAAAATCTGATATAGAAAAAATGAGGCAATAACTGCTATTAAAGAATCAGAAAAACTTCTATAATTCTGTGATGAATGGTTTAGAAAACCGACAAGTTGAAGAACTGAGACACTTACGCAACACATGGGAATCTTTATTAAAGAAACGTTTTTTCAATAAAGATTCCCATGTGTTGCATAAATGTCTCAATTCTTCAACATGTCGGTTTTCTAAACCATTCATCACATCTGTCAGACACTGCAACATTATGGGATCTTGATACAAAGACTTCAACGCTTGCCCAAGCTTTGGACGACGACCTACTTACACTAGTGGCAGGTCCCACTGTGATCCCGCCTCCTCCTGCTTCACATCATCTCACCGCAGTATATAAGTCACCTCTCTGGCCCTACGCTGCATTTCCTACAAGAGTGATGGACTGAACACATCGATTCCAGGTTGAGGGACTGATTACCTCAAACTTCTCCTCTCCTTACCCATTTCTACTTTGTATTGAACTGATGAACCACTGTGTGGCGAAACGTTTCTCCAATAAAGATTCCCATGTGTTGCATAAGTGTCTCAATTCTTCTTTAATTCTGCCAAAGAGAGTTTACTAGCTTCCAGATCTAAGAGCACTCTCAAGCAGAAGTTGCAATAGATGCTTGGTGTTGTAAAACCCATCATAACCAGCTCTGCAAACACTAGCCATACAAAACGAGAAAAAGAAAGCGATAGAGAGAAAAAGAAATTACTAAAAAAAAGAAAATGCCTGTAAACAAAGTTCAAAAAAAATGAAAAGTGAAGATCAAGAGACAGTGTTTTGTACCTAACTAAAGGACAAATTAATCATTTGGAATTATTTAAAAATATATATATTTTCCTGATTTTGGACATTGTTAAAGTACCAATAATCTGTTTTTATGATTAAATGTAATGTGATGAAGTGAGGACACTGTGAGGAAAGTTAAAAAAAAAAACATATGACGCTTCTTTTGATGATAAATAGCATAATTTATTTCTATATTAATGTCTCTACTTCCTGTTTATCCAATCTTTAGGGTAATGTCTTTCGAGACAAACAGAGCCTGTAGGAGAAACCGAAGAACCTGAAGCTGGAAATGGAGCTGAAGAAGAAAAGGGGCAATGAAATGGCAACAGGAACAACAGCAATAGGCGAGGGGACTGAAGGAGTGGGAGGAGCTAAGAAGACCTTCGCAGAAATGCTATCAGAGAATTGGAAGGTGCAGGAGATGATAAGGGGAACAGGGAAGGAGTTGCTCAAATCATGTGCAGAGTTATGGAGAGAAAATCTGTTGGAAAGAGAGAGAAAGAGAGAGAAGTCACTGATTATTCAAGGGCTTCAGAAGGGAGGACCTACGACGAAATACGACAGGCGGAGGAAATGAAGATTAACCAAATCAGCACAAAAACTGGTGGGAAGGGCATGTCCATGGCGACAAATTTGCAATTGTAAATGTCGCCCAGTCAAATTGACCCTAACGACTGAAATGGAACGAGGCGAGACAGGATAAGGCAGCAGAAACCATGGTTAATGGGGACAGAATATCGTTGGGTGTACCTCGAATGGGACAGAAAATAAGGGAAAGGGAATTACTGGTACGGCACAAAGACGCCAGAAGCAGGAAGGAGAAAGAGGTCATGCATCAACAAGCATGGAAGTTCAACCTCTGGTGGACCACCAAGCACACCCACTCTCAGAACCCTCCCCCCCTCCCCCAGCCCCTAGCCTTAACGCCCCTCTCAACCAAGCATAACAACAAAAAATAAACTGTACTACACACCCAAAGTCTCCAGTCCCCTCAGCGAAAATACAATCCCAACAGCAACCTCTTAAAAAATCCCGCCACCCCCATTCATACCCTTAAACCGTACCAAACCTTCCCACCCCCCACTCCCTGATCCATGGACAAGGACCAGGGATCTGAGCACTCACGAACCGGCATAAAGAAATGGAAACAAGCTGAGTGGAATGAACAAATTACGTAGACATCCCAATACCATCATAGCACTCACAGACACATCAAAAACTATAGATATGATAATTCCCAAGGGGCCAGAATAGACTGATGCCGCTTAAAGTACTCTAAGAGGATGGACCAAGAGCTAAGTCCTTACCTTAGAATCAGGGCCTGATTAAGGCATGGGTTTTAGGGGCTGCAGCCCAGGGGCCTCTTCCAGCTGGAGGGTCTCCAGAGATTCAGTAAAAGTGATCACAATTTCTGCTGTAAGTTTATAATTATACTTTCTTATTACATTACGGATATGAGGAATTATTGACCGTTGTGATTATTTTAATACCTTTTGAAAATATCACTGGGGACCTGTGGTCCGAGGGCCCTCACAGCACCTGTAGCCCAGGGGCCCTCACAGCACCTGTAGCCCAGGGGCCCTCACAGCACCTGTAGCCCAGGGGCCCTCACAGCACCTGTAGCCCAGGGGCCTTACAGTACCTGTAGCCCGGGGACCTCTCACAGTACCTGTAGCCCAGAGACCTCACAGTACCTGTAGCCCAAGGGCCCTCACAGTACATGTAGCCCGGGGACCTCTCACAGTACCTGTAGCCCAGAGACCTCACAGTACCTGTAGCCCAGGGACCTCACAGTACCTGTAACCCAGGGGCCCCTCACAGTACCTGTAGCCCAGGGGCCTCTCACATTACCTGTAGCCCAGGGGCCCTCACAGTACTTGTAGCCCAAGGGCCTTACAGTACCTGGAGCCCAGGGGCCTCACAGTACCTGTAGCCCAGGGGCCTCACAGTACCTGTAGCCCAGGGGCCTACAAGATCTTAATCAAACTTTGCCTAGAACTCTTTCGTTCAAATCTGTGTGTGTGTGTGTGTGTGTGTGTGTGTGTGTGTGTGTGTGTGTGTGGTGTGTGTGTGTGTGTGTGTGTGTGCGCGTGTGTGTGTGTGCGCGCGCGCGCATGTGTGTGTCTGCGTGTACATAAATATTTTGATTATAGGAATTACCTCCTTTAAAGATATAGTTTGTTGATTATACCAGAAATGGTCTTATAAACCGAAGTAAAATGGCGGGGGCACACTTAAGAAATTCCACCATATATAACTGTTGGAAATGATAGTGAGAAAACTCATAATAATGAATCTGGAAGATGTGGAAAGGTAACAGAAGACAGCGTATTATAGAATTGGAGGATAAGGCGAATGAAAAGAAATCTCTGAAGCATTTATTAAACTTAGGGAAGATATTTGACCTAAATTTGCCTCCTGAAGCACTTATTAAGAGGACATTTGCGTGTAAAAGTAGCAAACATAGGAATGGATAACAGGAACGATAATGTGGCAGTGTTGAAATTGAATTATCTTTGAAGGGAGGTACGGAAGTTCAGGCATTCATATTATTATTATTATAATATCCAAAAAGAAGCGCTAAGCCACAAGGGCTATACAGCTCAAGCATTCATAAATAAGCTAGCTAAGTCTTCCATCCTAGGAAAAGTGAAGAATATTAGGGAACATAATCTTCATATATAAAGAAACTCAGAGGCATAGACTAGACATACACGAGCAGATTATTTACCATGAGAAGAATAAGAATACAATTCAGTTAAAAAATTATTCATAAATAGCAATGATATAAAATACTTCGTGTCAATACGGGTAATAAAGATAGAGTAATATGAACAAGGACAAAGAAAACGAACCTTTTGAGGGGACTCGAAAGTAGATAAGGAAATAAGTAAGTTTATTCAGGTATACACAAATACAGTTACATAGATTATCATACATAGCAGCATATGTGTAGAGAACCTAGGATAACCTAAAATAGTCAGTGACTTAATAATAATAATAATAATATTATCTTTATTTATATAAGTACTTGTACAAGATATACAGGCCTAGATGACATCAATGACATAATACTGTACTGAAAGCCGCTTGTTATGCAGAACATTTTGGGAAAATTAGGTCAGTTTTGTCCCAGTCGACTAACATCCAGGTAATGGGGAACACAGACATCCTGTGTAAAGAAATACGCCCAGTGTTTCTATGCTCGCCGGGAATCAAATCCAGACCCTCGCTGAGTGACGCGAGAGCTTTAGCCACCACGCCACAGGACACCATATCATTAACATCAGTCGGTCGAAAATTAGGAGTCTGGACACGGAGCTACATTCACCCCTTCCTCACTTTGCTGCAAACTTAAATAGGAAATTACGGAAAGATAATTTCTCATCTCCAGCTCATTATAACTGTCCCACTGCGTCAGAAAAATGAGCGGTAGAGTTCTTTTCTTTTTCCAGCAGCTGTAAATACAAGTTTCAATCGCCTTACTAAAGCAGGCGATTATCAGGGACCGAATAATTAATAACGCAAATGAATTAACAATTGGTTCAGTTAATGAAGAAGACAGGTGCCTTCTCCCTTCCCTACCTTTCACCACGACGATAACTTCATATGCACTTTATGGTGTAATCGATATCAAAACACCCACTCTCCGTCTTATAATTCCTAGTTATGGAATCTGATTCCCATTCTGAATAACGATAAAAACATAAAGCATTTCGGATATTGGAGAATGAAAAGTAATTAGTTCTTCTTCGTTAATTGTTAGTGTATTGTGAGAAAAGACGGAAATGTGTATGCAGCTAATAAGCAGGTTCACACACGCGCACGTTCCCGCGTGAGTGAATGCAGACACACACACACACACACACACACACACACACACACACACACACACACACACACACACACACACACATACACACTACAGGATCCTGCAGGAGAAAGCACGACTGAGGGACAAACCGGAGTACTAGAAGTGTACTTTGATCGAGACAGAACACAAGAGGAAAGGACGATACTGAAAGAGAGGGTACAAAGACGAAAGGAGGAACGATTGGCAATGATGAAGATAAGCAGGACCCAGACCCAGGTGGAAGAGCAAATACACCCGCCAGAAACACCCACAGGACTCCAACTACGACAACCCCAATGCAACTGAACACTCCAACTCAAAATCCACTCATTGTTCTCTCTGTCTCCACCCCCTACATCACAAACCCCACCCCTAGAGCAACCCCCTATGGTCACTATGCCCCCAACCCCTCATCACTAACCCCACCCCATTATTCTCCCAGGACCACAGTTTTAGAAAAGAAGTTGAAGGTTTGCTACACGAACGCGGATGGAATAACGAATAAATATGAGGAGTGGCATGAAAGAATCAATGAGAAATCCCCAGACATCATAGCAGTCACAGAAACGAAACTCACCGAGACAATAACAGGCATACACACACCTGAGGAGGTGGTGAAGAAGCTGCTAAGTGACCTTGATACCTCAATGGCAATGTGACCAGACATCTCCCAGTGGGTCCTTAGAGAGGGAGCAGAGACGCTGAGTATGCCATTGACCACCATCTTCAACATATCCCTTGAAACTGGGAAACTACCTGAGGTATGGAAGACGGCAAATGTAGTTCTCATTTTTAAGAAAGGAGACAGAAACGAGGCACTAAACTTTAAACCAGTTTCACTGACGTGTACTGTATGCAGAGTCATGGAGAAGATTATCAGGAGAAAAGTGACGGAGCACCTGGAATGGAACAAGATTATGAATGACAACCAGCACGGACTGAAGGAAGGCAAATCCTGTGTCACAAATCTCCTGGAGTTTCATGACAAGGTAACAGATGTAAGACACAAGAGAGAGGGGTGGGTTGACTGCATTTTCTTGGACTGCAAGAAGGCCTTCAACACAGTTCCTCACAAGAGATTATTGCAGAAGCTAGAGGATCAGGCACGTATAACAGGAAGGGCACTGCAATGGATCAGAGAATACCTGACAGGGAGGCAACAACGAGTCATGGTACGAGATGAGGTATCACAATGGGCGCCTGTGACGAACGGGGTTCCACAGGAGTCAGTCCTAGAGCCAGTGCTGTTTTTGCTATATGTGAATGATATGACGGAGGGGATAAACTCAAAAGTGTCCCTGTTTGCAGATGATATGAAGTTAATGAGAAGGATTAAATCAGATGAGGATCAGGCAGGACTACAAAGAGACCTCGACAGGCTGGACACGTGATCCAGCAACTGGCTACTCGAATTTAACCCAACCAAATGCAAAGTCATGAAGATCGGGGAAGGCAAAGAAGGCCGCAGACAGAGTATAGGCTAGGTGGCCAAAGACTGCAAACGTCACTCGAGGAGAAAGATCTTGAGGTAAGTATAATACCGAGCATAATATGGTCACGTCAGGCCCATACTGGAGTATGCAGCACCAGTTTGGAATCAACACCTGGTCAAGCACGTTAAGAAATTAGAGAAAGTGCAAAGGATGGCAACAAGGCTAGTTCCAGAGCTACGGGGAATGTCCTACTAAGAAAGGTTAAGGAAAATAGGCCTGACGACACTGGAGGACAGGAGGGTTAGGGGAGACATGGTAACGACATACAAAATATTGCGAGGAACAGATAAGGTGGACAGAGATAGGATGTTCCAGAGATGGGACACAGAAACAAGGGGTCACAAATGGAAGTTGAAGATTCGGATGAATCAAAGGGATGTTAGGAAGTACTTCTTCAGTCACAGAGTTGTCAGGAAGTGGAATAGTCTGGAAAATGTGGTAGTGGAGGCAGGAACCATACATACCTTTAAGACGAGGTATGACAAAGCTCATGGAGCAGGGTGAGAGAGGTCCTAGTAGCGATCAGTGAAGAGGCGGGGCCAAGAGCTGAGTCTCGACCCGTGCAACCACAAATAGACGAGTACAAATAGGCGAGTACACACACACACACACACACACACACACACACACACACACACAAAACAAGGCTAGTCCCAGAGCTCAGGGGAATGTCGTACGAGGAAAGGTTGAGGGAAATCGGACTGACGACACTGGAGGACAGAAGGGTCAGGGGAGACATGATAACGACATACAAGATACTGCGGGGAATAGACAAGGTGGACAGAGATAGGATGTTCCAGATAGGGGACACAGAAACAAGGGGTCGCAACTGGAAGCTGAAGACTCAGACGAGTCGCAGGGACGTTAGGAAGTATTTCTTCAGTCATAGAGTCGTCAGGAAGTGGAAGAGCCTAGCAAGTGAAGTAGTGGAAGCAGGAATCATACATAGTTTTAAGAAGAGGTATGACAAAGCTCAGGAAGCAGAGTGGGAGAGGACCTAGTGGCGATCAGTGAAGAGGCGGGGCCAGGAGTTGAGTCTCGATCCGTGCAACCACAAATAGACGAGTACAATTAGGTGAGTACACACACACACACACACACACACACATTCACTCGCATATACAACAGGCCTAGTGTCTAATCGACATGTGCCTAGGACAAAATGGTATCTAACACACACACACAAACTGCATTCCAGGGAAGCTATTGTATCTAGGATACCTGAGGAGCGTAAAAATGGGAACCCAACAGTCAGGTACAAGAGGAAGGAAAATCGAAGAGGAATAGTCTGAGAGAGAACTGATGATAGCAGGGCTTAGATGCAAAATGGAGCAAGAGTGTGAAATAAAGTTTAATGATTTTTGCAAAACAAAGAAGAAATGAATAGAAAAGTCATTTGCAGAGAGCAGGGAATGGGAGAAAAAGTATGCTGGTGCTGAGAGAAGTAAAAAGCCAGGAAGAGGATCTGAAGGAGCTGAAGAATGAACTGAAGCTGATGAAGGAAATTGGTAAGTAGATGGGAGCTGGAATAGTAACAGCAGGTGCAGTGACTGAGGTAAGGGAAGCAAGAGCATAGAGCACCTTTGCGGAGACAATCTCGGACAGCGAGGACTTGCAGAAGATGAAAAGCTGAAGAACTGCTTGAAACAGACTCGAAAAATAGTGGGAAAGGAAGATGGAAGAGGAGAGAGATGGCTGTCACTGGTTGGCTTAAGGAGGTTGAAGGGAGGACTCACAATGAAAAATGGCAGATGAGGAAACAAGATTCAAAATATTATCAGCCTAATAGGTGAAGTAGTTCAAGTGAGCCACGTGACAAATTGGTAGAGAATTGGAGAGTATTGCAAAGGATCACATGGTACTGAGCTTCGAATACCCTGTGGAAGTATCACTGGAAGGATGTGAGAAGCCAGACTTCAGAAGAGGGGGCTACACAGGCAAGAAGCAATTTCTGAATAAAATGCAGTGGGAAAGAGAACTAGAGGGAGAGTGAATGAGATGGAATATGTGACCGGAAAGTGAATGAAGGCAGAGGAAAAATCCATACCCAGGAATTTAAAAAAACGTTGAGAAGAACAGAGGAAGCGCGTATGGTTTACCCAGAAGTGTAGAAAAGCCAGAGCTAAATGAACTAAAGCATGGAAAAATGTAGAGAGCAAAGAACTAACGAAACAAGGAATTATTCTGAAGTGCCAGAAATGATGCATGAATAAGAAGAGAGGCGAGGCTCGACAACAATTTGAATACGACATTGCATCGAAAGCCAAATCCAACTCAAAGTTGTCATATAGCCACATCAGGAAAAATACAACAAGAAAAGACCAGATATTCAGGATAAAGAAGGAAGAAAGGGAGCTGACAACGAATGACCAGGAAATCTGTGAGGAGTTCACCAAGAGATTTAGGAGGTATTCTCAAAGGAAACGGAAGGCTACCAACAAACCGAAGCAGTAGAGTGCACCAGCGAGTGTTGGATGCAATACATACAATTGAGGAATAGGTGAAGAAACTACTGTCTGAGCTGAATACCTCGAAGGTGATGGTGCCAGATAATATATCTCCGCTGTGCAGAGGTGTTTTTAGTTGCATGAACTTATCTGAAATCTTTATGGACAATAAAAATGACTACCTGGAGAAAATTAATTTTCCACGTTACACGAATATGATGAAGCTTCTCAATGACCCCTTAAGTGTCCATGGACGACCAGATAACAACTGCTTTACAATGAAACAGTCTATACACAAAGGTTTATTCTGACAGTAGTTTTTTCACCATTATTATGACATGAATATTATTTATGCTACAAATACACGAATAATAAAAGTATGAATATCGTGCCAGAGGTGAAAAACTCCAAAATATCTACGGAAGGTTACAAAGTTGTATCCATGGGTGAGAGGCTTACCAACCGCTCTGATGCTCTTATGGCGATCCTATGAAGCCACCTTTTTTTTTTGTAATGTGGTTGATTCTCTGATGTACCACTTGCTGATTTTTCTTATACTCTTTATTTCTTTTTGTTCTTGTTTTTTGCTTTAGCGATAAGGGCCTATGATCTAGAACACGAGACCATCCCTCTCTGTCTTAGTATCAAACTTGCTTTCATTTCATTCCCTTGTGGTGCCATATGAAACTTGCAGGATTGGCACTTTCAGTATTATTAATAATAATAATAATTATTATTATTATATTAAAGTAATGTTGCGAGATGGCACACTGGGTCAAGGGTGGCATTAATCTGTATAAGCAGAGCATTTACCAAAACTGTCTTCCTCAACTCGTATACACACACTACTGACGATCAGCCATCCTGGTATCAATAAAATATCCTATTCCTGGTACCAGTTGTTGCTGACGGTCTCCCTCGTGTTTGTGTGCACGAGGGCTGGCAGGTCATGTAAACGAAGATAAAAATAAATGGTATTTCTGGATGATCAAGAGAGCACACTGAATTCTGAATAAAAATCCACAGAGAATTAACCCACGGATATAGTACCCATGGATATAGTACCAAATATCCAGTCGCAATTCCTTACGACACCCTACCACTACTTATCACTGTCAGTTTTGCAATGACACAAGATAATTAAAATTTATCACTGATGCAGTTCCATAACACATCACTTGCTATGTTGCTTTCACTTTTCCACACGACGCATCACTAGTCATCGAGAGATTGTAAGTGTCTGTTTCACATCAGTAGTTATAGGTGAGTCACTGCGCCTAAGATGGAAATGGGAAAGGGAACTGGCTATCTGCAGTTAACTGAGGCTGTATGCTTCCTGCCTGGGGCTTGGCCACCAAATCTCTGTGGTCTTGCTTCTTGAAGCCCTCTGAGAACAATCATAATCCTGCATTTTCCAGCAGTTTCTTGCAGACGCAAGAATATTGCTGCTCAAAAAGCAGGGAAGTTCAGCTATCTCACTGTTAAACGTACCTTTCTCTAGAAGCCACTTATAATCGTGTTTGTAATAATACTTACTGTAATAACAACTGGATGCATAGCTATTGTTGAGCTATCCAAGAGTATCCCTGTATTGCATAACCAGCTGCACGAATGTCATTGTACACGAAAAAAAATAGTGCAGAGTGCGGCATAAAGCCTTTCAGGAGGATTTAAAGGGAATAAGAATAAATACTCACAAGTTATCATATGGACAGTAACGCCTAATTTCTTCAATTATTTTTCAAATGAGGACAAACCTTCTATTAAGAAACATCAACTCTGAATTCAAACTAAGGAGGAAATCTCTTGTCTCCAAAGGACTAATATTCTAAAATAGTCCAGGACATTAAGTATGAAATCAATGAAAATTTGAGTTGTCCAGTTATCAGCGTTGAAAAATGAAAACATTGAGACGAGGCACTCAAATTATTGTATGAAAATCCGTATTTCGATTTTGCCAGTTTCTTCTATAAAAAAAATTCAAATTAAGACAACAGGCTAAATTAAATCCAGATTTTTCTCTGAGTAAGATTTGCCAGCGTCTGTGTTTTAAGTAAAAAAGTATATATGTAATTAAGTAATATATATTAAATGAAGATTTAACCTACGAAAAATCAATAATGTCAATCACTGCGGTTTATTTCTGATGATAAGAGACATTCTCCACTTATTTCATAAATAAAATTGATATAACAAAACTTGCACAAAGGTTCCACTGACGGAATCATCAACATTTTTGACTCGTTCTGTTGACAATTGTTATATTTATATCAGGGTTAAGTGTTAAACCAGGAGGGGTCATACAGCGCATGTGCAGTGTGACATATTCAGATTCGATTCAAGCAGGGGAAGGACAGATCTAGTTCCTTCGATCAAGAGCCCGTCACCAGCATCAAGACAAAATATTGCAATAATTTGAAATAACTCGACGCCAGTTCGAGATAAAAAGTGGCAAAGTGACACCTACAGTAAACACCATTAACAATACCAACCTTCCAAAGACGTCATAAAAACACATGAGTAAGACAAATATGCAACAGTTGGATATCTATACTGTTGAAATGTTTCGCCTGCACATTAGGTTTCTTTAGTCACATACAGAAGAAATTAAATATGGAGACAGGAGAACTGGCGAGGTAGAAATTATGTGATCATTCTATCAGTCTTGAAATAGTTTTCGAGGTGGTCAGTTCCTTATCCTGATAAGAGTTCAGCTCCATAGTCGGGAACAATGTGAAACGAAAGCATGAGAATGGAGTCTTATATAATGCCAAAGGTGAGGGCTCACCTTTGCAAGTATACAAGTGCTGTAAATATACAAGTACAGTAAGTATGCAAGTAAGAACATAAGAACATAAGAACGAAGGAACACTGCAGAAGGCCTACTGGCCCATGCGAGGCAGGTCCAAGTTTCCTACCGGCTTAAGCCAATGCACCCAACCTAGTCAGGTCAGGTCACATTGACTTAAGGGAGGAACACGGCAACCGACCTGGTAGCACAAGCTATCAGGTCTAACTCACACCCACCCACATCTACTCATGTATTTATCCAACCTATTTTTAAAGCTACACAACGTTGTGGCCTCTATAACGGTACTTGGGAGTTTGTTCCACTCATCCACAACTCTATTACCAAACCAGTACTTTCCTATATACAAGCACAGTAAGTATACAAGTGCTGTAAGTATACAAGTACAGTAAGTATACAAGTACAGTAAGTATACAAGTACAGTAAGTATACAAGTACAGTAAGTATACAAGTACAGTAAGTATACAAGTACAGTAAGTATACAAGTACAGTAAGTATACAAGTACAGTAAGTATACAAGTACAGTAAGTATACAAGTACAGTAAGTATACAAGTACAGTAAATTGCATGTTAGTTTCGTGTAGAAAACATACAAACTTTTAAAAATGGTCATGAGTGCAATTTGTTATGAGAATTATCACATAAAAGTACAATAATCTGACTTAACCTGGGATAACCAATTGAAATCAAACATTGTGACTTAATTCTGATTAGAAGACACATTCTCCTATTAAAAAAAAAATATTCCTGTACTTGTCAGCAAAGATCGACCGACTCTGGTTCTTGCTGTACAACTTACACCACCTAACATCAAGAGATTGTTTCCTTTGAGAAAAACAGATCAACAATAAAAGTTTAAAGCCGCGAGAAGATGCATTACCCAGTTATTGCACAGAATGAAACAAAATTTGTGCTTACACAGCCTAAAGCCATGAAGCGTCCTATCCATTTCTATGATGCATCATCTCGTTAAACTTAAAAACACCGTAAAAGAGCGAACCTCACAATAACCGAAATAGTGGTATTCCTAATACTTTGGAACATATAATTATATTCAGACACACGTCTGTGTATAAGTTAATTTTTTTGGTTGGTAGATTTGAGCCAGGAGTCTGAAATAACTGGTGTTTATTTTCCATCCATCATGTCTTAGAATCAGGTGTCGTCGAGATATTTTTTTCTGTATACTGGAGTCTTCCAAGATTCTTTCAAACTGAAATGGCATTTAACTTAACATGATGGATAACTGGAAGAGGAAATAAGAGACTTAGATGTAGCGAGAGATGTGGATGAATGTGAAGGAAATAGAAGCCGAACATTCAGAGGACACACCAAAGGAAACTACAAGAATGAACGATAGCTTAATGATGTAAAAGAAAAAGATGATGAAAAAGACTAAGAGAAATGCAGTTTTAAAGGACCTCTTAGGATGTTAAATAAATCGTAAGGCCAATACGGATTTAACGCTTAGAGCTTCTCCTTGAAAATATTATTAGTGAGATGAGGGAGTAAAAGGTAGTGGAGCCACTTCTCATACATCTTCGCAAGAGCAGACATGACAGAAGCCAAGACTGTAAGAATCAGCTACGCTTAAGAGTATGTTTGGCTAACAAGTGAAAGAACTAAAGTTCGAGGTTCAACTAGCAGTAACTGCGTACGTAAGAGATAATCTAAAGAAAGAGTAACCTTCGTAAACACTGCCTCTCACTCAAAAGCCTCTACGTCGAAACCTCTTCCACCTCTATTGGAGCGAAAGTTTTCAAACTGTCGTAGCAAACTAATCCATTAGAGGAATAGGCGGTTTCCTTAGTTCCCATCTCAGTTAACTGATTTCATACTACGTGTATGGTTACTATCTCGTGTAATGGTATATGAAGAAGAAAGGTGGATATTTTTTTCTTTATAGAATAGGGTAATATCACAAATTATATTTAATTCTGTTTTGTAAAAAAATCACTCCCTTCTGCCTGCCTCTCACCTGCCTTCAAGCCGCAGTGTTTGCTCCCGGCTGCTGCTGTGTTAGCCACGGGGAGGCAACGCCATCACGGAGGTAACAGTAAACATTGGTGGTTAAAGTGAGGCATTGACTTTCCTACTCCCGCAGGATAGACTGAAGCATTTATGACGCTCCCACTCTTGTTTTTTTTTTCGTCCTTCTCTCTCTCTCTCTCTCTCTCTCTCTCTCTCTCCCCCCCCCCCCTCTCCCTCTCTGCTTTATTTTCACCGCGGTTTCTGCTCACATTTTAATATTATTTTTTTTTCTACTCCCCAGTTCTTTTTTCAACCATGATGTCTGAGTAAGAATAACTAAAGTAGCACATGAGAGTTTTTTATAAACAGTATTTTAGGAAGATATATGGAGAAGATTTAAAATGTACACCTCACGGTGTAATCTTTAGTTAACATGTCTCAGTGTATATATGCTGAGTTTTACTGTAATTTCTAATTAATTAAACTATTTTTGATTGGTAATAAGGTTTTGACATGCAACTTTAATGACCCTTTCAACATCTGATTGGCTTTAAGCCCAATTAACCGAAAAATTTAAGGAGTGTTGGAGGAAATCAATAGAAGAGCAATCAAAAATGAATAATTGCCAGTGTTATTAGGAAAAATAATTAGAAAAAATAAGAGTGAATTTTTTTTAGCAGTGTGATTGCATGCTGTGACATTCTGGATATGGAATTAACAGTATTAAAGAGTTGGTATCATATTAAAATATTGTGTCAAGTATGTGTAGACAGGTACGCTAGCCACTGAGTTCAACATCTGGTTCGTGAATGATGGCAGTCTTTTTGGCACTGAAGAATTCCTCCTGAAAGTCTATAGGAAAATCAAAATTCTTGGAGAGAATCCAGGTTAAACTTTCATCACTATGAGACGGTTGCTCCAATCGACTTATCAGTTTCACATCACGGCCGCCTTGCCAGGATCATGAACCATTCATGCAGCTGACAGTACTCTACTTGGCAATCCTCTCGGTTCCAATGACATAGACTTGATACAAGAGAAAAATCTCTGCCTCCAGTAGGATGGAAAGCCGGAGTAGATACATTTATGCTCATAATGTCTTCTATCTATTTATCTGATGCCTGTCCCTTTCATATTTCACCTATTTTTTGCAATACTCCTCAGCCGACTACAATCCAAAAAATCAAGAAATATTACTACTCTCTAGAGATTATTTTAGCAAGCGTTCTGAACCTTTTCCATTAAGACAGTGGTTGCATGCTTCGCTTGCAGACTTGGTGGACTGGGAATGAGCACAACTTCCCTAACTGCACTACCTGTTTTCATGTTCCATGGCATCCCGCTACACTAGGGCCATCAATGATTGGGAGCCTCACTGTTACATCTCCAAAACAGTCTGTGATGTTGCCCTACAAACAATCCAACTTGGATAGCCACTGAGCAGAAAAGGTGTATAAAAAAAATACTCGCTGCCGCAGCATCCACCAGGAAGTCTTCTGGTCTTGAAGCTTTTAGCGAACTTTATTTTGGAAGCTCCCTCCTAAAAGTTTCTTTCTCAGAAATGGGTACATGTCTAGACATTCAAGTCTTCCATTGCTATCAGAATATAAGCGTTTAGACCATGTAGACCAAGATGATCTACATAGTCTAAACTCTTCCACCTCCAATGGTTGACTTGTACATCATAACGAACTCAACATCATCGTCAAGGGAAGCCACGGTTTGTCTGGGCGCCCTCCTGCATGAGAACTCTAATTCTTCAACTTCTTAAAACAGGTAATTCAGAGACACTCTGAGCAAAGAGAATGAGTTCACGACGTTTCAAGAAAAGTCGAATATTGTCATGTACTTGATAAATTACAAAGTAACCTGAAGTATATCTTACCTGGGTGTAAATGTATATAATAGTACAAACAGCCTCCTTGCATCAAAAGTGACAGCAGCATCCGTATATCAACAGAATGAGTATCATTCTTGTATCATCCTTGCAGCAGCATCCCTGTAATAACAGTATTAGCAGTATTGTTTCAGCAGTGTGAACAGCATCTTAGCATCAGAGGAGCAGCATCTTCGCATACCAGTAAAACCAGCCACTTTGTCTTAACAGTATGTTCAGCACTCTTGTTTCAAATGTGAGAGCTCTATTTTTGTTTCAAGAGTATTAGCAGCAATCTTATAGCAACAGTGAGAGCTGCATCTCTCGAGAAGATCAGTAACGTTGTATTAGGAGAAGAATAGCAACTCTATATCAACATTTAGAGCAGTATCCTTGAATAAACATTAAGAACCGCATCCTAGCATTCACTGTGAGAAAATGTTCAGCTATTATATTATTTTGCATCTGCGAAAATCTATTTTTCGTATTATTTAATCATAAAGCCTTGCGTTTTTTTGTGTTGTACGAAACGCAGTAATAGCAACTATATGGTTATAGCTACAACCATAATTTTTAAGAGGGTGGACCGGTAAGCCAGCGGAAGGCCTCGGTCAGATAACCAAAAGCTTCAACGGCAGGCCATCTAAGACCCGCGTGAAGAAACACTTCCTGTTTCCTGACGATCCTTACCTAACCTAAGCAATACTATCGCTCTCTTCCGCAGTTCCATAATCCTTTATCGCATTTTTCTCACCTTTTCTTACATTATTCCTCTTCCTCTCTATGCAAGACTGAGCTCCAAGGGTTGCATCGCCCGGCTTCCCTGTTCACCCAGCGACTCAATTTCCCAGGATAAACACACGTGTCTCAAGGGGACCAGTTTCCAGCTCAGGACATTATTGAAGAGTTTTCTTTGAAACCTCCACAACTCTGAAAAAAGGTGATTTCGTGGTTTTGCTTTCCTCGAAGTGTCATGAATGTTTTACAAGCGAGTGGTTTCTCTTGTTTGACCCAATTATTTTGTTTTTTCATTCTCCTTCTCTTCTAATTTATCTCTTTTTTATCAGCTATAGTTTCATCGTTATGTACATTCTGCCACATTTTCCTTCAAATTTCGTTCACTTTTTTCACTATTTCTTGCTCTTCCTTCCTCACCCCATCGTCCCTTCTATCTAGCCTTCCCCTTCTCTTCTCCCCTTCCTATCTCTCTCATCATTTCCTGCCCCTCCCTTCTTTTTACTCTTGTACTATTTCTTTCTCGCCCATCAAACCTTCCCCTAGTACTTCGTGGAATTATTCCTCCTACTTGTGCACCTCTTCCTTTCCATTTCCTCTTCCGTTTTTTCCCTCAGTCTCTCTTTCTACACAACTCCGACTTTTGCGTCATCAGCCTGTCTGTTTCTTTCCATTACTCTCCCCTTCCACTCCCTCTCACTCGTTTTCCTCTCCTTTCCTTTGAACTCTGAATGTAATATTTTTCGTTCTTTTCTGACGTTTACTGAACACATTACTTCCGTTTTCACATTTCAATTAAAAAGTTATCTATTGTTTTGTGGTGTTTTGAATTGTCCATAAGTTTCGAGGCTTCAACACTGTCAGTACAGACGACAATGAAGGAGTCCTTCAACGCGTGTATCGCTGTAAATTTGACCTACAAGCAGGTCCTTATAGCAGCAACGAGGGCTAGTTTGAGAGTCATTTATAACTCCACTAAAGGGTCTTATCTTGACATGATGTGATAGCATCATGAAAGAAAATAGGCGACTATTGTAGGCCAAAAATTCCCCTCCCTGACTGGGTTCGAAGTGATTCATGAGTGGGAGCAACATGGACTGAGTCCTGCAAGTGGCGACGTCAGCAGTGCAATCCAGGAGCTGATCCCTGACTTTACTCCCAAATTTACCTCACCTGTAATGGCACCTGACCTGACCTGACCTGTTGCGGTACCTGACCTAATCGGCAGCACCTCACCTACCCATATGCTTTGTATACCAATATTTTTATAGTATTTGATATACATTTGTCCTTGATAATTCATCCTTGGGAGAAACGTCGTATAATATACGGTTTCAAAATTGAAAGTTATTTAACCATTGATATACGTGACTAAATCTCATTTGAGTGTTGTTTAAAAATATACAAATTTAAACGCTACTCATATCAAAAAAAATATTTTTTATTAATCAAGCGTAATTAAAGATAAGCTCGGAGGTAAACAGACAAAGGCAGTTAATGGAAAACGTTGCGAGGACAAATGTATATTAGTATGCGTGAATTTAGTAATAAAAATATATGAAAAGTTAAAGTTTCTTTTTACCAATGCATTCATACACAGGATATATACATGGAGAGGTGTAGTACTCTCATTGTGTGTGTGTATATTATATATATATATATATACACACACACAACACACAACACACGGAGAGGTGTAGTACTCTCAGTGTATTACCTGGAGTTTACCTGGAGAGAGTTTCGGGGGTCAACGCCCCCGCGGCCCGGTCTGTGACCAGGCCTCCTGGTGGATCAGTGCCTGATCAACCAGGCTGTTGCTGCTGGCTGCACGCAAACCAACGTACGAGCCACAGCCCGGCTGATCAGGAACTGACTTTAGGTGCTTGTCCAGTGCCAGCTTGAAGACTGCCAGGGGTCTGTTGGTAATCCCCCTTATGTGTGCTGGGAGGCAGTTGAACAGTCTCGGGCCCCTGACACTTATTGTATGGTCTCTTAACGTGCTAGTGACACCCCTGCTTTTCATTGGGGGGATGGTGCATCGTCTGCCAAGTCTTTTGCTTTCGTAGTGAGTGATTTTCGTGTGCAAGTTCGGTACTAGTCCCTCTAGGATTTTCCAGGTGTATATAATCATGTATCTCTCCCTCCTGCGTTCCAGGGAATACAGGTTTAGAAACCTCAAGCGCTCCCAGTAATTGAGGTGTTTTATTTCCGTTATGCGCGCCGTGAAAGTTCTCTGTACATTTTCTAGGTCGGCAATTTCACCTGCCTTGAAAGGTGCTGTTAGAGTGCAGCAATATTCCAGCCTAGATAGAACAAGTGACCTGAAGAGTGTCATCATGGGCTTGGCCTCCCTAGTTTTGAAGGTTCTCATTATCCATCCTGTCATTTTTCTAGCAGATGCGATTGATACAATGTTATGGTCCTTGAAGGTGAGATCCTCCGACATAATCACTCCCAGGTCTTTGACGTTGGTGTTTCGCTCTATTTTGTGGCCAGAATTTGTTTTGTACTCTGATGAAGATTTAATTTCCTCATGTTTACCATAACTGAGTAATTGAAATTTCTCATCGTTGAACTTCATATTGTTTTCTGCAGCCCACTTAAAGATTTGGTTGATGTCCGCCTGGAGCCTTGCAGTGTCTGCAATGGAAGACACTGTCATGCAGATTCGGGTGTCATCTGCAAAGGAAGACACGGTGCTGTGGCTGACATCCTTGTCTATGTCGGATATGAGGATGAGGAACAAGATGGGAGCTAGTACTGTGCCTTGTGGAACAGAGCTTTTCACCGTAGCTGCCTCGGACTTTACTCTGTTGACGACTACTCTCTACTATATATATATTGAATGTTCAGTTAAAACCTGGTTGTGACAAGATAAACAAGATGACCTAGTGTCGTTGATAGGCGTTTACTTCATTATCCACCCCAACCACACACACACACACACACACACACACACACACACACACACACACACACACACACACACACACACACACGTGCAGAGAGTTTAATCCCTATTTTTGAGATTAAAATATTCTTGTCTGTTGGGGAAAAGGCTTACGTGCTGCTTAATGGCCCAGGTGTAGTCGATAGGCTTTTAACCTCATTAACCTAATCATTCATGCTTTGTGTATGCTTGTTTTGCTTGTATAGAAAGCTCACCTTGATTATTAAAGATAGAGCTACTCATAAAACCACACAATAAGATAACCAGAGCCTGTTAAGTACGTTTAATTAGGGTATGTAACAGGAAGACATGAATTCAAATGTCAATGAAAGTCGGTTCATCATAAATTCAAATGTCAATGAAAGTCGGTTAAGATGAATTAAACTGAGTCCTAATAAAGCAGAGTGAATGGGAATAAAATAAATGTAATTCCTAATCAATAATTTTATCTCATTTCTTATGATTACATTAAACAAAGTCATATGAAGTACATCTATTTCTGACCCCTCAAGGGAGGTTCGTAGATACTGGTAAGAGGCTTTGATCTAAAAGCAATACTGTGGCACTCTGATGGTCGAGTTGAAGGAGTCCTTTTGGTGGAGTGGTGGGGCTGAAGGAGACTTGGTTTGAAGTGGTTGGGTTGCAGGAGTACTGGAAGCCGAAAGTGGTGGGGATTGCTGGAGAGGGGTGGGGTTGGGGGAATGCTGGTGGTGTAATGGTGGAGAATGGTGGTGGTGGTGGACTCTGGTGTGGGTGCCAGCTGCCAGTACAGACAAGACCACTCTACCACTCTCTTGAGATTAAATTCGGCTTTTTCTGCGTCGACACATTCTCAGCTAATTGGATTTTCTGTTTTAGAAAAAAGAAGAGGAGTTGAACACTGCGCAAGTAGAAAAATATTGTCTTCGTCAGTCACACACACACACACACACACACACACACACACACACACACACACACACACACAAGCGCGCTGTGTGTACTCTTATGTTCCATGTGTATGTGTTTGAAGGGGTCGAGTCTTAGCTCTTGTTCCTACCTCGTGCTGTTTACTGGATTTACTCTTTCCTAGGTTCGTGGGACATGTCATTGCAATTCTCAAAACAATGTATTGAGCAGTCTTCCACTACTACTTCATCCTGTTCATTCCACTTCCTCACCGCCCTAACGATGCAGCAAAACAGCATAACGTCCCTGTAAATCACCCATATCTTTAGCTTCCAAGTATTCCCTCGTGTCCCCGTTCCCACCTCTCGTACATTTTATCTCCGTGTTTTCTTTCCCCGTGTATTCTATCAAGTCCTCTGAGGAGACAACAAGAAGTAAAATATGTATCAAGAAAAAAATAAAAAACCGACATTAGGATGACGTTTCGATCGGTCCTGGATAACTGTCAAATCATAACCTAGTATTGATGCAGGTAAGTCCCGAGAATGGAAAAAAAAGGATCAGGTGTAGGAGACCGAGAGAGAAGGAATTCTCTGAGACGAGTACAGATTTATCAGCATCTGGAATAAATGCTTTGGTGAGTCCTATTGTAGCATTACTTGTAAGAGGTTCACAGAACCCCCTTACGTTGTAAGGAATTCTTTCAATAAAATAGACTTTTCTCTTGAGTCCACACTTTCATCATCGCCTCAAAAATTGTATGCGTGATTTAATTAATGTATGGGAATACGGTATCATCAATGAACGCTAATATCTACAGGATATCCAGATGATTGATATCTAAGCATGCGATGTGTTAATTTAGGATGTATCAACAGAACCTTTCGACCATTGAGTCAGCATGAAGGGACAGTAATTGGTCTCTTGACGCAGGGGATCCCTGGGCTGCTAAATAACCTCACACCCATTGTTCGATCATAGTGCAATCGCTTGACTCTTGTTATCTCTCACTTTACATCATTAGCTAGAGCCCGAAATATTTCAGACGAACATAATCTACTGTTCGGCTTAAATGGCATGACATCATTACTCGTACATAATTATATATATATATATATATATATATATATATATATATATATATATATATATATATATATATATATATATATATATATATATATATTATTTTATTAATCATTCACTCCATCACTGTCTTGCCAGAAGGGTGCTTTACACTACAGTTTTTAAACTGCAACATTAACACCCTCCTTCAGAGTGCAGGCACTGTACTTCCCATCTCCAGGACTCATATATATATATATATATATATATATATATATATATATATATATATATATATATATATATATATATATATATATATATATATGCCAACAATAGCAGACGGGCAGGCTTAACTATGCAGGACAAGCCACGGAGGGGGTGGAAATCTTTAGCTCAAGTAATTTCACGCTTCTCAGTGCGTCATCAGGAGCTGTGCAATGTTGCAAGGGAGCAACTAAAGCAGGAAGAAAGGTCTCAGAGTAGCGTAGGTGTCACTGGCCACGGTTACCCTTAGACTGGATTAGTGGTCGATGCCAACCCCACCCTACAATATATATATATATATATATATATATATATATATATATATATATATATATATATATATATATATATATATGTATATATAATATTGTAACCACGAACGAGTGGTATTTAATCAATAACAACACTGTGACTAGCCGAGGACTCCAACCCCTGTCGTTTTGGCCTGCCTCATGGTGCGCGAAACTCACATGACGCTCTAACCCACATGAATTCGAGTCCTCGGCTAGTCGCAGTGTTGTTATTGATTAAATACCACTCGTTCGTGGTTACAATAATATATACACTGAATATCAAAATGGTATATAATACCGACAGGTTGGAAAGTAAGATACATAGGTAATAGTTAGGCATCTTTAATCCGAGACGTTTCGTCTACACACTAGACTTCTGCAGTCTAATACAGAAAGTAGGCGGGAGCTGAGGGACTGACAACCTCAAATCTTTGACTACATGGCTGATGGACTGATTACATCTTCTTCACATCTCTATTGCTCCTACCTACTTTCTGCACTCGATTGAAAAAGTCTGTGTAGACGAAACGTTTCAGATCAAAGATGTCTAGCTGTTGCCTATGTGTCTTACCAATATATACAGTGCTTGTGGAGGCTAGTACACCAAACGGGGAGTAAAATGAAATTAGCTCAGAGGCACCCACACCACCCTATGTCCTCGGATCATGGTAAAACACACAGATCTGCTGGGTGCGTGGTTTCTGTAGGATTGAGTAGTTCTGTGGTTTAGAGCGTCATGTAATTTTCGAGCACCATGAGGCGGGCCAAAACGAAATGGGTTCGAGTCCTCGGCTAGTCGCATTGTTGTTATTGATATATATATATATATATATATATATATATATATATATATATATATATATATATATATATATATATATATATATATATATATATATATGGGATTAGGTCAGGGGTTTCAAATAGAGTTAGAGCTAAAGGAGTAGCAATAACGTTGAAGGATAAGTTATGGCAGGAAAAGAGGGACAATAAATGTACTAATTCAAGGAATATGTGGAGTAAAATAAAGGTTGGATGTGAAAAGTGGGTTATAGTAAGCGTATATGCACCTGGAGAAGAGAGAAATGTAGAGGAGAGGGAGAGATTTTGGGAAATGTTGAGTGAATGAGTGGGGAGTTTTGAACCAAGTGTGAGAGTAATGGTGGTTGGGTATTTCAATGTTAAAGTGGGTATAAATGTTGTGGAGGGAGTAGTAGGTAAATTTGGGGTGCCAGGGGTAAATGAAAATGGGGAGACTTTAATTAAGCTAGGTGTAGAAAGAGGTTTGGTAATAAGTAATACATATTTTATGAAGAAGAAGATAATTAAATATACAAGGTATGATATAGCACGTAATGAAAAGTAGTTTGTTAGATTATGTATTGGTGGATAAAACGTTGATGGGTAGGCTCCAGGATGTACACATTTATAGAGGGGCAACTGATATATCGGATCATTATCTAGTTGTAGCTACAGTTAAAGAGGTTAGATGGGAAAAGAGGAAAATGGCAACAACAAGCAAGAGGGAGGTGAAAATGTATAAACTAAGGGAGGAGGAAGTTCGGGTGAGATATAAGGAACTATTGGCAGAAAGGTGGGCTGGTGCAAGTGTGAGTAGTGGGGAGGGGGGGTTGAAGAGGGTTGGAATAGTTTTAAAAATGCAGTATTAGAATGTGGGGCAGAAGTTTGTGGTTATAGGAGGGTGGGGGCAGGAGGAAAGAGGAGTGATTGGTGGAATGAAGTGAAGGGTGTGATAAAAGAGAAAAAATTAGCTTACAAAGCAGAAGTGTTATAAGAAGAGTAGAGTATATGGAGAGTAAAAGAAAGGTAAAGAGAGTGGTGAGAGAGTGCAAAAGGAGACCAGATGATTGAGTGGGAGAGGCACTGTCAAAAAATTTTAATGAAAATAAGAAAAAAATTTGGAGTGAGTTAAACAAGTTAAGAAAGCCTAGATAACGAACGGATTTGTCAGTTAAAAACAGAGTAGGGGAGTTAGTAGATGGGGAGATGGAGGTTTTGGGTAGATGGCGAGAATATTTTGAGGAACTTTTAAATGTCGACGAAGAAAGGGAAGCGGTAATTTCATGCACTGACCAGGGAGGTATACCATCTTTTAGGAGTGAAGAAGAACAGGATGTGAGTGTGTGGGAGGTTCGTGAGGAATTACGTAGAATGAAAGGGGGTAAAGCAGCTGGAAGTGACGGGATCATGACAGAAATGTTAAAAGCAGGGGGGGATATAATGTTGGAGTGGTTGGTATTTTTGTTTAATAAATGTATGAAAGAAGGGGAGGTACCTAGGGATTGGCGGAGAGCATGTATAGTCCCTTTATATAAAGGGAAGGGGACAAAAGAGTTTGTAAAAATTATAGAGGAATACGTTTATTGAGTATACCAGGAATAGTGTATGGTAGGGTTATAATTGAAAGAATTAGAGGTAAGACAGAATGTAGGATTGCGGATGAGCAAGGAGGTTTCAGAGTGGGTAGGGGATGTGTAGATCAAGTGTTTACATTGAAGCATATATGTGAACAGTATTTAGATAAAGGTATGGAAGTTTTTATTGCATTATGGATTTAGAAAAGGCATATGATAGAGTGGATAGGGGAGCAATGTGGCAGATGTTGCAAGTATATGGAATAGGTGGAAAGTTACTAAATGCTGTAAAGAGTTTTTAGTGAGGCTCAGGTTAGGGTGTGTAGAAGAGAGATAGACTACTTCCCGGTAAAAGGAGGTCTTAGACAGGGGTGTGTAATGTCACCGTGGTTGTTTAATATATTTATAGATGGGGTTGTAAAAGAAGTAAATGCTAGGGTGTTCGGGAGAGGGGTGGGATTAAATTATGGGGAATCAAATACAAAATGGGAATTGACACAGTTGCTTTTTGCCTATAATACTGTGCTTATGGGAGATTCTAAAGAAAAATTGCAAATGTTAGTGGATGAGTTTGGGAGTGTGTGTAAAGGTAGAAAGTTGAAAGTGAACATAGAAAAGAGTAAGGTGATGAGGGTATCAAATGATTTAGATAAAGTACAAATGGATATCAAATTGGGGAGGAAGAGTATGGAAAAAGTGAATGTTTTCAGATACTTGGGAGTTGACGTGTCGGTGGATGGATTTATGAAGGATGAGGTTAATCATAGAATTGATGAGGGAAAAAAGGTGAGTGGTGCATTGAGGTATATGTTGAGACAAAAAACGTTACCTATGGAGGCAAAGAAGGGAATGTATGAAAGTATAGCAGTACCAACACTCTTATATAGGTGTAAAGCTTGGGTTGTGAATGCAGCAGCGAGGAGGCGGTTGGAGGCAGTGGAGATGTCCTGTCTAAGAGCAATGTGTGGTGTAAATATTATGCAGAAAATTCGGAGTGTGGAAATTAGGAGAAGGTGTGGAGTTAATAAAAGTATTAGTCAGAGGGCTGAAGAGGGGTTGTTGAGGTGGTTTGGTCATTTAGAGAGAATGGATCAAAGTAAAATGACATGGAGAACATTTAAATCTGTAGGGGAAGGAAGGCGGGGTAGGGGTCGTCCTCGAAAAGGTTGGAAGGAAGGGGTAAGGGAGGTTTTGTGGGCGAGGGCCTTGGACTTCCAGCAGGCGTGCATGAACATGTTCGACAGGAGTGAATGGAGACAAATGATATCTGGGACCTGACGATCTGTTGGAGTGTGAGCAGGGTAATATTTAGTTATGGGATTCAGGGAAACCGGTTATTTTTATATAGCCGACTTGAGTCCTGGAAATGGGAAGTACAATGCCTGCACTCTAAAGGAGGGGTCGGGATATTAGCAGTTTGGAGGGATATGTTGTGTATCTTTATACGTATATGCTTCTAAACTGTTGTGTTCTGAGCACCTCTGCAAAAACAGTAATTATGTGTGAGTGAGGTGAAAATGTTGAATGATGAAAGTATTTTCTTTTTGGGGATTTTCTTTCTTTTTGGGTCACCCTGCCTCGGTGGGAGACGGCCGACTTGTTTAAATATATTATATATATTATATATATATATATATATTATATATATATATAATATATATATATATATATATATATATATATAAATTCGTGGTGAATATATAAATCTGGTCAATTAGGAAGAACACATTTAAAATTAAGTGCTTCGTAAAATTTTCTCTTATATTTAAAGATATATTTTTTTATTTATGTTTATGTAAAAATTAATAATTTTGTAACAAAAATACCTAACCTTATTATAACAAGCGCAATTTAATTTAGCCTAATCAAACTAAATATATTTTAGATAAGTTTACAATGATTTAATAATAAACGAACACAATGAAATGTATCTTTCTCGATATTTTCAGAATGAATTTTGCGAAATTATTGCATACACAAATTTTCGCATGCTTTATTCGGCAAGAAGAAAGTTGTTATTTAAGCTAAAATCGCAAGTGTTACCTATTAGGCACGACATTATATATGTTATTATTTTTTTTTATTAACACATCGCCCGTTTCCCACCAAAGCAAGGTGACCCGAGAAAGAAGAAACACTTTCATCAATCATCACTCCATCACTGTCTAGACAGAGGTGCTCCTACACTGCTGTTATAAAACTGTAACTTATCAAACCCTTCTTCAGCGTGCAGATTATTATTATTATTTGTAGTATTAGTATTTAATGTTTTAAGCATTTTTTATATTTTTTTTTTCAAATACGAAAATATAATATACAATCTAGAGATGAGAGGCGGAACAAGCAGCCATTAATCGATTCTTACATAAAAAACTAGGCGAGTCTTCAGGCTGTTCTTCTTTGGTTAGGCCTTATTTAGATTATGCTGCACAATTCTGGTCACCGTATTACAGAATGGATATTAATGCACTGAGAACGTACAAAGGAGGATGACAAAGTTGATCCCATGTATCGAAATCTTCCCTGTGAGGATTGACTGAGGGCCCTGAATCTGCACTCTCTAGAAAGGCGTAGAATTAAGAAGGATACGATTTAGGTGTTTAAATGGAAAACAGAAATAAATGAGGGAATGTAAATAGCGTGCTAAAAATATGTAGCCAAGACACGACTCGCAGCAATGCTTTTAAGTTGGAAAAATTCGGGTTCATTATGATTATAGGAAAGCACTTGTTTGGTAATAAAGTTGTGGATGAGTGGAACAAACTCCCGAGTACCGTCATAGAAGCTAAGACGTTGTGTAGCTTTAAAAGTAGGTTGGATAAATACATGAGTGGGTGTGGGTGGGTGCGAGTTGGACCTGACTAGTTTGTGCTAACAGGTCTGATGCCGTGTTCTTTAATTAATTGGATGTGACCTGATTTGACTAGGTAATCATTGTTTTAAGCCGGGAGGTGACTTGGGCCTGCATCGCATGGGCCAGTAGGCCTGCTGCAGAGTTCCTTCTTTCTTATGTTCCTGTGTTCTTAACGAATCTATCTAATACAATCCATCTGTCATTAACTAGCTAACATAATTCGCCTAACAAAAATGAGCTAGCTAGTCATTCGTTAAAAATATACATGTCTTATCTTCAAACTATTTTACCATCGTGAGGTTGAAGATCCAATTAATTTATTTATCAAGTCATGGATACAGTGAAGCCATCTCGAACTCGGAGAGAAATTCCAGTGTCAGCTTTGCGCTCAGAGATGCAAATGTCATGCATAGGGAATAACAGTCTTTTACAGCCGGTTCTAATAGCATATATCACAGATGTCACATATTGCCCCCACAAGGAGAGTGGGAAAATGAATGTGTTGTGGTTATTTTTCTGTTTCCTCTGGTATCTCAGATGTGACTCTGAATTTCTCTCCTGGGATCATGATTTATAAACAATATATTCAGTCTCTGCAGTGAAGGACTCGCATGTTTCTAATATCGCCCAAGTTAAGCTAGTGAATCATCTCTAGATTCATAAACCTGTGTCCTTTAAATCACATGGTGCGTCCTTTGAATCAAATGGTGCGTTGTTTGAATCACATTGAGCCTCCTTTGAATTATGTGCGTCCTTTGAATTATATTGTCAGTCATTCATTTTCTTCGAGTTACTCCCGGTTATAGTTTCGATGGACTTAAATGAGGAAAACATTTGTTATTAGTCGATAGTGGCAATAGACTGTTGCTAATCAGGAGATTTTGAGAAATTTCTGCAGACTTCCGGTTTTATTCATAAGATGAGTATGTCTGTGGAACTTTTCTCCATATGACCGTGATTTTCCACTGGGTAGCAGGTCCATCCTGTAAAGATTACAGTACTGCATTCCAATTTATATTTAAATTTCTATATATCACCTAAATACGAAGGATACCCTGACATTATATTCTGAAAAATGTTGAAATGAACAAATGTCAAATTAAAATAATCATCAATGCTTACATGGTATGAGCACTGCTTAGCTAACAGCAGATGTGTTGTTCGTCAACACAAGTCCTAGTTTGCCAATTGGCTTCAAAATACTATTGACAATGTTTTCCATAGTTTGATAAACCCGTAAGTTCATTCCGAATAGGAGCAAATTTGACATTTACTAAAACAGATAAAAACTTGGAATCATTGCAACCAGATCGATTACCGAAGAATGAATATTCTTCGTGGCTTCAAATCTTATCATTGATGGACTATCAAAACACTGCTTGTCACTCACTTTCAACTCAACAAATTTCAGTCTGCCAATTTTATTAAGAAAATCTATTTACTAGTTAATGCCTCTGCTGATCAGTTACAAATCCTAAAAGTTGTTGCCAATTTGCCATTTTTTGCCAGTTTTATCAAATTAGGTTTAAAAAATTAAAATATAGAAAATTATTAAAGGATTGTAGAAATTTTCCTATAGAACGTAAATGATAAAAGTAAGCTAGAAAAAAAAAATCCTCGGATTTACGGCGTTTTTAATTTTGACTAGGACAGAAAAAATTTTCAGGAACATATTCGTTTGCCTTATCACAAAATTTCGTTCATTACTCGACACCGATTTATTCAGTCGGTGTCACTATGTAATTTTCAGCAAAATTCAAGGAACTATTTTCGTGCATGGGAGGACTGTCCACTGTGATACAGGCATAATTCCAGATTTTGTTTACACACGATTACCGCCATTTTGTCACTTTCAACCTAGAAATACTATAGTATTATTTTCCCTTATTGCAGTATTTACCTGTTGTTATTGTTAAGCCGCTTTTGGTACAAGGAATTGGACTTCCCTTTGCTTTAATTTGAATGTTTTCCATTTCCCAGCCGCTATATGACTGTTACGGGTTTATCACCTTCCTCTTTTTAAAATATAACAGTTGTGAACTTCGTTGGTCATCAGTGACTGATGTAGGCACAAATTATGTTGGATTCTGTGCGATAACTGGAAATTGTTTCTTTTGGTAGGCTTTTAACTTTTAGTGCTGAGTTTTCCTCACTGGAAACAATGTCAAAGTTAGTTTGTGTAATTTATTATGTGCCACTTTTATTAATCAAATTGGTTTTTGTGAAATAACAGGAGAATGACTCATTTGATCAGAAATAAGTCAGTGTTTGACTTTATTCGGTTAACTTTGGTTAAGCAGTTTGAAACTTTTGTGTGTCTATAAGACATTTCTTAAACATCCGTATGTTATGAACACAAATCTTAATGAAATTTTTTATCTTAAAAGCCGGTCAATATTATTTCGAGAATTGTTTGTTTTTTAGTGTAAGTCTCAGTTCGTTCTTTAAGGAAGAAATTGGAAAAAATTAAAAACTATGATTCATGCGATAATTTCTGAGAGGCGCATCTGATTAGCTACAAGTCTTCCATTTTCACAACATGACAAAGCAACTTCTGAGCGGATTCAAGCTTAGTATTTTAGGATATCTTTCTATCTCTTTGAATCGACTTAATTAGATTTTGACCATATACGTCCTAATTTAAAAATTTTATTGAAATTTTGATAGTTTCCAAATGATTTATGAATGTTTTCTGATTCTTTTCAAGTCTTCAGAGCAAATATATAACTGTAATATCAACATATGTCGTACGCAGCAATATTCCATTCTCGTGCATTGAGGCACAATGGACAGGGATTAGGGAATACATATCTTACTCGGACTGCACAGCGATAACCGAAATATACGTAATTACATTCCCAGACAGTGGGCGCGACCTCGCTGTCTGGTGCGTCCTAATTTTAGTATCGAGGTTGAGCACACACATCAGTGTATTAACCACTATACCAGCTGGTTTTAATAGGCTTCATCTAATTAGGTATATTTCTGTACAGCTTAGGGTAGCAAGGCCCCCTCTTCGGCCTGAGAGTTAATACACTAGCATTAGCACTCACTAGATTTAGGACACGTTAAAATGGTATAAAATACCGACAGGTATTTTTCGCCTACTGTGTAGGCGAAACGTTTCGAAATAAAGATGCCTAACTGTTGCATATGTGTCTTACCTAACAACACACAGATTTAAGACTCATCTGAAATGTGTTCGAGTCCAACAAGTTCTGTGATTTGTTTGCAGTCGTGTTGTTACGATTTCGTAGTCATCACCTGAGTACTCGAGGTGGGTTTTACTGATCGTGTTAAAAAAAAGTCTCCAAAATAATTTTACCATGTAGGAGGAGCTACAAATCTTTCTTACACTGGCAAACAGAGATAAATTCTAAAAGCGAATAAGAAATAAACGTAAAAAACTACTTACTCGATCACGATAACGCAGAGGCTTCGTGAAAGAATTTATCTTCAGGTCTTATATGATATCCGGCCATAAGTAATTACAAGAAGATGAGTGAGGTTGCCCTCATCGTCGCGCAGCGTCCAAGAGAGATTTAATTTACAGCCTGAATTAATATAAAAAAATATAAATTAATTTATACTGTAATACCTTAATTTAATCTAAATTAAGTACCCAAAAACCCATAGCTAATATGTTATCAGGAGATGATTAATAGTTAAGCAACAGCTACACCTAGAAAAAACAGAAGCTACACTATTATGCCCGAAAGATAAGCTGAAAAGGCTTAAAATTTTTCTGTATAGTGCAACCAGGGGAACCCTTCTTAATAGTGACATCAGTGATGTATCTAAAAAGAAGAAAGCAAATATCAGGTTAGAGTTCCTCTATAGATAGGCGCTATGCCTACCCGCTCAGGCACCTCGGTTCATGAGAACATGTAGGTCACGAGGAATCTCAAGAACTAGAGCTGCTTAATAATTGGCTCCTCTTTCTTTCTTCCCCTCCACTACTTCCTTCTACCTCCGCCTCAACTACTACCACTACTACTTCTACTACTACTACCACTTCCTGCCTATATATACCCGTCCTGCTCTACTTCTCGTTGGTGTGACTTTGTAAATGGTGAAGAATTGAGACATTTACGCAACATACGGGAATCTTTCTGAAGAAACGTTTCGCCACACATTGGCTTCATCAGTCCAATTTCTACTTTGTATTGGACTGATGAAGCCACTGTGTGGCGAAACGTTTATTCAGAAAGATTCCCGTATGTTGCATAAGTGTCTCAATTCTTCACCTTGTCGGTTTTCAAAACCATTCCTCACATTTGTAAATGGTCCAAGTCGGACCGAAACGTCGTCGTAAGCTCCTCTCTTCTATGTGCGGGTTATTTGTGTATCGTTCCAGTCACGGTATTGTGCCTTTCTTGTTATTTAGAACTGCTTAGTGTGACAGATCGAGTAACATAGCTGAAACTCATTCACATACAAAATTGCTAAGAACCACTGATCAGAAAATCTCGCTGCATATTTTTTTTTAAGATCAGGAACCCAAGAAATTGAACACAATATCGTTGCAAAAACAATATTTGGCCAGGACTAAAACACTTTATTACACAGCGATAAATGAGTGGGAATAGTAGCCCGATCATATTAAAGTCAATCCTGATGAATATCTAATGAATGAAGGTGAAGAACAGAAAAAAGTGTTTATTGCACTGTTAATAAGGTTGCATTATAACCTTAATATAATATATTCCAATATATGCATTATAAGCAATAAGATTGTAGCAATCTGCTGAGTATGGTAATAGAGGCTAAGACCTTGGGTAGCTTTAAAAAGAGACTGGACATATTTATGAGTTGATAACGTCCTCACTTTACACACTGAACGACGGGGAATCACTCCTCGGCAAGGGTGAAATATTTTACATGTTACTTTAAAATTTATTGTCCCGGTTCACCTGGCAGTAAGTTGATGCCCGAGTGTTCGTTGACTGTTGTGGGTAGCATCTTTGGAGTGAACATTAAAATACCCAACGGAAATAAGACAGACAGTCCTATAGTGGAGCATGGAGTTTATTGGATTATCCTGGGTGGCTAGCCTTCTGGCTGAAAATCCGACAAAAATCTTCTAGATGACTTGGTATATAAATACACACTAGTGGAAATAAACCAGATCATTTGCCTTTACTGGGTTACCCTAGGTTGAATTTACATAAAGTACTTTTCATGTGCACATACACTCGTGTGTCATAAAGACCATTCTCAGCAAATCAATGTTATGTACTAATATCCGAAATCAAAACAAACTCATGTTCAACTTTATTTTAGCTTATCATAAACATTTTCTTTCAATTGCTTTTCATAGAAAATAGAGAAAATTTGGAGTTAGGTAGACTGCACCATCGGATGTTTTGCCATAACTATTGAGAAAAAGGGGGCTATCTCCATTAGAGGTACAGCTACCGCCATCAGAAACCCAAATAAGATCCTGGGATACGAGGTCGACAGGTTACTCCACTCTCATCTCACATCAAAGAAGGTAAATCTAGGAAAAGTAAGTCTTGTGAAGGTTCATCAGCCTTATCACACCCTCAGAGTATTTGATAAGGCCGCTTCTTCCTTATGGAAATGAAAAGATAGAAAAATCAATGATAACAGTAAAATAAACAATTTTGTTAATGATACGTAGAACTTGTATAGAATTTAAAAGACTTTAACATAAAATTAATCCTACCTGAAGCAATCAATGAAAAAAGTAATATATAAATAATTAGTGACTGAAGGCTAATATGAACATGATTAATAAGTGAATATATAGCGGTGTCGTGCCGATGTTGATGTCGGGGACGGGGGTCACAGGTGGAAGTGACTGTTAAAAGATAAGATAAGATAAGATTTCGTTCGGATTTTTAACCCCGGAAGGTTAGCCACCCAGGATAACCCAAGAAAGTCAGTGCGTCATCGAGGGCTATCTAACTAATTTCCATTGGGGTCGTCAATCTTGTCCCCCAGGATGCGACCCTCACCAGTCGACTAACACCCAGGTACCTATTTGCTGCTAGGTGAACAGGACAACAAGTGTAAGGAAACGTGTCGAAAAGTTTCCACCCGCCGGGAATCGAACCCGGGCCCTCCGTGAGTGAAACGGGAGCTTTAGCCACCAGGCCACTGGGACACTTAAAGTAAATATAAAGTAACCCCAACATGAGTAGGGATTCTGAAGAACCGAGGTACTGGGATCCTCGGACAACCCTTCTGAAGCAGTAGAGTCGCCAGTCGTGAACAACAATGAAACTTTGGTGGAATAACAACTGAAGAATGGCTGCGTGTCAGTTACAGGTGGAAGGGGACCAGTTTAGGTACAGATGTCAGATTAGTCTCAGATCTATGCCATGATCGTTGCTGCCCCTCTTATCTCGCCTCTGTCGGATGACCCAAGCCGACAATCAAGGCTAAAAAAGGAAACAGAAAGTTACAAACAAATTTGAGAAATCACATGATAGGCGTACTGTCTTTAAAAGTAACGGTGAGGACAAAAATGATTACGTTACTCTACGTAAGTCCAAATTAGGTCAGGTTGAATTACCAGAATATGAGCCTAAACAAGAGAAGCTCTTGTTTACTGTTTATATTCTGGTAATTCAACTTGACCTAATTTGGACTTTAGTTTAAACAATATTGAAGCTTTTGTTTAAACTAAATTAACAAATCACAATATATATTATTAAACAGGAATGGACTGGATACTTACAGACTTCATGGGAGCCGAAAGTCAAGTGACTGTCAAGTGGTCGGAGGGACACTCGTCAACTTCCACCATGTGGAGAAGGCGGGGTGGTGTAGGGAGAGGGGGTTAGTAGCAAAAATGATGCACACACCTTATAGAGCAAGCATACCGGCCACCAGACTACCACCCATTCATACTTGCACTCCTATCTATTGAACGTTTCCATCACAAGCCTCAGTCAACTATATAGGTTTAATCAAGCCCCCCCCCCACATCAAGAGGCACCTGGACGAGATTATGATAAGACCAGCAAGTGCCCTGCAATCACCAACTCCAGAAAGAGCCCTAAATCCAACTTCCTGAGCGAAAAAAAGGCAATAGAAAAAACTATACCTACTACCAACAACAGTGCCATGCATGTATGCAAGTTGTATAAATGTGTGCCGCTAACAGGTAATGTGGTATACCTCAGCCTATGAATTTCATGAATAACACTATACACACACACAAACTTTTATTAAATTACACCAAATTGGTTAGGCGAATTACCTTTATTAACCCCGTGTCCCCACATAGGCTTTTCTCATATTACCATCATTGCCCATTCTTCTTCCTTCTCCATCTTACCAAACCTCTGGTCATAAACCTTACCAAATTAGTAATTAATCTGTAACTTATTAATATTTTGTTTATTTTCTCACATCCTCCTTCAGGATGCGATTCCACAGGAAGCTTCTCACACAAATACCTATGCAAGCATATGACGATAGCATCGTCATTTGCTTGTCACAGCCAGTAAACAGACTAGGTTCATTCGGGTGTAGCTGAATACTCTACCACTGAGCTGTAAGTCTAATGGATCATAAAAGTTGAACCAGATACTTCATGCATGTCGAAATATATAACAGACACACTTCCCTGTATTACGGGAAACTTGCTCATTCCAAACCACCATCGCTCGCTTTCCCCTTAAAGAACCATTTTAAATCACAACCCACTTTCGTTTTGAAGACAAGTACCATGCTTTGAGTTGTATTGATGCCTCAGTCACAAAGGATTCTCTTCCGAAATTATGAAGTCAATGCTTGCATGACATAAGAATTCCACAGCACTTTGCAAGTCCTGGATATTTACTTTGACGACGAGCTGTTCATATCAAGACATTTTCCGCTTTTTGCAAATGTTAGTGATACTTTTGACATTGATAACACTAAGCGTTCATCATCCACACTGACATTGTCCACACATGCTTCGCCCACAATCCAAAGATTGAGATTACAGTAAAAATTGCTCACCACACACTAACACACACACACACACACACACACACACTGTTCTTTCTTTTAAAGATTTCATTATGTTACTCAAAAAATTGCAACAGTGCACTGAGAATGACTGAGTGCATTGAAATTCGCCGCTGCTTCACGAAGGAGTGTACTCCGCGGCTTGATCTACGCTCCTGCTGTCATATTTTTCATCCAGGAAGAACACGAAATATCGATTATGGGAACTTTTTGATACGACCCTGATTTTTTTCTGGAACAGCAAGACCACGGTATTTCGGAACAGAGAACCAAAATACCATTGAATGTTCCTATCTGTGAAGTAGGTTGAATTTTAAAAGGAGCTGCCCAGCTTGTGCGAGTATGGCTGTTATTGGCCTCTGCCTCCAACCACTGTACCTCACTAGCCGTTAAGTATATACCTCTCCATCTAATTGCCTTTACTTTAGAGTGATCAACGCTATGGGACTCAACACCTATCAGAAATAAACACAAGATTATCTTTCTACTTCCATCGACGCTGTGGGACTCAAGACATCCAAATCTCCACTTCTTGAACTGCTTCTAGAATATTAGTCATCTCTATATTCGACTGAAGAAGCCTGCTACGCAGACGAAACGTTTCAGCAGTACTTTATACCTTCAGTACAGTGGTGTGGCCAGTAGACCTATACTGTATTGCTCCTCCATTCTTATATTATTGTATAATTTGGTTTGTTAGGAAAAATACCTATCGGCTACAGGTAAAAATATATTATAATTCTCAGATACCAAAATTAAATATACTTTCATCGGTATAACAGGAACTTGGGTAAAAATGTACTGAAGATATAGAGTTTATATTGTTTATCAACTTATTGTTAGTGTACACTCCTTGGATAACAAAAGTACACAACTTTAAATTAAAGCTTGCGGGAGAAAGCCCAATACATATTCTATATAAATCTATTGTAAATGTGTGAGCCCTAAATAATGTCTCTTCTTCTTTATTAGTTTCGTGGTGTGTAGTTTAAAACTTTTCTTTTAGTTTATGAATAACATTGGTTTTCTTTAAATAGTTAATGCCATCGTTTTCTGTGGCAGAGGCATTGGTTTTCCCAGGGCTAACCTGTAAAAAGTATACAAAAATACAGTTACATAATTTATCATACATAGCAGCATATGTGTAGAAACCCTAGGATAACCCAAAAGAGTCAGACAAAGTGACTTGTTTCCATGTAAAACGTTCCCAGAGAAGACGAAGATTTTACATGGGTTATTAATCCGATGAGTTAGTAATGTATGATAACCAAATAAAGCCACTATAACCAGTTTTCATGAGGGTCCTTTGATCTTCCCAAGTATGCAACCCACTGCACTCTTCTAAAATCCAGGTACATACTAACTGCTAGGTGAGGAGAAGCAAGCCGATCAGACCACCATAGAACCTCCTGAATAACCCCGGGACTTGAGCTGCAGCCTAAGCGTTAGCGGTGCCTCCAATGGACCGGGTTGCTCAGATACGAGAGCCTCGTTCCAGCGAGAACACCGATTAGTAAATAAAACAGTTCATTACTACGATAAGTGGCAGAGGCGTTGGGGTCAGTGTAGTATAGTCTCCCAAGGAGACTTCTCTGAGGGAGACAATGTAAGTCTACATTTTTTCGCATCAGTGCAGAAACTTTTTTTATAGCACCTCGTAAGTGTCTGAGAACTTGTTTTAAAGCAAATAATCAAGGAGCAATCCTTTAAATGCAACACACTTTATCCTCCTAATGATAATGGACCTTGTGCAAATAGAACTCCTTGGGTGTCAAGTATTTGGGAAAGATAAGGTAAGTGTATTTACAGGAAAGTTTACATGTCGCAAGAAGTTCATAGCCCGATCACCCAAAGTTTTCATATCATGTGATTTCACTGTTACAGACATATAACAGTGTATATAAAAATATGTGCTGGTTTTCTTTCATTACTTGCAAGTTGCATTACTAAAGATAGACAGGCATCCATATCTATCTGCACTCTCTAGAAAGGCTTAGAATTAGGGGGGATATGATTGAGGTGTATAGATGGAAAATAGGAATAAATAAAGATGTAAATAGCGTGCTGAAAATATCCAGCCAACACAGGACTCGCAGCAATGGGTTCAAGTTGGAAAAGTTCAGATTCAGGTAGGATATAGGAAAGCACTGGTTTAGTAATAGAGTTGTGGATGAGTGGAACAAACTCCCGAGTACCGTCATAGAAGCTAAGACCTTGTGTAGTTTTAAAAGTAGGTTGGATAAATACACGAGTGGGTGTGGGTGGGTGTGAGTTGGACCTGACTAGCTTGGGCTACCAGGTCTGGTGCCGTGCTCCTTCCTTAAGTGGAAGTGACCTGACTAGGTAGTCATTGTTCTAGGCCGGGGGGTGGCATAAACCTGCTTTGCATGGGTCAGTAGGCCTGTAGCAGTGTTCCTTCTTTCCTATGTTCTTAAAAGCATTTTTGAAGATGAAAAATTTAATGGTGTTTCACACAACTTTGCCGATAAAAGTAGTGTGTCTGATTAAAAGGTAAAGCACTATTTAGATATTAAAAATAGTATTATATATCACATATTCTGGAATGAGATGAGATGACTTCGATTGAAAAATGAGTCTTGCAATAACTGAAACATTAAATGTATAAATATATAACCATATATCACAATTTAATATACAGCAGTACTGCAGCAGTTAGTAAAAACTATCCGTGAACAGTTGTCACTAATTATAAATGGTCTTTAGCCGGGTCACCATATGGAGAAGACCCGGGCCGGAAGTACCGGCAAACCTCTAATGAATGAATGAACTAATTATAAATGCAGGAGTTCTAACAAGAAAATGCTCATCTACCAACTTATGGTTGGAGAGACTGCATTTGATAATGAATCAGCGAAAATCCAAGTTTAAGTTTGAATTTCATGCTCGGAAGATGGAAGAAATGTGTTAAATTGAAAGAAATGACACCTCAGTTCAGTACCTCAGGAAGTAAAAAAAAATGTGATCAGTGGCAGAAAAAATAATTTTACAGAGCCTGAAAAGTAGGAAAATATTAACGATGATTCTCCCACTAGCCATAAATGTGATTTCTTCACTTTATGAGGAAACAAATGTTACAAATAAAACATTACCTATCCCATCACCACCACTATATTTAACAGAACAGATAATGAAAGATGGGTCGCAAAGTCCTAAGATTTATGCGGAGGAAGAAAGAACTATTCCACCATAAAGAGATCACAAGAAGTAAAGAAAGAGAAATTAAATATGGAATGTTGCCAAGTGAAGTCTTCAAACATACCAGTGATTGCTGTGAACCCTCCAGAAACACCACTTCTTACAAATTTAATCAATATTAGGATTTTATCTGAGAATACCGATTACATCAAGGCTATAGTGAATATAATGAAACCTAATTCAATGATCACCAATATTTTTGAAGCTCAGAAAGGTGGAAGGATATAGCATATGTCTTCCCTTGCTGCTCGATGACAGCTTCTTTAGAATGTTGCTGAGACTGTGGACTGTAGATCGAGACTCCAATTAGCATCGTCTGTCTGGATGATCATTGTGCCTGATCCTATTGAGAAATGTAAATACTTAGTAGTGTACTTTTAAGCAGAGTGACAAACTTTTTTGAGTGGGGGCTCCGCCCCTTTGATTAGGGGGCTCCACCCCCCTTCGAGCACCTCCCAATTTTGACCCCCCTTTTATCGAGTAACCCCCTCTCCCCTTGTTTAGAGTAACTACCCCTCTCCTCAACCTCCCCTTTCTTCTCATTTTTTGGTACCTCCCTACTCTCACCCCTCTCCTTCATCCTCTCCCACTCCCGAATCTCCCCCGCTCCTCGCATCATGTTTGGGGGTTGTCATTTTTTTCGTATTATTGATATATCTCAGAAGATGCGCTCCAACTCCTCGAATCAAGTCCACCATGATTGTTTCAGACTGGAGGAAATGATGTGCGGCTTCCTTAGATTTATGTGTAAACAAATTTAGATTTATTGTTTCTTATTCATAAGGGTGATTTCATCTCCTGGATCTCAGCTAAACACCAATGTTTTATTAGCTATCATATTCAAATAAGAGGTGAGCATATTCAAACATGAGGTAAAAAAATACAACTCCAGGGTCTACCTTTTAGAGTTTCGTATAAGGTTTTACCACCAAATGGTTTGAAAGCCTTGGATAACCCAATTTTTTCCACTTTAATATTATAAATCAGAGATGAATCAGTACACAAATATATTTTTGCAACTTTATTTATAATATATATGAAACAGAGGTGAATCGATACACAAAATCATTTTAACAACATTTTATCATAATACTTAATACAAATGTTTTACGTAACACATCAAACTGCTGTCTTTCAGAGCTATTAATTATATAAGATAACTTGTAAGGTCTCACATTTCCTAAATAACACAGAAAGTAGCCTTACCATGGTATTATAAATCTTGGGTCTACCTTTTACTTCAGATTGAGCTCCTAGTACTCTGGGTTCCATCTTTTAAAATCTTTTAGAACTCTCGGTACCCTGTAAGGTTTTACCACCAAGTGATATGTTAACCTAAATTTTTTGCGGGTAAACATTAAATAACTCATGATAACATAAATTTTTACTTTTTTTTGGCGATTTTTCACCTTGCGCTATTTTCCACTAATATAATATATATAATATATACATACTATATATATATAATATATATATATAATATATATATATATATATATATATATATATATATATATATATATATATAATATATATATATATATATATATATGTATATATGTCGTACCGAATATGTAAAACTGGTCAATTAGCAAGAACTCATTTAAAATTAAGTCATTCCTAAAATTTTCTCTTATACGTTTAAAGATACATTTTTTCATTAATGTTAATGTAAAAAATTTTAGTTTTGCACCAAAAGAATCTTAGAAAACTTACCTAACCTTATTGTAACAAGAATAATTTATTTTAGCCTAACCCAACTAAATATATTTTAGATTTGTTTACAATAATTTAATACTAAGCAAACACAGGGAAATATATTTTTTTCATTAGGTTCAGAATGATTTTGGCGAAATTATTGCATACACAAATTTTCGCTTGTCCTATATGGCAAGATGAGCGTTGCTATTTAAGCCAAGATCACAAGTTCTGCCTATTCGGCACGACATATATATATATATATATATATATATATATATATATATATATATATATATATATATATATTATATAAGATGGCATATACAGTACATGAGATGTGAAAGATACATGTCTAGTACATATTGTTACGTGTTTGTCACTGATTATAATGCGAAAATCTCATCCAGCTCTTCAGAACTGGGGTGCGTGCCCAAAATACAGCAGGCATTACCCCTCTGAACAGCAGCACTGAGTCGCTGGAACAGAAAACTAGCTGCCCTGGGATCCCTAGTTACCCTGATGAGTCTTTTGCCTAGCTCGTTAAGGAACTTAGATGCACTCTTTCCCCATAGCCAAGGGTCTCTGAGCCTATGAGAACAAACATATAATGATGGGCAAGTTCTCCCTATTTCCTAGACTTTTGGGACTCCCTGAAGCTGGCGGCTGCCCCTCCTTTCTCCCTGGTGTATTGGAGATAGGTATCAGCCAAGGTAGATGCACATGTGTAGTCCCACACCCACTGCTTACCGTCTGTCCAGGCTTGAAGTGTGTTACCATATGGACGCTTCTGGTTGCCATCAGATCTGCATAGTTGGGGTGGCTCCTTTACTGCTGGGCATCCGGCTGTTGTGAGGCTCCTCTTGATAATGTTATTAACCTCCTCATGTTTTGCAGTCTTTCCCTCGGATTTACGGCACACAAGACCATGGAACCCGAATCGGTCTGCTGCTTCACTGCCACAGATACACCTGTGTTCGGCGAGAATAGGGGCGGCAAGTCGAAGAGCAACACCAATGTGGATGGTCTGTGGGTCGAGCCGTGTGCCAAGACTGGGGTTGGGAACAGCCAACAGAAAGTCCCCTGCATGAGTAGCTCTCACTGCCAGGAGGCGAGCTCTATCCTTCCCTGAAACTGAAGCATTGTTGAGGCTATTTGCTCCACTATCGGGCCATCCCAGTGCGACTGTTTGTAGTTGTTGGGGGGAGCAGGTTTGGTGTCAGAGCTCGTTAGATTATCCCAGATCATGGCTCCGTCAATGAACTTTTGGTCCTGGACTCCAGTTCTTGTCCCTAAGATGTTCAGGGGTAATTGCTGCTACAAACCCTCTGGATACCACGCATGAGAACAGAAAAGCAGGTAGTGCAATCTGTGATGACTTGCTGACACCAATGCCTCCTAGTCTGACTGGAAGTAAGATTAAGTACTTTCGTAAAAATCTGCCTCAGGATACTGTCATATTCGTGCAGTATAGGGTTATCATGTGAAGGTGCACATCTTAGAAAATATGTCAACCTCGTCAGACTCAAGCACTTTGTGAGAAGATACAAGGCATCGTGGGTGTCAAGATTGCCTCTTCGTTGTTCCATTCTCCTCAATTCTTCCAATTTCTTCCTGAGGATTGTGTCAATGGCATCGCTTCCCAGAGGTGCTCCAAGCAAGACGCTATTTGTAGGGGCAATGATTCGATAATGTATTTTAAATTAGAAACAAATGAATTGAAACATAAAATAATAAAATACGGAAGAATGTAAGAGATGTAACGATGCACCCAACTGGTGAGCCAGACTTGAAGTTTTTATCCTATTCCATGTAACTACTATATCTGAGCCATTAAGCTTTTGTGGTATTTCGAATGCTTTCTGGACATCTATACATAAAACACGTGATCGATGTATTTAATAAAACAAATCTTCATGACTCGTTAACGAAAGTAATACTTCTTATTGTGGTAGACGCTTAGGAATTTTTACAAGTTTTCACTAATGTTTGCAGGGACTTTCTTTTTCACAAGATTAACATTAATTAACTCTGAAGTGTAAATGTTATATTTGTTTAGAAATCGACCACATTTCTCATATTGATTGTGGTAATGTAAGTTAATCTACATTATTCCGAATACCTACTACTATAAAAGAGAGAAAGGAGAGAGAGAGAAGTAAAGAAAGAAAGAGTGAGAGAGATATTTGTCCAAAATAACATTCCTTCAGACCTAAGACGGCAGAGCATTTCCCCTTCCTCTCCAGATACGCTCGTGGGAGGTAAGGATAAGCTGGCTCTAAAAATCCATTTTCTTCCGCAGATCCTCAAGTGCATTCTCGTGCATGGAGAAGTGGGGCAAACTCTTGTGTTATCTGATTTTTTGGGTAATGCTGTAAGATATATTTTTCTCTGGAATGCAAACAGTGAAATGATTCTCACCGGACGCAGCTACTCACGCACATGCAAACACACATTAGGCACATTCATGGCACACACACACACACACACACACACACACACACACACACACACACACACACACACACACACACACACGTGATATCCAGCATGAAATATTTATCTGATGGAGAAGGAAATGATTTCAGTGAAGAACAAGATTTCAGATTAGAAAAGGCAACTACAGGTGAGTACAAATAGGTGACTACACAAAAGACAAGCAGAGTAGCTAACACTGTAGTATAACCTTCCTTGTAGGTTGAGAGGATTTTTAAGCTTCAACTTGGTCGTTGACAAAGATCAAAATGCAAGACTAAGAAGAGTTTAAATAAATAAGAGAAAGGAAGAGAGCAGCTGAGAAAGGGATGGGGGTGACTACCTTAGAAGATGTAACCTGACTAAGAAGAGATGTGCGGTAGGCCACTGATAAGTAGTCAGGAAAACTTTTCCTTGATAATTCACTCTTCCTTCGTGCACAACCTCCTCATCCAACCCATTAAATTTTCATATTATTACTCTACTCGCCCTGCTCACCACTCACTCCTTCACCGTCACTATTTTTCATCTTCTCTCTCTTACCCACTGCTCATGTGAACGTCTCTTCCTGGCGTTTTGTTCCATTCTCTTCCACGTCTTTTCCTCACACACTTCTCTATAAGAATATAAGAATACAGGAACACTGTTGCAGGTCTACTGGCCCATGCTAGGCAGGTCCAGCTCACACTCACCCACACCCAGTTATGTACTTTAACTATTTTTAAAGCTCCACAATGACGCTATCCTTCCTGTTCGGCACATTTACCTCTCTCCTGTCCATCTACATTCTACGAACTGCCATCTTGTATTACATCTCACCATCCTCTAGAGGCAAAAGAAAGGTTTATAACGTGTAGAAAGAAAAGAAATAGAAAAACGGACACTGCCAGAAAATGCAGAGAAGCTAAAAGTACAAACGATAATTTCTTTTTTACAAATGAACTAATCTACGGGGATACGAAGGGAAGGAGAGAAACAGTGCAAACAAAATTTAGAATATAAAAAAACAAAAAGCCAAAAAATCAAAGTGGATTATGAAAATAAGTATAAAAGAAAGAAGGACTATAAAGGATCAAGTGTTAAAGATGATGGAGAAACGCGAGGAGAAAATTTGAATTTTCAGAGAGCACTTCATATAAAAAAAAGTGAGCTACAAGACATGGTATGCAAACCAATGGAAGAATTCATTACAATACTAAAGAATGACATACCAATACAAATGGAACCAGACAAAATCTCCATAGGTTTCGAATGGAGCAGAACCATTATGAGACGTCAGTAAAGCAAAGGACTTCAGTCAGTATCTCCAAACTTGCCGACTACTGGAAGTCTTGGAAAAAATTAATTTCAATGAAAATAAAAAAAAGGATGTCCAGAATTATGTACCAGTACTTTTAATTTGCATATTATAAACAAAATCGGAGAATATTGTAATGAAAAAGTTTGTAGAGCATCTGGAGAAAATATTAGAGATGAGAAGAATGAATTTTGATAGTCACTGATATCAAAGACAGGACGGAAGAATTGGCTTCGACTGCACCTTTTTAGATAGCAAGAATGTATTTGAAAAAGTACTGCAGGAGTGTCTGATTAACAAACTAGAAAAGTTGGAATAAATTAAAGATAGAGTTGCCCGCTGGATCTTGAAGCTCATGAAATCAGAACAAACGAGAGTAGTCGCAAGGAATGAGAGACATCAGGATGAGGGAAAGTAACGAGCGGGTTACTTGTGACTCTTATAAGTACTATGACCGCAGCTGTTCTTAATAAATGTGAATGACTTATTTTAAGGAGACCTGAATTTGGTCAGCAAGATTAGAAAAAAATCTCGAGAAAACGAAAAGTAGGTAAGTTTAGAGAAAATCCCCCTAAAATGTGACAACATTTTAGTGAAAATCTCATTGGCGTTGGATTTGTAACAGCGGGAATTCATAGATAAAGGGAAGAGTTGGTGAGAACATGCATTGGCTTCAAAAGGAAAAAAAGGTATAGTGTTATGCCACTTAACATTTCACCTATGGTACAGAAACTGCAAAACTTAGCGGCATATGGAAGATCATCAAACTTCTGAACAGTATTCGGTAAATTAAACAATTCTAATAAAAAGAATAATATCCAAAAAATTAACACTAACGAAAAAGTAAGTTATATTTTTTTTATTTTATTATAATAAGAGTAATAATAATGATTACCCAATTACAACTTTAAATAGGTCGATGTGAAGTTAGTGTAAATTCAATATTAATTTGCAGCTTGGAAGTTAATGGTCAAAAAATCGCGAAAGTTTGTTGAAGGTCACGCCATGGAAAATAAGTTTTCCATCAAGTTTATTTGACGATATTTTATTACATTTCTTCTCATTTTATGTGAATTCATTATTACAGTTATTGATTAGATTTTTATGAAATTATACAAGTGTGTGAAAGAGGCAGATAGTGTAAAGGCAAAAAAAGACAGCAAAATGTAGTTAGACACAATGAAAATTAGACAAACGGGGGAAGGGAGGGGGGAAGGATAGGCAGATGCCGGACTGGTAACTGGTCATCCAGCCGTAACCAGGTATTAACTCTCAGCGAATGGATGGATGGAACGCTTGGGAAATTATCACTGAAACTATAAGGACAGTTTCTCCTACGTTTATTTTCATTATGATTATTTTTGGCTTGAATAATTATATTTCATTGGTTATGTACATTAACGTAACTTAACATAATTTAGTCTTTAAACTGGTATGCACAGCCTTTAACGAACTGTTCGCTACACAGCTGCTGGCCCACAGACACAAAAATGGGACACTGATCGGAACGCAATAATACAATTTGAGAGAGACAGGATGGCGTAAACTTAAATATCTTTGTTGCCAAATCTTATAGATCGCATCTATTAGGTAATGTGCCTCGATTCTGGTGAAGGGTTCTTGATCCAAGTAATTGAAGCTACACTTCCCTTCTTTAGATAAAACCTGATTACCACGCATTTCCCGGGCGCTTTATGACCCCAGTTTGCTTATCTATTTCCATGAACATAGCAATAAAAAAGTTTACAGATGCTGATAATTCCTTTTCTTTCACTGACTTGTTACACTGAGTCATCAATGTTGAAATAAAGGATGAGGTTATGAACAGAATGAAAATCTTAAATATATCAGTCCAAATGAACAAATTAAATAAATGTTGAGATGTTACTACAGGAGACTTGCTGGTAGAAATGACGTATATACATGAAGAGGAAAGTAAAAATTCCCTTAAAAAAGCTTCTGACAGTGTCACATCAAACACTCTACAATAGCTTATACTTTAGAAGAAATATTTTTCTCTAAAATATTTCAGACGTGCAACATTAGTCTTTATTTCTATTCCTTTATTTTAATTTCTCTAAGTATTATCTTAGATGATAAAATAATACTTAAAGATAAGTCTTAGCAGTTCTTCATAATTATATATTGAATGATTCAGTTAATTCACTCACACTGACTCATCCCTCTCTCATCTTATTTAAATATTCACAGTAACATTTCAGAATTTTATCTCTTTGTCACCTTAGATCCTTAACCATTTATCTAACACTGTTTAAATCCTAAGATCTGCAGTTGACAGTGTGCAGTCCGTTCTCTTAATGACAGACACTATGTCAATGTATTAAAAACAGTCAAATGGCAGACTGTAAAAGGCGATTTGTGACAGTCGAATTCCGGCTGTTTTACTTAGGTCGTGATCATTTCGTGCCTGTTTCCTGCTTGCTCTGCAGAATTTTTATTGCCTCTTATCTCATATTTATGTTTTACTCTTGTGGTATGTTATAACTGGTTACTTTTTTATGAATGGAGGACAACCTATTCTAACTTAACTGAGAAATGTTTTGCAAACAGTATGCTAAGAATCTATTGCGAGGACGAGCTACAGAATAAGCCTGTATATTCTCAGCCGTATGTATATAAATTTCTCCTGGTTTTTGGTGTAGCTCAAATATCACCTGCAAATCATGTCCCATCAACATGTTTTCCTGTCATTTCAAGCAATAATTTTTATAGAAAATCTAGACTGTGTGTGCCCAGCCTTGGGCAATCCTATTGCTGTCTTCTGATGTGTATCGATGTTTCATTATACGAGGAGAGGAAGGCAATAAATTCCGAACTCACCGTTTCTCTGTCACACTGCAAGTGTTTTTTTTTTTTATTATGACTGACTTCTGTCAGACTCCTCTCTCTCTCTCTCTCTCTCTCTCTCTCTCTCTCTCTCTCTCTCTCTCCCTTTTCTTTTTTTTATACAGGATTTGACAAGGTTAGGGTAGGCTTTTCTTACTTTATTTATTAGCTAAGAGCTGTTACCTACAACAGCTCAGTTGAAAACATTTTTATTGCTATGAGACATTCAAGTAGGAAACAGGATGAAGTTGAAGCCATCTGTGGGCCAGCAATTTCATTTAATCAACTTACTTTATTTCGTTGATATCATTATGCTGTACGAACATGTTCCAGACTCGAATTATCCTGGGGATAAATGGTCTCAGATGAAGTAATGTTCTGGAGAAGGGTACAGCCAGAGTGACGGTCCTGCTTGCCTCTTGTTGCTGTGTAGAAACTCACTTCTCGTTGTCCTCGGAGTGAAGCCAAGTATGGTATTTTGACGATATTGGCCTTGTACATAACAGTAAAGCCACCCACATCCCGCCGGTATTGATGGCTCTTCTGAAATGTCAGATCTATCCAGGATGGGTGCAGGCGAAGATGAGGCGTCTTGCTCTGTTCCTTACTATGTCAGGCAGTCGCAAATGAGATGGGAGGCAGGCAGTCCAAGAAAGTGGAGCATAATCAAGGTGTGAGAGTATTTCTGCCTCATACAGAATCTTGCAACCCCTACTGTCGAGCAGATGCGAGATACGTCTAAGTGCTGTAAACTTCTTGGCCGCCTTGTTTGCATGATTTACGACGTGGATCTTCATGGTCAGTTTGGAGTCAGATTTCACCCCAAGGATATAAACTTCATCCCCAGGTAGCAACATGCTCCCATTCACACTTACTTCTGTGGCTGGATCAATAATGTTAGCGGGGGTATTGTTGAAGTTAGGTGGGAATGTTTGATTCGAATTTTAAGAGTGTTTTTTGAGGTTAATAAAATATTTTCTTGGGTGTGGATGAGCTTGGGTATTTTAGGGGTCGTAATTATCAGCTTAATATGTCATGGTCAGATTGATATGAAATCACTAATTGCTTATTCTTTGGTCGCTCATGTAGGGTTGGTTTGAGAGGGTCTTTTCGCCATGAGAAATTGAAGCTTGAACGGTACATTGGTGGTGATGTTTGGACATTGTCTATGTTCTTCAGGTTAATTTTGTTTGGCCAATATGGAATATGAACGGTTAGGAAGACGAAGTCTGATAATTAGGAAGAAGCTATTAAGTTTCATACCTAGTTTAGAGTTAAGTGGTTTATATTAATTGCTGGAAGTATGGCTGCCCCTCCTCAGGCTGATACACCTCTTAGCTGGTGATTGATGTAACTTAAAGCAGCTGGCATTTCATCTCTTGTCAGAGTACAGTAGTCTGCATATGCATAAGATTCTGGGATGAGATGAAGAATGCCATTGCAGTAGACATTCCATAACAATGAACAATGCCCCAAGCACCCTTCCCTGTGGAACATTTCCCCATCAACCTTGAGGGTAATCACTAAGGAGACAGTGTAGAACCTGCAATTCCCAGTGCGGTTTTTCCAAGAGCCCCTGGTGCCATACACGGTCGAAAGCACCAGCAATGTCTAGAGCTACCACACTAAGTGACTGGTGTCACTTAGTGGAGAGGTTTAACAACAGATCAGCAGCTGAGTAACTTTTCCTGAAATCATACTGACGGTCACAAAGTAATGAGTGGTAGTCAAAAAACTCTGTCATTTGTCGTGAGACTATTGTCTCCAGGAGATTGGACACTTGCTTGGAAGGAGTACACTTTGAGACAAATTTAAGTGTGGCTGCAGTTTCCTACTCTGTCTTCATTTTGTGATTGGGATAACTTTTTGGCCACCCTTTTCGCAACGAGAGACGACCTTCCTGCTTTGTACAACGGCAGTTGCAAACATAAGGGTGATAGGCTGTACTCGTCTGCAATATCTACTCCGTCTTCTATAACTTTTCTGACCAACGAGGCCTTTTTTTGTATGCGTTTAAATAAAGATACCTACTGTGCATGTGTCTTACCTAACAGCTTTGATACAGTTCATGCTTTGATACAGAGTCCCATGCTGGATCAGGTCAGCTTTCTCTTGACTACTAGTAGAGGTGGACCCATTCTGTCGATTTAGAGATGGAATAAGTTCATCAGGCAGATAACCTTGTCTGTCCTTGACCAAGAACCAACATGATTTGAAGCCCATTCTACCTGATGCAATCTTTCTTTTTGTGTCCGCCTCTCTCTCATTCTCTCAGTTACCTCCGTCTTAGCTTAACATCGATTTTGGGAAATCTGTTTGAAAATATTTTCCAATTAGAAAAACCAGAAGTTAAATGCATAACTCCCACACACACGTATAATATACCTGGTTAATTAGTCTTTGATAAAATACAATATAGAATAAATAACGTTTCATAACGGAAACAAACCTCGGCCATAGAGTAACGACTGTTCTTTTGAAAAGCATCGCCGAGCTGTTTTGAACGTGAAATAGCTGAACGCAACAAGTTCCTCAGGGATCCTCCCTCGGTTAAGTTATTTCCTAATATGCTTATATGAGTTTCACTCTAGTCTTGCTTCTAGGATCGCAAAATTCATAGTTAGCATGAGGAGGCTGAAAAGATTGCGGAAACTGGAGTCATAAAATGGGAAATGATGTATTGTTATAAACTAATTAATAAAGTAAATAACAGTGATAAACATGAATATAAAACATGCAAACGTAGGTGAGGTGGAAGGAGAGGACATTGGAGAGGGAGTAAGTGATGACTTCATATGTACTCCCTTCAAGGGAGGTTCCTTGACGCTCTTGATCTAGGGAATTGGATCTGTGTTCCGGTTCCCTGAATTGAGTCTGAATACCTTTGGGTTTAGCGCTCCCCCATGATTATAATATAATTCAAATGCACTAAACATTATTTAACGTATTTCGAGATCCCAAATTACATATGAGAAATAAACCGGAGAGTTCAAAAGCTCAATAATTGTAACTTCACTACGAAACAAATAAATCGTTGAAAGACGCAAACCAGAATGACCTTAAAAAATAGTGTCTACGAGATCCCGCTCATGTCTTAAATAATTAGAGGTATTTCGGTCGCTATGCGTTTCCATAACCCAAGTCGCTTGTACCTCAGTGCACTCGACTGGAAAAGTGCAGAGTGCGGTATAGCGTGATAATGTAATATATGTTGGCGTCGATATCTGAAGAGAAGTCGAAGAGGCATTTGCAAATCGTCATATAGAAATTAATATATAGATTTCTTTAATAAAAACTGATTCAAATTTTCAAAGAAACCAAAGTGACCAATATCCTAAAATACGGGAGCATTAAGCTTGAAGACGTTCAGAAGTTGCATTATCAATTTATCTGCATGGACGGATTTAAGCTAATAGTATTCTACACCCAAAAATAATAGGATTATTGTTTTTAAACTATCCAAATTATTTACAAAAATATTTTTCACCTACACAGGCTAAAATCAATCAAAACTTTTCCCTAAGTAAGATTGACCAGCTTTTAAGAGAGTAAGTCCAGAAAGTAAGTTAGTAACTTTTATTAAAGTCTGATAGACTTAAAATGCTCTTTAAGTCTATCAGAAAGAGAACTGGCAAGCTTTCCAAAGTACTGGAGAGAAGAAGAGGAACAGGAAATGGAGTAGACTCTGGAAACATCAGTATCAGGAGAGGTACGAACTAGATTACTACGAAGGATGTTAGTTTGGCGATAAGTAAGTTTGATGTCCACTCTCTGACTCCTGTGTCACAACCACTGCTTCTCCTGCTTACTAATAATACTATTGCTGCTACTATTACTACTACTACCACCACTGCTACTATCACTACTACCACCCCCAACAACACTATCATCACTACCTCTACCACTAATTCTTTCATTATATTACTTCCTCCTTTATGTCTCCCCTCCTCGCACTCCTCTCGTGTATATATACTGGCTCCCTTCCCTTCGTGCTTTTGTGTGACTAGTCAATGGTCTAAGTTATACCAAAACGTCGTCATAAGTTTCATTCCCCTATGTGCGGGTTATTTGTGCATTGTTCTAGTCACATAATTGTGCCTTTTTTGTCTTGTAAATGGTATGGTGATTCCGACAGCATGTGGAAAAGGACACTTAGTGTACAGTTTGGGACATTATAGAAAACCTTTTGCTAAAACGTTAATATAGCGGACAGTCCAGGTGACCTAAAACAACGGTGAAGTTAGGCAAGAGGTACGTCAGATTGCCGAACATATATTGTACAAATATATGTAAGGCATAGGAGTTTGATTTGAGAAGTATCTCCCTTCCATGAGCCAGAACGCATGCTGCGTAGCGTCTCTACGATCACAGTGACGGCAGATTCAAACGTAAATAATATTTTAACCATAAGTTTAGAAACATTGAAACTTCCAGACCTTTTCCAGGACTGGGTAGGCTGTAACAAATAATACAGCTTCCAGAAAGTTTCTCCTCTCTCGGTCGTTGACTACATTTCCTGTGTTGTACACAGGCGTTGTTGAGGCCTTTTCCTCTGCATTCGTTTCTGTGTTCACAAACTCTAACTTTTAATGATCTAGCAGTTTCTCCCAGATACTTGTTATATCCGCCACACGGATTTAGGTATTCTCTTGCGCTAGTCGAAGGTTCTCTCTTGTGTTTCTGCACCAACTTTTTAATGGAAGTGGAAGAACTGGTGGCAATTTTGGTGGGATGGTTGTTAAAAAGTTTGGCCACATTAGATGCCACGTTGCTGACTGCCGGAACATTCACTTACTGAGACTAAACATAGCAAGAATCATCCTTCTTAAAGCATACAAAATCATTAATATTTTGAAGGAGATAAGAATTCCTTAGTTAATGAATGTAAATGCACATTCATTTACATTTATTTACATTCAGTTATATTCCCGAACGTATGCACGATGAATGCTTTCAGGAAACCACTGAAGTACTGAAAAATTTGAAGCCGATCAGAAGAGGCATTATGTTAGAAGAAATTCCGAGTTTATTTTAATTACTATACAGAGAAAATTTACTTGCATGTCAGAGAAAAAAAAAGAGAACTATTCTAGCCGTAAGATGCATCATTAATTATAAATATACTGAAGACATAGTACACCTGCATTTGACAATTGCTCCTAGATTCTAGCTGAAATGTTAAAACCTATTGGAAAAGGCCCTCTCGAATTATGAGTGCTGTATAATCCTCCGGGTTTAGCGCTTCCCCCTTGATTATAATAATAATAATAATAATCGAATTATGAGTAAAATGAAATGTAAGCTTGGAGGAAGAAAATTAAAATGAAAATATTCAGGGAGCCTCTTGATGGTTATCCCTGTCCAGGATACCTAATAAGGAAATTTAACACTCAAACAAACGTTGATGTGTAATGATTTATGGACAAGAATCAATGGTATTAATCTTTGAGGCAAGACCTTCAGCACTAGTGTCTACTAAGGTAATTATCTGTTAGGTAAAGCTAAGTACATTTTATTGTGGCGAAGTTTCGCTCTCCAGGAGCTTTGTCAACCCGTTACACCTTGACAAAGCTACTGGAGAGCGAAAAGATACCATAAAATGTCGCGTTAGCTGCACCTGTGTCCTTTTACCTAACACATTATCGGTAATTCTATCAACATTATTACAAGGTATCTTCTAGAGTCAAAGAACACTGAAATAGACTGCTCATCGAAGATGTGTTCGCGACACCTATATACCACTTTACGAACTTGCTGGTGGAGCCTTTGGAAATATTATATTCATATAAAGTAACTATAGGGGGTGTTGCGGGTCACTAAAACTCTGTCTTCAGCTGATGGACCTCCTACGGTGAACAGTTCGCCATAAACTTGACAAGGTGGTTTTGTTATGGTAGTTGCATTAGTAGGAGAAGTGGAAAGAAGCAGTTTTTCTACTTCTTTCTTTGCAAACTAATATGTTTAGCCACCAGAGGGAGTGGAATGGAAGGGAGCCTTCTGCTATACCATCTCGACCTCAAACGGTTAGAGAATAAACTGAAGTGTAGTCCTTCTGAGAGGATAAACTCAGTTCAAAGCGTAACGTGTTCTGGGATCATCTTTGTATTCTCTCTCTCTCTCTCTCTCTCTCTCTCTCTCTCTCACTAAAGATATCTTTCCCTTCCCCTTCGACGCAGTGACTCGTATCATTGTTACCAAACTTCATTTTGCTCAAGATATTTAAGGAAACAAAAAACGTCCCTTCTCAAATGATTGGTTTGACCTAGGTTGGCACTAACGTTTCAGAGCAGAGTAAGTCAGAATAAATTCTTGCCTCCAATAATGCTTCTTTCAAGAATGTTTGTATCGGGATTATTGCATACACACACACACACACACACACACACACACACACACACACACACACACACACACACACACACACACACACGCAATGGATCAGAGAATACCTGACAGGGAGGCAACAACGAGTCATGGTACGTAATGATGTATCACAGTGGGCACCTGTGACGAGCGGGGTCCCACAGGGGTCGGTCCTAGGACCAGTGCTATTTTTGGTATATGTGAACGACATGATGAAAGGGTTAGACTCAGAAGTGTCCCTGTTCGCAGACGATGTGAAGTTAATGAGGAGAATTAAATAAGATGAGGACCGGGCAGGACTTCAAAGAGACCTGGACAGACTGGACACCTGGTCCAGCAACTGGCTTCTCGAATTTAATCCCGCCAAATGCAAAGTCGTGAAGTTAGGGGAAGGGCACAGAAGACCGCAGACAGAGTATAGGCTAGGTGGCCAAGGACTGCAAACCTCGCTCAAGGAGAAAGATCTTGGAGTGAGTATAACACCGAGCATGTCTCCGGAAGCACACATCAACCAGATAACTGCTGCAGCATATGGGCGCCTGGCAAACCTGAGAACAGCGTTCCGATACCTTAATAAGGAATCGTTCAAGACACTGTACACCGTGTACGTCAGGTCCATACTGGAGTATGCAGCACCTGTTTGGAACCCGCACTTGATAAAGCACGTCAAGAAAATAGAGAAAGTACAAAGGTTTGCGACAAGGTTAGTTCCAGAGCTAAGGGGAATGTCTTATGAAGAAAGATTAAGGGAAATCGGCCTGACGACACTAGAGGACAGGAGGGTCAGGGGAGACATGATAACGATATATAAAATACTGCGTGGAATAGACAAGGTGGACAAAGACAGGATGTTCCAGGGAGGGGACACAGAAACAAGAGGTCACAATTGGAAGTTGAAGACACAGATGAGTCAGAGAGATATTAGGAAGTATTTCTTCAGTCATAGAGTTGTCTGGCAGTGGAATAGCCTAGAAAGTGATGTAGTGGAGGCAGGAACCATACATAGTTTTAAGACGAGGTTTGATAAAGCTCATGGAGCAGGGAGAGAGAGGACCCAGTAGCAACCGGTGAAGAGGCGGGGCCAGGAGCTAAGAATCGACCCCTGCAACCACAAATAGGTGAGTACACGCACACAAGGAATCGTTCAAGACTCTGTACACCGTGTACATCAGGACCATACTGGAGTATGCAGCACCAGTTTGGAACCTACACCCGGTCAAGAACGTTAAGAAATTAGAGAAAGTATTAAGGTTTCCCCAGAGCTAAGGGAAATGTCCTACGAAAAAAGGTTAAGGGAAGTCGGCCTGACGACAATGGAGGACATGAGGGTTAGGAGTGACATGATAACGACATATAAAATACTGCGAGGAATTGACGAGGTGGACAACGACAGGATGTTTCAGAAATAGGACACAGAAACAAGGGGTCATAATTGGAAGTTGAAGACTCAGATGAGTCAAAGGGATGTTAGGAAGTATTTCTTGAGTTGTCAGAAAGTGGAATAGTCTGGAAAGTGGCGTAGTTTTAAGACGAGATTTGATAAAGCTCATGAAACTGGGAGAGAGTGACCTAGTAGCGATCAGTGAAGAGGCGGGGCCAGGAGCTATGACTCCTCCCCAGCAACCACAAATAGGTGAACGCGCGCGCACACACACACACACACACACACACAGAGTTATCCACTAAAGAGCATGAATAGACGCACAACCGAGGTATCACCAGGTGATAGGGACTTGGACGTCTAGTTATCGAAGCCCTACCTGAGGAACTTTTTCTAGTCAGTACCTCAGCCTTCAGCTACATATTAAAAATAAGCTAGAAATACCCAATATGACAAGAATTTAATGGAATATGCAAAACGTATGAAAAAAATATGTGATTTACTCATGTATTGCAAATAATGCTGATTTCTTTTATATTTACAAGAATAATCTACAAATATAAAACAAAATGTTTTACACAGATCATTAGTTCGTGTTTTCATCTCTATTATGGGAATCATGAAAGAGCATCTTAAGGCAGAAAATAAATTTGAGGAGAACAATAAAAAAACATGTAAATTCATCAGGTTCCTGAAAGGTAAGAACCACCATAGTAATGCGGGAAGCAATCAGAATGCCACTTTCGGCACAGTTTCTGCCCACCTTCAGCAATTCCGCTTCAAGGTCCAACCCACCCTCTCCATGCAAGCATAATATCTCATGACGAACCACTCTCTCATCCATCTTGCGTGTCTAAAATCACATCTAAAATCCCCCACCGACTCTTATTATAAAATAAAAATCCAGTACAAAAATCTTTCCCCACATAACTGCGCAACAGCCATCGACAGAGAAAAAGTAGAGAAAAGAGAGTCGGTAGTTCAGGAAGCGTTACACTGTGGTATAGACTCAAACAACTGATAAAACATAGGTAAACGGAAGAGCCAGGAAAGAATATACAAGTGTAAGAAAGGAAATGAAGGGACAATATGTAAAATTCTACAGAATCAATATTGTTTAATATTGGAATGGAATAATGAAATAAGATGACAATACCGAAAATATGATCGACAACTCATAAAGGACGGCAAAAAAAAAAAATGTGTGAGGAACTTAATAAATGATGAAAGGCAGTATTTGCTATTTACATAGAAAACAGGGAGGGTTAGATTAAGTGAATGTCGGAACTACATATTACCAATGAAATTCAAAGCATTATCACGGAAAACTTAGGGAAAAGACAACAGTCTATGATGGTCAGGGGATAAAGTGCCTGGTTCAACAAAAATGACAGATGGTGTTCCACTTCTTCCTGATATATGTAAATTACACTCCAAAGAAAACTGAGACATGAATATTACTCTTTGTAGAAGACATAAATTGCAGAGACTTATACAAACAAGAAAGAGAGATTGTCAGTTTCCGAGACTACCTGGACAAACTGTCGTGGTCAGGATATTCTCTATCTGGCTTAAACTCAAGCAAGTATTAAATTATCTAAATTGGGGAATTGAAAGGAAACGAGGCTCTAAATTCTACACAGGGCCGGATTACCGCATAGGCAAACTAGGCATTTGCCTAGGGCCCCGCGCATTTGGGGGCCCCGCGGTCCAAGGGGTTCAGGGGCTCATCCAAGACTGCGCACATGGTGCAAGTGCAAAGGGGTCCCTACCTAAAAAGTTCAAGTGTTTGGTGAGTAAAATTGATTTTTTTAAATTAATCAAAACAGAAATAATGAAATATAAAATAAAAATAAATAAACCTAACCATAGATGGTAACACTCAACACGCCTTTGTTTACATCAGAACAGCTGTGTTTTCCCGCTAATGGGTGAGTATGGGAGATTCCTCTCCAATTTTCTGTAGTAATTACACGTTATCTAGACTTGTACTGTGACAAATTAACTGAAGTGTTGTTGATAGACATTGATGTGTATGGATAAATGTTTGTTTTTGCCTCTAAATGTTAAGGGAGGTAGCTGATAGGGTTACTTGACCAGTAAAGACGCATGGACCAGTAAAGACGCATTTTTGGTAAAATACTATAAAGAAAAACCTAAAAACACAAACTGACTTCCGTTTGTAGATTT
>NC_069406.1:80903706-80919881 GCF_026875155.1 Cherax quadricarinatus | reverse complement strand
AATTTTGGGACCTTATCAGTAGCAGCAATGACACCTCTAGCTTAATGATATGACTAAAAACCAGAAGAACATTCAATAATAATGACTGCGCTTCAGTATCTCACACATAAAGAATCATAATAACCACATGGCAGTCACAGCAGTGTCAACAACACCATGCTACAAAAATCATCCACACCGGAAGTTTTTCACTCGAGGTCATTAGGTATATAGAGTCCACTGTCACTATGGATCTGAGTGCAACTCTATAATCCAGTGACACAATTACCAAGACTCAACGAAATCTCATGAGAAGTGAGTGTGTGCAGTGATACTCATTTAGGTAATGAATTACCTGAAGTGACCGAACTAGATTAAGACATGTCGGTTAACTGACAAAATAGCCTTGTCAGATATCTCGAATTATATAAAACAACAAACAGAAACCACAGTAAGAGCTGTCACTTGAACCCCCAGGGTGTTGGGGCCCTCGGTTTCCAGTGTTTCCTAGGAAGAGAAAATTTTTTCATGATCTCCCTTTTTAAAAAAACTGTTGAAATGAGTTATTGATGATTGGCTTCGTGGGCCCTATCATCGTTCCGGGTCTGCTTTTGGAGTGTGAGCTTACGACTTTCTCATTCATCCTATTTCACGTCTTTACGTATTTAGGCTGAAGAAATATTTCTTAACGTTTCTGTGGCTTCCTTGTGAAATTATTATTCCACCAATACTCCTGGCCCATATTCCCATATATCGACAAATTTCTGAGAATCTGTAACATATCAATCACGGTCTTCCTGGTCTTTCTTCTTTTCTAAGGTTGTTAGGGGAAGTCCCCTTAGTTACTTCTTCCAGGATAACCTCTGAACCATATCGAGTCATTAAACATGCTTGTAAGTTATAATGTTCGTGAAGCATTGAATAGTATACTGATGGATCTGACGTTGTTTATATGTTAACAAGTAACCGAAACATTAGGTCGAACAAATAAACTAAATAATTGCATGTTGCCCTCAGAATATTTCATACCTTTCCATTTTTTACGTATAACGTTTTATCCTTCATTTCTCATTCACAATCTCTTCAATGAATGTTGTATTAATACTTTAAGATAGGACAAGTTGTCCACGTAAATTAAGGACAAGTATTCAGACATTTCTCTTCCAGAGATTCTTATCACCCAGAAATATCGGAAATTGTTGCTTCATCCTCTCTGATATATATATATATATATATATATATATATATTATATAATATTATATAATATATATATAATATAAGGCAATGAAGGACAGAAGAATTTGAAACATATTGTTAATGTTATGATACAACAGTTAGTGCGTGAAGAGGATGATTCTGAATAATAACTGAAATATATAATGAAAGGTAGTAGTAAACAGTGTACCAGACAGCTGATACTGCGTGGTAAATCCCACTATCAAGTTGAATCGTAGTGATACCTATGTAATATCACAATTGTTTTCTGGTGCAATAGATATCCCTACTGGCCACCATTTGACACGTAAGCATATTTGCTCGGAAACCTTCGTTAACCAGGAAGATTCATAGCCGGACGACAGTGACGTTGCAGCTCTTGTTGTCACCATCATAAGGTCGCGCTTCGATTTTCGGTATTTTCTGTTCCTAAAATCTTGATTTCTGCTAAGAACACTAATATTTTTTTTGTTTTGGTTATTAGAATCTTCCGCGAGAAATTTTTGCAGAAACTGAAATGAAAGAATTTTTGGAAAGTTTAGCTTTAATTCTTTTGTTTTGTTTGCAAATACTGCTACTAGCTCTGAGTCCTTCTTTCCAGCGACACCAAAATTATGCCTGATAATAATGGTCGGCAGCATTAGATTGTTGATAAATAAATAACTAAAATACAGCTTTGGAAGCTTTATAATTGACAGCGTTGCTCCTGCGTTTGTTCACAAGTCATAATTGAAAAGTGTACCCTCACCCTCTCTCACTATCAGTTTGTGTGTGAACTAGTTGTACTTCGCCTAATTGCAGATAAAGGGGTGGAAGTTCCAGCTCCTGGACCTTCTGAACTGGTTCATTCTCCTTATAGCTGAGGCCTTTCATGTGTATTCTTAAAGTTATGTATACTTCCTGCTTCTACCACTTTGCTGTCTAGATCATTCCATTCTTGTCTAGAAGGCTAAATATGTGTTTTCAAACATTCTCGTAACTCATTTGTGGTTTAAACTTCCAACTGTGTGTGTGTGTGTGGTGTGTGTGTGAGTTCCTAACACTGACAAAAACAGTTGCAAACTCCTTTGTTTCCCCTTACTTCTATTGGAGTGTCACTTTTACTGCTAGTGTCCACTTTTACTGGTAGTGTCACTGTTACTGTAATGTCACTGTTTGCTGGTAGTGTTACTTCTAATGGTCACTTCAACTGGTATTGTCACTTCTACTGGTAATGTCGTTTCAACTAGTAGTGTTATTTTTAATGGTCGTGTCACTTCCACTGGAAGGGTCACATATACCGGTAGTTACAATTCGAGGTAGTTACAATTCGAGGTAGTTACCCATTCAGCAATTGCCATTTCTCTTATAATTTCTCTTACATTAACTCACAAAATCGTAATAACACAAGTGTAAACAAACCCAAGGAACGGCTGGGGGTTGAGGCCCATGGCATGTGAATCCTAAAACTCCAGACCATTTGCATTCAAACCTCACCCGTTCCTTGGTTTGCTTTCATATAGCTACGATTTCACCAGAAAAATTACCTTTAAGCTACAAGTTATCTTTTCGACCAATAATTAACGTTTTACCGATTGTTTTTGTACCAGTAGTGATCTTTAAACCAATATTTACCTTTCTGCTGGTATTTACCTATATAATAATATATTTAATTCTGTCAGTAGTTGCCCTCCACCTGTAGTCATACATCCATCTCTAGTTATTCTTCCATCTGTAGTTATTCATCCATCAGTAGTTATCACTCAATTAGTGTCCTTCAACTAGCAGTCATACTTCCAAGAGTGGTTATCCTTTTTCTAGAAGCTTGAATTCCAACAATAAAATTTCCACCAGGATTCATCCAATGAAAAGTAGTTATCATTCAATCAGTAGTTATCCTTTCCCAAGCAGTTACTTTACCAGCAAAGGATATCATTCCATCAGCAGTTTTCCTTAAACCAGTAAATATCCTTCCGCAAGCATATATCCTTCAAATGGAAGTTATCCTCTCTCCAACATTTTATCATTCTGTTTAAATATACAGTTTCTCGTAATGTTGCTCGCATCTTTGACCTGAGCTTTTACTTTCTCTCATATCCCTCACCAAGGTGTCATCTCCTTCATGCTGTCCTTCCCTTTTTCTCCTTAATAATTTGCTCTGTTAATGTTAGGTATCACTATGATGTTCAGTTATCAACCCAATTTCACTCGTAAGTTTATTTAATTGCTAATAATCGTAATTTCCATGGAAGAAACATGACTGCACTGTGAGATCGACTCTCGGGGTCCAGAGGCTCTCCAGATCAACTCACAACTGTAACGGATTCTTCCTTTTTTTTCTATTCCTTTTTTCAAAACTTAGTGTACTTTGAGGAAAAAGAGGAAACTTTTTAATGCGAGTTCTTACATCAGAAACCTGTAGTACATCATACATCAGTATCTGTGGAACACCAAAATGAGTACCTGTGGAACACCATACAAGTACCTGTGGAACCCCAAATACATGAGAGTACCTGTGGAACACCATACATGAGTACCTGTGGAATACCAACATCAGTACCTGTGGTACACCATACATCAGTACCGTGGCACACCATACATCAGTACCTGTGGCACACCATACATCGGTACTTGTGGCACACTAAAACATCCAGTCCCTTTGTAGCACACCATATATATAGTACCTGTAGCACACATACATCAGTACCTGTGGCACACCATACATCAGTACCTGTGGAGCACCCATACATCAGTACCTGTAGCACACCATCCCATCAGTACCTATGGAAACCCCATACATCAGTACCTGTGGAACACCATACATCAGTACCTGTGAAACACCATACATCAGTCCCTGTGAAACGCCAAAACTCGTACCTGTGCACTCCTACATCAGTACCTGTAGACAACCATACATCAGACCTGTAGCACACCCATACATCAGTACCTGTAGCACACCATACATCAGTACCTGTAGCACACCATACATCAGTACCTGTAAAACACCATACATCAGTACCTGTAGCACACCATACATCAGTACCTGTGAAACACCATACATCAGTACCTGTGAAACGCCATACATCAGTACCTGTAGCACATCCTACATCAGTACCTGTAGCACACCATACATCAGTACCTGTAGCACACCTACATCAGTACCTGAGCACACCATACATCATACCTGTAGCACACCATACATCAGTACCTGTAACACCCATACATCATTTACCTGTAGCACACCATACATCAGTACCTGTAGCACACCATACATCAGTACCTGTAACACACCATACATCGTACCTGTAGCACACTCATACATCATACCTGTAGCACACATACATCAGTACCTGTAACACACCATACATCAGTACCTGTTGCACACCATACATCAGTACCTGTTGCACACCATACATCAGTACCTGTAGTACACCATACATCAGTACCTGTAACACACCATACACCAGTAACCTGTAGCACACCATACATCATTACCTGTAACACACCATACATCAGTACCTTAGCACACCAAAACCCAGTACCTGTAACACACCATACACCAGTACCTGTAGCACACCATACATCAGTACCTGTTAGCACACCATACATCAGTACCTGTAGCACACCATACATCAGTACCTGTAACCAAAACCATACATCAGTACCTTTTGCACACCTTTCATCAGTACCTGTAGCACACCAAAACATCAGTACCTGTAACACACCATACATCAGTCCCTTTTGCACACCATACATCAGTACCTGTAAAAACACCATACATCAGAAACCTTAGCAAAACCATACATCAGTACCTGTAAAACACACCATACAACAGTACCTGTTGCACACCCATTACATCATACCTGTTGCACACCATACATCAGTACCTGTAGCACACCATACATCAGTACCTGTAACACACCACATCAGTACCTGTTGCACACCCATACATCATACCTGTAACTCACACCATACTTCAGTACCTGTTGCACACCATACATCAGTACCTGTGAAACACCATACATCAGTACCTGTAAAAACGCCATACATCAGTACCTGTACCCACATCCTACATCAGTCCCTGTACCCACACCAAAACATCAGTACCTGTTGCACACCATACATCAGTACCTGTAGCACACCATACATCAGTCCCTTTGTAGCACACCATACATCAGTACCTGTAACACACCATACATCATACCTGTAGCACACCATACATCAGTACCTGTAGCACACCATACATCAGTACCTGTAACACACCATACATCAGTACCTGTAGCACACCATACATCAGTACCTGTACACACCATACATCAGTACCTGTAAACACACCATACATCAGTACCTGTAGCACACAATACATCAGTACCTGTTGCACACCTTTACATCAGAAACCTGTAGTACACCATACATCAGTACCTGTAACACACCATACACCAGTACCTGTAGCACACCATACATCGCACCTGTAACACACTCATAATCGTACCTGTAGCACCCCATACACCAGTACCTGTAACACACCATACACCAGTACCTGTAGCACACCATACATCAGTACCGTACACACCATACCATTACCTGTAGCACACCATACATCAGTCCCCTGTAACACACCATACATCAGTACCTGTTGCACACCATACATCAGTACCTGTAGCACACCATACACAGTACCTGTAGCACACCATACATAGTACCTGTAAACACCATACATCAGTACCTGTTGCACACCATACATCAGTCCCTGTAACACACCCATACATCAGTAACCTGTTGCACACCATACAACAGTACCTGTAGTTACACCATACATCAGTACCTGTAACACACCATACATCAGTACCTGTTCACACCATACATCATACCTGTAACACACCATACATCAGTACCTGTAGCAAAACCATACACCCAGTACCTGTAACACACCATACATCATTTACCTGTTGCACACCATACATCAGTACCGTTGCAACCCATACATCAGTACCTGTAGCACACCCCAAACATCATACCTGTAACACACCATACATCAGTACCTGTTGCACACCATACATCATTACCTGTAACACACCATAATCAGTACCTGTTGCACACCATACATCAGTACCTGTAGTACACCATACATCAGTACCTGTAACAAAACCATACATCAGTACCTGTTGCACACCATACATCAGTACCTGTAAAAAACACAATCCCATCAGTACCTGTAGCACACCATACATCAGTACCTGTAGCAACCATACATCAGTACCTGTAACACACCATACATCAGTACCTGTAGCACACCATACATCATACCTGTAGCACACCATACATCAGTACCTGTAACACACCATACATCAGTACCTGTAGCACACAATACATCAGTACCTTTTGCACAACCATACATCAGTACCTGTAGTACACCATACATCAGTACTGTAACACACCATACATCAGTACCTGTTGCACACCATACATCAGTACCTGTAACACAACCATACATCATACCTGTAGCACACCATACATCAGTACCTGTAACACACCTTTACATCAGTACCTGTTGCACACCATACATCAGTACCTGTTGCCAAAACCATACATCAGTACCTGTAGCACACCATACATCTTACCTGTAACACACCATACATCAGTACCTGTTGCACACCATACATCAGTACCTGTAACACACATACATCGTACCTGTAGCACACCATACATCAGTACCTGTAACACACCATACATCAGTACCTGTTGCACACCATACATCAGTACCTGTAGCACACCATACATCAGTACCTGTTAACACACCATACATCAGTACCTGTGCACACCATACATCAGTACCTGTAGTACACCATGAGCAGAAAACTAGTACTTCACATGACTCTTCATCTGTACGTCATTTAAAACCCCTATAGTTATCTACTACTTTATTCTTACTTTCATTATATAACCTTCAACTGGAGTTTAACATTACAACCTATTTAGAGTTCACATTATATATTTTTGGTTTACTTTGTACTGTAACCTTTCACCTTCACCCGTCGTTCATTTTTCATTGTTCAGTCGGTAGTTACTTTTCACAGTCAATAACAACAAGAGTTGGTCTTACTAATGTCACCTCATCGGGAAAGTTTTTCAGCTTGGGAAGAAAACATGTTATTTAACGACTGACCAAATGGGTACAAAGCCAACGTTCACTGACGAAAACAGTGGTTTATTTGTCTTTTCGAAATTATTCAAAATCAGTAGGGTTTTGATTTAACGTTTTCTCTTCGTTTTTTTTAGCTTTTAATCATCCGTTACTTTCCTAACACTTCGGTGTCTTCGCCACACTTTTTTCTTCCAAATCGTTGTTGCTTCCAAACACTCTTCTGTTGTCTTCCCCATTCTCCTGTCTTTCGCACTCTCTTGTTGTCTTCCACTCTCTGCCACTGGAACGTTATTCTCATCGTCATTACCCCGATATCTTAACCCAACGTCCTGTTCACGAGCCTCATGTGTGCTGCTATATGCTAGTAATATGAATGTGATATACACCACTAGCTATTTAAATTTGCTGTGATGTTTAATCCTAGAGCCATTTTCTTGGGAGATATCTGAGTTAAATTTCACCCATAATGCACATCGCCTTTGATGTTCTGTTTTTCCCGGGCCCCTATTTAGTTAAAAATCCTCGCGATAACCAATTTAACGTAATTGTGAAAAGCAATATACAAACAGACTGACTTTAATATGAGCATAAAAACCAGTCACTGTCACAAAATGGTAGTGTGGATAATAGAAAATACCATTCACGGAATAGTTCCCTGAAAACATAATTTTATGGAGACAGATCAACACTTGTTGGGGAGTTAGCAGCTGCTTGTTTCGACACTGGCTGCTAAGGAATTTTTTCTGGAGGTAATTACTGCCAGAGAAGCTGCTAAAATATCTGGAAATGTATAATTCAAGAATGGTAGTATAAGAATGGTAGCACGAGAAGGCTGTACATTTGTATGTATATATGAGAAAAGTTTATTTTAATACCTGTTTTAATTTATTTAAGTTTCGAAGATTGGTGGGGAAAAGGGTTTTATTTTTTCCTTAGTAATCTTTGTCATAGATTGCATTTAAACCTTTAAAGCCATTCATCCAAAAAAATAAGAACCAGTCTATTAAAGAATAAGCTGGAAAAGTTAGTGTGAAGGAAATGTATGTGTGTGTGTTTTGTATATATATTATATATATATATATATATATTTTATATAATATATATATATATAATATATATATATAATATATATATATATTATATATTTACGTCGTGCCGATAAAGGGAGAACTTGCGATCTTGGCTTAAAACAACGTTCATCTTGCCATATAGGACAAGTGAAAATTTGTTTTATGCAATAATTTCGCAAAATCATTCTGAACCTAACGAAAAAAATATATTTTCACTGTGTTTAGTATTTTAAATTATTGTAAACATATCTAAAAAATATTTAGTTGGGGTTTGGTAAAATAAATTGTTTTTGTTATAAAAAGGTTTGGGAAGTTTTCTAAGTTTCCTTTTGGGGCAAAATTTTAAATTTTTAAAATCAACTTTAATGAAAAAAATATATCTTCAAACGTATAAGAGAAAATTTAGAAAGAACTTAATTTTAAATGAGTTCTTGCTAATTGGGCCAGTTTTACATATTCAGCACGACATATAAAATATATATATATATATATATATATATATATAAAATATTATATTTTATATATATATAATATATATTATATTAACAATAAGATCACAGTAAACAGGTGATTTCAGAATTATGCAAAACAACCACTGTGAAAGAATAGAGAAGTTCCAAGCGCATTCGTGACTACTCACATTATCAAAGAACAATGAAAGTAAAGCATCAAAGGAAGGTAATAAAGGGGTAGCCCACACCTCACTAACAGATCCCACAATACCAAAACACCTGACGCGAGACAGCAGGCCCGCCGGCCCGAACTAGACAGGTCCTTCTTACAACCCACCAACAAACTATTCTACCCAAAAATAAGAAATTTTAAAAAATTATTTGTCAAATGTATTATTAAATTCTTCCAAATTCTATTAATTTTAAATGGATCTAATTTATATAAACCAAAGGAAATATTCATATTATCAAAACTGCTTTTTATGAAAGAAGATTAATTATATTCCAGTCGCCATGGAAATTGCTTTACTACTTTCTCAAACTTTTTGAAAATCAATTGGATGGTTAAAATCTCTTACCTGAATAAATAGAGCATTGGAATCTTTCCAGTTCAATGCTATATTTATGCTGTTTAATCTTAGTTCGAGATTTTTACCAGTTTGACCGAAAAAACTTTATCCCCAAATTTTACAAGGAATCTTATAGACACATCTGTCAGCATTTTGGGGGAATTCTTTATCAAAAGTTTTTTTTACTGTATCAAGATTTTTGAATACAACTTTAATATTAAAAGTCTTAAGAAGAGAAGGGATATCAACCAAGTTTTCATGGAAAAGGAGAACCAGCAAATTTTTAGTTGAGTAAGGTTGGTTTGTCCTTTTTGGATTGTAAAAAGTAATTTAATATCAACTTTAAAAGATTTATCAATTACATTTCTTGGGTATTTCAAATCATTGCCTATTTCATAAATTTTGGATATTTCCTCATCTATGAACTCTGGACTACAAATTCGTAAAGCTCTCAAAAACATTGATGAGAAAACAGACAGTTTAACTCTATCTTGATGGGAAGGATTATAGTGGACATAGGAACAGATTATTTGTAGGTTAAACAGTTATTTGTAGATTTGAAATACCCAAGAAATGTAATTGATAAATCTTTTAAAGTGCTAGAAATACTTTTTTTACAATCCAAAAAGGGATAACCAGCCCTTATTCAACTAAAAAATATGTTGGTTCTCCCTTACCATGAAAACTTGTTGATATGCTCTTCTCTTCTTAAGACTTTTAATATTAAGTTGTATTCAAAAAATCTTGATACAGTAAAAAACTTTTGATTAAAGAAATTCCCCCCAAAATGCTGATGATGTGTCTATAAGATTCCTTGTAAAAATTTGCGATAAAGTTTATTACAGTCATACTGGTAAAAATCTCGAACTAAGATTAAAACAACATAAATATAGCATTAGAACTGGACAAGATTCCAATGCTCTTCTTATTCATGTAAGAGATTTTAACCATCCAATATGATTTTCAAAAAGTTTAGAAAGTAGGATGAAGCAAGTCCATGGTCAACAGGAATATAATTGAATCTTGTTTCATAAAAAGCAGTTTTGACAATAATATGAATATATTTCCTTTGGTTTATATAAATTAGATCCAATTATAATTAATAGAATTTGGGAAGAATTTAATAATACATTGGACAAATAATTTTTTAATTTCTATATATATTATATATATATATATATATATATATATATATAATATATATAATTATATATATATATTATATATATATGTCGTGCTGAATAGCAGAATTTGCGATGTTGGCTTAAATAGCAACGTGCATCTTGCCATATAGGACAAGTGAAAATTTGTGTATGCAATAATTTCGCCAAAATCATTCTGAACCTAACGAAAAAAATAATATTTCACTGTATTTGTTTAGTATTAAATTATTGTAAACAAATCTAAAATATATTTAGTTGGGTTAGGCTAAAATAAATTGTTCTTGTTTAATATAAGGTTAGGTAAGTTTTCTAAGATTCCTTTGGTGCAAATTAAAAATTTTTACTTAAACATTAATGAAAAAAAATATATCTTTAAACGTATAAGAGAAAATTTTAGAAAGGACTTAATTTTAGATGAGTTCTTGCTAATTGACCATTTTACATATTCGCACGACATACACACACACACACACACATATATATATATATATATATATATATATATAATATAATATATAATAATATATTATATATATATATATAAATATATATATATATATATATTATATATAATTGGTCAATTACAAAGATATATTTTTCATTGATGTTGATGTAAATAATTAATAATTTTGTACCAAAAATACCTTGCAAAACTTATCTAACCTTTATTAAACAATAACAATTTAATTTAGCTTTATCCAACTAAATAAGTTTACAATAATTTAATAATAAACAAACACAATGAAATATATATTTTTTTCGTTAGGTTCAGAATCATTTTTGCGAAATTATTACATACACAAAATTTTGCTTGACATATTCGGCAAGAAGAGTGTTGCTATTTAAGCCAAAATCGCAAGTTTTACATATTCGGCACGACATTCATATTTTATGTGTGCAAGACAAGGCACGGGGATGGAAATCTTCAACTCAAGTACTTTCACACGTCTTGCGTTACCAGGAGCTATGCAATACTGCAAAAGTACCAACAGAAGAAATGTCGCATGGGGCACCAGCCAGTTTCTCTCACAAAATGAGAGGCACTTGTCAGTTCACCCACTCTCATCACTCCTCCCTACGTGGGGTAGGGAGCAGATGCCCTTCTAGTTACAGAAAGAGGGAAACAGAATAATGGGAGATTTAATAGGCAGCCCTAAGTTCATGTAATCGCCATTAACAGTCATCATAAATGACACACATACAAAACGGTGATGTCATGTGTAAACTATTTAATTCAGTGAAGCGAATGTGCTCGTTTGTCTGTTTTAAAATAGCCAACGTCTCGAGAGGATTCTAGAATGTTCGGCAGAATCCTGTCATATATTCCTAAATGCGCCTACCAATATATATACTCATCAAATATTATGTCTGTACCTTGGTTCCCTGTGAATCTTTCATAGTATTCCGATATTCTTGTGACCTATCCTTTATCCTTTATTACCACGTAACATCCTAACTCTGTTGGGGTTGTAATTGTTACAATCCCTGATTGCAGAGCTGTACCTAAATGACTTTACGCTAATGCTTATAATACTATATTATATTGATCATGTTACAAACACATGATTGCAGCCACTTAACCTTGTGTACCTGTAGCCATACGTTACTTTCATGCCACTAGCTTAATGGTTTACGTCCTAATGGTTACATATTATACCGGCTGGCAGGGCATATCACCACGAAAGAAACACGAGGATTGGTGCGGAGAACAATGGTCTAACGTCACCAAATCATCATCAGACCCCATGGCATAATACGCAATCCTAAAATTAGCTTACAATTCGTCCTCAGGAGGACACTTAGGTGTCATTAAACATTTTTTATTGGCCTGGTATAAGACGAGAGAATACAGAATTACATCCATTCATTCTTGTGAGTGTCAGCAAGTGGTAAGCCTGAACACACATTAAACCCGCACCAATTCAGACGTAGCATGTGTCTAAGTTTTCTTTGCAGACTTACCGTGTCTCTTGCTGTATATGTTGAACATACCTGCTTGCTGTTTTATAAAGGCAATAAAGTACTTTCTCTCAGAGCTAGATAGTACATAAACTCAAGATAAGTCGTATGTAAACACTGTCAATAAATAAGCGTAATACTGAACGGGAACTCGAAATGTGGCACTTATTCATATCAGGTCCAGTGCCGTAACTGCTCAGCTCCCTTGCCCGAGGGGTCCTAATATTATCTTCTCTGCACACATCCACTTTTCTGAAATTACACTGTAGCCCCCGGAACTCAACACAAATTAGTATTCCCTTTCACCTGACTCAGTAGCACGTTATAGTCAGACTCATCAGTCTCTCTGAATGCATATTTTAGGGACTCTAGAGTCAAAATACCGTGGCTGTGAAAAATTCAACAAAAACCTATAAGTAGGAGAGGACCTTAGACGGCGTTTTCGGAATGTCAGGGACTATTGTCAAGCGACAACAGTCCCTGGCAGAAAAGCCGGAAGACACTAAGAGAGGGGAGGGGGCGTGGAAAGAAGGCAATGGCAGTAGTAGTGTAACAGTAGTAGTAGTATTGGTACAAGTTATATCAGTAGTACTTCGGTAGCAGTACAAGCAACAAGGTAGTAGTAACAGTGTAGCAATTGTAGAAGTAATAGAAGAGAGTGTAGTATTAATAGCGTTAATGTTAAACAGCATGTAGGTGTAGCAATAGTAGTACTAGTAGTTTAAATTGTAGCAGTAGTATCAGTAGTAGTAACAATAGTAGCAGTATTAGTAATAGAAGTATTAATAGAAATAATTATTAGTAGCAGAAGTATGTACTAACAAAAAATATAGGACTGTCATATATGTCCTGGCCCATGCTGGGCAGGACCAGTAATAGTCTTGAGAGAGAGATACGTCTCAAGGCAGTGTGAGACTGAACTATCTCCACACATTAAACACTTGCCACAAGGAGGCAGCGAAGAACTACAGTGGGTCTACTCTTCCAAGCTGGGGTGGGAATAGGGAGGGGGGCGGAAAGGAAGCAAGAACGAGGAAAGTCAGAAGGCAGTAAATGTAAATGATTCAGGGTATCTTTGTAGGCCATCTCCACCAAGCTACACTACGTCCTAAGTAACCGACACCACTAAACTCAGAAGGCTCTCAGCAGCTCTAACCACCAGGCTCAGTAGTCCCAAACAGAAAGATCAGTAGCCACGCCATTAGACTCAGTAGCCTAACAACGAGATTCACAACTCCCCCCCCCCCCCGCAACAACACAAAACTAAGTAGTACCTTAGAAGCCCCCGCCAGACCCACGTCTTAAGGAGGACAATATAGCTTGTGTTATAGCCTGGGCTCTGCTGAGAAAGTGTAATAACAAGAGCAAATAAAGTAGAAGTGCGATAAGGGACGGATGGTTGATATAGGTGGGGGAGAATGAGGAAAAAGAGGCTGGAATGTACGGTAGAGAGTGCAATTTTGTATATTTGTGTGCATATTTGCTTTGTCTTTTATGAGCGGTGTATTTTGTTCATGTAAATTTGGTATACGCATGAATCTGTGTGTGTAGTTGTCGGTTGGTGGATTGGTCGGCCTCTATGTATGAACGATGTTCTGTGTACCAAATCTCTTAGCTTTTTAATGTACACTAATGTAATTTTTAAAAAATACGTGAAATATTAAGAAATTAAGGAAAATGTGCTAAATTGTTATTTTATTATGTATTTCGACGATTAAGATCAGTTTGAAGCATTTACTGACATACCTAAATTTTTTTACCAAAAATACGTAAATTATCACATTTTTAATCGAAACTGTTACTCACAATTGCATTTTATGGGAAAGTAAGCCAAAGGAATAGGTTGATGCTCCTACCGTGTTGTGTTTTTGGACAGCTTCTCTTTGCACTCGGGCCACGACCAGCAGGCAAAGCCACCAGTAACATACGACACTGGGAAACGTGCTTCTTCCTTCCTCCAGTTGTTGATCCCAAGTCACGACCTTGAACTTGGTAAATAGTTTTACAAATAGTAAATTTTTTTTTTTTTTTTAATTAATTCAATATGGATTTTTTAACTGAAGTTTTAAAGTGTCTTGAGCTGTACAGTTCATTCAATAATTAACTTCTTTAATTTGCCTTTATGACCAATTTTATCATAAACTGAATTAAATTGCATTTGTTTCTCATTAGCTGGTTCAAAATAGTGTTTTTATAGCTTTTGTTAACAAGTTATACGACGGATTTAGGCTGACAGGTAAGTAGAAACAAGCACACAGACACTCGCAAACATACACACACACACACACACACATACACACACACACACACACACACACACACACACACACACACACACACACACAAACAACACACACACACACACACACACACACAACACACAAGATCTCCCTCCTTCCTACATCCACGCCTCTTCCCATCCTTATCCTTACTCCCCCTACACTACCTTCATCCCTTTTCTTCATTCCATCTCCATTCCGTCCTTCATTCCTTTTTCCAACAAATCTTCCCATTTTTCCTCTCTAACTTTCTGCCTCCATTCATTCCATTTCCCTCTTTTAATCTAATTTCTCCAATTTACGCTATCTTTTACATTTTTTTCTCTTTCATTCTATCTCCTTCTCTTTCTACTCCTCCCTTCTCCTCCTCCCTATAATTTCCATCTTTACTTCCCTCACTCCATCTTCGTCCGTCTATTGTTCACTTCCCCCCCCCTTGCCTCCTTCCTTCCTTCCTTCATCATATCTCTCTATGTTCTTCTTCATTTCTTCCATCACAACGTATCAGTTTTCTCCTCCTTCCGTCTTCCTTCACATCTTTCCTTCTGTTACCTCCCTTTCTTTCCTCTCGTTGCAACACAATCCAGCCGCTCCTCTGACATGCATATTGTTGTCAAGGAGTGCAAATTGCAGCACCGTCAGTTTCACGTCCATAAGGAAAGAGGATGGAGGTGAGAGGACGGGAAGAAAGGCGCAAGGAAATGAGTGAAGGATGACGGGAGAGAAGGAAAGAGAAAGGCAGGGAAAGAGAGAGAGAGAGAGAGAGAGAGAGAGAGAGAGAGAGAGAGAGAGAGAGAGAGAGAGAGAGCGTGAGGGGGGAGGAAAATGAAGCATAAAGTAGAGAGAGAAGGATGAATATCTGTGAAATCTTCCAATTGCATGTCCCATAACTCTGGTAGAGCACTGCAGCGGCCACCTGTCAAGACCACGGTTCAAGCCTCTGTCCATTATTACATCATTACTACTAAACTTTATTAACAATATTGCTATGGAGGGGGTTGGTGGTAAGATGCACTATGGAATCTTCTGTGGCTATGGGAAGCAACATTTGTGTAACTTATTTTATACAACTCAATTTTACAGATACAAGCTATTATCCTACTTCAGATCATTTCATAGCCCAACCCTATGTAAGATATACCACCATCCCCCAGAATGCGACATACTACAGTCGAACTACAGGTACCTACTTACTGATAGATTAACAAGACAACAGGTGTAAGGATATATGAGCAACGTTTCCACTCGGGAATCAAATCACATACACTTAGCATGTGAGGTGAAATATTAGCCACGGCAGTGAACTGACAAACATGAGCAACATTCACTGGAGTGCTGTCGTGAAACCTTGAAACGTAACCCTG
>NC_069406.1:80842304-80903206 GCF_026875155.1 Cherax quadricarinatus | reverse complement strand
AGTTTAAAGTTTTCGATGCCTGTGTACTGAATCGTTGGCAAGATTCATGGGGATATTCGCATACATTGGTGACCTATGCACTAAGTTTTTCCCGTGTGTAGGTAGAGACAGTTTTCCTTTGATCAAACTCAAATTTGAACACTCATAATCCTAGTTACGAGAAAATTCATATATTTAACATAGTGTGATGCCATTCTGCCAATTTTAAAGTCAAAAACATGGTATTATTTTACCTTATCGCAGTGTTTTTGGCTAATGCTGGTGAGGGTTTTTTGATCCAATGAACTGGACTTATATTTCCCTTGCTTGGATCAAATGTGAATGCCACCCATTTCATAGGCGATATACTATCCCCACGGGTTTAGCCCTGTAATATGGTTGTAAAACTCATCAATCTTCAATGACTGATGCAGTGTATAAAATGGATGGAATGTTCCGTGGATTTACGCTGCGTAGACACAAACTTTGATTTTGTTCAATAACTGGAAAATGCATCTTCTGGCAAGCTTTAACTGATGCGTTATCCTTAGTGGAAACAATCTCTCGATATCATATTGTGTAAGTTATGATGTGCCCATTTCATCAAGAAAATTGGTTTCTGTGAAATAACTGGACAATTTCCGTTCTGATCAAAATTCACCGAGTTTGACTATACTTTTGTATACTAGTTTAAATCAACTTAATATTCTTTTGTGTCCATAACATCTTTGTGCCCTTAAGAGAAGTGTTAAAAATATGTATGTTAGGTACACTAATCTTAAACTTACTTATTTGCTTAACTTAGTTTACTTTCTTAAAAGGTGGTGAATATTTCTTGAAGAAAAGTTTGAGGAGAAATTGGACTGTGTAGATTCCACTTTGTTTTATTAGAAACTAGAAAGATTTAATGCTGCTTTTTATGTAATAATTTCTGGGTGTCGCATCGGATTAGCTTCAACCCTTCCATGCAATTTCCGATTGGCTTCAAGCTTAATGTGACTGTATTTTTTAGGATATTCGTCATTTTCTTTAAGTCTGAACTAGGTTACGGTTGTGTTATATCTTAATTTATAATTTCTAAGAAATTTGATCAACTGTGAATGCCTCTTCGGATTGCTTTCAAATTTTCAACGCTAAAATGCAACTGCATTATCAACTTATGCCGCATTGAGGTACAGGGGACAGGGCTTCACGGAATACGGGATACTCTTCTCGAACGCGCAGCGACAGAAATGCGTATAGTTTATTACGACAGAGTCCCGGAAACTGCTCAAGAGAATAGTGGACAGGTTTTTGCGTTAGTGTAATCTTTAACAAAGTACCTTATGGAAGCTCTTCTATGCGAGACTAAATTAAAAACTATAATTATTGACGGAATAAAAAGCAAACTATTCCAATGGATGAAATTTTTTTTTCTGAAAGGAAAATACAAACCCTTTCTTTTGGGCCACGATAAGGATGTCAGTGATGGAAAGGGAGAGAAGAGTGGTGTGGAATAAAGTTAAAATGTGTTGAGTTGACAGGTAGAACAGGTAAGAAAAGCTAATTTGGATGATTTTTAAAGTAGTGTTTGTTTGTCACAGAGTCGATTCAGGTATTTCATAATTCGACCAGTTATAAGAGAAAAAATGGCCTCTTAAGAGGGTGTCATATATACGTTACAATTAAGATATGTACATATTTTTCACATTTATTTTTATATTAGTTATGATGAAATGTTGAAAACACTGGCTAATAGGAGGATGAAAGACATAAGAGCCACATTAAGTCACTGAAGGAGATGAAGGAATAGATAAAGTATGTTTTTTTTTTAAACCGTCATCAAGGAAAACAAAACTATTTGGTTGCAAATTGAGGAAAAGATAGAGTAAAAGGGAAAGTGAAATATTTTTCTTCACAGAGTTTCGATCAATGTAATGATTACATTGAAGTGAAAGTTTCAACCTTATGAAAATTATAAAGGAATTATAGTCACTAAATTACTGAAGACAGGACATAAAGAGCAATGAACTGCTCTTTTAGCTAAAAATATTAATTACACACACACACACACACACACACTGAAGAGGCGGGGCCAGGAGCTGAGTCTCAATCCCTGCAACCACAATTAGCTGAGTAGAATTAGGTGAGTACACACACACCACACCAAAAAAATGCATGTGATTGTGCGAAAGTCCAGTCGTGGACGGGGGTCAGTTCCCAAAATTTGAGAGCTGCAGAGAGGAAAGGAGAACAAGAGTGTCATCTAAGGAGCAGTTTTTGACATCTTGTGTATAATCGGCATTCTGGAGGCGAGAGGGAGAGAGGGCGCGCGTGCTGAAGACGTCCCAGTTTGCAAGGCTAGTGCCTGCAAGATGCAGACAAAGAAAGTTGCTACTGCCCTGAAAAAATCCTAACGACACTAACAAGGCAATTACTGACACAACGGGAGCTTTATGCAGCATTTTTTCCCTAACACTATTTTTCCAGGCTAGAGAATATGCAGACATGTAACTGGCGTCGAACAACAGAAACCATAGCTAGTTTTTATTACGACGTTCAAGGAATTGGACTCCTGGCAGGGTACTCAGGCTAGTATATCACGGAAACTAGATTACTGAGCCGTATGAAGCTCTTGGCAATTCATTGCAAGATCAACGTTATTTTGCAAGGTTTCCTTAGAGGAAAGTTGAAGAATTATTTGGTCAGTGAATGTGCCAATTTCCCAATTATATTAAAAATATTGGGATTTTAATTTCCGTGCTGTAAAGTAAAAATACTTTCTGCAGTCGGCTTCAGACTTTTAACATTGGTGTGTTGTATTTAGTTAAAAGTTTGAATTTATAAATTAAAAAACTTATTGGTTGCCATACTTCAAATTTAATAATGTAATTTTTTATTGGTTAATTTGCCGTATAACTTTTTTCCATAGAAATTTTAAATTCACTTGGCCCTTCAAATTCCGGGGGTTTGGTTGATAAAAAAAACCTGAAGAAAGGATTTTAGGTATTTTGTTGAAAAATAAGGGGGTGAAATTTAAAACTGTTTTCCAGTTATTAATAAAATATTTTTTAACCCAAGGGGGTTATAAGCAAATAACCAAAACCTAGGGAAAAATTTTTTAAGGTACGGGGATAAAATAAAATTAAGTCCTGTACAGGGACTTCCTTTACCTTTTTTTTGCAGTTTTTTTGGAGTGGTTCCGTTTTCAATTAGACGGCAAGGGAAATCGAGAGGGGAAACCATGGGGTTTTGTTAATGGGGAGGTTGCCTGCCAAAAGGGAACGGGCAATTTTCGTAACTTGCTTGGGAAAAGGAATTAAATCATTTGAAGGGTCAAGATATGACCCACATTTTGGGGGGAACCAATTTTTTCATGGAAGTGTCTCTTTTAATGGGTTTTTATTACCCTTAGCATCAATATATTGTTAAAAAATTTTACACTTTTAATTGAATGACTCTTCGACAGGGGAGAATTAGAGTTACTCCACGATCCACTAAAGAATTGGCCTGCGAAATTCATTGTGGAAAAAATAGTTGAACTTTTTATCATTTTTCCCCTTACCCCCTTTTTGTATAATGGAACCACTTCGTGCAAAACTTTTTTTCCCCTTTGCCCATGGTATTTTAACTTGAAAATGCCCCCTCCGACAGGATTCAGATTTGCAATACTGGTGTGCTGTGACAATTATCATGTATAAAATAACAAGTATGTGAGTCTTTATTGATAACTATGGCCCACAGAGTGGGATTTATCAGGTCACAAACAGATCTACTTATGGATAGAGTATGTGACTTTAAATAGCGTAGTGACGTGATGAGTAAGGTAAACTATGTTGAAACTGACTTCTTGGATAGACCAATGAAAGGCTGGACAAATATATAGGTGAGATAAGGCTGGATACGAAAATGAACTGCCTAGTACGGGCCATTAGGTCTGCTGCAATGTTCCTCCAAACTACAACAGAGAATTATTTCAGAATATAACCTGTTGCTAAATGGGTTAACAGTCAAGAAGCTTCATGGCAAGAGGCTCACCAATGGTGTTTCTAGAAGCCGTCGTTCTGGATAACGTTATTGGATATACTGATTATTGATGATACTAGAATCCTGCATTTGGAAGTGTCTTCTTATCTGATAGTGAGTCGTGCACCATTATAACGAAGTTTTTGTGGGAGTTTATGTGAGGCACAGGCGTTGTTCAAGCTGGCAGACTGTGTCCATTAATGCTAGAATCTGTTATTTCTCCCATGATATATTTGGTCTTAGTAGTGGCTATGGTTTGGATTGGTAGTGAACCCTGTTAGTGATGCCTTTAATTTTAGTGGAGGTAGAGGTGATGCTTGGAATTTCATGTCGGAGAGAATACTGAAGACGTGTTTAAGAATATAGTATTTACGGAGGACCATGTGCGTTCTTTCGGTTGTGTCTAGTCTAGGTTGAAGATGTGTGCACGACGCACACAGTCTCTGATGAAATAACGAGGATTCAGAAGTTTAGTAAAGATCTATTCTAGGAAAAAACACTTTATTATTCAAGGAATTCACTGCTGCAAATACTGAGAGCACGTAGGAATTAAACAGTCAGTAGGAAAGTTTAGGAAGACCAAAAATTATACAAAACCTATTAAGGTAACAGAGTCGTTACCAAAACACGTCATGTATGTTATCCTTACACATACTTTGCTATCACATCTTGTACCCACAACTATTGCTGTGCTTTCATGCAAATTCAACATTTTCATTGTAGTGCAGTCCAATATTATAGAATATCTCTTTCCTGTTGTGGCATAAGCAGCAGTGTAATATGTAACTTTATAATAAATTAATGAGTTAGATAAAGCAGCTACATAAACCTTTCTTCTCTTTAACACAGGTAGCACTGTCTGGTAAAGGCTGACACTACAACGAAATCGAAGCAGCACTCAGACAATTAACGATGTCAGTTGGTCGGGGTATTAGCCAATTAGCGGTGGCTATTACCTCGCCGTTCTACAATTTGCGCCAAAGAGGACAGAGTTCATCTTTGAATTCACCGAGATCATTTGCTAGTGTTTGTGAATATATTTTTGTTTGTGTGTGATGGTGTATGTCTGTGTATGTGGGTGTCATGCCGAATAAGTAAAACTTGAGATTTTGGCTTAAATAGCAACGCACTTCCTGCCGAATAGGGAAAGCGAAATTTGTGTATGCAATAATGTGGCAAAAATAATTCTGAATCAAACAAAAGAAATGTATTTCATTGTATTTATTTATTAGTTTATTGTAAACTTATCTAAAATACTTTTAGTTGGATTAGACTAAATTAAATAATAAGGTTAGGTAAGTTTTCTAAGGTTCTTTAGGTACAAAATCATTAATTTTTACATTAACATAAATGAAAAAATATATCTTTAAATGTACAAGAGAAAATTTCAGATAGGACTTAATTTTAACATATGAAAGGAGGAATACTGCAGCAGGCCTGTTGTCCCATACTAGCAGGACCTTTACAAATCCATCTCACTAACAGAAAATTTGCCCAACCCATTTTCAACACTACTCAAGCAATAAGCTTTGATAAATCTATTTACTCATTTGCAAGTCCCACTCAAATCCAACGCCTCTCACTCATGTATTCATCCAACCTCAATTTGAAACTACCCAAGGGTTTAGCTTCAATAACCCTACTACGCAGACTGTTCCGCTCATCAACTACCCTATTTCCAAACCAATACTTTCCTATATCCTTTCTAAATCTAAACTTATCCAATCTGAATCCATTATTTCAGGTTCTCTCTTGGAGGGACAACCCCAAGGGTTTTTTTTATTTTCCCTTTAAATACAATCTTCCCCTTATACCCCTTTCGTTATGTTCCCCCTCGTTCTTGTCTTACAAGTGAATGAATTTAAGGACTTCAATCTTTTTTCATACGGAAAATTTTTTAATGTTATGTATAATTTTTTTTCCCCTTTTAAATTGGAGACCAAAAACTGAGCGGTAATCTGGGTGAGGCCTTACTAAAGATGTTTTGCTGTTATAACCCCTGGCTTTTTTTTTTAAGTTGCTGTTACATAATCCCCAAAAGTTTTCCCCAAAACGTGTGCTACTTCTAAAAATTAGCTATAAATGCAGGGTTTTGGACATTCCCACTTCAAAAACTTTGATTTTCAACATTGAACTGCATTTTTTTTCGAGGGGGGCCCTTAAAACTTCATGTGCCGTGTTTAGAAACTTGTTGTTTAAAAGGGAATTTGGAAGGTTTGGGGCCCAAAGGAAATTTTTTAATATGGGTTTTTCTTAGAGGAAAAAACGTCAATGGTTTTTGAGTGACATGGGGCAATTTTTTTTCCCTTTTTTTATTACTGAAATTGAGATATAATCTGAGTTAACTTTTCAATGCCTTTGTGATTCGTTCAAAACTTCAATGCTATTATTTAACTGCCTTGAAAATTAGCCCTCACGCCCCCAAAAAAAAGCTGACAGCGCAGGCAACAAAAAGCATCAGCAGTTTTATCCCAAAAGCATATACAACAAAAACAACTACGCACGACGGGTAAAAAAATGACCAGTCCTGAAGCTTTGTCAGCTACCTTGAGCATTTAAATTGGTTTCCTTTCCAAGCTGCCCCGCGCTCCTCTTCTTTACCCGACCTTTACGCTCTTCCATCAAAAATTTCTGCTCCCCCACCTGATTTTTTACTGCTTTCCACCTGAATTATTGTTCCCCCCCTAAACTTTCTGCTCCCATACTTAAAAATTTTAGTAGGGCCCCTTTACAATTGGGGCCTCTTAAACTTTTGCCCCTTGTTTGATCTTATGCCCCCACCTCACCCTTTTCTCTGTTCCCCCTGACATATACGCTCCTCCACCTGGTTTTTACTGTCATTATATGATCTTTCTGTTCCCTTTTTCACGTCCCTGCTCTTCCCCCGATCTTCACTGCTCCTCCACCTGATTTTTTTTTTCCCCAAAACCGGGGGCCTTTTGTTCTTTTTTACATGTTTCCCATTTTCCAATGACTTTATAAGCCTTAAGGAGGTTAGCATGGGCAAAAATGGGACCCAAAGCGGTTTTTTCAGCGAATCCAACCCCGTGGGGCTCTGGCTCCTAGCTCAAGCCCCTTCAAAAACCGTCATCATGTTCCGTTGGGGTTTTAATGTTGAAGCGAAGTTGAAAAAGCTCTACGCAAACTTCAAAAAAAAGTGCGAAACAACGTGTTTCGACTTTGTATTTTGGCAATGACTTTCCAAGTTTTTAAACAAAAAAACGAGTAAATGTTTTAAAATTTACTTTAAAAATTACTTAAATGATTAAAATTTAAATTTTTTTTGCCCCATAACAAATGCAAATACTTAACAACAGAAACATTTGCACCTTTGTGGGTTGAAAGACTTTCGTCCCCCTTTGGTTCGTTTGGAAAATCAAAAGTTTTTCTAGCCGAACACTGAAGCTGAAGGGGGTTACTATGATTAGTATGTGATGTTTAAAAAAAGAGTGTTTTCCCCAACCAATAATGACCCCCAAAAAAGAGGGCCTAGATTAAATTGTATGTACTGAAAAACGGGTGGGCCTTTGTAAAGGATTATTCATTTGCCCCATCATTTTTTATGGGACCCTCAGCTCTGTAGACCTTGCGTTTGACGCTTAATTATGATTATAAAAGAAATGACGTCATCCTCAGTAAACCCAAGCTCTACCGAAAACCTATTAACCGAAAATTGTGAAATAAAAGGGGGTACTTTGAAAACCCACGGAAATTTCAATTACAATTCACAGACACGTTTCGAGCGCTTAAGATTTACCACAAAAGATATTGGCAAAAACACTCTAAAACCCATTGTCAGCAGAGGAAACGCTAATTGATTACTGCTGAGGGGAATATCTGATCAGGATGGGAGAATTCCTTTCTACCATTCTCAGCAGAAAGGGGGGCGTCAACCCACACAACTCAAAATTCTTCAATACTTCCTCTCAAATTTTCTTTCCTTTCCTTCGGGCAAGCAAAAAACTGGAGAATTGGGCAGAGGGGAAAATCTAGAAATAAAAGTTCATAAGGTAAAACCCCAATTTATGGGAACTGTAGGAAAAAGAGATGGACCGTTTGGGATGACGAATGACTTCGTACCAACCACAACATAAGGAAAAAAAAGGCAATCCAGAAGTGAAAACCCCAACTCCACCACAAAAACAAGCAAAGGTGAGTAAAACACAAAAAATTACACAGGGAAATTGTTACCTGGCCATGGGGTTACTGCAAACACTTACAACCTGGAGTCGTTCATTGCCTACACCACCCCCGCCTTCACTCCTCACATTCACCAACAGGTTTATATTTATTAATTAAATTTAAATACTCATTTTTCCAAAAACACATGGGGTTTATACGGAAAGGTGATGTGTACATTTAGTTGGCTGTCTGCTGGGAGGGCCGGTACATAGGTTACGTAGGGTTCGAAGTCCCTGGGCCTGTCCGGGGCCAGTTTTGGTAGATTTTAAAATTCAAACTTGATTTCGTTTGATTTCATTTAATTAAATATATATATATTAATAATAAATATAATAATAGTAATAATAAATTAAATTTTTATATATAAATTTTTTTTTTTTTTTGTCACACTGGGGCCGTTCCCACCCAAGGGCAGGGTGGCCCGAAAAAAAGAAAAACTTTCACCATTCATTACTTCCTTCCACTGTTTTGCAGAAGGGGTGCTTTACACTTTACAGTTTTTTAAACTGCATACAATTTAACACCCCTCCTTCAGAGTGGCAGGGCACTGTAATTCCCAGCTCCAGGGACCTCAAGCGGGCCTGCCGGTTTCCCTTTGAAACCTTCATAAAATGCTTACTTTGCTCACCCAACTCCAAAACAGCAACCGTCAAGTATTAAAAAAAAAACCATTTGTTTCCATTTCCCCTCCTATCAAACACGCTCACGCCATGCCTGCTGGAAGTCTAAAGCCACTCGCACACCATAACCTTTCTTTTACCCCCCTCTCTCCAAACCTTCCTAGGCCCGGGACCCTACCCCGCCTTCCTTTCCAACTTTACAGGGGGTGACTGATTTTTACCACTTCTTGGAAAGTCATTTCTGGTTTCGGGGCTCTTTCTCTCTTACATGTTCCGAAAAACCACCTCAAAAACATAAAACCCTTCCTCAAAGGGCCTTGGACAACAGGGTTTTGGTAATTTCCCGCACCTCCTCCTAAACTTTACAAAAACTTACGGATTCTCTGCCAATATATTCACACCCACCACATTGCCCTTTCAGGACCATGGGGGACATCTCCACCTGCTCCAGCCCTTCTTTCCTCGCTTGAAAACTCACATTTCATCACCCCATGGCTTTTCACCACCCATTTTAAGAGCGTTGGTAAAAAATAAACCTATTTTTACTTTCTACATTCCCCATTCTTTGCCTCCAAGGACCAATAAGTTCTTGTTCCAACAGGGAGACTTCCTAAAGTGCACCCACTACCCCTTTTCCCCTAAAATCCAATTCTATGATTCACTTTCATCTTTCAATAAGGGGACCCATCCGCTGGACACGGGGGGTTCACACTCCAAATATCTGGAATTTACATTCACCTCCCTCCCAATTTAACTCTTCTCCATCCCAATCTTGATAATTTCCAATCTTTCACAATCACCTATCTTTTGTTTATCCTCAAAAACCCTTTAACTCTTTCCTGTATTCACCTATAATTTTCTTCTTATGCACCACCCTACCAAAAATCATTTCCAACCAAAATCTCTGCAAACTTCTCGTACGAAATTCTCCCTAGGAAGGCACGTGTCATCAGCAAAGAGCAAAAAAACTGTGGGACCAATTCCCCAACTTTGTTGTGTGATTCTTAATTCTTTTTAAAACCTCCACGCCTCCTTGGCCAAGGACCATCGCATTCCACTTTCCTTCTTTACAACCCATCTATAAATTTATATTAAAAACAACCCAACGGTGGGGACATCACCACATCCTATGGTCTAAGGGGCCCTTACTTTTTTACTGGGAAATAATTCCCTCTTTCCTTAAATAAACTAAACTTTGAGGGCTCCACTATCCTCGTTAAAAACTTTCAACTAAATACTTTCCATTTAAAACCCTTACCCCTACACCTTTACCACCTGCAAAACCATCTTGCCCACCACCAATTGCCCCCCTATCCACCTGTCCATTACGCCTTTGTCCAAATCATAAAAATGACACAAAAGGGACCCTCTTTAGCCTTAAATCCTAGAATACTGTTCATTATATGTTTTCACTGTAAAACACTGGTCCACACACACCCCCTTTAAACTTTTCCTAAAAAGCCCTCATGTGTTCATCTGCTTTTACCTATTTCCGTCTTACCTATTATTCTTTCAATAATTAAACTCTACCATACACTTTTACCCGGATATTTACTCAACAGAACTCATTCCCCCCCTATAATTTTTTTGGGGCACTCTCTTTTATCCCTTTTGCCTTCACTTACAAAGGAAAAAAAAAAATAAACTCATTGCATGCTCTTCTGCCAATCCCTAAGGTTCCTTACCCTGTTTAACCATATCATTTATTAAATTAAATTGCACCAAACCACTCCAAAAACTATATCCCCACCTGGCTTTTGAACATTCAAATTTCTTTATCCCATCAATCCTTTCGGGCTTTTGGGTCCTTACCCCTTTCATTTTACCATACTGGCCTCCGGAACTACCTTCCAACCCCCACTTCAACAACTGGCCTCTTCCTACTTCCTACCAAAGATGTTATTCCTTCCCCTTGCCCTATACACGAAATCAACAGTTCCCTATCTTCATTTCATACATTTTAACAAACAATTTTCCTCAAAAAAATATTTCACCTCCAATCTTCCCAATACCTATAACTCTCCATTTAAATATAACTCTTCTCTCCTATTTTTTAAAACTGGACAAAATCCATTTTGGTTCAATAGGCTTCTTTTAAAATTGTTTTAATCTCACTCCAAAACTTTTAATTATTTTCAACAAAATTTGTTTTGATAACATCTCACCCACTCTGTCATTTTGCTCTCAATTTTTACATTTGCTTCTACCACTCTCTTAAACCTCCTCTTCTTTTTCTCCATATACTTTTCCCTCCTTGCATCACTTCTACCTCTTGTAAAAACTTCTCAATATTGGCTAACCTTTTTTCTTCCCCTTTTATCTTACTTTCTCCTTTTACATTCATCTTCCCCAATCCGGCTTCACTCTTTCCTCCTGCACCCACTTTCCTGTTAACCCCACATAACTTTGCTGGTACAACTTCTAACACTTTACCATTTTTAAACCTAACCCCATTAACCTCTTCGGACCCCCATTGCTATTGCTCTTCATTTGGGGCCCAATCTATCCTCCAATAAAGCTGTTTATTTATCTTAACCTTAAACTGCTCCTCTTTTAGTTTTTAAACCCTTCACCCTCTCTCTTCCCTGATTGGCTTTCTATTCTCCTTGTAAATTCCCCATCTACCTTCTTTTTACTCTCAGGTTGTTAAAGGCTTAAACTAGAAAAAAGGTGATTCTGGATTTCTTGGTGGCCCCCCTCTATAAAATACCATGTACTTCCTGAAGTTAATCAATCCAGGGTTCTTTTAATCTACCAAATACACCAAATCCAACAAAACTACTGTCATTTCGCCCTACATCCTTTTCTTGTATTACTTATTGATTCCTTCTTTTTCTTTAAAATTTTGTACTACCTGTATAACTAAAACCCTTTCTATTACCAAAGTTTCAATCCAAAGGGCTCCCATTATCATTTACACCTGGCACCCAGAACTTAAACCTACCCAACCACCCTCTCTAAAAAAGTTTCTCCTACTTTTAGCATTCAGGTTCCCCTACCTCAATTTTACTCCTCCTCACCTTGGTTCAAAGGCTCCTATTACATTTACCTTAACATCTCCAAATCTTTCTCTCTTCTTCCTCTTACATTTCCCTCTTCTTCTCCAGGTGACTACACCGCTTTATTATGGCCCACTTTTTCTCAATCCAACCTTTTACTTTAATCCACATAATTTCTTGAATTTACCGCATTCATTATTCTCCTTTTTCCTCCTTCCATAAATGATTATTTAAACATTTTTACTGCTACCCCTTTCCTTTGCTCTAACCTTCTGTTTAGTGATTATCCAGATTATAATTTAACCATTTATTTTCCCCCCACTGAAAAAAAAAAAAAACTCCCCTTACCCCCTTCAGTTTTGTTTTCGCTTAGGGCCAGGGGGACATCCAACTTCTTTTTCCCCATTCATAACATTGGTGGCAATATCTGTTTCTTGTCATCCGGCTCTTACAATCCCAACGCCACATTTAAGGGCCAATCACCAGTTTTATAAAGTTTTTCCTTTTTCTCTTTTTTGTAAAGGGTCTTTTACAGGGAGGGGTTTATAGCCCCATTGCCTCCCCGGCACCCCCCTTTTTAGTTCGCCTATACGACCCACGCATGGGGGCTTACGGAGGAAAAGATTCTTTTTCCACTTTCCCCATTTGGGAGGGGGGGACAAATAGATAGAAAGACTAGAGAAAGAAACTAAGAAAGCTATTTTAGAAAAAAGGAGGAAAAAACCTAGGATGTTATGTATATATATTCTACCTGCATGTGCGTGTCTGTGAAAGTGTGACCCAAAGTTTAAGTAAGAGGTGCAAAGGATATCCCCTGTTACCTAGCGTGTTTATGAGACAGAAAAAGAAACCAGGAATCCTACCATCATGCAAAAACAGTTACAGGTTTCTGTTTCACAGTCATCTGGCAGGACGGTAGTACTTCCCTGGGTGGTTGCTGTCTACCAACCTACTACCTACCTACATATATATATATATATATATATATATATATATATATTAATTATATATATAATATATATATATATATATTTGTGTGTGTGTGTTGATGTGAACAGTCAAGTGAACTGTGCTGAAGCTTATTTTTGTAGAATAATAGGTTTAAAAAAATATATAGCTGAGAAGAGGTTGAATTCGAGAAAGAGGTGTTTTAACTTCACTCTGTAGGCCTACAACAGTGTTCCACCACACAATGACCTGTTGCTATTTAGGATAGCGATCAAAAATCTTCCTGGCAAGAGGCTCAGCTTTGTTGTAGAAGGCTTTTTCTGGTTGAAGTTTTCTATGCTGATTAGTGATGATTCCAGAATCCTGCATTTTACATCTCATCTACTTTGGCAGTGAAGCATGTGCTAATATCATTGATCAGGTGGTTGTGATAGATTATGTTGAAACACATGCGTGAAACACAGGCGTCTTTCCCAGGTGTGTGTTTCACACAAACTCCCAAAATCATCTTATCAATTACAATGGCACACGTCTCTTTAAAACACCTTTGAGCATCGCACCAATAGTACTCAAAAAGACACAACTAATGTAGATAAATCTGACATGTGCAACACTTGGGTATATTTAATGAGGAAAAGTTTCGCCACACAGTGACTTCATCAGTCCATACAAAGGAGAATGATGAAGAACAGGAGTAATTTGAGGTAATCAGTCCCTCAGCCTTGAGTCAATCAGAAATTGTAAACCTATTTCATGCTTGAAAGTGGTCATGCTATATTGCAAAGGTTTAGTAAACAATGACAGCAGTGGAACGAATGTTAAGAGGAGAGGCAAGTAGCAAGAGCTCAACCCTCACAAAGTAAACCATTGAAACAAAACCAGTAACTTGATCAGAACCCTTGTCACTAAAATAAGTGAATTCGTCTTACTATAAATACCTTGGTTTATTTTCTCCTGGCACAGTTACACAACACAGGTAAACAAGAACCGACAAATGAGAAATAAATGGTGCCGAATAGATTCTAGAATTTGTTTACCAAAGAGAGTGGGAGAATAATGAAGAGTTTAAAGAAGTGAGGCATCGATAGGAAATTTAGACAATATGATGATTACATTAATTACTGGCGACAGAACATAATGAGCTTAGTAATGCTCTTTTAGCTACAGATAGCTAATTAAACACACGCAGCATGCAGCACACAACGTGCAACACGTTACATAAAATATAAAACATATCATGTACTAGAAACTATATGCAACACTTATCACAAAACAAAAGCGACAAAATAGAATATATAACGCACAATACAGCATACAACACACAATACATCACCCACAACACATACAACATACATAATAACACAACGTAACCCACAAACAATGCACAACAAACAACGTTCAACATTAACTATGGGTGTCTCCCCTGGACAGTAATGACGACAATTATAAGTGATTAATAGCCCAGTCACTAATGATTTATTCGCAGTGTTGGAGGTCCCTCCTGCTGCCGCTTCTGTCTCATCATGATTGTATCGTTTTCTTAATTCCCACACGGCCTAATTTATCATTATGAAATATTGCGTCATTACCTTCTCTTTATTTACTTGTTATAACCAATTCATTTTATTTTGTATATTCTTTGCGATATTATTGAATGCTTTTATGTACTGTTTTGGAGTTTCTCTCTTGTTTACCGATTATATAATGCTAATATTCTCTAAGGTATAGTTTATATTATATAAATTGTGCTATATACTGTCAAAATTGTGTCACAAACTAAAATTATTCATTGTTTATTTATAGTCTGCTAATCTATCAGATCATCACATTCTTTTCCCTGTCTTCTCTTCAGTCATTATCTTCCCGGTTGAGAGTATCTTTGTAATAAAGTTGGCAGAATTACCGACAATATGAAAAGTAAAAAGGCACAAGTGCAACTAATGTGACATTTTATTGTGGCAACGTTCGCTCTCCAGGAGCTTTGTCAAGCCGTTATAAACAGTACATGAACACAGAGGGTATATATAGGCTCAGAGTGAGGTGCAATACTAGTGGTAGTAGTAGTAGTAGTCACATAAGTTGTAGTAGTAGTAGTAATACAATATGGTAGAGCAATTAACTCGTACATGAGTAAAAGAATAGTTAAGTACGCTTGGGTAGCTGCAGAGAAGGGTTGTTTGAAGTTAGAGAGTTGTGCAGGAGTAGACTTAGGGATCACCTTCTCGGCCAGGCAATCTTGTAGGAAGTTGTGTCTGTTGCGATAGCTGTGAGCACGAAGAAGGGTGTCCAAATAACGTCTGCATGAAATGTCCATTATGTTGCGGTGTCCGACAGATTGTAATAATGTTGGTAGAATTACCGACAATATGAAAAGTAAAAGGACACAAGTGCAACTAATGTGACACTAATATCACATTAGTGACATTAGTGACATTAATGTCACATTAATTGCACTTGTGTCCTTTTACTTTTCATATTGTCGGTAATTCTACCAACATTATTACTATCTGTCGGACACCGCCTTTCCTTTTGAAGATCAATTAGAAGAAGACATTTATGAACCTAACATTCTTGAAGGTGCTATATGAAGTTGGAATTCCATCAACGTGGATTCTGTCACAATATTATGACTGTCATTAATGGTTGTCGTGGGACATGCAAGCTGTTATTCGGGAATAAATCGAGATTCTTGTACATTATGTACTTCGTTTTAACATTCGTCTTCATGTAGTTGTTACCGACGCAATTATGCTGTCACTATTCACGGGCGAGTTCAAAATGCTGTACAACGTTTTAGAAGAAACAGTTTATAGTCTAAGTCGGACCGAAACGTTGTTATAAGTTCTATTGTAAAATGCGTGGGTTACTTTTGTATTTTCTACTCACCGTATTGTGTCTATTCTTAATCAATTGTTTGATTATACAGAACTGCGCCGTCTAGAAATACTATCAGAAGCAATCTTAAAAAAAAAAATCAGCGAAATAGTGAGAGCTCTGTTGAACTTGGCTGAGAGCAAACTGAATGATACGACATCACTATCACTACCAAAATATTACCCGAAATATCTTATGGTGACTTCTGCTATTCTGCATTACTCTCTGAGCAACTATTGGGAGCTACAAGTACAGTTGAGAAACAACTTCAGTCCAGAGAGTGCAATCTCAGTTAAGCTGTAATTCTCATTAGTAGCGAAACTGATCTACCCACTATGCCGTATCTATGCAGTAAATATTCCTGGTGAGCGTTACAGAAGACTCTTGTTGATATGTGTGTACATATACATACTCCTGTGTAGCATACTTATCATATACAGTATAAGTAATATAACTCATGTGTAGCAATATATTAAGAGAAGATATAAACAGTGTAATATCAGTAAACTATCATTAGCATAATTGTAAAAAAACGGGAGTTATTTAATTGAAATGTATTAAGAATATAGAGAGACCCGTGTCACTTTTCTCGTCTTGAGATGTTACACTGTTATCCGCTACGTATTTAATACAGATAAAAAAATGTATTATACAATTGTATTATTATACAATTTTGAATGTGTATTTTTTTGCGTAATTATTTCATCGTTATAAATAATTTCGCTGCAAAATTGATAATAGAGTGTTTTAAGTGATTAGTATGAATTTTGAAATTGTGTTGTTACAATGAGAGTTCTTGAAGTTCAAAATTATATAAAAAAAACAAAACAGAGGCATTTGTCAACAGAGGTTGTAGTTTCGTACACTCCCCTAGTTTCGCACACTCCCCTAGCTTCGTACACTCCGCTAGCTTCGTACACTCCCCTAGCTTCGTACACTCCCCTAGCTTCGTACACTCCCCTAGCTTCGCCCCACTCCCCTAGCTTCGTACACTCCCCTAGCTTCGTACACTCCCCTAGCTTCGTACACTCCCCTAGCTTCGCACACTCCCCTAGCTTCGTACACTCCCCTAGCTTCGTACACTCCCCTAGCTTCGTACACTCCCCTAGCTTCGTACACTCCCCTAGCTTCGCACACTCCCCTAGCTTCGCACACTCCCCTAGCTTCGTACACTCCCCTAGCTTCGTACACTCCCCTAGCTTCGCACACTCCCCTAGCTTCGCACACTCCCCTAGCTTCGTACACTCCCCTAGCTTCGTACACTCCCCTAGCTTCGTACACTCCCCTAGCTTCGTACACTCCCCTAGCTTCGCACACTCCCCTAGCTTCGCACACTCCCCTAGCTTCGCACACTCCCCTAGCTTCGCACACTCCCCTAGCTTCGCACACTCCCCTAGCTTCGCACACTCACCTAGCTTAGTACACTCCCCTAGCTTAGTACACTCCCCTAGCTTCGCACACTCCCCTAGCTTCAAATTCAAATTCAAATTCAAAGTTTATTCTCTACAAAGATTACAATGTTGAATTTACAGAATTTGGTTGTTGTGTGGTTTACATGTAGTTAAATAATGATTACAGAGTGTACCACTAGAACGCCTAGCATGGCTAGACATTTCGGGCAGACTTAGTTTAATTCTTTATTTTAAAATATTACAAATTATGAGGTAAGTTGGTATTATGGCTAAGTGACTAAATACTAGTTTGTGAGTTAGCAATGTGAATGCTTTTGTTTTGGCACAGTACATAGTTTCAGTATTGGAGTATCATAGATTCATTATTTTAAGATTGAGATTAATACTTCTGTTTATGGTCAAATGGGTGAGTGAGTGTAAAGTGTGAACCACCAGGTGGTATTCGTGTAATTAGTTAATGGGGTGTATCGGGAGATAAGATGTTTTCTAATGGTAGTTTTGAAGGTGATGAATGTGTCTGCAGTTCTAGAGTTCTCAGGGTAGGGTGTTTTCAGATTTTAGGGCCTTTGACATACATTGAATTTTGTAAAGGTTTAGTCGAACACGGGAATGTCGCAGAGGATGTTTGTGTCTGGTGTTATGCCTGTGGGTTCTGTCACAACTATCAAGAAAGCGTTTTAGGTTAAGGTTGATATTGGAGTTTAAGGTCCTGTAGATGTAGATTGCACAGTAGGAAGTGTGGATGTACTGAACAGGGAGTAAGTTTAGATCTATGAAGAGTGGTGGGGTGTGTTGCCAGGGATGGGATTTAGTGATTATTCTTACTGCAGCTTTTTGTTGGGTATTATTGGCTTTTAGGTGTGTTGCTGGCAGTTATCCCCAAGCACAAATAGCATAGGTGAGGTATGGATAAATAAGTGAGTGGTATAGTGTGAGAAGGGCATTTTGTGGCACGTAGTATCGTATCTTGGAGAGGATCCCAACCGTTTTGGATACTTTTTTGGTTATGTGTTGGATATGGGTGCTGAAATTCAGGTTGTTGTCAAGGTATAGGCCTAGGAATTTGCCCTCATTATGTCTGGTAATTAGAGTGTTGTCGGTCTTAATTTTAAATTTTGTGCATCTCCTGCTCTGCTACCGAACATAATATAGTAGGTTTTGTCAGTGTTAAGCGTAAGTTTATTGGCTGTCATCCAAGTCGATATTTTGATCAGCTCCTCGTTAACAATGGTGATGAGGGTGGCAAGATTAGAGTGAGAGATGACATAAGTCGTGTCGTCAGCAAAGAGAATGGGTTTCAGGTGTTGGGATACGTTTGGAAGATCATTGATGTATATGAGGAAGAGCAGGGGACCAAGGACACTTCCCTGCGGAACTCCAGTATCAAGTGGCCGTGTTGTTGATGCTGTCTTTTAATGGTGACATACTGATACCTATTAGTAAGGTAAGATTTGAAATAAGCAAGCGCATGGCCTCTTATACCGTAATGGTCAAGTTTGTGGAGTAGGATGTCGTGGTCTACTGTGTCAAAAGCTTTTCTTAGGTCAATAAAAATTCCTAGTGGATATTCCTTACTTTCCAATGCTGTGTAAAGCAGATCTAGCATTTTTATGATTGCATCATTAGTGCTTTTATTTTTCCTAAATCCAAATTGGCAGGGGTTGAGTATGTTTTGTGCTGTTATAAAATGAATATAGTCTCCTGTGCACGAGTTTCTCAAAGATTTTGGATAGCAATGGTAAGTTTGATATTGGCCTATAGTTTTTTTAAGTCTGTAGGGTCACCACCTTTATGTATTGGTGTAACCCTTGCCATCTTGAGTAGTTTCGGGAAGGTGCTAGTTTCTAGTGACTTGTTAAAAAGTAATGAAATAGCATGCGAAAGGATATGGGCCGCTCGCTTGTACAGTAATGGTGGGACATTAGACAGATTCCCTGAGTTGTTTTTAAGTGACTTTATAATCTCGGTGACTTCCGAGGGCTCAGTTGGTGCAAGATAGAAGGAATTTGGGAAATTCCCATCTAGGTAGTCCCCGGCATGGGCATTAGTATGTGGGATTTTATTGGCGAGATTAGATCCTATGGTTGAGAAGAAGTCGTTTATCTTGTTAGCTGTGTCATGGGATGTAGTGGTGTTTCATTAGGTTTAGTTAGGACAATATTCTTGTTTTTTTTCAGTTTGTGGGTCCCTATAATCTGAGAGAGTGTTTTCCAGGTCTTTTTTATATCTCCTCTAGTGTCTGTGAATCTACTGGAGTAGTATAGTTGTTTGGCTTTCTTTATTACTTTGGTGAGAACTGATGAATAGTGTTTAAGATATCTTTGTGTATTAAGCCCTGTCTATATTGCTTTTTCATATTGGTGTTTCTTGTCAATGGATTTCAGAATGGTGCTGGTTAGCCATGGGCAACCAAGCCGTTTGTTTGTGATCTGTTTTCGTTTTTATAGGACAATGTTTGTTGTATAGTCTAAGTAATTTGTTAAGAAAAATGTCTGTCCAGTCATCAATTTACCATTGGCCTTGGAGAATTCTGTAGGCCAGTCAACAATCTCGAGGTCAGCTGTGAACTTCCTCATTGAGGCCTCGTCATGGAGTCTAAATGAGACTTTGTTGTATTCAATGGTGGTTTAACTAATGTTTGTCAGGAGGAAGGTAGGGTAGTGGTCTGTAGTGCTATCTGTGACTATCCCTGATTTAAGGGGGGCTAGTATATTGGTCCCATATGGGGTTTCTATTATGGTTGCACTTGTCTCAGTGAGCCTGGTTGGTTTAGTTATTGTTGGTATGAGAAGTGTGTTGTTCATATTGTTGATGAAATCAGTTACAGGCTGATCATCTAGTAAGCCAACGTTGATGTTGAAGTCTCCAGCTAAGAGAAGGTGGTGCTTATTCATTTGTATGTTTGTTATTAGTGACTTTAATTTCTTACTGAAATTTGGGATGTTTGTGTGAGGTATCCGGTAAATGGCACCGATTGTTATAGGTGTCTTAAGGTTTTTTACAGTAAAATTAGCAAAAATGTATTCCCCATATTCATCACTAAAGCAAGTGGTGCTAATACAAGATAATTGGTTAGAGTAATAGATTGCAATACCACTCCCAACTTGGTTTGGTCTGCAGTTGTGAATTGCGGTGTATCCTGGTAGAGAGTAGATATCTATTGTGTCCTGCTTAAGCCAGGTCTCAGTAAGAATAATGCAGGAGAAGGGTGTCTTTAGTGATTCAAGGAGTGTCAGGAGATCATCATAGTGTTTGCTTAAGGACCTGATGTTGTAGTTAAGTACTGATAGACTTTTAGCATTGTTTTGATTGGGTGTCAGATTATGGAGGTTTAGATCAGGGTCAACGTGATCAATCATCTTCTAGGTTTAAATTATGGTTATTTATATCCTGAGTTATGTGTTGAGTTCTAGTACTGATATCTGTAGTGGTGGGAAGTTTGGATAAGTATAAAGCTAGAGTATTTTGGTCATGTAGAGTATAGTCACTACTACACATAATGAAGTTGATGTTGTCTATGTGTTGTGCTGGAATGAACTAAAGTACAACTAGGTATAAACTAGTAATATAAAAATACAAATTTAAAATAGAACAAGACTCTCACTTGTAATTGCACTAAGGTCTAATATAATGACTTTTGTGGAGTCTATGTTTTGAGCTAGAATGACCTATAGTACAACAAGATTTAATCTAATAATATAAAAATACAAATTAAAAATAGCACAAGTCTCTCACTAGTAATTGCACTATGGTCTAATATAATGAATATGGTAATGACTATAGTACAACTGAGTTTAATCTAATAATATAAAGAAGGCACAAGACTCTCAATTGTAATTGCACTAAGGTCTTATATAAGTTGTTTACAAGAATTAGAGTATAACTAGATTTAAATTGACAGGATAAAATACACAAGTTAAGGTAGCAAAAGAATAATAATAAAAAAAATGATAAAAATAAAAATGGCAATGACTTGGTTATAATATGCTAGTAAGATGGTAGACAGGATAATACAAAAGTTGTAGTTGAAAATACTAGTTTAAAAAAGTATAGAATAAAATGGGCACACTCCCACAGCTTCGCACACTCCCCTAGCTTCGTACACTCCCCTAGCCTCGTACACTCCAATAGCTTCGTAAACTCCAATAGCCTCGTACACTCCTTTAGCTTCGTACACTCCCCTAGCTTCTTACACTCCCCTAGCTTCGTACACTCCCCTAGCTTTGCACACTCCCCTAGCTTCGTACACTCCCCTAGCTTCGTACACTCCCCTAGCTTCGTACACTCCCCTAGCTTCGTACACTCCTTTAGCTTCGTACACTCCCCTAGCTTCGTACACTCCCCTAGCTTCGAACACTCCAATAGCTTCGTAAACTCCAATAGCCTCGTACACTACTTTAGCTTCGTACACTCCCCTAGCTTCGTACACTCCCCTAGCTTCGTACACTCCCCTAGTTTTGCACACTCCCCTAGCGTCGTACACTCCCCTAGCTTCGTACACTCCCCTAGCTTCGTACACTCCTTTAGCTTCGTACACTCCCCTAGCTTCGTACACTCCCCTAGCTTCGTACACTCCCTTAGCTTCGTACACTCCAATAGCTTCGTACACTCCAATAGCTTCGTACACTCCTTTAGCTTCGTACACTCCCCTAGCTTCGTACACTCCCCTAGCTTCGTACACTCCCCTAGCTTTGCACACTCCCCTAGCTTCGTACACTCCCCTAGCTTCGTACACTCCCCTAGCTTTGCGCACTCCCCTAGCTTCGTACACTCCCCTAGCTTCGTACACTCCCCTAGCTTCGTACACTCCTTTAGCTTCATGCACTCCCCTAGCTTCGTACACTCCCCTAGCTTCGTACACTCCCCTAGCTTCGTACACTCCAATAGCTTCATACACTCCAATAGCTTCGTACACTTCTTTAGCTTCGTACACTCCCCTAGCTTCGTACACTCCCCTTGCTTCGTACACTCCCCTAGCTTTGCACACTCCCCTAGCTTCGTACACTCCCCTAGCTTCGTACACTCCCCTAGCTTCGTACACTCCCCTAGCTTCGTACATTCCCCTAGCTTCGTACACTCCCATAGCTTCGTACACTCCCCTAGCTTCGAACACTCCCATAACTTCGCACACTCCCCTAGTTTCGCACACTCCCCTAGCTTCGCACGCTCCCCTAGCTTCGCACACTCCCCTAGCTTCGCACCACTCCCCTAGCTTCGTAAACTCCCCTAGCTTCGTACACTCCTCTAGCTTCGTACACTCCCCTAGTATCGTACACTCCCCTAGCCTCGCACACTCCCCTAGCTTCGTACACTCCCCTAGCTTCGTACACTCCCCTAGCTTCGTTCACTCCCCTAGCTTCGTACACTCCCCCTAGCTTCGTACACTCTCCTAGCTTCGTACACTCCCTTAGCTTCGTACACTCCCCTTGCTTCGTACACTCCCCTAGCTTTGCACACTCCCCTAGCTTCGTATACTCCCCTAGCTTCGTACGCTCCCCTAGCTTCGTACACTCCCCTAGCTTCGCACACTCCCCTAGCTTTGTACACTCCCTTAGCCTCGTACACTCCCCTAGCCTCGCACACTCTCCTAGCTTCGTACACTCCTCTAGCTTCGTACACTCCCCTAGGTTCGTACACTCCCCTAGCTTTGTACACTCGCCTAGCCTCGTACACTCCCCTAGCCTCGCACACTCCCCTAGCTTCGTACACTCCCTTAGCTTCGTACACTCCCCTAGCTTCGTACACTCCCCTAGCTTCGCACACTCCTAGCTTCGCACACTCTCCTAGCTTCGCACACTCCCCTAGCTTCGCACACTCCCCTAGCTTCGTACACTCCCCTAGCTTCGCACACTCCTAGCTTCGTACACTCCCCTAGCTTCGTACACTCCCCTAGCTTCGTACAATCCCCTAGCTTCGCACACTCCCCTAGCTTCGTACACTCCCCTAGCTTTGTACACTCCCGTAGCTCCATACACTCACGTAGCGTCATACACTCCCGTAGCGTCATACACTCCCGTAGCTCCATACACTCCCGTAGCTTCATACACTCCCGAAGCGTCATACACTTCCCTTGCTTCATACACTTTCGTAGCTTCATACACTACCGTAGCTTCATACACTCCAGTAGCTCCATACACTCCCGTACGTTCATACACTCCCGTACCTTCATACACTCCCGTACCTTCGTACACTCTAGTACCTTCATACACTCCCGTACCTTCATACACTCCGTACCTTCATACACTCCCGTACCTTCATACACTCCCGTACCCTCGTACACTCCAGTACCTTCGTACTCTCCCGTACCTTCATACACTCCCGTACCTTCATACACTCCCGTACCTTCATACACTCCCGTACCTTCATACACTCCCGTACCCTCGTACACTCCCGTGCCTTCATACACTCCCGTACCTTCATACACTCCCGTACCTTCATACATTCCCGTACCTTCATCCACTCCCGTACCCTCGTACACTCCCGTACCTTCGTACACTCCCGTACCTTCATACACTCCCGTACTTTCATACACTCCCGTACCTTCGTACTCTCCCGTACCTTCATACACTCCCGTACCTTCATACACTCCCGTACCTTCATACACTCCCGTACCTTCATTCACTCCCGTAGCTTCATGCACTCCCGTAGCTTCAAGCACTCCTGTAGCTTCATACACTCCCGTAGCTTCATACACTCTCGTAGCTTCATACACTCCCGTAGCTTCATACACTCCCGTAGCTTCATACACTCCCGTTGCTTCATACACTTCCATAGCTTCATACACTCTGCTCTATTGGGCGGGTTAGAAATTGCAAGGCGGCATGGCAACTCCAGGAAATACCAGCTATTTTGGTGAAGACCAACTATGCTTATGGAGAATCTTAATATTCTTGTGGGAGCCACAGCACTCTGCCAGAGATTTAGTGCCATGTATGGAGTAGCTCCTGGACATTTGACCTAACGGACACTTTACCGAATAAACATATGTCCGAACTGGCATTCATCGCAGCTTGTTTCCCAAACATTAAAAGAAAAATAACAAAGAAAATTAAAAAGGACGTGAAATAACAAACCTAAGTGTCCGTTTGCCCAAATGGCTGTCGGCGCAACTTTCGTTCGGCCAATCGTCCTTCGGTCAAATGTCTGTCGGCCAAGTATCCGTCGGTCATCTCTCCGGCCACGGTATGGAGTTATAAACATGAGAGAACAGGAGACGGTTTCCTGCCTTTTTTAAGTGGGGATTCCCATGGTATTACCATTACCATGGTATCAGCATCAAAGTGAGGAGCTGTGTGATTAAAATGTATGCTACAGTTAATATAGACAAGGTCTCTGCAGCCATCGATTTCTTTTCTACCCTTCCATTATTTGGTGAGATCTTTATTGTAATTTCAGGTGTTAAGCCTGTGTGTGTGTACTCACCTAGTTGTGGTTGCAGGGGTCGATTCATGGCTCCTGGTGTGTGTGTGTGTGTGTGTGTGTGTGTGTGTGTGTGTGTGTGTGTGTGTGTGTTGAGAGCAAATACTTAACTGTTTATTTTAGTATATTAGCCATATTGCACTGTGTCAAGGAATGATTGCCCGGGTGAATAATCAGTATTAAGATGCATTATCAATTCTGGCTACACTCGAAAATGATTCTTAAATATTCTAGCCCCATTTTAATCCAAGTAGTATACTGTTTACTTATTAAATGGTAAAGTTTATCTTAGATTATTTTTATTAACCCTTGAATCGTATAGGATACATGGAAGTGCAATCATTTTTATATTAAGCTCCCGTAAGAGGCACCTATCAAGTAGGATGTCTACTGTTTTATTATGATGCCTCCAACAAGCAAATGCTAATTTACCTAAATATTCTATTTTGTATAACCCATGCCAAAGACATGGAAATAGGTGTTCCTGCTCAGCCTTACCCATTTCAAAAAGAGCAAGTAGTGGCAGCGGTTATGTTTAAGGTAATCACCCTTTTCTATCGTTTTCCATTTCGGTTCACTGAAATGTAATCAGGTTAGGTACACGGGATCATAGGAAACCACATCAGTGGCGTATGGCCAATTACGGAGGTCTTATGCAGTGTTAATGATCTCTCTTCACAGAGTATGAATTTTTAATACAAATTCTAGTTTCTTCATGAATGTTAACATTAAGAGTGATTCTTCTACATAATATGTCCTTAATTTTTTTTATGCTGAGTAAGACACTTGTACCGCACTAGGTATCTTTTTGGGCAGAACATCTCGGGTGCACAAGAGTCTTTACCGGTGATGACTATACCGGAGACATTAATAGTCGAGTGGTAGCTGAGGCAATTATGCCCTCTGCCTTGAGAGAAGATAGTCAGATTCTTAACCTAAAGCAGGACCGTGAGGCTGGAGACATATACTGGAACTGGAGGTGAGATAATAAGAAATGAGATCATAGGTGAACAGGACCCACTAGTGGAAGCAAGTCTTGTTAAGTAGTTATTAACAAAAGAATTGCACATGAATTCCCTTTTGTGAAGAAACATACATGTTTTTGCTGTATCAGACAACACAATGTATTAAGACACCAAGAAGTCTTCGTACAAGGAACGTCTACTATAACTCACAAGCTAACAACCGTTTAGCATGACCTGCTTTCACTAGTGGACCTTGTTCTCCTGTCTCCTCTAACATTATCTCTAGGTCCAGGATACAAGTCGCTGGCCTCATGCCTCTGCTTCATGCAAAGAGACAGTCTCACCATCTTTTAAGACTGAGGGACTAATAACCTCTAAACTACTACTCCTCTTTTACTGTCACCAGTAGTCTTCACCTCTGTATCGACTGTTGAAGGCTGCTGTTTTGTACATGTATTTTGTAGAGTTCAATGACTTGTCGCTGTTGCAGGTGGAAGGAATTTTCTGATATCTTTATTTTCGATGTGTATCAAAGAGAAAATTGCTGAATATCTAAAAAAAAAAAACATTTGAAAAGAGCCTAAGGTGTCCAGTTCCTCAGCCTAGATTGTGGTGGAGACAAAAATTGAAAATTTCAATCCCTCAACTTCGATAGTTGTTCAGTTCCATGGCGTTGATCACACGGATTTAAGCGAAAGAGGAAACAAGTGTTGTAGTGCAGTTAGATATAGAGCCACAGGAGCCTGGACCCATTAAATAATCTACTGGCCCATGTTAGGCAGGTTTTTCTCAAATTCAGCCTTTCTATTAAGGCTGAGAGACTGAGCACCTCTCTATTCCACTGAGGGAATCTTATACGTAAGCGAGAAGTCTCGGGAATATAGATAGCAAAGTGTACCACAAATATTTTATTCCTCTACTTGGTATTATATACCATTAATTTAATGACTGTCGGTACTGTATACAGTTTACAATTTGACAATATGAATTAATAAATTCTGTTAACACGTCGATATTCCAGCATTAATTTATATACAAGTTATGTTGCACGTGAGGGGGAAACCTCTTTATTTACGGAACCTGTACTTAAAAATTATCTATGTTAATATAATCAAAGCAGTAAAGTAAAACGGAGGGCAACTATTTTCTTGGATATGTGTACCCAAGCTGTTCTCTGATTATTCTGAATATTTATTCGTTCACTGCTCATCCTTTCTTGGAAAATCTTTGTAGTTCGTATTTCCTCAAGCATGTGTTTGCGTTCAAGACTTCGTTTTCTATTCAGATTAAAAAAAAAACAAGAAATCTCAAACGCCTTTGTGAGTCACCTGCATGACGACCGAGTTTGTGGATCTCTATTATGAAATCTGCAGACCATAATATTCATATCTGTAAGAGCATTTCACATGGGACGTCAAAAGCATTATTCATTTATTCAGGAGCACTTACTCCTTGAGCTTTCATCTGAAAACAAAAAATCAGACCTTGGCTTCTTTGCGTCTCTAGTAGATATGAACAATTCAAGACATTTATTGAGGAATGGGTTCGCTACAAGTGGTGTTTTCAGTCTTAGTACAGACACAACTAAGAGAGGAGTGTATATAGTGGTGGGAGTCAGGTGGCAAGATGTGCGAGGTGGTAGTAGTAGTAATAGTACTAATAATAGTAATAGTAGGTAATAAGGGTTTGCTAAGATTTTAGAAATGTTATAGAAACCAAATTTTTGTATCATGGTGCTGGTTACTGCTTTTATGGTGTCCTCTAAGCACTGTCCATGACGTAAATCATTTTCACTTATGATTAGTTTAGCTTCTCCTAATTTCACGAGGTGGCCCAGTTTGCTTCTGGGCTGGACAAGCATTTTTCTGTTAACGTATTCTTACTTAAATAGATCTTGCTGTTTCGCCCACATACTTCTTGTCACACCCCCCACAAAGTATAATGTAGACTCTTGCTCTGGTGAGTGTGTTATCAGCTGGTCCGTTCAGTACTAAATTTCAAAGTTTGTACCTATTTTAAATTGACTTATTTCTAGAAACACGTTGCAAGCAATATTGCTAACATTCAGCTGTACTAACCACTACTATCTTTATTACCTCTACCCTCTCACAGATTGTCACCTGCCTCCCGCCACAATATAAACTCACTACTTAGTTGTTTCTGTACTAGGGCTGAAGACGCCAATTGTGGAAGAAAGTTTCCTCAATAAATTTTCATGATGCGGGTCTTAATCATTTAATGACCACTAAGAAGATTTAAGTAATTTGGCCTAGATTTTCCCTGCTGCTCTCCCGTCTACCCCAGAACAAAAAAACACGATGTACATGGGTTTTTCAATCAACATAAATAACTCTTAAGTGTCACAGTCTCTCGCTTCAGTAGGAGCAGTGATGGTACACACGGAATATTGTTAAACTATGGACAAGCTCTTAAACTAGCACGTGCTATTCAGTGCATGGAAAATAGCAAGTAATCAGGTTCGATCCAGGGAAAAGGAGAGTAACCACAGTTCCTAAGGATCGAGAACCATTCACCAGAATCAAAGAGCCCCCTGTAAAGGATGTTACTCTTGAAAAAATGGGTAACAGGACATTACAGCAGCAGACTTTAAGGTGGAGTGAGACTCATGAAATCGTAATGACACGATTGCGGGTTCTATCCCCGCCCGTGGTATGGTTTGGAGTGAGACTGTTGAAGAGTTATAATTAGGGTAATAGGTATAATGTGTCATAGGTCGGGCGTAGTTTAATAAGTAATAGGTCGAGAGGTTTAATAGTAATAGAAAAAAACAAAAAGGCACAATATAGTAACTGGAACAATACACCATTTACAAGTAACTTGTAAATGGTCCAAGTCAGACCGAAACGTCGTCATAAGCTTCTATTTGCAGGTTATTTGTGTAAGAGTTATAGATGGGGTGAAAGGTTTAATAACGAGTAACAGCTACGAAACAACACAATTACAGCAGACGGTTACAGCCGTAAGAGAAGAACTATTGAAAGGATTGTAGTTTACTTGGGAGAGGAGGAGAGCTGCAGGCTTCTGAAACTCATACTTGCGTTTGTGAAATATACACGCATGTATGCGTGAATAACGAATTCATGTGTAACACAGATAGGCATGTGTAACACGCAGGCGTTCATAAAATATGAGGAATGTGTAACACATAATGGAATGTATAACTTTCAGACGTCTATAGCTTATACATATGTGCATAACTAATCAATGCGTAACGCATACAGACATCCATAACGTATAAATGCGTGTATAACATACTGCTTGTCTATAACAGGCAATCATGTACAAGATATACAAGCGTGTATGCCGCATACACGCAAGTATAATACATGCGTGTTTAACGCGCCTGTGTAAAAAACATTCATATTTGCATATATTATATATACCTGCCATAATAATAATAATAATAATAATAATAATAATAATAATAATAATAATAATAATAATAATATTTACTACAAGTACATGTACATGGTATATAGGCCTAGCTGACATCAATAACGTACTACTATATAGAAATCCCCTTGTTATGCTGAGCATTTCGGGCAAATCAGGCCAGTGTCCCAGGATGCGACCCACACCAGTCGACTAACACCCTGGTACCCATTGTACTGATGGGTGAACGTAGTCAACAGGTGTAAAGTAACACGGCCAATGTTTCTACCCCGGCTGTATGCTTTATACATGCCTGTATGCATTCCACACGCTTGCATGAGATATTCAAGCAATGTGTTATACAAGCACTTATATGTTTTGTCTGCCTGTATGGGCTATGCATGCATGCTCTATATAAGCATATATAACACATACAGGTATGTATTACCCAAGCATGTAAAACACAAGCATGTATAACAAGCGTGCATAACACATTCAGTTGTGTAAAACACAATGCCGTGAATAAGACATATCCGAGAGCTTGTATGTGTAGTACACGCTGTGATATATGGATATTTTGCCGCTGGTCTCGGCACTTGGTCATGTGGTTTGCATAGTGGTCTTAACGCTGATCCTTACAGTATTATAACCAATACTAAGCGCGAAACCAATGAGGGTTAAACAGGCTGATCCTTACACAGAGGTCCCCCGCTATCAGTACATCTCCACGCTTACAGCATTTCGACGTATCTCGCATCTGCTTGACAGTAGGGGTTGCAAGATTCTGTATGAGGCACAAGTACGCTCACGCCTTGAGTATGCTCTACTTTCTGGGTTTACCTGCCCATCCCCCTCCTCCTCTCATCTGCGACTGCTTGACAGAGTAGAGAACAGAGCAAGAAGTCTCATCTCTCGCCTGGACCCGTCCTAGAAAGATCTGTCATTTCAGCAGAATCTTCAACACAGGAGGGATGTGGGCGGCCTTACCGTTATGTACAAGGCCATCAAATGAAAATGCTGGCCCACAGATGGCTCCAACTTCATCCTGTTTCCTACTTGTATGTCTCATAACAATAAAAATGCTTTTAAATGAGCTAAAGTAGGTAACAGCTCTTAACTTGTCAATAAAGTCAGGAATCATTAACTTGTAAATAGCTTGTCAATAAAGCTAGGGATCCTTCTCAAACCCTGTGTAAAAAAAAAATCTGCTTATCTCTCTCTCTCTCTCTCTCCTCTCTCTCTCTCTCTCTCTCTCTCTCTCTCTCTCTCAGTGAATAAATTTTGCAAGGTTTAATGGTAAGCGTTTTAAAGACTTCCAGATGGCTTGAAAATTAAAGAAATTCTGCGAAATGAGTTTCCTTTCTCCCCCTTAATTATGTGCGAGGCGGGAATGACTTTAATGCTTCGGGTTATTAAAGTGTGGCTGCATTTGAATATAACTTTCGTTATATTTCCAGAAAAAATGAAAGCGGCAAAACTTTGAACATGTGATGAATAATTCAATTGTTTATCAGTTATCATCCAAGACTATACATAGCGGGGATGAGCTACTTAGCAAAGTGTGACCTGGCTGAACGTATGGTCACTGGTCACAGTAGACGGGACGATGGAACAACAAACGGTGAGATACGGCGAGACTGGGCACATATGGTTTTCCCTTCAATACTGTGGAATGCTAGTGTAGGTTGAATTTTGTTCAACGTGTGTCACATGCCCATATAGGCATGCTCCCCTGACCAGGAAACCAGCAGTTTAAGGGTAGAGCAGTCGAAGGCCCACTGCTATGCTAAAACTGCCTAGTTAAGCTCAGTGAATCACAAGGAAGCTGAAAAACCTTGTGAAGCGAACGTCGGAAATCGTAGAGCAACACTGGCAGACTTACCTTAAGTCTGGTTGCCCACCATTTTCACTGTTTCTCTTGCTTGTATCTTACTATTTGTACATAGTTTTTATATATTGTACATATTCTCGCATTCGTATGTGGTGACGAAAATATATTAATTATTTACTGTTTTGCTGCCTTTTTGCTCATCCTACCTTGGTTGTCGTACCGACTCAGTTACGCTCAAGCGCGTAGACTACTAGCAAACACCTGTTTTCGTAATAAATATAAACTATTTTTTTTTCAAATCATGAATATAATGTAAGATATTCATGATTTTGAAATATCTTTTTTTGGAATCCCCATAATATAGTATTGGGAATATTGGTTGAAACTATGGATTCTTTAGAAATTATAAGAATAGAATAGGATGTAATGGGTTTTACTGTATATTTGATAGGTTGTATTATAGGAAATTTTAGAATGTTTGTGAAATATTAGTAATAAAACATTTAACCTAAATTGAGTTAGAACCGAAAGATGCTAGTAATAAAACCAATAGTCTCAGAAAATGAAGTTTGTATTTTTGGTAGAGTATAGTGTAAGAATTTTAAAATTAATGGTTAAAGTAACGCCTACAAAGTCCCTGTAATTTTAAGAATATTCACTGAGCTCTAGGAATTTTAAATTGAGATTATTGGTAAAATTTGGAAATTTTTGGAAAATTTTTTTTAGTTAGGACAGATTAGGTTACCTGTGCCTGTATTTATATTATTTTTTCTGATACCAATTATGACTGAACTGAGATTACTGATTAAACTCTGAAATGATTTAGACTTTCATTAAGAGCAATCTCTGAACTCTGAATTCGATCTAGTATTGGAGAGGTTAGATAAAATTAACAAAAATATGGTAAGGTTAGTGATAATGTGAATATTAGAGTTTGTTCTGTGTATGTTGGGTAGAATAAGAATAAAATATTGAAAATGGTGAAATTGAAAAAAGCTATGTTGATAATTTTAAAAGTTCTATTTATACAGACTTATTTAAATCAAAACTCTGGTTCAGTTAGGGTGAACTGTCTACTTTAAGATTAGGTTCGGTTAGGTGACGTTAACCCTTTTTAAATCAGGATCCGTGCCGTAGTACTACGTGATGAACTCAGCTTACACAGATAAAACTGAACTGTGAAATTTTGGAATACGCGAGCCGTGTAAATACAATGGAATATCTGGGACAAGAGGACTGGGTTTTCGTACTATAAAATTTAAATCCATGAGAAGTGGCTCAGTGGGAAACTTGGTCAATCGCATTCTGAATTGAGGCTACCAGTCGACAGTCAGCGCCTGCGTAAGCTACAGCAAAGTTATCCACATAAAGTGATGACCAAATGTGCGATGGACGAATGGGAGTATGGGGAAAGCGAGGCGCCAACACGGACACATAACATAACATAAGGTAACATAAGAACATAACATAAGATACGTGAATGTCTGTCGGACAAGAAAGCAGCATGGAAGGCGGACGCATAAGGAGTGGGTTTGGGATAAAATGGTATACCTCCAAGTGGTGTCATATGCCTTCTCAAGATGAAAAATGGCTGCTAAGGCAGAGCGTTTGTTAGCAAAGGCATTTTGCACATACGTATCTACGCGAGTGGAGCAAGGGGTCCAAAGAAGAGCGGCCCTTGCGAGGACTATTGTGAGTTTCCGAATACCATATCAAACGTCTATTCACCAATCATTCCATCACCTTACAGACTACACTGGTCAGAGCAATGGGACGATAGTGAGAGGTATCAATCAATCAATCAAGTTTATTCTTTATAAGGATTACAATGCGGAGTTTACAGATTTTGGATATTTTGTGGTTTACATGTTTTAAAATACTAATTACAGAGGGGACCACTAGGACACTTAGCATGGCTAAGCATTTCGGGCAGACTTAGATTAATTCAAGCCACGAGGTGCCTGGCTTAGGAAATGGTAGGACAATGGCGGATTTCCATTGTTGAGGGAGAACCCCTCGTATCCAAATAAGCTTGAAAAGACGCAAAAGAACTGTAAGGGCTGTAGAATGCAGATGTTGTAGCATTCTAATATGAATATCATCAGGCCCACCTGCCGATGAGTGGCAGGCGGAAAGCGTAGACTGTAGCTCTAGGAGAGTGAAAGGTATATTACACAGCTCCATTCCATTTGAGGAGAAATCAAAGGGCAATTGCTCCTTGGTAGACTCAGAAGCAAGAAAGGAGGGACAAAGGTGAAACCCTTGAAAGACACGGACAAGATAGTTTCCGATTTCCGTGGCAACCTCAAGGGCTTCAGCAACACTAACACCAGCAACCCGCAAAACGGGAGCTGGGTCCAAAGTGTATTTCCCACACAACTTCCGTACATTCTTCCAAACCGCACACATAGGGGAAGCCGAGGTAATAGTAGACACGTAGTCTTGCCAACAAGTGCGTTTAGAATCGTGTATGACGCGGCGAGCGACTGCCCGCTTGAAATCCAAAAGACGATCTGAGGTCCGATTATATCGATAACGGCCCCACGCAGCACGTTTCCAATACACTGTACGGGCACACGCTGGAGCCCACCAAGGCACGCATGTCTGAGAATGCCTGCCTGAGGTTTGAGGAATAGAACGTGACGCTGTAGTCAAAACTAAGGTCGAAAACTGGTCAACAGAAAATGGCGGTAAGATCAGAGTATAAGCCCCAATTCGCTCTTCCAAACTGCCAACGGGGGCTACGAGGCGGTCGGGAATACGTAGTAGAAGTAAGAAGAATATGAAAATGATGACATGCAAATCTGGGAGAACAGACCAAGCGTAATCAAATGCAAATGATGAGGAGCAGCTAGAAAGATCAATGCAAGAGAGAAACTGAGGGCGAGAGTCAAAATGGGTGGGAGCACCCGTATTTAAAACATGAAGAGAACGAGAAGTGAGAAGAATCTCCAACTGATCACCACGAGAGTCACAGTGGGACACTCCCCAAAAGATGACGGTGAACATTAAAATCACCTAACACCAAGATGGGCAGCGCAGAGAAGAGATCAAGAAAGCAATAACCGAGATACAAAATGCATGGGAAGGGGATATAGAGAGCAAACTGTATGTCATTTGTGAGATAAATATGGGCAGCAGTATAATGCAGGATAGAAAGAACAAAGACCTGTTGATATGGTATACCAACGCACACAAGTAGTGCACTCTCATAAGAACATAAGAACATAAGAAAGGAGGAACACTGCAGGAGGCCTGCTGGCCCATACTAGGCAAGTCCTTTACAATTCATCCCACTAACAAAACATTTGCCCAACCCAATTTTCAATGCCACCCAAGAAATAAGCTCTGATGTGAAAGTCCCACTCAAATCCAACCCCTCCCACTCATGTACTTATCCAGCCTAGATTTGAAACTACCCAAAGTCCCAGCCTCAATAACCCAACTAGGTAGACTGTTCCACTCATCAACTACCCTATTTCCAAACCAATACTTTCCTATGTCCTTTCTAAATCTAAACTTATCTAATTTAAATCCATTACTGCGGGTTCTCTCTTGGAGAGACATCCTCAAGACCTTATTAATATCCCCTTTATTAATACCTATCTTCCACTTATACACTTCGATCAGGTCTCCCCTCATTCTCCGTCTAACAAGTGAATGTAACTTAAGAGTCTTCAATCTTTCTTCTAAGGAAGATTTCTAATGCTATGTATTAATTTAGTCATCCTACGCTGAATGTTTTCTAACGAATTTATGTCCATTTTGTAATACGGATCAGAAGAATGCAAAAGCACACAGCCCGAAACGGGACGAATAATGGCTGAACGAATTTTGGGCTCTTGTAACCCGACACATACTGTAGGAAACTGGGAGAGCAACACCTGTAGTTTTCCCCGGTTATCCCTGAGGCCACGAATATTCCATTGTAAATAAATCATTATTCACAAAGACAGTTATGCCAATAATAAGAAGCGATAAAATCTATGGGCTATTAGGGAAAGTGAAGTCAATGTCTGGAGGCAACAGAAAGCGTATAAGCAAGGTGGAATCAGAATTCTCTGAAGGAAAAGATTGCGAGGAACGTGAAAAATTTAGAAGGGGTAGAAGGAGGCGCGCTGGAGTCCATCGAGGGTTTCGTCTCCCCAATATAGTGGGAGTGTCAAGCGTCTCAGCAGATAAGGAAGACGCCAATACGATGATTTCAGAGACAGGTGAGGTTGAGCAAGTAGAGATCGAGGAGACTATGGAGGGAACCAAAGAGGACTGAGAGGGGAGGGGAGTATGAACCTGGAGAGATGCACTGGAGGGGACAGAAGAATCCTGTGGTGGAACAGGAGAGGAAGGAGGTTGGTAGGTAATTGAGGAAGAAGTCTGGGGGGGAACACTAGAAGAGGGGACCACACAAGGGGAGGTGAACCTCCACCTCCATGTGAGAATTACAAAGGGGATGAGAACTAGACATCGAGGCTGAAAAGGAAAACTACTGGGAAATTGTAAGCACTGGAGGAATGCGAAGAGGCTTGGGCGTAAGATGACAGTGTGTGAGGCCTTGCAGACTGAGAAACTAGGGGGCGAGAAGAAGTAGAGGTAAGAGTAAGGAGGTGGGGGTTTCAGAGGGTAAAACTGCAAAAGAATTAGAGACGGGGGTGACCCCGGAAGACGTGACACAGGCGGAGCTGGTAAGTGTGGGGACTGCCAAGGTTGGAGGTCTCCTAGCTACTCGTGAATAAGGGATACAAATAAGATTTCCCTGAAGGCAGAGCCGAGAGACAGCCATAGCATAAGTATTTCTCGTTCATTACTATAGACGTGACAACGGTGGGGAAAAGAAGGATGAGGTTCATTACAATTGAGACAAGAGGGAGGAAGACTGCAAGATGTATCAGCATGATCTGCGGCACCGCACACTGGGAACTCTGTCGCAGATCTGCAGTATTTAGAGGGGTGTCCAAAGTGCAAGCAATTTCGACACTGCTTGGGAGTAGGGACCACTTTACAGACCTTTAGGCAATGGCCCGCGATATAAACTATAAACGGATGACGGGAGTTCACAGCAGTTGAAGGTTAATGGGCAATGTTACTGGGAAAGTGCCTCTATCACTTTGAGAATAGGAATTTTCTGAAGGGCTATTTGCTCCGAAATATCACTGCAAGACAGAAAATCAATCTGTACAACGGTACACGGTAAAACCACCGTACCACTGCAAGAATTGAGAGAAGCATGCTTATGAATTGTGATTGGAATGTTATCAATGGAAGTAATATGGGTAAGATCGTGAGCTTGTTCTGCATTCTGAACTGTAACGATACACGTACCACTTCAAAGAGCGTGAAAGGATATATTTTGGCCAACATGTTGTAAAAGAGCTTTACCAATACTATGGCCAGAAAGATAATCAGTTGGAGATGTCGGTTGTAGGGAAAAGAATTTAGTTCACTGCATACTTGTAAACATGGTGCATGAAGGAAGTGGGTGTCACATAGGTTGTTCTTGGGTAGAATGAGTAGACATCGAAGAACCAATGTCAGTAGATGGTCTTGAACATTTAGGAGTAGTACCACGGGCAGCCCGACCTACGGTACGTGGGTGATCTGTAAACCATTGCAAATATTTGGGGAAGCTGGACGCATAGTTAAAGGCATGCAAGAGGCAAAGGCACTAACAGAAATTGGCGGAGTACCAGCACCTGGAGCAGGTGATGAAGCATCACCAGCAGAAGGTACAGGGGTATGGGAAAAGTCTAGAGAATGGTCCTATAATGAAGCAGGGTCAGAACAGGATACGGGAACAGAAAGGGGCCTGGGAAGAGGAGGGCTATCATGGAATGAATACTCCATGATAGTGGTACTTCTTTCTTATTAAAAAAAAGGATAAGAAAAAAAAAGAAAAAAGGAAGAGGGACAGCGAAGGGACAGTCCCTAGAAGGCATGAAAGGGCCTTAAGTTACTCCCCTCATCCGAGAGGACCTCGAGCCCGCAAAAAGTGCAGATGCAGCGTGGATCCCGTGCCATACCCTACCCTTCACGCCAGCAAACCAGCGCTCTGGGATAGCAACCTCACATCTACATACCTCCTTCAGCTGTCACCTCCCAGAACCGATAGGTAGCCTCTGAAGATACACCCATCATCTGCAGGACACCTGCCCACTTTTCGGAAATCTGGGAAGGGAGCAGGGCCCTCCAGACAATCGAGATCCCACGGCAAACTACACCGCACCCGAGGAACCTCATGGACGAGATGACCCCGGCATACTTCCCCCTACCTAGATACTGTAATGCCAGAGGGGAGGACCCTAGAAACTAGAAACGGGATGGGGAAAGGGAAGGGGGCGTTGGGAGGGGGGAGAAAAAGGAAAAAAAGAATGGGGAGGATGGAATAGGGAAGGGAGGTTTGGTGGGTAATTAGATTCGGTCTGAGAAATAAGATCAAAAGGTCCAATTCCTCAGACCAATAGCCTCTTCACTACTACAAGGAGCCCCCCTTGAAGATAAACAAATCACACCATACGTCAAATACACATTCACAAATGCGCTGATATTGTTTATACACCTATTACAATATTGCACAAGAGTAAAGCTTCTATTTATTGGTGTGAATAAAAATTCACTGTGTTAATAAAAAATCCAAATGGAATTCATATGTAAAGTCTGGAAAGGTAACTAATGAACAAGGAAACTGATATTTTAGTGCCGGAATGCCTACATTGTTTATTCTGGATCTTATTTTGAAAATGGAATATTCTCAAATTTGAGTGAAATCTGGCAAATTACCAATTTTTGATCACTTTATTGGATAATTTAATAGTTCATTGGCCGGTTTCTTTGCTCAGTCGATTAAATAGAAGGCATAATAACGATATAGCTAGGAATTCATTTGACTGGAACAATATAACTGGCCTAAAATATTAGTCAAAATGGGCAAAATCGTCGATGCGTAAATATCACTGACACAGCAAAATTCGCGGACCCTATGGACGAGTTTGAGATAGGGGGTCTGACCCTGAAGGGACTCGACTAATATGGGGCCAATAGCTAGTGTCCAGTTGATGATTTGTCCCACTTTAGCGTAAGAGATTTTTACTCCAGCGGGGATATGTATCTGGTAATGTCTTAGCCTCAGTAGCAAGAGGGAAAAGTTGTTGCCAAAATTTTGGGAGATTGCATATTATCTATACAAGTGTCAAAGAACTCCGATATTGGCAATTGGGTGAATCTGTAAAACAGCATTTATTTAACATCTTTGAAACAGTGGGATGGACTGTTCAAGATTGATGGATATTTAAAAGAAAATTGGGGAGATATTGACAAATCTGCGAGGAAATGGCCGGATGATCAGTTTATATTCTAAAAGAAAATATAAATAATCAGTTGATTTATACCTTACGATTTATACTTTATATAAAACACGAAATATAAATCACGAGGTATAAATCACGAGATATAAATCACGATATAGAAATCATGAGATATAAATCATGATATAAATCATGAGATATAAATCATGAGAGATAAATCATGAGATATAAATCATGAGATATAAATCATAAGATATTACTCATGAGATATTAATCCTATGACTTACTTTTCATGATTTACATTTTTAAAACCGTTGGTACATTACTCGAACGTTGTAAAATACATTATGCTCATTGAAGAAAAATACTCCCGGAATTTGAACTATTTAAGCATTATCTAAAAGCAATAGAAAAATGCAGTGTTGAAGAGTATTATATTAAAAAAGAATTTAATAATATAGTGGGGTTATACTTGAGTGGGTTAGTGTAAATAGCAATGTTTAAGTTTTTTTGCCATTTCTGCAGGTATATATTAGTATATCTCGGATGAAGGTATTTAGTTTATAGAAGGGGTAATGGATATACAGAATATCTATGCAGTGAAAGGCCGTATATGACGTAGATATAGAACTTCAGAGATAGACTTCTGCAGTGAAAGTTATAATAGTGTTACACTCTGGACTCTGGTTGAGGATGATGAAGGCAATATGGAGCATTGTGCTTGTTCGTGTCATGATTATTTAGTACAATGTAAAATGGAAAATAATAAAGGGAGAAATAACAGCGTTACACTGTTACAGTTTCTTAATGAATGGTATCACACATACAGCTGTAGAAATATGAAGGGAATATATGACAGATGCAAAACCAGAAATGAAGAAAATTCGTTTTATACAGGTATGTATGCAAATTTTAAAGAAACAGTGAGCAAAAACCGTAATTTAACATTTTTAATGTTATTAGAGAGGTCATTAAAGTGTGAATTTGTGTGCTCTTAGAGAGATTAAAAATGATGTGGAGAAAATTTCTCCAGGAGGGGGGTATCAGCCCCCTTCAGCCCAATTCAGCCCTGATGGGCCCAGCTCTCTCAGAAGGGGCAAACATCTTGTTTACTGCTACAGCAAATAATTGATCCCAGATGCAGTACGAGTATGCGACGTGGTCAAGTGACCGACGCTCCTTGAAGTCCAGTGTTGCAAAGTGTAATTTAATAAAAGACAGTCCATCTCTTACCTTAGCAGGACAATTAAGGAAAATCCTGCTCCCACTTTATTACCATGGTAAAGATAGTGTACATTGTTGTCTATGCTTAAGACAGCAAGAATCAAACATTCTGCTTTGCTTCATGGAGGAAGTGGCAAAAAGTACTAGGTCAGCTTTTCCTTTTTGTGCGAGGGGCAGTGACGGTGTAGGAGGCTGTGGCGTCTTCAGATTACTTTTGACTCTACTGAGATTCACACTGACGCCAGGATAACCAACAAAGAACGATCTGTGCGTTAGTGTGAACAAAGTCTCACACAAAACACGATAAACACTTACAGAGAAGTGTGATCAACTTCTTAGTGATATTGTGTGAACAATTATTGATGAACAGTGTAACAACGAGTGTTGCGATTCAACAGTGTAGTGCGACATTCTTGAAAGAACATTCTTCAATCAACTCATCAGATATCCGGGCGTAACTATGGGTCAGATACATATACCCAGGTAAGTGTTCTAACTCGTGATGTACTACTATTGACTGCACAGTTGAGTCGAAGTTACGAGTTAGCCACTTATCATAAACCCCGGTGATAAGCGGACTTTTGAATCCACACAAATAAGTTTGTCAGCAATTAGTGAATGAAATATGCTGACATAACACACCCTAGGGGTAATTTATAATCTTACAAAATATAATTAATTTCAGCCCTTTGAGAAATGATCAAGACAACTACTCAAGACCTCGTCTGCAGGGGCGGCTGTGTAGACGATTTGCTGTCTTTTATCAGCTAAGTATTCCCTATATTTAATATCTTAGCTGGTATCCCATTTCTCAACAAATGATAAAAATTGTGATTTGTTGATTCTGATAAAAAAGTGCAAACTGTGAAACATCTTGGTATGTATAGATAAGTTAGCAATCTTCTTGAGAAGACATCTTTTGAGGGGGAAGAGGACAATTATTTCTCGGAGGAGATCTTAAACAGTTTGAGAAAAAGTGATACAGTTTTGTAGTGGAACATGTAGTCAACAGGATTTTGATATGCTTTTGTTTCATAAAAGGTATAATGAACTTTCTTGGAATTATATATTGAAAATGTTTATTTCCTATGACGAAAACAAAGATTCCGTTCTGGGTGAGTGAAACAAATGAATGAATGGCTGCATATTGATTCAAAATTTATATGATCGAGGGTCACTTATTTATTGTGGACCTTTATCTGGTTGGTTCAATTTTTTCTTCTTGCAACTTTTCATTTTTCTCTCATAACACACAGCTTCATCCCACTGTTTTCAAATTGCAATAAATTGCAATAACTTCAAGTTATTGCCCAGAAACCAATTTGATTACTAAATTTTCCATATCAGAACTGAAAATACGTCTTAATATAAGGCGATACTTCGCTTGAGGAGAGTATAACAACACTCAAAGTTTAAAGTCGACCAGAAGAGGCATTACACAGAATCCAGCAAAATACGAAACCTCACAGCCTAAAGCCAATAATTTGACGTTTTTAACAAAAATTTATTTTAATAGGGCGAACGTGTTAAAGATATTTATTTAGTGTCTGTAAAACGGGAAGTATTCACATTCGATCCAAAGATAGAAAGGATAAGTCCAGCTTCTTGGATCAAGATCCCATCGTCAGCATCAAAGCAAAATACAATAATAAAAATTTGAGACTATACCATTTAGACACTGAAAAGGGAAAAATAGCACCAAAACTTCATAAACAAAAACTTTCTACTTAGGATACACAATTTTGGAAAATTTGATGCTAAATTGGAAGAGGTTTTCTTCAGGGAAGCCATGTGTCCGCAGGGCAGCCATGTGTCCGCAGGGCAGACATGTGTCCGCAGGGCAGCCATGTGTCCGCAGGGCAGCCATGTGTCCGCAGGGCAGTCATGTGTCCGCAGGGCAGCCATGTGTCCGCAGGGCAGCCATGTGTCCGCAGGGCAGTCATGTGTCCGCAGGGCAGCCATGTGTCCGCAGGGCAGCCATGTGTCCGCAGGGTCGCCATGTGTCCGCAGGGCCGCCATGTGTCCGCAGGGCAGCCATGTGTCCGCAGGGCAGCCATGTGTCCGCAGGGCCGCCATGTGTCCGCAGGGCAGCCATGTGTCCGCAGGGCCGCCATGTGTCTGCAGGGCCGCCATGTATCTGCAGGGCCGCCATGTGTCCGCAGGGTAGCCATGTGTCCGCAGGGCAGCCATGTGTCCGCAGGGCATCCATGTGTCCGCAGGGCCGCCATGTGTCTGCAGGGCCGCCATGTGTCCTCAGGGCACCCATGTATCCGCAGGGCCGCCATGTGTCCGCAGGGCAGCCATGTGTCCGCAGGGCAGCCATGTGTCCGCAGGGCATCCATGTGTCCGCAGGGCAGCCATGTGTCCGCAGGGCAGTCATGTGTCCGCAGGGCAGCCATGTGTCCGCAGGGCAGCCATGTGTCCGCAGGGCAGCCATGTGTCCGCAGGGCAGCCATGTGTCCGCAGGGCAGCCATGTGTCCGCAGGGCAGCCATGTGTCCGCAGGACGCCATGGTCGCAGGTGCATTGTCCGCAGGGTAGCCATGTGTCCGCAGGGCAGCCATGTGTCCGCAGGGCAGCCATGTGTCCGCAGGGCCGCCATGGTGTCCGCAGGGCAGCCATGTGTCCGCAGGGGTAGCCATGTGTCCGCAGGTGCCATGTGTCCGCAGGGCAGCCATGTGTCCGCAGGGCAGCCATGTGTCCGCAGGGCAGCATGTCCGCAGGGTCATGGTCCGCAGGGCAGCCATGTGTCCGCAGGGCAGCCATGTGTCCAGGGCAGTCATTGTCCGCAGGGAGCATGTGTCCGCAGGCAGCCAGTGTCCGCAAGGTAGCATGTGTCGCAGGGCCGCCATGTGCCGAAGTGCGCCATGAGTCCGCAGGGCCGCAATGTTCCGCAGGGTAGCCATGTGTCCGAGTGTAGCCATGTTGTCCAGGTGCCATTTGTCCGCAGGGCCAGCAATGTTCCCAGGGCAGTCCATGTGCCGATTCAGGGAGCCTGTGTCCGAGGCACCATGTGTCCGCAGGGCAGCCATATGTCCCAGGGCCGCCATGTGCCGCAGGCGCCATGGTCCAGCAGGGTACATGTGTCCCAGGGTAGCCAAGTGCCGCAGGGTACCATGTGTCCGCAGGTAGCCATGTGTCCGCAGGGCAGCCATGTTCCGCAGGGTAGCCATGTGTCCGCATGGTAGCATGTGTCGCATGGCAGCATGTGTCCGTAGGGCAGCCATGTGTCCGCAGGGTAGCCATGTGTCCGCAGGTAGCCATGTGTCCGTAGGCAGCCATGTGTCCGCAGGGCATCATGTGTCGCAGGGCAGCCATGTGTCCGCAGGGCAGCCATGTGTCCGCAGGGTAGCCATGTGTCCGCAGGGCCGCCATGTGTCCGCAGCGCCGCCATGTGTCCGCAGGGCAGCCATGTGTCCGCAGGGCAGTCATGTGTCCGCAGGGCAGCCATGTGTCCGCAGGGCAGTCATGTGTCCGCAGGGCAGCCATGTGTCCGCAGGGCAGCCATGTGTCCGCAGGGCAGCCATGTGTCCGCAGGGCAGCCATGTGTCCGCAGGGCCGCCATGTGTCCGCAGGGCAGCCATGTGTCCGCAGGGCAGCCATGCAAGCAAACAATCCCGGTAACCTTGTTCTTGATACAGTTGCAAAATAACAAAAAAGGCACAATACCGTGACTGGAACAATACACAAATAACGCGCACATAGAAGAGAGGAGCTTACGATGACGCTTCGGTCCGACTTGGACCGAAACGTCGTCGTAAGCTCCTCTCGTCTATGTGCAGTTGCAAAATATTTGAAGGTGATCGAACGAATTATCGTTCAGTTATAAATGAAAATTTGGGAAAAACACTTTAAAGAGAATGTTCAGAGAAAAAGAAAACTCACTACTTGTTAAATTTAAAAATGACAAAGCGAATTTAATTTTTTGTCAGATGTCTTCTCATTTATATCCTATTACAAATTATCAATAATTCAATAAAAAAGTATTAGATTTTGATATTTCATGAAAATTCTATTTTTAAAATTCTTTTTAAATAATTAACAATCGCCTAGGCAAACCTCAATATAAAAATCTTTCAATTTAGCACACACATACACACACACACACACACCAATGTTTATGGTTAGAAACCAAACAGAAGAATTTTCTAGTTATCACATGGAAACTAGTAATACATACACGGGGGAGCGCTACACCTATAGGAATCTGAAAGCTGCGGGGAAAATGGGATTCATTCCGGTTTGTCCTAAGGGGAGCACAGGTCCAATTCCTTGGATCAAAAGATTAATGCCGTTCACAATTTTGATTTATCGAGAGGAAAACGCTAAAGTTGAAGGCATCATATAGCTTCTATGGAATGGGAGGTAATTAGTTTAGATGGAAGCAAAGGGCGGTAACCCTTAACAGTATCAAGGCAAATTCGACCTTCATGAATCATTCCATTTATGTTATGCGAAGCATTATTATTTCAAGTTTAAAATAGCACAATGGCACCTTCGTTTATTAGTTATCCCTGAAAGGGAACCTTTAAGTCTACCATACAAATGACTTGGTGTACTGAACTGTCTTATTACCTTGTAATTCTTAAATTTTCTCTAGTTTCCATGTACCTAATTAAAGGAACTATGTATGATATCTGGTAACCCTTAAGTAATATGCTTTCTCTCATCCATATTCTGAATAAATACAGCAACGGGTCAAAAATTATTTCCACTCCCTTTCCACTGTTTTCGACAATTAAGTCTTAATTCGTCTGTTTTACCGTCTTTCATTCTATCCAGTACGTCACATATTTCTCCTTCATTCACCGTTGCCTCTTCTTTACTCCTACCAGATCTTTATTCCTCTCTAACCAATGTATGAAATCGCCAGCTCTCCAACATTTAAGAACACATTAAAATATTTTCTCCATCTAACAATTCCCATTTTTTTTATCCGTAAGGTTTATTTGCACATACAAACCTTACTGTCCTCTTCCGAGATGTTTCTTACTCTTAGCAAAATTTACTGATACGAAAATATGCTTTTCGGACCACTGAAGACCTCTAGAGCAACGAATCTCAACGTTTCCTTCATCATTAACCCCTCGGCTTGATGTATTTCTCCATTTACCACCATCCATACAAAAAATTATCGCCATCATAAAGTGACAGAAAACAAGGTGGTCAAAAAAAATAAATTATTCAGGTTTTACACAAAAAATAGCACACACATATTTACCCCTTGCCATGTAATTTTTTACCCCCAAGGGGTAAATTTACCTCTGGTTGAGAATCACTGCTCTAGAGCATCATTACCATATCTATATAAAATAATACATTACTACTCAGAATGAATATCAACCATCGTAAGATCAACATGAAAAATTGTGCTAGGTAATGAAAGAAACAATGGCTGCTCTGTAGAGTTTTGTCCTAAAGATGAGAAATTTCGTCAGCAGCACCTTGAAACTTGCTAAAATTAATTAAGAGTTGTTTGAACTTCATCTGAAAGCCTGGAGGCAATAATATGCTAATGTGTTTAATGTGGCTAGCCTGCTGGCCTTAGTAATTTTGACAGGTGCATGTGTGTGTGTACTCACTTGTATGTACTCATGTGTGTACTCTTGCTCATTCATTCCTATCTGTACTTAAATGTGTATACCCAGGTGTGTATATCCAAGCGAGATAAATAATCTGTATTCTCTCCTGCATATACTCATGTGTATAATCTGTGTTCTCTTCTTGTATGTACTTAAATGTGTATACTCATCAGGTGTGCAAATTCATCTGTAATAACTAATCTTTGTGTATTCACATGTATACTCGTTGGAGTTAACATGCCTCCATTTATTTATCTACGAGTTCCCAGTTCTATGTTCTTACCTATTCTGTATATACAACCATATGCTCACACCCTCTTATAAACTATTAGTTTTTATTGACAAGGAAATGGAAAACTATGGAGTCCATACAACACCTGTGCAGAGGCAGGGAGGGTAGTTAGAATTATTTATAGATCTTTATTGGAGACAATAATTCTATCCCACTGAAGGATCCTGTAATATATTGTGATTTAGCTCTTTGACGTTCCAATAACATTTGTGTTCTTAAAGATCAGAATCCAGGGAAGGGCAGACCTCTGCGCCTTTTCAAGCTTCCCTATGTGCTTGAGGAAGTGAGGGCTCTGTGATGGCTCTTCGAACTCCATATATACTCTTGCATATACCATGTACAAAATCAAAGGATTTTGTACATTGTTTACACCGAACGAGACATTTGGTATGAGGTCTTACCAAAGTCTGTCAGTTTTCTAATTCAGTTAACTAATTTCTTCTGAACTATTAAGATGCCACCGGCCTCCTAGTATTTCTGTCCTGTCCTGATTACCTTTTTCATCGAGTTTAATACATACTTTTTGTTTTGACAGTTTTTAGATCGTCCAGTAACTTCTTTCAGTCATCTCCTGCCTCTAACGTATAAACAGAAGAACACTGCATTTAGGAAAAGTGGCCAAAGCGAGACTGGTCCTACTCACGGTAGACAATGATAATAGCTGAAAAGTGGAAGACACTTATAGCACAGAAATCTTTAATACAACAATTTCCGCACCATAATTTAAATAAGCCAACCTTGGGAGTGATAATAACAGAGAATCTCACTTTCATCGATCATAACGATGTATCGAATCTACTAGGAAAATTATAGGATGGATAATGAGAACTTATGGGATGTCAAGCCAATGATTCTCTTCAAATCGCTTGTTCACTCTAGGATGGAGTACTGTTGTACACTAATGGCCCCTTTCAAGGCAGGCGAAACTGCAGACCTGGAAAACATACAAAAAAAAAAAAAACATTCACTTCACGTACAAGTACAATATAGCAGCCTCATTTACTGGGAATGGTTAAAATCACCTGACCTGTACTCCTTGAAACACAGGCGAGAAAGATGCATCATAACATACTCTTAGAAAATCCTAGAGGGACTAGCCCCAAAACTGCACACGGAAATCACTCCCTAGGAAAGCAAGAAAGACTCGGCAGGCAGTGCAACATTCCTCTCCTCCCAATGAAAAGCAGAAGTGCCATGAATACACTAAGAGAACACAAAAAGTGTCAGGAGCCCAAGACTGCTCAAGTGCTTCCCGACATACATAAGATGATTACCAATTGACCCTTGCCTGTCTTTAAGAGGAAGCTAGATAGGCACCTAAAGTCAGTACCTGACCTGTGGTTCGTAGGTCGGCTTGCACGCTGCCAACTGTAACAGCCGGGCTGATCAGACCCTGATTCACCGCGAGGCCTGGTCACGGACCGGGCCGCAGGGACTTTGACCCCCGGAACACCCTCAAGGTATACTCCAAGTATTGGGGGAAATGCTGTACCAAAGGGTTCTTTTATTAGTCTTCATTTTCGCTGCTCCTACTCTTCTGACCTTTCCTATTCACGCATTTCTCTAACCTATTTTCAAAGCTGTCCAAAATGCGTCTTCAATTATATATCAAAATCTGATAATTTTACCATCTCAATATTCTTTTTAATTATGTCTTTCTTCAATGAATCAATAATATTATTCCACTCATTTACAGTCTCTAAAATGAAGGCTATTCAGAGCACTCAGTTATCAGAAATTATTTAGGATTATTTCCCACATTGTTGTATGTCCTCATCTTGTAAACATAACAATATGTCTGCGGTTTTAGATTTCATTGCAAGTCTAAACAGCTGAACAACTTTAACGTGAACACACTATTGTAGTAGTTTACATTTCCGAACTTCTGAGTTCTAGGTTGCTGCGTAATTCTAGTTAAGTATCAGCGCATAGCATAACCCAATCTAGGAATTGTGCAGCTACGAAAAGTGCAAAATGTGACATATGTTTATAATGTAATTAAATAAACGCACTGATGTTATGTGAATCATAATAGTCATTCACAATTTACTACATGGAAATTGATGTCCAAGTTTCTTTAGTAAAATAGCATATTAGGACCTATACATCCAAAAATTTAAATCTTCTATTAAGGAACACTAACCTTCAAAGAGTAAGGCCCATCGATACCATGCCTGACCCTTCTAGGGTAGGGTAGGTGCCTGAGCCCGAGCCTTTAGCTCATAAGACTGTCATTCCCATTAGTCCCCTTGGGGCGGGGATGACAGACCAGAGAGGCCTAGCTTGTGGCTAGGCCTAGGGACAGTTGGTCCCAAAGATGAGGAGGTACTTGTGCCTCCTCCCATGGGAGACTTAGGTCTCAGACACTCCCTAAAGAGGGAGCCAAGGCCGGGCCACCACTTGGAAAAGGCCCGGGCAGGGAGAATACCGGCTAATCTTTAATAATAATAGAGTAAGGCCAAATTGAAAAAGCATACTCTATTTATCTCTGAGATCAACAGCCCAAAAGTTACAAGCACAAAGTTTGAAACCACTCAGAAGTTGCATTATAAAGTTATCGGCATTTATATTCTGCAGAAAATCATGCTAAGCATTCACAAATTATTATATCAAAGCAAATATTTGAATTTTCCAAATTATTTGATGAGAAATGAAGATTTACAACAACGCAACCTGAAATCAAGCAAGTTTTCTAAGTAATATTCAGCGGTTTTAATGATTAAAGCCAATTAGAAGAGAGATTCTCCACTTACATCATGGAAACCAGTTTTTTCTTAAAAATGGAAAATTAAAAGTAACAGCCCAAATTTAAAGGAATGCTTCCTTAGAAAAAACACCTCGTAACTGAAAGGGTGACGTCGACTAGAAGTTTCATTTTCCATTTATTGCAGAGAATCCAACAACTGCAAATATTTTTTGTATGTAAATCTGAGCGATTTGCACGGACACTACTTAAACCCCCTAAGATTTTCAGCCATTCCATAAGATTCGTCAGCCACTGAACATTTATGCCCTTTAGAAGAAGCGAACTCTAGTTATTATATGGAAATTATTTCAGCTGCTACTTCCGTATCTGGAGTGACAGATTGAAGAAAAGTGTCGGGTTCCTGACGAATTTTCTACAAAGGTTCTTAAAGAATGCAAAATGGAACTAATTGAACGATTGCCTAGCTTTATCTCATCAGAGAATATTTTGAGGAACTTTTAAATGTCGCGAAGAAAGGGAGGCGGTAATTTCATGCACTGGCCAGGGTGGTATACCATCTTTTAGGAGTGAAGAAGAGCAGGATGTGAGTGTGGGGGAGGTACGTGAGGCATTACGTAGAATGAAAGGGAGTAAAGCAGCTGGAACTGACGGGATCATGACAGAAATGTTAAAAGCAGGGAGGGATATATTGCTGGAGTGGCTGGTATTTTTGTTTAATAAATGTATGAAAGAGGGGAAGGTACCTAGGGATTGGCGGAGACCATGTATAGTCCTTTTATATAAAGGGAAGGGGGAAAAAAAAGATTGTAAAAATTATAGAGGAATAAGTTTACTGAGTATACCAGGAAAAGTGTACGGTAGGGCTATTATTGAAAGAATTAGAGGTAAGACAGAATGTAATAATTGCGGATGAGCAAGGAGGTTTTAGAGTGGGTAGGGGATGTGTAGATCAAGTGTTTACATTGAAGCATATATGTGAACAGTATTTAGATAAAGGTAAGGAAGTATTTATTGCATTTATGGGTTTAGAAAAGCCATATGATAGAGTGGATAGGGGAGCAATGTGGCAGATGTTGCAAGTGTATGGAATAGGTGGTAAGTTACTAAATGCTGTAAAGACTTTTTATGAGGATAGTGAGGCTAAGGTTAGGGTGTGTAGAAGAGAGGGAGACTATTTCCCAGTAAAAGTAGGTCTTAGACAGGGATGTGTAATGTCACCATGGTTGTTTAATATATTTATAGATGGGGTTGTAAAAGATGTAAATGCTAGGGTGTTCGGGAGAGGGGTAGGCTTAAATTATGAGGAATCAAATACAAAACGGGAAGTGACACAGCTACTTTTTGCTGATGATACTGTGCTTATGGGAGATTCTAAAAAAAAATGCAAAGGTTAGTGGACGAATTTGGGAGTGTGTATAAAGGTAGAAAGTTGAAAGTGAACATAGAAAAGATTAAGGTGATGAGGGTATCAAATGATTTAGATAAAGAAAAACTGGATGTCAAATTGGGGAGGAGGAGTATAGAAGAAGTGAATGTTTTCAGATATTTGGGAGTTGACGTGTCAGCGGATGGATTTGTGAAGGATGAGGTTAATCATAGAATTGATGAAGGAAAAAAGGTGAGTGGTACATTGAGATATTTGTGGAGACAAAAAAAATGTTATCTATGGAGGTAAAGAAGGAAATGTATGAAAGTACAGTAGTACCAACACTGTTATATGGGTGTGAAGCTTGGGTTGTAAATGCTGCAGCGAGGAGGCGGTTGGAGGCAGTGGAGATGTCCTGTCTAATGGCAATATATGGTGTAAATATTATGCAGAAAATTCGGATGTGGAAATTAGGAGGTGTGGAGTTAATAAAAGTATTAGTCAGTGGGCTGAAGAGGGGTTGTTGAGGTGGTTTGGTCATTTAGAGAGAATGAATCAAAGTAGAATGACATGGAGAGCGTATAAATCTGTAGAGGAAGGAAGGCGGGGTAGGGGTCGTTTTCGAAAAGGTTGGAAGGATGGGGTTAAGGAGGTTTTGTGGGCGAGGGGCTTGGACTTCCAGCAAGCGTGCGTGAGCGTGTTAGATACGAATGAATGGAGACAAATGGTATTTGGGACCTGACGAGCTGTTGGAGTGTTAGCAGGGTAATATTTAGTAAAGGGATCCAGGGAAACCGGTTATTTTATATAACCGGAATTGAGTCCTGGAAATGGGAAGTACAATGCCTGCACTTTGGGATATTGGCAGTTTGGAGGGATATATTGTGCATTTTTATATGTATATACTTCTAAACTGTTGTATTATGAGCACCTCTGCAAAAACAGTGATTATGTGTGAGTGAGGTGAAAGTGTTGAATGTTGATGAAAGTATTTTCTTTTGGGGGATTTTCTTTCTTTTTGGGTCACCCTGCCTCGTTAGGAGACGGCCGACTTGTTAAGAAAAAAAAATCTTTTCAAACAGGTGCAGTGTATGAGATGTGGAAGATGGCTAATGAAATTCCTATTTTTAAAGCAAAGGTTAAAACACTGCCATCAAATAACCATCCAATTAGTCTGACTTCAATTGTAAGGAAAATATTAGAGTAAACTGTAACTGACATTAGAAGAAGCCACCTGGAGAAACAGTTTGATTCATGAGACACCATAGATTCACGAGGGGATTTTGCTGTCTGACTAATTACTGACTTTCTTAAGAAAAGCATTTTAAACAGTTGATCATGATAAAAAATAAGATATTGTTTATTTGAACTTCAGTAAAGTTTTTGAGTACCATACAAAAGACTGTTAAAGAAAATAGCAACTAACGGTACTGAGGAAAAAATACTGTCATGGATCAAGGAATGGCTGACCAAAAGGAAGTAAAATCTGGGGTAAAATCTGAGTGGAGATCAATAACAAGTGGCGTTCCAGGAGGATCAGTTTTAGGCACAATGTTCATAATATACATTAACGACCTTGACGACGGAATAAGAAGCAAAATGAACAAAATCGCTGGGAGGTACAAAAATAGGCAGGATTATTGATTTAGAGGAAGATACGACTAAACTTCAGGGTAATTTGCACGATCCAAGACTATGAAGTCTAAGAATACGTAATAAGACACATTACTGGGATTAATATCCAGTAAGGACAAATTCACATTATGCTGCCCAGTTATCTCCATACTACTGAACAGATATAAATTCGAAGGAGAACATTAAAAGAAGAATGAGGAAAATTAATCTTATGCAAAAGGAATCTTCCATAGGAAGAAAGACAGGAATCCCTTAATCCACGTTCTCTGGTAAAGACGTAGAATGTGGGGAGACATGTCTGAAATGTTTAAGTGGAAATTAGGTACTTTCAAGACTGCAAATGGGAACTTAGTAGACGCTAACGAACCTGTTTCATGTAAAAATCCAAACTGGTGTTGTGATAGAGATGTGGAAAATGGCTATTGTAATTCGTATATCTAAATCCTGGCATATATCAAGGCCATCAATAAGCAAGTGCCAATAGCAGGCAAATTATTAGAATAAATTAGAGCCGATATTATTAGAAGCCTCCTTAATGAGCAGAATTTCGTTAATAAATCTCAGCACGGATTCACAAGAGGTCGTTCCTGCCTGACAAATTTACTAACTTTCTTTAATATAGCATTTAAGGCCTCAACACTTAAAACAAATACTCAATCCAGCACTTGGTGAGGTTTCAGAGAGGCTGCTGTCTGAACTCACCAAATATTCCAACCTGTGCCTGGCTGGCGGTGTCCCAGAGGCCATCAGACCCTTTTTCTTTGGTGCCTCATTGTGTGCCCTCCGGAAAAAGGATGGCGGAATCAGGCCCATTGCAGTGGGTAACACCCTTCAGCGCCTAGTCGCCAAGGCTGCAGTAAGAAGGGTGAGTCAAGAGGCTGCTGCAATGCTGAAACCAACTCAGCTCGGTTTCGGCGTTCAACAGGGCTGTGAAGCAGCTGCCCACGCAGCACGAGTATATATCAAAAACATGTCCAATGAAAAAGCCTTGGTCAAATTGGACTTTGCAAATGCTTTCAACTCAGTCAGAAGGGATGCTGCTCTCCAAGCAGTTTATAGAAACTTCATTTCCCTTTATCCCTTCATAGAATCGTGTTATAGTGTGACTTCCAAACTATTGTTTGGGGACCATGAAATTGACTCGTGTGAGGGCGTGCAACAGGGGGACCCTCTCGCCCCCTTTCTATTTTGTTTGGTCATCAAGGAAGTCACGGAGGCACTCTCCAGCGAGCTCAATATCTGGTTCCTGGACGACGGTAGCCTAGCTGGCAAAACAGAATCTCTCCTAAAGGACATCAGTAAAATTAAAGACATGGGAGAAAGCCTGGGCCTTTCTTTAAACCCCACCAAATGCGAAATAGTTTCTACCAATCAACAGATGATCCAGGATATTAGTGCCATTTTACCAGGAGCATGAGCCATTGATCCAGCCAATAGCACTCTCCTAGGTGCTCCTCTTGGGTCCAATGCCATCGATCTGATCCTAGGAAAAAAGAGTCTCAGACCTCCGGACGATGGAAAGCAGGATGAAAGACATTGACACACACGATGCCTTCTACCTACTCATCAGGTGCCTGTCAATCCAAAACTTACCTATTTTCTGAGATTCTCCCCAGCCTTCAGCAGTCCAAAACTCAAGGAATAGACTCTCTCCTGAAGGCCATGCTAGAGAGTGTATTGAATCTTTCCCTTGACGATGGACAGTGGTTGCAAGCCTCACTTCCAGTCAGGCTTGGAGGGCTAGGAGTACGCAGATCCTCCCAGATTGCTCTACCAGCTTTCCTATCCTCTTCCATAGCATCAAACGAGTTGATAAGACAAATTCTTCCTGACACCCTCAGTGACTCAGAAGGAATAGAAGACCCTAGCTATGCCAGTGCCATCACCGAATGGGAGACTCTTGCTGCTCGAGCACCAAACCCTAGTGCAGCACTGGTTCACAAACAGTCAAGCTGGGATGGCCCAATTGCTGAAAAGGTGCTTGCCAACATGCTCAGGGCTGCAACATCGGATAGGGAGATTGCCCGTCTCCAGGCTGTGAGTACACCTCACTCCGGGGATTTCCTCCAAACAGTTCCCATATCAGCAATGGGAACGCGACTCGACCCTAAGACCCTCCATATTGCAGTGGCTCTGTGCCTTGCTGCCCCAGTTCACACAGAATATATGTGTATTTGCGGCGAAGTGCAAGCAGACCAATACGGTCTACATGGTCTTAACTGTTCCAAAAACCAAGGGCTGGCATGCGGAGGTCAACGACATCATTAAGAGAACCCTTGCTACAGCTGGATGCCCTGCCGAGAGGGAGCCCCGATCACTAGCAGCCAACAATACCCACAACCCAGCAAACCGCCCTGACGGGATCACCATCTATCCTTGGAAGAATGGCAAGCTCTTAGCATAGGACTATACCTGTGTGTCCACACTGGCTGACACCTATATCCATCACAGTGTGGGGCGACAGGGAGGGGCTGCTGACCACAGGGAGGACTACAAGATCAGCAAGTACAGGGACATTAGCCAACAGTATCAATTTGTCCCAGTGGGATCAGAGACCTTGGGATCATGGGGAAAAAATGCCTCACGTTTCCTTAGAGAATTGGGTTCCAGACTCATCGACACCACCAGGGACCTAAGGGCAGCCACTTTCATGTTCCAGCGCCTCAGCGTCGCCATCCAGAGGGGAAATGCTTGTTGCATACTAGGCTCGCGTCCAGCCTCGGAGGAGCTGGAGGAAATTCATGATCTTTGATACATTGTGCCATTGTATTCATGTTTATGTTTTTTTCTGTAAATGTATTTTGTTTATCAATAAATGTTCACATAGAATATAAAATATATAGAGGGTGGTAGTAGAAGAACATATTCAAACAGCTCCGGGGAGAACCTTGAGTTTTCCCTGAGGTACGTTTATTGTCTTCTCTGAGGATGAGGGTCCCCATTCCAGCTATAGAGGTGGTACTTCCCTATATATATATATATATATATATATATATATATATATATATATATATATATATATATATATATAATTTTCACGTGCTTAGTAAACCCCTGCTCAACATACTTTAAGCTACAGTGTTCCCATCTACCATTAACTGCCACCAAGACTTTGGTTTATAACTTCATAATAGTATTCTGATCAGCTTTAAATTTATAACCCTGGTAAAGTGTCAGTAGGTGAAGATGCGTAAAACACTTGGCAATTGCTCTACTCAGTTTTATAAAACTGTTGGACTTGAACATTTTAAACCGGTGAAACCTCCTGCTGAGCCCTGTGGAAATGACATAGCAGCTTTATACACATCTGCATCCTGTAAGGTTAGATGTTCTTCGCCTGCTGCAATGTCAGGGAGGTCAATGTTGGTACTGGGAGCCCTGGCTGGATGTTTGTCCTTCAGAGCTTGCGCCGTGCTGACGTCCTTGGGAGCGATGGTATCCTCACTGGTTGTAAGTCTCAGAGCTCCAATAGTATTACCCTCTTTTTTTTTTGCTAATTTGGGCACTGATTTTTGAGGTATCGGGTGTCCTGTTGTTGGCATTTGCCCGGCTGGTGTTTGTCGCCCTAGGGGAGAGACGGACGAGGTTGTCATCCCTTGGGAATACATTTATTGCCCTAATAACATGTGTTGCTAGTGACTTGTCCCTCCTTGGTGGGACAGCCAAACAGGCATTGCCAAAAAGCAGCAAGTTGTGCCAGGATCTGTTGTTTGAAGGAGCATCGTTGACTTTCTTCAGAAGGTCAGTGAATTTGCTAGCAGCTTGAGGGCGAGCTGCTTTGGGGATGTGTGTCAGAGTCCTGGTGGATGTTAATTTGATTGCAGATTTGAGGTCCTCCGTAGAGGTGAAGTCACGGTAGCTGTCAGCCGTCTGCTGGGGGAGGCTGTTGGTTGTTCTCATTTGGAGCTCTCCTGGAGCCTAGACATCCATTGTGTGCACGGATGTTGCCAGATGTGGGATTGAGTGCACATTCCCTGTGGCACACCCGGCAGATGCCTCGTGAACTACAGCTTTGGCTCTGTCGTGAAGATTCCTGGGAACCCGCGACTACTTGTGACATTGCTGATATCGTGGGGGTGGGAGGGCGCCAGCTGTGGGGTGACGGGTGAAGGACAGAATGGATGCATGGGGGATGAGGTTCGGGGAGTAGCGAGCGGCGGAACTTGTAATTGGTGGGGCACTAAACGGCAACACCCTTGGTCAGGAAGTCAGTGGGCCTAGGCTGGGATGAGGGGAGGGGATCTGGGATAGGGGAGTGGGGAGGGAGTGGCCCTGTGTGTTCGCTCAAGACGCACATCACTGACTAACTTTTGCTAATTGTTATAGACTTATTGTTCCATTTACAAAAAACCTTCGCCATTTGGCACACTAATCACCATGCTCACACTATTAACCGAGGTGTTCTTCTGTTCACCATCCAATGACCGTGTCGTGGGCGGCCAATTCCTCCCCCAACCCACCCCACGACCCCGGCCGGTCACAGATGTAAACAAAACCTCCTCCACACCTCCACTACCAGGATCCCCTCACCACCGCTACTTCCCAAATCCCAACATGCACACTGCACTTTCACTGATACAGAAGCAATGGTCGGATGCAGAGGTTTGTCACAACTCTGTGATCTCCGGTGGATACTCACGATGATGTCTGCCGAAACTGGCCCGCGTAAACCATGTTGGCTCCTGGTTTACACAGAATGTATGGAGCACCACGCACTGGCTCCCTCCACGTAGTGTGTGTGTGTGTGTGTGTGTGTGTGTGTGAGTGTGTGTGTGTGTCTGTGTGTGTGTGTGTGTGTGTGTGTGTGTGTGTGTGTGTGTGTGTGTGTGCGTGTGTGTGTGTCTGTGTGTGTGTGTTAGTTACCATTTTGTCCCAGGCACATGTCGATTAGACACTAGGCCTGTTGTATTTGTGAGTGTGTGTGTGTGTGTGTGTGTGCGCTGTGTGTGTGTGTGTGTGTGTGTGTGTGTGTGTGTGTGTGTGTGTGTGTGTGTTAGTTGCCATTTTGTCCTAGGCACATGTCGATTAGACACTAGGCCTGTTGTATTTGCGAGTGTGTGTGTGTGTGTGTGTGTCTGTACTCACCTAATTGTGGTTGCAAGGGTCGAGACTCAGCTCCTGGCCCCGCCTCTTCACTGATTGCTACTAGGTCCTCTCCCTCTCTGCTTCCTGAGCTTTGTCATACCTCTTCTTAAAACTATGTATGTTTCCTGCCTCCACTACTTCACTTGCTAGGCTATTCCACTTCCTGACGACTCTATGACTGAAGAAATACTTCCTCACGTCCCTGTGACTCGTCTGAGTCTTCATCTTCCAGTTGTGACCCCTTGTTTCTGTGTCCCCTCTATGGTTGTATATGTGTGTGTGTGTGTGTGTGTGTGTGTGTGTGTGTGTGTGTGTGCGTGCGTGCGTGCGTGTGTGCATGTGTGTGTGTGTGTGTGTGTGTGTGTGTGTGTGTGTGTGTGTGTGTGTGTGTGTGTGTACTCACCTAGTTGTGCTCACCTAGTTGAGGTTGCGGGGGTCGAGTCCGAGCTCCTGGCCCCGCCTCTCACTGATCGCTACTAGGTCACTCTCTCTGAACCGTGAGCTTTATCATACCTCTGCTTAAAGCTATGTATGGATCCTGCCTTCACTACATCGCTTCCCAAACTATTCCACTTACTGACTACTCTGTGGCTGAAGAAATACTTCCTAACATCCATGTGATTCATCTGTGTCTTCAACTTCCAACTGTGTCCCCTTGTTACTGTGTCCAATCTCTGGAACATCCTGTCTTTGTCCACCTTGTCAATTCCTCTCAGTATTTTGCATGTCGTTATCATGTCCCCCCTATCTCTCCTGTCCTCCAGTGTCGTCAGGTTGATTTCCCTTAACCTCTCCTCATAGGACATACCTCTTAGCTCTGGGACTAGTCTTGTTGCAAACCTTTGCACTTTCTCTAGTTTCCTTAGCAGGAGTGTTAGAAATAAGATAGATGAGCTAAGATTAATTGCAAGTGCAGGAAACATAGATATTATTGCTATAACAGAGACCTGGCTCAATCTGAAAGATAGAGAGATGCCCTCTGAATGTCACATACAAGGCTATAAATTATTCCACACTGACAGGGTCAACAGGAAAGGTGGTGGAGTAGCGATGTATGTCAGAGACAATTTAAATTGTTGTGTTAGACAAGATATTAAATTAGAAGCGTCAGCCACTGAATCTGTTTGGTTACAGCTTCTCGACGGCCGAGAAAAAAACTAATTTTGGGTGTGATTTACAGGGCCCCAAATCTTGATAGGGAGTGCAGTAAACTTCTATGGGACGAAATTCGTAAGGCATCTACATACGAAAATGTTGTGCTAATGGGAGATTTCAACTATAGACAGATTGACTGGAGCAATTTTGACAGGAAATTTAGAGTCGGGTGACTTTCTTGATACGATCCAAGATTGTTTTTTAAAACAGTTTGTGACAGAGCCAACTAGGGGAAATAACCTCCTTGACTTGGTTCTTGCCAGTAGGGAAACACTAATTAATAATCTTGAGGTTAATGATGAACTTGGGAGAGTGATCACAAATCACTCAGTTTTAATATATCATGGAATTCCCCTAATAATGGCAATCAAGTCTCCGTCCCTGACTTTCGCTTGGCTGATTTCATAGGACTGAAAAATTACTTAGGTGGGCTGAACTGGAATGACCTGACTAAGGGTCAGGTAGGTGGTGATGGTTGCCGATATGATGCTTTCCAGGGCATAGTTCTAGCTGCTCAGTCAAATTATGTTCCAAATAGGGAAATCAGATCAAACAAAAATGATCCTAAATGGATGAACAATAGATTAAAATATCTGATTGGTCAAAAGAGAGGCATATATAGGCAAATCAAAAGAGGAGAGGGGCAATTAAGAAATCGATATATTCAGTTAAAGAGAGAAATAAAAAAGGGAATTAGAAAAGCAAAAAGAGATTATGAGGTTAAAGTTGCAAGAGAATCGAAGACTAACCCAAAAGGATTCTTTCAGGTATACAGAAGTAAGATCAGGGACAAGATAGGCCCACTCAAAAGTTCCTCGGGTCAGCTCACTGACAGTGATAAGGAAATGTGTAGAATTTTTAACACAAAACTTCCTCTCAGTTTTTACACAGGAGGATACCAGCGATATTCCAGTAATGATAAATTATGTAGAACAGGACGATAATAAACTGTGCACTATTAGGGTCACAAGGGACATGGTCCTTAGGCAAATAGATAAATTAAAACCTAACAAATCCCCAGGCCCTGATGAATTGTATGCAAGGGTTCTAAAGGAATGTAAAGAGGAGCTTAGCACACCTTTGGCTAATCTTTTCAACATATCACTACAAACTGGCATGGTGCCAGATAAGTGGAAAATGGCAAATGTGATACCTATTTTCAAAACAGGTGACAGGTCCTTAGCTTCGAACTATAGACCAATAAGCCTAACCTCCATAGTGGGAAAATTTATGGAATCAATAATTGCCGAGGCAGTTCGTAGCCACCTTGAAAAGCATAAATTAATCAACGAATCTCAGCATGGTTTTACAAAGGGGCATTCCTGCCTTACGAATTTATTAACTTTTTTCACTAAGGTATTTGAGGAGGTAGATCATGGTAATGAATATGATATTGTGTATATGGACTTCAGTAAGGCTTTTGACAGGGTCCCACATCAGAGACTATTGAGGAAAATTAAAGCACATGGAATAGGAGGAGAAATTTTTTCCTGGATAGAGGCATGGTTGACAAATAGGCAGCAGAGAGTTTGCATAAATGGGGAGAAATCAGAGTGGGGTAGCGTCACGAGCGGTGTTCCACAGGGGTCAGTGTTGGGCCCCCTGCTGTTCACAATCTACATAAACGACATAGATGAGGGCATAAAGAGCGACATCGGCAAGTTTGCCGATGACACCAAAATAGGCCGTCGAATTCATTCTGACGAGGACATTCGAGCACTCCAGGAAGATTTGAATAGACTGATGGAGTGGTCGGAGAAGTGGCAGATGCAGTTTAATATAGACAAATGCAAAGTTCTAAATGTTGGACAGGACAATAACCATGCCACATATAAACTAAATAAAAGTAGATCTTAATATTACGGATTGCGAAAAAGATTTAGGAGTTCTGGTTAGCAGTAATCTGAAACCAAGACAACAGTGCATAAGTGTTCGCAATAAAGCTAATAGAATCCTTGGCTTCATATCAAGAAGCATAAATAATAGGAGTCCTCAGGTTGTTCTTCAACTCTATACATCCTTGGTTAGGCCTCATTTAGATTATGCTGCACAGTTTTGGTCACCGTATACAGAATGGATATAAATTCTCTGGAAAATGTACAAAGGAGGATGACAAAGATGATCCCATGTATCAGAAACCTTCCCTATGAGGATAGACTGAGGGCCCTGAAACTGCACTCTCTAGAAAGACGTAGAATTAGGGGGGATATGATTGAGGTGTATAAGTGGAAGTCAGGAATAAATAAAGGGGATGTAAATAGTGTGCTGAAAATATCTAGCCTAGACAGGACTCGCAGCAATGGTTTAAGTTGGAAAAATTCAGATTCAGGAAGGATATAGGAAAGTACTGGTTTGGTAATAGAGTTGTGGATGAGTGGAACAAACTCCCAAGTACCGTTATAGAGGCCAGAACGTTGTGTAGCTTTAAAAATAGGTTGGATAAATACATGAGTAGATGTGGGTGGGTGTGAGTTAGACCTGATAGCTTGTGCTAACAGGTCGGTTGCCGTGTTCTCCCTTAAGTCAATGTGACCTGACCTGTCTAGGTTGGGTGCATTGGCTTAAGCCGGTAGGAGACTTGGACCTGCCTCGCATGGGCCAGTAGGCCTTCTGCAGTGTTCCTTCGTTCTTATGTTCTTATGTTCTTATGTTCTTACGTGCGTGTGTGTGTGTGTGTGTGTGTGTGTGTGTGTGTGTGTGTGTGTGTCTCGTGCCGAATAGGTAAAACTTGCCATTTTGGCTTAAATAGCAACGCTCTTCTTCCCGAATAAGGTAAGCGAAAATTGATGTATGCAATAAAGTCCCAAAAATCATTCAGAACCTAACGAAAAAAGAATATTTCACTGTGCTTGTTTATTAAATTACTGTAAGCTTATCTAAAATATATTTAGCTGGACTAGGCTACGTTAAACTAAGTTTTGTTATGATAACGTTAGGCAAGTTTCTAAGTTTTTTTGGGTACAAAATTATTAATTTTTACATTAACATAAGTGAAAAAATATATCTATCGCTACAAACTGGCATAGTGCCTAATAAGTGGAAAATGGCAGATGTAATACCTATATACAAGGCAGGTGACAGGTCCTTGGCTTCGAACTATAGACCAATAAGCCTTACCTCCATAGTGGGAAAATTTATGGAATCAATAATTGCCGAAGCAATTCGTAGCCATCTTGACAGGCACAGATTGATTAATGAATCTCAACACGGTTTTACAAAGGGGCGTTCCTGTCTTACGAATTTACTAACTTTTTTCACTAAGGTGTTTGAGGAGGAAGATCATGGTAATGAATATGACATTGTGTATATGGGCTTCAGTAAGGCTTTCGATAGAGTTCCACACCAGAGGCTTTTGAGGAAACTTAAGGCACACGGAATAGGAGGAGAAATTTTTTCCTGGGTAGAGGTATGGCTGACAAATAGACAGCAGAGAGTTTACATAAATGGGGAGAAATCAGAATGGGGGCACGTCACAAGCGGTGTTCCTCAGGGGTCAGTGTTGGGCCCGTTGTTGTTCACAATTTACATAAACGACATAGATGAGGGAATAAATAGCGACACAAGCAAATTTGCTGATGATACCAAAATAGGCCGTCCAATTCATTCTAATGAGGACACTAGAGCACTCCAGGATGATTTGAAAAGACTGATGCAATGGTCGGAGAAGTGGCATATGCAGTTTAATATTGACAAATGCAAAGTTCTAAATGTTGGACAGTTAAATAACCATGCCACATATAAACTAAATAATGTTGATCTTAATACTACTGATTGCGAAAAGTATTTAGGAGTTCTGGTTAGGAGTAATCTAAAACCAAGACAACAGTGAATTAGTGTTCGCAATAAAGCTAACAGAATTCTTGGCTTCATATCTAGAAGTATAACTAATAGAAGTCCTCAGGTTGTTCTTCAACTTTATATAACCTTGGTTA
>NC_069406.1:80779804-80837304 GCF_026875155.1 Cherax quadricarinatus | reverse complement strand
ATATATATATATATATATATATATATAATATATATATATATATATATATATATATATATATATATATATATATATATATTATATATATATCGTGCAGAATAGGCAGAACTTGCGATCTTGGCTTAAATAGCAACGCTCATCTTGCCATATAAGACAAGCGAAAATTTGTGTATGCAGTAATTTCGCCAAAATCATTCTGAACCTAACGAAAAATATATATTTCACTGAGTTTCTTTAGTATTAAATTATTGTAAAGAAATCTAAAATATATTTAGTTAGGTTAGGCTAAAATAAATTGTTCTTGTTGTAATAAGGTTAGGTAAGTATTCTAAGATTCTTTTGGTGCAAAATTAAAAATTTCTACCTTGACATTAATGAAAAAAATATATATTTAAACGTATAAGAGAAAATTTTAGAAAGGACTTAATTTTAAATGAGTTCTTGCTAATTGACCAGTTTTACATATTCGGCACAACATTATATTATATATATATATATATATATATATATATATATATATATATATATATATATATATATATATATATTAATGTAACCACAAACGAGTCGTATTAATCGATAACAACACTGCGACTAGCCTAGGATTCGAACCCGTGTCGTTTTGGCCCACATCATGGTGAGCGAGAATCATGCATGACGCTCTAACCCACGGGACCACGAAATCCTACAAAAATGACGCAACCAGGAGAGCTAGGCGTTTTGCCGTCATCCGAGGACATACGGTGGTATGGGCCCCTCTGAGCTAATTTCATTTTACTCCCCCTTTGGTGTACTAGCCTCACGAGCAGAATGTATGTATTATTGTAACCAAGAACGAGTATGAATCAGTAACAGCTCTGCGACTAGCCGAGGATTCGAACCCATGTCGTTTTGGCCCATCTCATGGTAAGCGAAAATCACACATGACCTTCTAACCCACCGGACCTATTAAGGTCAGTGAAGTCAACGTGTGGGAGCAAAGGTAAGCGTGTAAGCAAGGAGGAATTAGAATGCTGTGAAGGAAAAGACAATTGCGAGGGTCGTGAAAAAGAAGGGGTAGAAGGAGGCACGTCGGTGTCCGTCGAGGGCTCCGTCTCCGCAGTGCAGCTGGAGATAACGTCAAGTGTCTCAGCAGATAAGGAAGATGCCGATACCATGATTTCAGAGACAGGTGAGGTACACAAGTAGAGATCAGGGAGACTATGGAGGGAAGCAAAGAGGTCTGATAGGGGCGGCGCATATGAATCTGGACAGATGCGCTATCGGGAGCAGTGGAAAAGGAGCGGAAGGAGGTTGGAAGGTAACTAGGGAAGAAGACTGAGGGGGAACAATAGAGGGGACTACACGAGAGGGGATGAACCTTCACCTTCAGGAGATGAGAACTAGGCACCGAGGTAGAAGATAGATTCAACTTCACAGGTGATAGGTGCAAAGGTGTAGGCTTGCGAAGTTTCGCAGACCGAGAAACTAGCGAGTGAGATGAAGCAATTAGAGGTTTGGAGGTAGGAGCTTCAGAGGGTAAAACCGCAAAAGAATTAGAAACGGGGGTGACCCCGGAAGACAGGGTAGCAGAGGAGCTGGTAGGCGGGAGAACCGTGGAGGTTGGAGGTCCCCAAGCTACTCGAGAATAAGGAACACTAAGATTTTCTTGAAGGTGGAGCTGAGAGACAGCCATAGCGTAAGGCCTTCACTCTCTAAGATAACTTATTTCTCGTTCAGTACGATAGACTTGACAATGACGTGAAAAGGAAAGATGAGATTCATTGTAATTGAGACAAGGGGGGGGGGTAAGACTGCAAGATGTATCGGCATGATCTGCAGCACCATAGACCGGGCACTGCACCGCAGATCTGCAGCATTTAGTGGAGAGTCCGAAGAAGCAGCACTTTCGACACTGTTGGATAGTAGGGACTACGGACTTCAAGGCGATGACCCGCAATATAAACGGAGGACAGGAGTTCACGGCAGTCGAAGGTTAAGTAGGCGATGTTTCTGGGAAAGCGCCTCCGCCCACGAGCGGGCAGGACGTATGTATCCACTTTGAGAATAGGAAGGTTCTGAAGGACTAATTGCTCTAAAATATCATTGCCACATTGCCATTTTGGACAATGGTATGTGGTAAAACCGTCGTACCACTGCAAGAACTGAAAGTAGAGCGCTTATGAACTGGGACTGGAATGTCATCTATGGAAGTAATATGGGAAAGATCATGAGCTTGGTCTGAATTCTGAACTGTAAAGACGCATGTACTGCTTCGAAGAGCTTGAAAGGATATATTTTGGCTAACGTGTTCTAAGAAAGCTTTACCATTACTATGGTCATAAAGATAATCAGTTGGAGATGTCGATTGGAGGGAAAAGAATTTAGTCCACTCCATACTCATAAACATGATATGCAAAGGGAGTGGGTGTCACATAGGTCGTTTGTGGGTAGACATCAAAGAATCTTAGACAGTTATTGGTCTGGAACGTTTAGCAGTAGTAGTACCGCTGGCAGTCCGACCTGAGAGAGGTGGGTGATCAAAAACCCGTCTCACTGGATTTGGGAAAGCCGGACGCGTTGTTAAAGCTGTGCATGAGGCAGAGGCATTAACAGAAATGGGTGGCGCCTCAGCACCTGGAGCAGGTGATGAAGCGACACCAGCAAAAGGTACTGGTGTATGAGAATGGTCTAATAACGAAGCTGGGTCAGAACAGTATGTGGGAACAGAAAGGGGCCTGGGAGGAGGGGGATTGTCACAGAATGAAGACTCCATGATATTGGTGCTTCTTTCTTGTTATTTTAAAGAAAAAAAGAGAAAGAAGGAGAGAGAAAAAAAAAAGAGGGACAGTGGAGGGATAGTCACTAGAAGGCTGTAAGTTCTTCCCTCATCCGAGAGGGCCTCGAGCCCACGAGCAGCGCAGATGCAGTGTGGAACTCGTGCCATATCCTACCCTTCATGCCAGTAAACCATCACTCTGGGGTAGCAACCTCACATCTACCGAGCCACCTCAGCGGACAAAAGAAAGGGTGGTCGGAAACCTGCCACAAAGCATACCTCCTCCGGTTGTCACCTCCCAGAATCGACAGGCAGCCTCTGGAGATACACCTATCATCTGCAGGACACCCCGCCCATTTCTCAGAGATCCGGGAAGGAACAAGGGCACCTCCAGACAATTTCCATGGAAGATACACCACCCCCGAGGGACCCCACGGAGTGGGATGAACCAGAGCACACTTCCCCTACCTAGAAACCGAAATGCCAGAGGGGAGGACCGCAGAGACTACATACAGGACAGGGAAAGGGGAGGGTTGGGAGGGGGGAGGAAATGAGGAAAATGGGGAGATGGGGAGGATGGGATAGGGAAAGGAGGATTGGAAAGTACTTAAGTTCGGTCTGAGGAAAGGGATCAAAGGGTTTAATTCCTTAGAACAAGAGCCTCTTCACCGCATCAAGGAGCCTCCCTTGAAGAGCAAGGAGTCAGTAGAATCGTCCTAGCTGCCAGCTAGGAAAACTTATGGGACTGAACCTACGATAACACCTCAGATTAAGAATGTGCTGGTTCTCCCATACAATGAGAATTTATCCGTCCTGCTGAATGCCCTAAGAAGATTCAGCATACGACTAGTTCTTAAGAATTCACAGATGGTTAAAAGCATTTTGATCAAGGATTCTCCTCAAAATTGTGGTGGCAGTGCTTACAAGATTGGTTGTAATGGCTGCAACTTATTTTGCATAGGACAGACTGTCAAACCTCTAGCCCTTATGTTAACACTGATATTCAATATGAACAGCTCATCAATCAAATGTTATATTCAACCACACCACCAATAGGAATAACCCGGCAAAATGGTCGGAAGCCAAAATCCTGGTTCCTTCTCCTCTTGACTGGAAAGAAACAGTTTTGAATCTGCAATTATAAAATATAATAAACGTTCTTCATTAAACAACATTGATCGTTTTGGATAATGCAAACTTAATGCATGTATAATTGAGGACATTATACACAGCATTAAGTTGGATTCCTATATGAATTCTTTGTACTGTCATAAAATATAGTTCCTCACTGACTAATTGAGGGGTACTTAGGGTCTGCGTTTCCTTCACTCTCTCTTGTTTGACCAGCATCTGATAAAGAGATCGTCTCCCTCTTGTATAAGCTTGTTGGCCCTATACCCAGTCTCTTAAATATTAAAAACAAAATTTAAACTCTTTTTTAACTAAATGGTTAACATAATGGTAATGCCTAAAAACAGAGCCTCAACTGATGTAACCACATAAACGAGGGGGTAGAAGCCAAAATATCAAGGTTCAAAACAGTCTATACCTTAAAATTTTGGGGTATACCAGGAAGAGAAGAATGAAGTAATCAGCCAGATTAGGAGAAATTTCAACAACAAATGAAGTGATGAGAGAGCTCTAGAGAGATTTAGACAAACCAAAAATAGAGGGGCTAAACAAGGTATAAGGAAGAACAGAGGAGATAAGCTACTCCTTATCATGGTTATTTATAGATGTGCCTAGTAAAACCCATTACTGGGCACACCTATAAATTGATAAACCTAAACACGTGATGCAGTGCGCAATTCATCCTGAATGCTCCATGTTGCTACCTCCCATTCTGTATTTCTGACTAATCACAAAGCTTTCACATGTTACTCCAGCTAAGCCGCAGTGGCGTCTACTCATTTTGTTTACTTTGAAATCCTCTACTGTGAACGTGATCCTAATATTCAAAAACGGAAAAAAATTGGGAAATTGTAAAACTTTTTTACTAGCATACTAAGGCACTAATTTATATTTAGCTAAGCCTCTTAAGTAACATCAATACGATGTTTAATATAGCTGGCTAGCATAATATAGTATAATTAAAGTCACATTACTGTAAAATCTTAATGCAATGTAGGTCATAATTGTCAATGAACACAGCAATAATAAAAAAATGTTCAACAGCCATAAAACGTTCAAATATTCTTTAAGAAACTAGTCTTGCGGCAATGAGGAATGAACTTTAAAAGAATACTAAATGAGCTAAGTCTTACATAAATGAAGAAGAGAAGAACCATGGAAGACATAACTACGTGCAAGATCATTTGAACGAACCAGAAGAGCTGACTGATTAAAGCTGTTTTGATAAGAGGCGAAATGAAAAAAAAGGGAGTTTAAAGATGGACGTTGAAGAGACATACATGTTTATCTGGAGTTTATCTGGAGAGAGTTCCGGGGGTCAACGCCCCCGCGGCCCGGTCTGTGACCAGGCCTCCTTAGGTCAGTGTCCCAGGATGCGACCCACACCAGTCGACTAACACCCAGGTACCCATTTTACTGATGGGGAACATAGACAACAGGTGGAAAGAAACACGTCCAATGTTTCTACTCTGGCTGGGAATCGAACCCAGCCAGAGTAGAAACATTGTTAGTGAAATAAAAAAATAAGTACTTCATTTTGAGGGTGCTTGGGAAATGGAACAATCCGGATGAAGAGGTAGATGGTGATTAAATATATACAATTATAAGAGTAGGTATGATGCGATCCATAAGGTTAGGAATAATGGGAGATATAATTCTCGAGGGCTGAGAAGCAGAGCCACTAGCCTAGTCCTGAATCAGCATCCAAATTTAAGGTAGTGTGAACATAACATAGAGCATGCATTGTGATACACATCGCGGTACGGCTGTAGTGGGGTGCACATCGCAGAATACACAACGCGTACTCTTGTCAGGATTAATAATTCGATATGAATTGGACGACAACGCTATTAAACCATAAATATTTAAATGGAATTCTGGTGGCAGCTGCCTGCCCTGTTGCCGTCCGTGGTACTGTACTAATACTGTTACGCTTGTTCATATGTCCCAGTTCTGTACAGTATTGTTTGTTATACTTCCCTTTCCTGTATATTTTAAACATAGGTTAAACAATTTAAAATGGGTCTTGGAGTGATTTTATGTTATTGTTTTGGTATAAAAGTGTCAATGAAACACTAATAAGCTAAAATTATCATTCCAACAAAAGTTTACAAAAATACTTACAAAGTAAGATGCGATGTATATTTATATTGTAATGACGTCAATTATCTCACTGACACAGTTGCTAGTTGGTAATGGTATGTTCAAAATGGTTTAATCTGCGCCTACATATTTCAGTTTCACTCCGTTATCGTCTAATCTTGTGCTACCTTTTTCAACTCTTGAAACTACGAAACTGAGGATTTTGGGAGCTATCCGAGTCAAGGCAGAAAGATGGAAATGGGTTCAACAACTTAGTCATAAAGTACTTGAACTTGCAAATTGTTTCAGTAATTTGATCCTCGTTACGCTACAGAAATGTGATGTAAACTGTTTAGAAAACCGACAGACTGAAGAATAAGACACTTGTGCAACATTACCAAATGTTGTACAAGTATCTCATTCTTCAACTTCTCGGTTGTTTAAATCATTACATCACATCTATCAAACACGGGATTTTTTAACGCTTGCCTAGTGACTCCATTACCTCCTACTTCAACTCACCTTAATGCAATATATAAGCCACTTCTTCTCACATAAACTGTACATTCCTCAAGAATAATGGCCTGAACACCGACTCCAGGCTGAGGGACTGATTACCTCAAACTCATCTTCCACGGTTCTTCTCTGTATTGGACTGAAAAAGAGAATGGCTGGCGAGCGTTTTCACAGTAAAGATTCCCAAATGTCGCAGAAGTGTCTCATTCTTCAACTGTACACAAGTGTTGAAAACGTTAAGTCCAATGAATGATTCGTTCTCAAGTTATGAGCAAAATACAATCGAAAAGTTGTGGTAAGAAAAAAAAATCAATCAAACCCCATGAAGGTTCTAAGGTAATCCCTTCGGAGATACTGAATAAACATTCATACATCTGCTGAAGAGGATTCAAGAAGGGGGTCGAAATATACATCAACCAACCTCTTGAGTTTGTCTCCATGTGGGTTATTACTGAACAGTGACAAGTGCTCATTATACTTTAGTTATTCATATTCATACAAGCATAGCAGGTGAGTGGCCGAGGGAGATAAATTTAGACATGAGCGGCGAGGAAGCACAGCAGTTTGTGTGTATCTTGTACCGACTTGTTGCTCATTAAAAGATTTGTTCTGTATAGGTGTAAAACATAAGAAATGTTACGAATAACGTTCATATAATGAATTAATATCACGAAAGAACAATAAATACCTTGTTTAATAACGATTCCTATAACCATCAACGAGAAAATGGCAGCATGGCCATGAGCGATATTCCACATTGATGAAGAAACTTAAATTACCACAGTGTATTACTTTTAGGTGTGATAGAGTATGACCTGAGAATCACCTGAGATCACGAAGGCCCTAAAAGCTGCGGACAGCCTCACTTCAGAAAGGGGCATCAGAGTTATGGCAAAAACTTTAGGTCAGTGACACTAACATCACTCTCAAAAGTTTTTGATAGGGAGGAAAAAAGTCAACTCGCCGGTTTTATGTTTATGGAATGGAAGGAACTTCATAACTCAGCCCAACACATCTTTAGAGCAGGATGACTGTATCCGTTGCTATTACTCGGCCAGTAGGACAAAATTACGATAAACTGGGAAAAATCAGTTGTCTTACACACATTTTGCCAAAATATTTGACAAACATATCGTAACAGCTAATAAAATGCTATTAATACATATCATGAAACATAAGAAAGAAGGAACACTGCAACAGGCCTACTGGCCCATGCAAGGCAGGTCCATATCAGCCCCCGGCTTAGACGAATGGCCCACCCAGTCAGGCCACCTCCACTTAAGGAAGGAGCACGGCATCTGACCCAGTAGCTCAAGCTAGTAAGGTCCAACTCACACCCACCCACACCCACTCATGTATTTATCTCACCTATTTTTAAAACTACACAACGTCTTAGCGTCAATAACTGTACTCGGGAGTTTGTTTCACTCATCCACAACTCAATTACCAAACCAGTGCTTTCTTATATCCTTCCTGAATCTGAATTTTTCCAACTTAAAACCATTGCTGCGAGTCCTGTCTAGGCTAGATATTTTCAGCACGCTGTTTACATCCTCTTTATTCATTCCTGTCTTCCATTTATACACCTCAGTCATATCATCCCTAATTCTACGCCTCTCTAGAGAGTGCAGATTCAGGGCTCTGAGTCTATCCTCATAGGGAAGATTTCTGAAACATGGGATCAACTTTGTCTTCCTTTGTACGTTTTCCAGTGCATTTACATCCATTCTGTAATACGGTGACCAGAACTGTGCAGCATAATCCAAATGAAGCCTAACCAAGGTTATATAGAGTTGAAGAACAACCTGAGGATTTCTATTATTTATGCTTCTAGATATGAAGCCAAGGATTCAGTTTGCTTTATTGCGAACGCTTATGCATTGCCGTCTTGGTTTTAGGTTACTGCTAACCAGAACTACTAAATACTTTTCGCAATCAGTAATGTTAAGATCTACATTATATAGTTTATATGTAGCATGGTTATTTTCCTGTCCAACATTTAGAACTTTGCATTTGTCTTTATTAAATTGCATATGCCACTTCTCCGACCATTGCATCAGTCTATTCAAATCATCTTGGAGTGCTCTAATGTCCTCATTAGAATGAATTGGAAGGCCTATTTTGGTGTCATCAGCAAATTTGCTATGTTGCTATTTATTCCCTCATCTATGTCGTTTATGTAAATTGTGAATAAGGGGCCCAACACTGACCCCTGAGGAACATCGCTTGTGAGGTACCCCCATTCTGATTTCTCCCCATTTATGCGAAGTCTCTGCTGCCTATTTGTCAGCTATGCCTCTACCCAGGAAAAATTTTCTCCTATTCTGTGTGCCTTAAAGTTCCTCAATAGCCTCTGATGTGGAACTCTATCGAAAGCCTTACTGAAGTGCATACACACAGTATCATATTCATTACCATGATCTACCTCCTCAGATATCCTAGTGAAAAAAGTTAGTAAATTCAAAAGACAGGAACGTCCCTTTGTAAAACCGTGTTGAGATTCATTAATCAATTTATGCCTTTCGAGATGGGTACGAATTACCTCGGCAATTATTGATTCCATAAATTTTCCACTCTGGAGGTAAGGCTTATTGGTCTACAGTTCGAGGTTAAGGACCTGTCACCTGCCTTGTAAATAGGTTTTACATTTCCCATTTTCCACTTATCTGGCACTATGCCAGTTTGTAGTGATATGTTGAAAAGATTAGCTAAAAGTTTGTTATTTTCCTCTTTAGATTCCTCTAAAACTCTTGCAAACAATTCATCAGGGCCTGGGTATTTGTTAGGTTTTAATGGTCTTAGGACCATGTCACTAGTTACCCCAATCGTGCATAGTTTATCGTCCTGTTCTACATAATTTATTATTTCTGGAATTTCGCTAGTATCTCCCTGGGTAAAAAATGAGAGGAAGTAAGTATTGATAATAGTTACTGAGAATCATGGCGAATGGATGATAAGCTCTATTGATTACGAAAATTGCACAATTGTAAAGCACTGAAAACTATAATAATACATGAAATAGGATTTCTATTGGATAGCAAGAAAAGGTTAAAGATACAAGTCACAGCTAGATCCTAGAATATTGTGATCACGATAAAATTTAGGAATGGTAGTGTCAGACAACCTTCTGATGAAAAATCCGAAACGCTGTTGCACAGTGATCCAGTATTTTCCTAAAGAAGAGTGGAGTGCCGGCCAGTTTTTTATGGAGTGAACCAATGTATTTCTCATAGTACATTAATGACATTCAATAGTGACAAATTGACGAATATGTGTACTACTTCGGTTACTTGAATGCCAAGAATTTTTGCTTGCACAGCAAGCATTCTCATTCTAGTACAGAGGTAACTTTTGCACTGGAGAAAGTAGAAAAGGTGGTGAGGTAATTTTAATGTGATCAGTCCCTTACCTATGAAGAGGTGACAGGTGTTCAGTACCTTAGCTTTGATTCAAGATGTTCAATCCTTTAACTTTGATTTGCCTAAAGAAGAGGCATTAGGATGGGGTGTTAAGCAGTATACCGGAGCAATAGCAGGGGTGCAGCAGTTAGAGATGGCATTGCAAGTGAGGAGGACGCACTAAAAGAAGGTTATGCCAATAAGTTGGTCTTCCCCCCAATGTAAAACTTCCATACTGTTCACAGGTAGTGGAGTATACTGCCATTTCCTTGGAGGGAACGTTAATGTTGATGTTTTCTTTTCGCAGTCACCAGTTGAAGCTCGGGTAACAGTGACGATTTTTATGTTACTTTTTGCATGAACTCGTATAGTGTGCGACTACATTGCCAGTATCATCTTGGCAGTCTGTGATTTGTATAAATGGTTTGAGCTGTGCATCTACAATTCTGAAGAAACTAAAAGGAAAGTAAAGATAAGTTTATGTCCAATGAGGACGCATTTCTCTTCCATAATGCTTATGGCAGACTTACAAGGCTAACATCGGAAAAATTGGAAAGATTTATCCATACGAATTTATAAGCACACATACACTTTTTGAGGGAATGACTATCAAGATTTTCGTCATTCAAAAACACCGACGGACATATCCTGTGTTGGCAAAATGCTAAACTGATTTAAAGTTCCGAAAGGACTTTGAAGTTGCTTCATTCTTCATCTCCTACAATATCGTTTAAAAAGCTGTTATATAAAATACAAGATCCCATGAAGATAAATGGGCTAAATGGTATACGCCTGCGGATGATTGAATCTGGTGGTGATCCTTACTGATGATGTCTTTGATTGTGGTGTAAGCACAGGTAGATACTTGGAATGCGTTATTGAAAAGGTATTGGAGACGTCTTTTGCAGCATAATAAGGAGGACTATGTATTTCTCTCGGCGGTATCATGTTTGTCTGAACTGAAGATGATGTACGGCGAATGCAAATTCTTTTGAGGTGATAAAGGTAGTGAAGCTTCGAAAAAATTTGTTCGATGACAGAACATGTTAATTGGTCGGATTTCGGTAGACTTTAAAACTAAACTCGTGATCAGCTGTGCAGAGCTGAGGTTCCTGACGATAATGTTACACTAACAACATTAACGTCAGAAACAAAAAACTCTCCTGCCTGGACGTGACATCTCTGTTTACCAAGGTACTCACAACACAAGCCATTGATCTCCTTCACCGGAAAATTGACGACTCCCTCGACCTTCCTGTCCAACCAGCGATTTCATCGACCTGTTGAACTGTATAGTTTTCACGTGTTTCTCTTTTGAAAATTATCTTTTTCAACTAGTGAACCAATACATGGATATGGATATCTAGAAGCCGAGAGGTTGTCATCTTATATTGCCTCTTCAGTCACCTGGCTCCGTTATATTGACATTCTTGTGATTTCCTAGACGCTTCCACGTTCCTGCTCGCCAACACTAGCTCAACAAGATAGAGCCCTCAGTTCAATTTACGTAAGAAGGAGGGACGACACTCTTCCTTTTCTTGATGTTCTTCTCTGCAAAGCTGATACGATCTTCGTTTTAATTAAAATCTACAGGAAATCGACCAACCAACAAAATCCCCACTTCTACTCTCACCACGATTCCAAAAGCTAACGTGGCGTAATCATAGCTTTGTTCCTTCGTGCCTTCCAAATCTCTAGTAATGAATATTTTGAAGAATGCTCTTCCATCGACCAAACATTTTTTTAAGTTTTCCTATACTCATCACTTCTTCAGAGATTGCAGAAGCCGTTCATATAACATCTTTAACTCACGCACACATGCACCGCTGAGATTAATTACACAGTCCTCCCTACTAGCCCCTTTGCCAAACACTTTTTCATCTTTTCCAATACTGAATTCTAAGTATATACCTCAACATCAACCACAAGACATCACCAGTAAGGGACACTACTAACTATATTTGAGCGAAACATCCAGAGACCTCCAAATATGTCTCGCGAGAAACCAATACGCCAGTAGAATGGACATCTCGAGGAACGTCTGTGTTTTACACCGAAACTCACAACCATTTAATTAACTATAGAGATGCAAGGCTCATCGCCAGGGAAAAAGACACCCCAGAGATGAAGGATCTTGGGATCATCACTCGTCTTCATATCCAGCAATTTCAGCCAGAACAACGGCTTTTGCAACATAGCTGAACCCCTTGCTAGGAAACGTTTTCGTTATCTTACATAGCAACAAGCCTACTGACCCATGCCGGACGGGTCGTTCTCAAATTTATCATATTCTAAGGAATTAACTTCAATCTTCTTCACCCGACCGTGAAGATCTGTGAGTTAAATATAGTAATTGGTAGTATTAGTCTACGAAGGGTACAAGGAGTGAAGAAGGATTTGTTTTGTTTGATAAAGGCCAATGTGCGTGGACGAAATGTCAATAAACGATCGCTTTACGCAGCATTGTCTCCATGTCCTACACGAGCCCGTATATTAGAGCACACTTCCATGAGATTTTCACGTCACAACCAAAACAAATACTTCTTCATTCCTTGTATCCTTCATAGACTAATACTACCTATTACTACACTTAACGCCAGCAATCCTACTATTCATCCTACTACTACTGTTACCCTCTACTTCCTCTGCATAAAGTTAGCTCCCATAAATCTGGTCATTTATTTGACGATATCAAGGTCTTAGAGTCGAAATGTTTTCGATAAAGATTTTCTACGTGAATGCATTCTCGTCCATTTCAATTAAGATGCCAACAGAAATTTGCGTTCCTGCTAAGGGACCGAATACTTTAAAATTACCTCTCCTCTTCTTCCTCGGTCTCTTTCCCCCCCTCCTCTACATTCGACAGAGAAATCCTGCTGAAAATTAAAATACCCGTGTTATACATCAGTTTTGCTCTTAGCGGAGTTGTCAAAAGTTTTTGTGCACACGAGTTTGTCCTCTCCTCCTGCGGTTCTTTATTAAAACATTTTGCTCATGAAAAGAGAAATGTAATAATACAAGTTTACGCTATTATACATCTTTTTCTTTTCGTTCATTTCTCGTTTTTTTACCTGTTTTCCCACGATGAACTATGTACGTTAAAATGGAGACTTTCTCCATAGAATATTGTAACTGAATACAAAAATTATTTCACGTACTGTGAAGAGCTTATTCACCACTAAGTGAAGTTGTAAGTCATTATTAAGGCAAGACTTGCCAACCCAACGTTTATCTGTCAGTTAACTTAGAAGGTCACCTGAAATATAAACACGCTTCAGTTCAGCGTTGCTGAAGTATTGTCTTAACTTGTCCAACAAATCTCAACACTTACAGATCGCAACGTTGAACATATGTAAACTAAGACTTTGTTAATTCAGTTTTCGTTAGTTATATCAACTTCTCAGAAGTAAATATTTTAAGTTTCAAAAACCCTTAATTTAAAAGAAACTACATGTGAGCTATTGATATTATTTGGCTCACAGAGCATCTACAGAATGGGATGGGAGAAGGTAATCAGATTAAACAACAGGAAGGACGTTATAATAATCATGGGGAGGGATAAACCCGTAGGGGTTATACGGAGCCTGTGGGGGGAATGGAAGGTATTCAAGCTCAGTTCAAAGAATTGGAACATAGATTAATTTTCCTGGATCAAGAGCCCGTAACCAGCGTCAAGGAACCTCCCGTGAGGGGAAGAGGAAAAGCAGAGTAGCACTAGTTTAAGAGGCGCTGAGTTTACCCTGTCTTCTAATATCATGTTTATTCTTCCCCAATAATCTACCTTGCCCATAATTATTATCGCATTTGCTTTGTCTGCTTTCGTAAGGTGAAGTCCAGGATCTTTCCTTAATTCATGGTATAACTTAACAAATCTTTGAGGACAATTGTGTTATAGTGGTCTGAGCCTAAACACACCCACACCACCCAACACCTGCCTCCACAACAACACACACACACACACACACCACCCAACACCTGCCTCCACACACAACACACACCACACACACACACACACACACACACACACACACACACACACACACACACACACACACATACACACCACCCAGCACTTGCCATCACACACACACACACACACACACACACACACACACACACACACACACCACCCAGCACTTGCCATCACACACACACACACACACACACACACACACCACCCAGCACTTGCCATCACACACACACACACAAAACTGGAGGACCAAGCAGGGATAAGAGGGAAAGCACTACAATGGATCAAGAAATACTTGTCTGTAAGTCAGCAGCGAGTCATGGTACGTGGCGAGGTGTCAGAGTGGGCACCTGTGACCAGCGGGGTCCCACAGGGATCACTCCTGGGACCAGTGCTGTTTCTGGTATTTGTGAACGACATGACGGAAGTAATAGACTCCGAAGTGTCCCTGTTTGCAGATGACGTGAAGTTGATGTGAAGAATTCATTCGATCGAAGACCAGGCAGAACTACAAAGGGATCAGGACAGGCTGCAGACCTGGTCCAGCAATTGGCTCCTGGAGTTCAACCCCACCAAGTGTAAAGCCATGAAGATTGGGGAAGGGCAAATTAGACGGCATACGGAGTACAGTCTAGGGGCCAGAGACTACAAACCTCACTCAAGGAAAAAGATCTTGGGGTGAGTATAACACCAGGCACATCTCATGAAGCGTACATCAACCAAGTAACTGCTGCAGCATATGGGCGCCTAGCAAACCTCAGAACAGCATTCCGGCATCTTAATAAGGAATCGTTCAGGACCTTGTACACCGTGTACGTTAGGCCCGTATTGGAGTATGCGGCACCAGTTTGGAACCTACACCTAGCCAAGCACGTCAAGAAACTAGAGAAAGTGCAAAGGTTTGCAACAAGACTAGTTCCAGAGTTAAGAGGCATGTCCTAGGAGGAGACGTTAAGGGAAATCAACCTGACGACACTGGAGGACAGGAGAGATAGGGGGGACATGATAACGACTTACAAAATACTGAGAGGAACTGACAATGTGGACAAAGACAGGATGTTCCAAAGATGGGACACAGCTACAAGGGGACACAGTTGGAAGTTGAAGACACAGATGAATCACAGGGATGTTAGGAAGTATTTCTTCAGCCACAGAGTAGTCAGGAAGTGGAATAGTTTGGGAAGCGATGTAGTGGAGGCAGGATCCATACATAGCTTTAAGCAGACTTATGATAAAGCTCACGGTTCAGGGAGAGTGACCTAGTAGCGACCAGTGAAGACACGGGGCCAGGAGCTTGGACTCGATCCCTGCAACCTGAACTAGGTGAGCACAACTAGGTGAGTACACACACACACACACACACACACACACACACACACACACACACACACACACACACACACAGAACGGACTCCAGAAAGACGGAGAGGTGGGGTGCATCACCAAGTGTTGCACACAATACATACAATCGAGGAAGAAGTGAAGAGGCTTCTGAGCGAGCTAGACACCTCAAAGGCGATGGGGCCGCATTACATCTCTCCATGGGTCCTGAGAGAGGGTACAGAGGCGCTATGTGTACCCCAACAATAATAATCAACACATCTATCAAAACAGGGAGATTACCTGAGGTATGGAAGACAGCAAATGTAGTCCCAATTTTTAAAAAAGAGGACAGACAAGAAGCACTAAACTATAGACCAGTGTCACTGACGTGTATAGTATGCAAAGCCATCGAGAAGATTATCAGAAGAGTGGTGGAACACCTAGAAAGAAATTAGCTTATCAATAACAGCCAACACTGTTCCATGGACGGGAAATCTTATGTCGCAAACCTACTGGAGTTCTATCACAGGATGACAGCAGTAAGACAAGAGAGATAGGGGTGGGTAGTTTGCATTTTTTTTTTGGACTGTAAGGCGTTTGACACAGTTCCACACAAAAGATTAGTGCAAAAACTGGAGGACCAGGCAGAGATAGCAGGGAAGGCACTACAATGGATCAGGGAATACCTGCCAGGAAAACAGCAGCAGCGAGTCATGGTACGCGGTGAGGTGTCAGAGCGGGCACCTGTGACGAGTGGGGTTCCACAGGGGTCAGTCCTAGGACAGGTGCTGTTTCTGGTATTTATGGACGACATGACGGAAGGAATAGACTCCAAAGTATCCCTGTTTGCAGATGATGTGAAGTTGATACGAAGAATTGAATCGGGCGATGACCAGGAAGAACTACAATGGGATCTAGACAGGCTGCAGGCCTGGTCCAGCAATTGTTTTCTGAAGTTCAACCCTACCAAGTGGAAAGTCATGAAGATTGGGGAAGAGTAAAGAATGTTGGAAGGGTTCCGTGAAGATATAATGGTTGGAGATAAACACACTTGTTGGGTTGTAACACTTATATTAGTAGTGTGAGAGGGGAGTGGCCCAGCCTGCCTGTAACCGCCTATAGGTCTATCAGTGAACTGAGCGAGAAGCAGAGCGTCTGACGCTCACATGTGGCATCACATGACGTCACACATGCTAGCCACCGGGCCTAGCTAAGCAGGAAGCCTAAATGTATACATGGATGATACGATCTACAATATACTACACAAGCATATGTGTAGGGAATTCAGTAGCTATACTGACAAAGAAGACCGCAGACGGAGTGCAGTCTAGGGGGACAGACTACAAACCTCACTCAAGGAAAAAGATCTTGGGGTGAATATAACACCAGGCACACCTCCTGAGGCGCACATAAACCATATAACTACTGCAGCATATGGGCACCTGGCAAATCTATGAACAATATTCCGCCATCTTAATAAGGAATCATTCAGGACCTTGTACACTGTGTACGTTAGGCCCATATTGGAGTATGCGGTCACCAGTTTGGAACTCACACCTAGCCAAACACGCAAAGAAACTAGAGAAAGTGCAAAGGTTTGCAGCAAGACTAGTCCCAGAGCTAAGGGGTATGTCCTACGAGGAGAGGTTAAGAGAAATCGAGCTGACGATACTGGAGGACAGGAGAGATGGGGGGGACATGATAACGACATATAAAATACTGAGAGGAATTGACAAGGTGAACAGAAACTGAATTTTCCAGAGATGGGACACAGCAACAAGGGGACACAATTGGAGATTGAAGACACAGATGAATCACAGGGATATTAGGAAGTATTTCTTCAGTCACAGAGTAGTCAGGAAGTGGAATATTTTGGGAAGCGAAGTAGTGGAGGCAGGATCCATTCGTAGCTTTAACCAGAGGTATAATAAAACACATCGGGCGGGGAGAGTGACCCAGAAGAGGCCAGTGAAGAGGCTGGGCCAGGAGCTATGACTCGACCCCTGAAATCACAACTAGGTGAGTACAACTAGGTGAGTACACACACACACACACATACACACCACACACCACACACACCACACACACACACACACACACACACACACACACACACACACACAGGCAGGACTACAAAGAGCCGTGGATAGGTTGGACACGTGGTCCAGCAACTGGCTCCTCGAATGTAACCCCGCCAAATGCAAAGTCATGAAGGTCCGGCAAGGGCAAAGAAGACAGCAGACAGAGTATAGGGTAGGTACCAAAGACTGCAAACCTCGCTCAAGGAGAAAGATCTTGGGGTGAGTATAACACTGAGCACGTCTCCTGAAGTACACATCAACCAGATAACTGCTGCAGCATATTGGGGCCTAGCAAACCTGAGAACAGTGTGCCGATACCTTAGCAAGGAATCGCTCAAGACACTGTACACTGTGTACGTTAGGCCCATACTGGAATATGCAGCACCAGTGTGGAACCCACACCTGGTCAAGCACGTCAAGAAATAAGAGAAAGTGCAAAGGTTTGCAACAAGGCTAGTTCCAGAGCTAAGGGGAATGTCATTCGAAGAAAAGTTAAGGGAAATCGGGCTGACGACACTGGAGGACAGGAGGGTTGGGGAAGACATAATAACGACATACAAAGTACTGCGTGGAATAGATAAGGTAGAAGGAGACAGGATTTTGCAGAGAGGGAACACAGAAAAAGGGGACATAATTGGAAGTTGACGACTCAGACGAGTCGAAGGGATGCTAGGAAGTATTTCTTCAGTCATAGAGTTGTCAGGAAGTGGAATAGTCTAGCAAGTGATGTGGAGGCAGGAACCATACATAGCTTTAAGACAAGGTATGTAAAGGTCATGGAACAGGGAGATAGAGAGGATCTATTAGCGATCAGTGAAGAGGCGGGACCAGGAGCTGAGTCTCGACCCCTGTCATCACAATTAGGTGAGTACACACAGCAAACAGCAACTGCCTCCACACACACACACGCATACACACACACACATACACACGCATACACACACACACACACACACACACACACACCACCTAGCACCTGTCTCCACACACACACACACACACACACAAGAGTGGGAGAGAAAATTAGGAGAGCTTTCTGAAAAAAATGGAGAAAGAGCTCTCTGTGAAATTGGAAAGGAGGTTGGAGAAGGAGACAAAGAATTGGGAGGCACAAGTCGAAACTGCAGTAGCCAAGATAAGGGTCCTAGAAGTTGAGATAAATAGGCTGAAGCGAGTTACAGGGGCAGTGACCAGAGAAGACACAGCATATGAAGCTGTGAGGCCGAACAGGAAGGAAGGAATTATGAATTATGCTAAGGTCACATCAATCTGCCAAGGAGGACCAAGGAGTGAAAGGGAAGATCAGCTGTTGCAGATGGAGAGGGTGATAGGTCGAATGCTGAGCACAACAAGGCTATCAAGAGCCACTGGAAAAATCAAGGGAGAAACTGACCACATACAGGCAGGATCCAGAGTCACAAGAGGGTGAGGCAATGGGAGGAAGAAAGGGCAAAATCAGTGTTTATACATGGCTTCAGGAGAGAGAGGAAAGGACACACACTGAAAGGAAGCAGGAAGAAAGAAAGGAGATTGAGAAAATCTTCACGGAAATAGGTGAAGAGATGGACGAGATTGTAAATTTTCAGAGAATAGGGGGTACTCGAAGGGGAGAAACCGACCAAAAAGCTGATTCTCAGGACGGAAACAGTGCGGAACAGGATCCTCCAAGAGAAACCACAATTGAAATACTCGGAAGAGTACAAGAGGGTGTTCCTAGACAGAGACAGAACAAAATCAGAACGACAGCAGCTGAGGGAGAGACAAAAAAGCGAAAGGAGCTAGGAAAAGAGACAAGGAGGGAACCAGCAGAGGTCAGTCAGAAGCAGGACAGAACAGCAAGGGCAAGCACACACACAACTACTCTCAGAACCATACAACCTATCACACCATCCCAACACACACTACAATCCATACCCACAGCCTCCACCCAACACCGAGCTATAGAATCCCACAGTATGCCACCAGGTCTCCCACCTCAACAGGCCCCCCAAACCACAGTGTTGGAAAGGAAACTGAAGGTATGGTACACAAACGCTGATGGAATAACAATAAAGTGGGAGGAGTGGCACGAAAGAGTCAAAGAAGCATCACCGGACATCATAGCTCTCACAGAAACCAAGCTTACAGGTATGATAACAGATGCCATCTTTCCAACGGATACCAAATCCTGAGAAAGACAGAGGGAACAGGGGGGTGGAGGAGTGGCGTTGCTGATCAAAAATCGCTGGAATTTTGATGAGCTGGAGAGAGGAGATAGCGGAGAAGAAAGTGATTACATAGTGGGAACACTTCACTCTGGAGGTCCCAAGGTGGTAATAGCAGTGATGTATAACCCACCACAGAACAGCAGGAGGCCAAGGCAAGAGTACGACGAGAGCAATAGAGCGATGGTTGACACACTGGCTAGAGTGGCCAGAAGAGCTCATGCATGCAGGGCAAAGCTCCTGATCATGGGTGACTTTAACCACAAGGAATCGATTGGGAGAACTTGGACCCACATGGGGGCCAAGATACATGGAGGGCTAAGATGATGGAGGTGGTACTGGAGAACTTCATGTACCAACACGTAAGGGACACTACAAGAGAGAGAGGAGAGGATGAACCAGCAAGGCTGGACTTAGTATTCACCTTCAGTAGTGCATGATATCGAGGACATCACATATGAAAGACCCCTTGGGGCCAGTGACCATGTGGTTTTAAGCTTCGAATACACAGTAGAGCTACAGTGGAGGGAGAAGCAGGAAGGCCAGGACGAAGGAAGCCAAACTACAAGAAAGGGGACTACACAGGAATGAGGAACTACCTGAACGGGTTCAGTGGGACAGAGAACTGGCAGGGAAGCCAGTTAATGAGATGATGGAATATGTAGCAACAAAATGCAAGAGGCTGAGGAGAGGTTTGTACCCAAGGGTAACAGGAGTAATGAAAAAGCCAGGATGAGCCCATGGTTTACCCAAAGGTGCAGGGAGGCAAAAACCAAGTGTGCTAGGAATGGAAGAAATATAGAAGGCAAAGACCCAGGAGAATAAGGAGAACAGTCGTAGAGCCAGAAACGAATATACACAGATAAGAAGGGAGGCCCAAAGACAATATGAAAATGACATAGCAGCGAAAGCCAAATCTGACCCGAAACTGTTGTACAGCCACATCAGGAGGAAAACAACAGTCAAGGACCAGGTAATCAGGCTAGGGAAGGAAGGAGGAGAGACAACAGGAAATGACCGTGAAGTATGTGAAAACTCAACAAGAGATTCAAAGAAGTGTTCACAGAGGAGACAGAAGGGACTCCAGAAAGACGGAGAGGTGGGGCACACCACCAAGTGCTGGACACAGTGCACACAACCGGGGAAGAAGTGAAGAGGCTTCTGAGTGAGCTAGATACCTCAAAGGCAATGGGGCCAGATAACATCTCCCCATGGGTATTGAGAGAGGGAGCAGAGGCGCTATGTGTACCCCTAACAACAATATTCAATACATCTATCGAAACAGGGAGATTGCCTGAGGCATGGAAGACAGCAAATGTAGTCCCAATCTTTAAAAAAAGGAGACAGACATGAAGCATTAAACTACAGACCAGTGTCACTGACATGTATAAATATGCAAAATCATGGAGAAGATTATCAGGAGAAGAGTGGTGGAACACCTAGAAAGGAATGATCTCATCAACAGCAGCCAGCATGGTTTCAGGACAGGAAATCCTGTGTCACAAACCTACTGGAGTTCTATGACATGGTGACAGCAGTAAGACAAGAGAGAGAGGGGTGGGTGGATTGCATTTTCTTGGACTGCAAGAAGGCGTTTGACACAGTTCCACACAAGAGATTGGTGCAAAAACTGGAGGACCAAGCAGGGATAACAGGGAAGGCACTACAATGGATCAGGGAATACTTGTCAGGAAGACAGCAGCGAGTCATGGTACGTGCGAGGTGTCAGAGTGGGCACCTGTGACCAGCGGGGTCCCGCAGGGGTCAGTCCTAGGACCAGTGCTGTTTCTGGTATTTGTGAACGACATGACGGAAGGAATAGACTCTGAGGTGTCCCTGTTTGCAGATGACGTGAAGTTGATGAGAAGAATACACTCGATCGAAGACCAGGCAGAACTACAAAGGGATCTGGACAGGCTGCAGACCTGGTCCAGCAATTGGCTCCTGGAGTTCAATCCCACCAAGTGCAAAGTCATGAAGATTGGGAAGGCAAAGAAGGCCGCAGACGGAGTACAGTCTAGGGGGTCAGAGACTACAAAACCTCACTCAAGGAAAAAGATCTTGGGGTGAGTATAACACCAGGCACATCTCCTGAAGCGCACATCAACCAAATAACTGCTGCAGCATATGGGCGCCTAGCAAACCTCAGAACAGCATTCCGACATCTTAATAAGGAATCGTTCAGGACCCTGTACACCGTATACGTTTAGGCCCATATTGGAGTATGCGGCACCAGTTTGGAACCCACACCTAGCCAAGCACGAAAAAGAAACTAGAGAAAGTGCAAAGGTTTGCAACAAGACTAGTCCCAGAGCTAAGAGGTATGTCCTACGAGGAGAGGTTAAGGGAAATCAACCTGACGACACTGGAGGACAGGAGAGATAGGGGGGACATGATAACGACATACAAAATACTGAGAGGAATTGACAAGGTGGACAAAGACAGGAAGTTCCAGAGATTGGACACAGTAACAAGGGACACAGTTGGAAGCTGAAGACACAGATGAATCACAGGGATGTTAGGAAGTATTTCTTCAGCCACAGAGTAGTCAGTAAGTGGAATAGTTTGGGAAGCGATGTAGTGGAGGCAGGATCCATACATAGCTTTAAGCAGAGGTATGATAAAGCTCACGGCTCAGGGAGAGTGACCTAGTAGCGATCAGTGAAGAGGCGGGACCAGGAGCTCGGACTCGACCCCCGCAACCTCAACTAGGTGAGTACAACTAGGTGAGTACACACACACACACACACATATGTATATGTGAACAACATGACGGAAGGGATAGACTCAGAAGTGTCCCTGTTTGCAGATGACGTGAAGTTAATGAGGAGAATTAAATCAGACGCCGACCAGACAGGTCTACAGAGACCTGGGCAGGCTGGATGTGTGGTCCAGAACCTGGCTCCTAGAATTTAACCCCGCCAAATGCAAAGTCATGAAGATCAGAGGAGGGCAATGAAGACTGCAGACAGAGTATAGGCTAGGTGGCCAAAGGCTGCAAACTTCACTTAAGGAGAAAGACCTAGGAGTGAGTATAATACAGAGTACATCGCCAGAAGGACACATTAACCAGATAACTGCTGCGGCATATGGGCGCTCGTCAAACCTGAGAATAGCGTTCCGGTACCTCAGTAAGGAATCGTTCAAGACTTTATACACTGTGTACGTCAGGCCCATACTGGAGTACGCAGCACCAGTTTGGAACCCACAGCTGGTCAAACACGTCAAGAAATTAGAGAAAGTGCAAAAGTTTGCAACAAGGCTAGTTCCAGAGCTAAGGGGAATGTCCTATGAAGAAAGGTTAAGGGAAATCGGTTTGACAACACTGGAGGACAGGAGGGTCAGGGGAGACATGATAACGACATACAAAATAATGCGTGGAATAGACAAGGTGGACAGAGACAGGATGTTCCAGAGATGGGACACAGAAACAAGGGGTCAAAATTGGAAGCTGAAGACTTAGATGAGTCAAAGGGATGTTAGGAAGTATTTCCTCAGTCATAGAGTAGTTAGGAAGTGGAATAGTCTGGCAAGCGATGCAGTGGAGGCAGGAACTATACATAGTTTTAAGACGAGGTATGATAAAGCTCATGGAGCAGGAGGAGAGAGGACCTAGTAGCGGTCGGTGAAGAGGCGGGGCCAGGAGCTGAGTCTCGACCCCTGCAACCACAATTAGGTGAGTACACCAGCACCTGCCTCCAAACCTCCAACTTATTTCACATCGCCGCGGGGAACCATAATTATCCAGTTTTAAGTAAATTTTGCGTCTCGTCTTGGTAAGTAAATTCGTTTCCCCTGCACAGTTACTGGTTAATACTGAGTACAAGGTGATGCAGGTGAGAAGGTAACGTCGGTGGGAAGGTGACGCAGGTTGAGGTAGGTAGAGAGGCTATTTAAGCAGAGGAGGTGGGGAGGCTATTTAAGCAGAGGAGGTGAGGAGGCTATTTAAGCAGAGGAGGTGAGGCTATTTAAGCAGAGGGTGAGAGGCTAATTTGAGCAGAGGAGGTGAGGAGGCTATTTAAGCAGAGGAGGTGAGGAGGCTATTTAAGCAGAGGAGGTGAGGAGGCTATTTAAGCAGAGGAAGTGAGGAGGCTATTTAAGCAGAGGAGGTGAGGAGGCTATTTAAGCAGAGGAGGTGAGAAGGCTATTTAAGCAGAGGAAGTGAGGAGGCTATTTAAGCAGAGGAGGTGGGGAGGCTATTTAAGCAGATGAGGTGGGGAGGCTATTTAAGCAGAGGAGGTGAGGAGGCTATTTAAGCAGAGGAGGTGGGGAGGCTATTTAAGCAGAGGAGGTGAGGAGGCTATTTAAGCAGAGGAGGTGAGGAGGCTATTTAAGCAGAGGAGTGAGGAGGCTATTTAAGCAGAGGAGGTGGGGAGGCTATTTAAGCAGAGGAGGTGGGGAGGTTATTTAATCAGAGCAGATGGGGAGACAAAGTAAGCAGAGGCAGTGGAAGGGCTCTGGTCACCCCGTGGCCGTGACCTCAAGTTTTATGAAGGTTGCTAGGGAGAGGGTCTGAATTGTAGTGGAGGTGGGCCTGATAACTAGTGGAGGTCGGTTTGATAAATAGTGGAGGAAGGCCTAATAAATAGTGGAGGAAGGCCTAATAAATAGTGGAGGAAGGCCTGAAAAATAGTGGAGGAGGGCCTGATAATTAGTAGAAGAGGGGTGGAGTGTCGCTGTACGGTCACTTAAGAGACTCATTGATACTGGATATGATTTTAATCATTAAATATTATGTCTATTTAATGAATCAATCCTCGAAATTGTTAAACAATGCTAGAACTAATTTAATTAATTTAGCTATCCTACCAGGCGGCCAGCAGTGTGTGGTCAGGTCATGGAGGATGCTCAGGTCATGGAGGATGCTCAGGTCATGGAGGATGCTCAGGTCATGGAGGATGCTAGGGTCATGGAGGATGCTCAGGTCATGGAGGATGGCCAGGTCATGGAGGATGGTCAGGTCATGGAGGATGGTCAGGTCATGGAGGATGGTCAGGTCATGGAGGATGGTGTGGGACGGATACTCGGAGATGCACGAAGCACTTGTGGTCGCAGCTCTGAGATTTGATCAGGATAATGTAGATAACGAGGGAAGTTATACATAGCCGAGAATAAGACAATGGGTAGCAGGGTCATTTTTGTAGTACGAGAGAGGAGCCACCTTGTATGTGAAGTGGATGTGAAGGCTTGCAAATAGTCAAGGCTATTTTGGCCCTTTGTCAGGTTAACCCATGTCATTTATGGCATTAATGTGCTTTGTAAACCTCTAAGTACCTCAACTTCCGAGTGAATGAGAGAGCGTGAGAATGAGTGAGACCAAATGTGAGAGTAAGTGTGAGTGAAAGCAAGAGTGTGTTTGTGTGTGTGTGTGTGTGTGTGTGTGTGTGTACTCGCCTATTTGTAGTTGCAGGGGTCGAGACTCAGCTCCTGGCCCGCATCTTCACTGATTGCTACTAGGTCCTCTCTCTCCCTGCTCCATGAGGCTTATCATACCTCGTCTTAAAGTTATGTATGGTTCCTGCCTCCACCTACCTACTGTGTGTGTGTGTGTGTGTGTGTGTGTGTGTGTGTGTTTGTGTGTGTGTGTGTGTGTGTGTGTGTGTGTGTGTGTGTGTGTGTGTGTGTACTCACCTAATTGTACTCACCTAATTGTACTCACCTAATTGTGGTTGCAGGGGTCGAGACTCAGCTCCTGGCCCCGCCTCTTCACTGATCGCTACTGGATCCTCTCTCTCTCTGCTTCCTGAGCTTTGTCATACCTCTTCTTAAAACTATGTATGGTTCCTGCCTCCACTACTTCACTTGCTAGGCTATTCCACTTGCTGACAACTCTATGACTGAGAAATACTTCCTAACGTCCCTGTGAATCGTCTGAGTCTTCAGCTTCCAGTTGTGACCCCTTGTCCCTGTGTCCCCTCTCTGGAACATCCTATCTCTGTCCACCTTGTCTATTCCCCGCAGTATCTTGTATGTCGTTATCATGTCTCCCCTGACCCTTCTGTCCTCCAGTGTCGTCAGTCCGATTTCCCTTAACCTTTCCTCATACGACATTCCCTTGAGCTCTGGGACTAGCCTTGTTGCAAACCTTTGTACTTTCTCTAACTTCTTGACGTGCTTGACCAGGTGTGGGTTCCAGACTGGTGCTGCATACTCCCAGTATGGGCCTAACATACACAGTGTACAGTGTCTTGAACGATTCCTTATTGAGGTATCGGAACGCTATTCTCAGTTTCCCAGGCCCCCCGTAATGCTGCAGCGGTTATTTGGTTGATGTGTGCCTCCGGTGATGTACTCGGTGTTATGGTCACCCCCAAGGTCTTTCTCCCTGAGTGAGGTCTGTAGTCTTTGTCCACCTAGCCTATATTCTGTCAGCGGTCTTCTTTGCCCCTCCCCAATCTTCATGACTTTGCATTTGGCTGGATTGAATTCGAGGAGCCAGTTACTGGACCACATGTCCAGCCTCTCCAGGTCTCTTTGCAGTCCTGCCTCATCCTCGTCCGATTTAATTTCTTCTCATCAACTTCACGTCATCTGCGAACAGGGACACTTCAGAGTCTATTCCTTCCATCATGTCGTTCACATATATCAAAAATAGCACTGGTCCTAGAACTGACCCCTGTGGGACCCCGCTCGTAACAGGCGCCCACTGGATACCCTCCTTCACGTAACCATGATCGTGCAGCTCCTGTCAGGTAATCCCTTATCCATATTGCAGTGCCCTTCCTTTTACAAGTGCCTGATCCTCCAGCTTCTGCACTAATCTCTTGTGGGGAAACTGTGTCAAAGGCCTTCCTGCAGTCATAGGAAAAACGCAATCTACCCCACACCCCTCTCGTCTCGTGTTCTTTACTTCTGTTACCTGTCATAAAACTCCAGGAGTTTGTGATACAAGATATGCCTTCCATGAACCCATGCTGGTTTTACATTTATAATCTTGTTCCGTCCAGGTGTTTCGACCACGTCCCTCCTGATAATCTTCTCCATGACTTTTGCACACAATACATGTCAGAGACACAGTCGTAGTTTCGTGCCTCTTCTGTTTCCCTTTTCTTAAATAGGGTACTACATTAGCTGTCTTCATTTCCTTTCTCAGGTATATGCCCCAGTTTCAAGGGATGGTTTTGAAATTGTGGTTAGAGGCACACACAGCATCTCTGCTCCTTCTCAAAGGACCCATGGGGAGATGTTGTCCGGTCCCATCGCCTTTGAGTGGTCAAGGTCACATTAAGAGCTCCTTCACCTCCACCCTCAGTTTGTCCTTCGTATGTCATCCAACACTTGTTGTCATATTCCCTCTTGATGTTCCCTTCTGTGCTGTCATCCCACAGCCCTTCCTGGTCTCTACTGTACAAAACTTCCTTAAATCTCCTGTTCAGCCCTCACATACCTCCTGATCAATTTTTTGTGAGTTCTCCACCTTTGTCCTTAAATCTGATCCCCCTGGTTTTTTGACTGTTGTCTTCCTCCCTGATTGGTTAAAACAGTTTCGGGTCACCCTTGATTCTCGATGCTAGTCTTTTCATACTGTCCCCCGGGGGGGGGCCCCTCCCTTCCTGTGCGTACTCATTCCTGGCTCTGCGCTGATCTCCCTATTTTGTGTGTTCTCTGCCTTCTGTACTTTTTTCCTTTCTCTATTGCACTTTTTTTTTTGCCTCCTTACACCTCGGCTAAACCGGGGCTTGTTCTGTCCCCCCGTTGTTGCTGTTCCCCTTTGGGGGAATGAACCTTTCCACCCCTCCTTGTTTTTGTTGCTACATATTCCATCATTTCATTTCGGGTTTTTCCCTGCCATTCTCTGTCCCCGGGACCCCGCATGAATTTCTTAAACCCCTATTATCCCCTCTTTTATAGTAGGCTTTCCCATTTCCCTGTTTTTCCCTTTCCACTTGGCCCACTAGTATTCAAACCCAAGAACCCCGTGGCGCTAGCCCCTGGGGGATTCAACTTGTTTCCCAATGTCCTGAGGCCCGGTGAACACAAGGTCCAATCTTGCTGGTTCATCCCCCCCCCCAACTCTGGTAGTTCCTTAACATGTTGGTGCAGGGGGTTTTCCGCACCACGTCCCAACTCCGGCTTCCAGTTTCGGGACCCCCTGTGGCTCCGGGTTTTCCCACCCAATCTCCCTGTGGTTGAATCCCCCATAACCAGCAACTTTGTTTGCTGGAGTGAGCTCTTTTTTGCCACCTCAGCAAGTGTGTCCACCATTGCTCTTTGCTCTCTTCATTTTCCCTTTTTGCCCCCTGCAGTTCTGTGGTGGTTTAAAACATCACTGCAATGCCCACTTTGTTTCCCCAGACTGAAGTGACCTGCTAGAGTCTCTTTCTCCTTCTCATCTATTCCTTCCATTTTCTCAAATTTTCCCATCTGTTTTTTTACGAGCAAGAAACCCCACCTCCCCCCCTACCCCTTCTTCTTTCCTCATATTGGTATCCGGGTGGGAAGTTGCATATGTTATTGTCTCATGAGTTTGTTTCTGTAACTCTATGATGTTGGGGACTTCCATTGATTCTTTTTTGCCATTCCTCATGTTTTTTGTTAATCATTGATTTGTTCCCAAAACCCTTAAACTTCTTTCAAAATATGAAACTGTGGTGCGGGGGGTGGAAACAGAGGAGGGTGTGGAGGGTTTGGGTTTTGGAAATGTTCTTTTGCCTTGGGGGTGTCGTGGCGGGAGCCCCTTCTGCGGTTTTTTTCGGGGGTGCGCTTTCCCTTTCCCATTTTCCTGGGTTTTTCTGCTTTCCTTTTTTTTTCCCCCCTTTTTCCCCTTTCGTTTTGAACTCTTCTTTCATTGTCTTCCTTTCCTTGTTTTTGTCTGTCGGGGTAACACCCCGGGAACCCCTGCTTGCCTTAACCCGGCTTTCCCCTCAGGATCATGGTTCGGGTATTCTCCCTTAAAAATTTAAACTTTGAGGGGCCGATTCTTTTCCTTGTGAACCACCCAATTCCCCGAAAATTTGCCCCCTGGGTCTGCCCCCCTCCCTATTCCCTTTCATATGTCTTCAATCGTTTTTTTTCTCCTCCGCTTTTTTTTCATCATAATTTTTTCCCCCTTTACTTCGGTACCCCATAGACAAACCGGACTCCCCTTTCCACCCCCCCTGTGACCCCATTGCGTCCCTGATGTGTTTTAGTTCCTTCCCCGGGGATGTTCCTTCCTTCACCCCTCCTATTAGGCCCCTTGCTTTTTGGGGTTTATCCTTCCCTCACCGCTCCTGGCCCCCCCAGGAAATTGGTAAGGCCTTACATGTCCTAGTTCCATAAATGTTTCCCAAACCCTCTCTTTCTGTCCTAGAGTGCTCCCGTCTTTGTTTGGCCCCATGGGGTTTGCAGGACCTCGCATACATTTTTATTTCCATCCCTTCCTTGGACCTGTTGTCTGTGTTCGATGTAGCCTTTCCGATGCACTTCGTAATTTTTTTTTGTCTCTGTGCGTTTCAGATGTCTCAGCTCCTTTTCAAATCTCTCTATCTTGATTTCTGCGCTGGGCCTGTTGCTTCCACCTTCTGCTTTCTGCTGCTAACCTCTTTTCCCATTTTCCCTTTCCAGCTCATCTAGTCTCCTTCCCCGCCCTTCTCCCTTTTTTTGAGCTCTATCCCCCAATTCCTCCCCCCAAAATTTCGTCCTTGGACCCCTTTCCCACCCGGTTAGGGGGGGGGAATAACGGTTTGGAGAGGGATGGGGGTTTGGGGAGGGGGGGGGGGTTTTTGGAGGGGCAGAGATAGTTGGGGGGGGGAGTTAGATGGTTTGGGGGAGGGATTAGAGGTTTGGGGGAAGAGGGGTGGGTGGTTTTGGGGGGGGGGAGGAGGGTTTTTGGGGGGAGGGGGGTTTTGGGGGGGGGTTAGACGGTTTTGGGGGGGGGTTTTTGGGGGTTTGGGGGGGGGTGGGGCAAGGCTAAGGGCAAGGGGCGGAGGGTGGTTGTGTGTGTGTGTGGTGTGTGGTGTGTTGTGTGTGTGTGTGTGTTGTGGTTATGTGTGTGTGTGTGAATGTGTGGGTGTGAAAATGTGGATGTGGTGTGGTGGTGTGTGTGTTGGTGTGTGTGTGTGTGTGTGTATGGTATTTTGTGTGTGTTTGTGTGTTTCTATGGTGAGTATTGTGTGTGTGATGTGTGTATGTTGTGTATGTGTGTGTGTGTGAGTTCTACCCTTGTGTGGTGCTTTTGGGGTTTGGGGGGGGGGGTTGGGGGGGGTTGAGAGATCCCGGTAGGCCAAATTTAGTCTATTTTTCTTTCCCAATTATGCTACTCTCTCCACTTTTGCCCTTTCTGGATTTACGGTTAATTTGTGTTTATTTCATTTTCCTTGTTCCCAAAATTAGAGAGGACTTCCTAGCTTCCAAAAAATTCTTTCGCTAATAATACCCCGGGAGTAACCCTGCCTGTGTGCGTTTTGCTGTGTGTGTTGTGGTGTGGTTTGTGTGGTGTGGGTGTGAGGTCTTGTGGGTGTAATGACTTTGGGCCCCAATTCTTTTGGGCCTGACTAACCCCCCTGGGGCCCACCCTACACCGTCTTACCATGTTGCCCCTTAAAAGCTTTCCCACCTATTCTCACACTCGTCAACAATTTCTCTATGTTATCTATTTCTTTCTAATTCGGTAAAAGCTTGCCCGGAGTGAGTGTGTGTGTGTGTGTGTGCGTGTGCGCCATGTCATCCCCTATCCCCGCCCTAGTTTTCTTATTTTTTGATAGGCAATCAGTGAGTTTCTAAAGAATACGAAATTAAAAAAGTATTTATAACTTCCCCTTCGCCTCAAAATTTTCACTTTACGTTTAAAAGTTTTGCCTTGCTTATTTTGACGTATTTTGATGTATTTGGGATGCCGGTCTAAATACAAGTTTTTCTCTATCCGTTAATGTTTTTCCTATAATGTAGACTTTTTTAAAACTGTAAACAATAAACTCATTTTTGATTACAAAAAAAAAATGCAGAAAAAATTTAAATTTTTTTTGAAGCTGCACCTAGTACCAAACTTATTATAATTTTACCCCTAATAATTCATACTACTTGTTTGATCGCCCTTTTTCCTCAAAACTTTGTAAAAAGTCCCAGCACAGCCGGCATTCATCTGAATTTTCATTTACCCGATACGTCCCCTTATCTCCTTCTAAATGGGGGAATTTTCCTTTGCTCTTTACTAAAAAGCTCCTAAATTTTTCCCGGGGTATAATCCAAAAAGATCAAACCCGGGGAAAAATTCTTTTTAGACTCTTTTTAAATTTTGTTTACGTTTCCCATAGTTTGCCCCCCTTGTACCCCTAAAACTTTTTTTTTGTAACTTTTTGAAAGTAATTAAGCCTTTTTTTTCAAAAATCAAGGTGATGGTGTTTTTTTAAATTAACTTTTTTTTTTTTGGGGGGATACTTTTACCCCTTTATCCTTAAGTGGGAATTTAGTTGAGAGGAAACCCCTAAAACTTTTATAGATTTCCTTTCCTCTGATTTTTGGATCATTCTGGCATCTCAATGAGCATATTTTCAAGTGACAGGAGGTCACGCCCTCATTGATGACAGGGGGTAAGAAAAAATCATCACCTTTCGCTCCCAAATATGCGCTGTAAACTTTTTTCCCAATTGGTAATTTTCTCTATAAATTAAAGTCGCCGATTAATTCACCAACGAAAGTTACAGAAAGCACAGCTCTACTCCCAAAAAAAAAACAAAAAAATTTAATTTAAAACTTGAAATATGAAGGGGAAAAAAATCACGTTTACAGTGCAAAAAACATGAGCAACTGGGCCCTTTTAGCTTTAATGCCCTGTAATTCCCCCGTCTCTCCCGGAACCACTTTCCCCCTTCCCACCTCACTAAGACCGTTATAAAAAGATTTAATGGCAACCCAAGATTGTGCCTTGTTTTGTTATTTATGACATCAGAATATCAAAAGCTATAAGAATCAGGCAACGAGGCTCACCCACTGGAATCTTTATCGTGTTTCAGTGATCAGGGCAATGTGTATTGTGAGTGTTTGGCAGGACACAGATAATGTGGGTGGTGGCTGGAATCCTAATGACCAACGTGACCAAGTAATAATAGCAGAACATAATGACTAGAGCTCAGAAGTATAATTAGTATCTTCAAATACAGCCAGTTCCTGGGTGTCTGCAACCATGGTATTTATCTGTAAAGCTGGAAGGTCAGTGACGAAGAACTGAAGAGGGCGCTGGAGTGGGCGCTGGGAGGGGTGCCAGAGTGGAAGGCGAGAGTTGGAAGAGGAATGGGGGTGCTGGTGGGGGACTTGTATAAGAGCTGGAGTGGATACTGGAGTAGTGCTCTAGTGGGGCGGTAGTGGGCTCTGGACAGATGCTGAAGGTGGTGCTGTAGGGATGCTTGAGAGGGCTGAGAGAAGTCTCGAGTAGGAAATTGAATAAACATAGAAATACACCTCTCACATATATTATTATATATTATAATATATATATTATATATATATATTATATATATATATATATATATATATATATATATATATATTATATATATATATATAAATATATGTCGTGCCGAATAAGTAAGACTTACGAGTTTGCCTTAAATAGCAACGTACTTGTCGAATAGTACAAGCGGAAATTTGTGTAAGCAGTAATTTCGGAGAAATCATTCTGAATCTAACGAAAAAAATATATTTCATTGTCTGTTTATTATTAAATTATTGTAAACTTACATAAAATATATTTAGCTGGATTAGGCTAAAATAGATTGCGCTTGTTAAAATAAGGTTAGGTGCGTTTCCTAAGGTTCTTTTGGTACAAAATCATTATTTTTTATATTAACCTAAATGAAAATATATATCTTTAAATGTATAAGAGCAAATTTTAGAAAGGATTTAATTTTAAGTAAGAATTTTTACTAATTGACAAGTTTTACCTATTCAGCACGACATGCATATCACACACACACACACACACACACTACAGACGATTGTCACTGACGTGTGTTATATGTAAAGTCATGGAGAAGATTTTCAGAAGAGTGGTGGAACACCTAGAAAAAAATGAGCTTATCAGTGACAACCAGCACGGATTCAGGGACAGGAAATCCCGTGTCACAAACCTACTGGAGTTCTATGGCAAGGTGGCAGCAGTAAGATAAGAGAGGGGGGAGTAGATTGCGTTTTCTTGAACTGTAAGAAGACTTTTGACACAGTTCCACACACGAGATTAGTGCAAAAGTTGGAGGACCGTGCAGGTATAACAAGGAAGGCACTGCAATGGATCAGAGAATATCTGACGGGTAGGCAACAGCGAGTCATGGTACGTGACGGGGTATCAGAGTGGGCGCCTGTAACGAGCGGGGTTGCGCTGGGGTCAATCCTGGGACCGGTGCTCTTTCTGGCGTATGTGAATGATATGACAGGAGGAATAGAATCAGAAGTGCCCCTGTTTGCAGGCGATGTGAAGCTAATGAGGAGAATTCAGTTGGAGGGGATCAGGCAGGACTACAATGTGATCTAGACAGGCTGTAAACCTGGGTCAGCAACTGGCTCATAGAGTTCAATTAACCTTACCAAGTGAAAAATCATGAAGATCGGGGAAGGGCAAAGAAGATCGCAGACTGAGTACGGTCTAGGGAGCCAAAGACTACAAACCTCACTCAAGGAAAAGGATTGTGGGGTGATCATAATACCGAGCTCAACTCCAGAGGTGCATATCAACCAAATAACTGCTGCAGCATAGGGGCGACTAGCAAACCTTAGTTCAGACACCTGAGTAAGGAATCGTTAAGGACTCAGTACACAATGTACATCAGGCTCATACTAGAGTATGCAGCACCAGTTTCGAATCCACACCTGGTCAAACACTAAGACATTAGAGACAGTGCAAAGGTTGGCAACGAGACTAGTCGCGGCGCTAAAGGGCATGCCCTACGAAGAGGGGCAAATCGACCTGACGACACTAGAGGGAGGGAGAAAGTGATCATGATATACATATAAAATACTAAGAGGAATTGACAAGGTGGACAGAGACAGGATGTTCCAGAGATAGGACACAACAACAAGGGGTCACGACTGGAAGCTGATGATTCAGATGAGTCACAGATATATTACGAAGTATTTCTTCAGTCACAGTGTTGTCAGGAAGTTTAATAATCTGGAGAGTGATGTAGTGGAGGCACGATACATACAAAGCTTTAAGAATAGGTATGATAAAACTCATGAAGCAGGGAGAGAGTAGACCTAGTAGCGACCAGTGAAGAGGCCGGGCCAGGAGCTATGACTACCCCTGAAACTACAAATAGGTGAGTACACACACACACACACACAATATATATATATATATATATATATATATATATATATATATATATATATATATATATAATTATATACACACACACACACACACACGGTACTTACACAAACACACCACACTCAACTGCACACACATACACACTCTCTCAATTACACACTACTCTCAGACACACACACATACACTGCATACACACACACACACCACACACACACACGTTTTACACTGCACACTCATTATACTCACATACTACACACACACACACACACACACACACACAAACACTTTCTTCAGAGACTTGTAGAAACAGAGATACTTAGTATCATTGACAGGTAGAATGGCTAAGGAGGAGTAAGCGAGGAGGGTTTATTTTCCGGGAACACACTCACTTTCTCTCTCTCTCTCTCTCTCTCTCCTCTCTTCACAAACACACCAACAACACACACACACACACACACACACACACACCACAACACACACACACACACACACACACACTAGGTATCTAGGAACTAGGTATTCTAGGAAGAAGGATAAACACACAAGGCACTAGTATGTAGGCAGTTGGGTCAGCCTCAGGTCAAAGTCAGGTCAGAGAATCACATGTACACACAGACCGTGTAAACATTCACCAGCGCTCATATGCACACAAAACACACATACATGTTCACACATGCACTCAAACCCAGAACTAACGCTCACAAATACACGTGTACACATACATACATATACACGCACGTAGGCCAATTCAAACCTTTCTGTGACTTGGAAGTACCCTACCCATTCCTGTCCTACCTCTCTCTCTCTCTCTCCCCCCTTTCTCTTCCTCTCTCTCCCTCCCCCAATTCCTCCCCTCTCCCTCCCTCCTTTCCCCCCTTTTAATTCCTCTACCCCTCATCCCACTCTTTCTCCACCTCCCCATTAGCATTCCTGTCCCCTCCCTCTCTTTTCCCATATCTCTCCGCCTTACACCTCTCCATCTTCCTCTTCCCATCTTCCTCCCCCTCTCCCACTCTCTCTCTTCCTCTATCCCTCTTTCTCTCCACCTCTGTCTTTTTTTCTATCCATCGCTCTATCTCTCCAGCACCGACCCTCAATTCCTCTCCCAGTTCTTCCCCCAGCACCCCTCAACAAAATTCAAACGTACTCTCCCTTTCTACCTCTCTCCATCTTCCCACCCCCCCCTCTCTATAGTTCAACCCAAGATGCCTGTTAAAACAGTTGTGGCAGTGATAGGGTGGCGCGAAGTATGACCTCAGCTGGGCATTCATCGTAGGCTTAGTGTCTACACCACCTCTCCCTCTTTTTCTCTCTACGTCTCTCTCTACCACTCTCTTCTTACCTGTGTCGCATGCACGCACACACCCACACACACACATACACACACATGCATACACACACACACACACGCACGCATATACACACATGCACATACACATACACCCACAGGCCTCCCACCCCAGAACACAGTGTTGGAGAGGAAACTGAAGCTATGGTACACCAACGTTGTTGGAGTAATGAATAAGTGGGAGAAGTGGCACCAAAGAATCAAAGAGACATCACCGGACATCATAGCTCTCACCGAAACCAAGTTTACGGGAATAACAGACACCATCTTTCCAACAAGATATCAGATCCTGAGGAAAGACAAAGGGGACAGAGGGGCTGGAGGAGTGGCACTACTCATGAAAATGTTAGAGCTGGAGAAAGGAGGCAGTGGAGAAGCAAGGGACCACATAATAGGAACACTTCAGTCTGGACGTCCCAAGGTGGTAATTGTAGTGATGTATAACCCATTAAAGAACAGCAGGAGGCCAAGGCAAGAGTATGGTGAGAGTAACAAAACGATGTTTGACACACTGGCTGAAATGGGCAGAAGGGCTCATGTGAGCAGGGCAAAGCTACTGATTGTGAGGGACTTCAATCACAAACAAATTGACTGGGAAAACTTGGAGCCACCTGGGGGCCCAGAAACGTGGAGGGCTAAGTTGATAGAGGTGGTACTGGAAAACCTCCTGTACCAACACTTAAGGGATACTACTAGAGACAGCAGAGGATGAACCAGCAAGACTGGGCCTAGTATTCACCTTTAGTAATGCAGATATTAAGGATATCACATATGAAAGACCCCTTGGGGGCCAGTGACTATGTGGATCTGAGCTTCGAATATATAGTAGAATTACAAGTGGAGAAGGAAGCAGGAACGGCAGTACGAACGAAGCCAAACTACAAGAGAAGGGACTACAGAAGCATAAAGAATTTCCTGCACGAGGTTCAGTGGGACACAGCACTGGCAAGGAAGTCAATGTGACAACATTATACAAGAGAGTTGAGGAGAGGTTTTTACCCAAAGTTCACTTAAAGGCGTAGAGAGGCCAGAACAAGTGTGCTAGAGAACGGAAGAAGTATAGAAGACAAAGACCCAAGAGAATAAGGAGAGCAGTTGAAGAGCCAGAAACGAATATGCACTCGTAAGAATGGAGGCCCAACGACAATACAAAAATGACAGCAGCGAAAGCCAAATCTGACCTGAATCTATTGTACAGCCACATCAGGAGGAAAACAACTGTCAAGGACCAGGTAATCAGGTTGAGGAAGGAAGGAAGGGAGATCGCAAGAAACGAACGAGAAGTATGTGAGGAGCTCAACATGAGATTCAAAAAAGTGTTCACAGAGGAGACAGAAGGGACTCCGAAAATATAGAGAAGAGGGGTACACCATCAAGTATTGGACACAGTACGTACAACCGAGGAAGAAGTGACGAGGCTTCTGAGTGAGCTAGATACCTCAAAGGCGATGGGGCAGAATAACATCTCTCCATGGGTCCTGAGAGAGGGTGCAGAGGCGCTATGTGTGCAACTAACAGCAACCTTCAACACATCTATCGAAACAGGGCGTTTATCTGAGGTATGGAAGACAGCAAATGTAGTCCCAGTTTTTAAAAAGGAGGCAGACACGAAGCACTAAACTACAAACCAGTGTCACTAACAAATATAGTATGCAAAATCATGGGAAGATTATCAGAAGAAGAGTGGTGGAGCACCTAGAAAAGAATGAGTTTATTAACGACAACCAGCACGATTTTAGGGTTGGGAAATCCTGTGTCACAAACCTACTGGAGTTATATGACAGGATGACAGCAGTAAGATGAGACAGGGGTGGGAAGATTGCGTTTCCATGAACTGTAAGAAGGACTTTGACACACTTCCACCCAAGAGATTAGTGCATAAGCTAGAAGACGAGGCAGGTATAACAGAGAAGGCACTGCAATGGATCAGGGAATACCTGTCGGGAAGACAGAAGCGAGTCATGGTACGTGACAAGGTGTCAGAGTGGGCTCATGTGATGAGCAGGGTTCCACAGGGGTCCGACCTAGGACTGGTGCTGTTTCTGGTGTATGTGAACGACTTGATAAAAGGAATAGACTCCGAGTGTCCCTCTTTGCAGATGATGTGAAGTTGATGAGAAGAATTCAATTGGACTAGGACCAGCGGAACTACAAAGGGATCTGGACAGGCTACAAGCCTGGTCCGGAAACTGACTTTTGGAGTTCAACCCCACCAAGTGCAAAGTCATGAAGAATGAGGAAGAGCAAAGACATCAGACGGAGTACAGTCTAAGGGGGCCAAAGATTACAAACCTCACCAAAGGAAACGGATCTTTGGGTGAGTATAACACATGGCATACCTCCTGAAGCGCACTTCAATTAAATAACTGCTGCAGCATATGGGCGCCTAGCAAACCTAAGAATAGCATTTCCGACAACTTAATAAGGAAGCGTTCAGGATCCTGTACATCCTGTATGTCAGGCCTATATTGGAGTATGCAGTACCAGTTTGGAACCCACACCTAACCAAGCATGTAAAGAAATTAGAGAAAGTGCAAAGGTTTGCAGCAAGACTAGTCCCGGAGCTAAGGGGAATGTCCTACGAGGAGAGGTTAAGGGAATCGACCTGACGACACTGGAGGACAGGAGAGATAGGGGGGATATTAAAACGACATACAAAATTCTGAGATGAATTGGCAAGGTGACCAGATGCAGGAAGTTCCAGAGATGGGACACAGCTACAAATGGTCACAATTGGAAGTTGAAGACTTAGATGAATAACAGGGATATTTGGAAGTATTTCTTCAGTCACAGAGATGTCAGGAACTGGAATAGTCTGGGAAGTGATGTAGTGGAGGCAGGATCCATATATAGCTTTAAGAAGAGGTATGATAAAGGTCATGGAGCAGAAAGAGTGACCTAGTAGCGACCAGTGAAGAGGCGAGGCCTTGAGCTGTGACTCGACCCCTACAACCACAACTAGGTGAGTATATCTACGAGAGTACACACGCACACACGCGCGCGCACACACACACACACACACACACACACACACACACACACACACACACACACACACACACACACAGCCACATAGTAGTCAGTAAGTGGAATAGTTTGGGAAGCGATGTAGTGGAGGCAGGATCCATACATAGCTTTAAGCAGAGGTATGATAAAGCTCACGGCTCAGGGAGAGTGACCTAGTAGCGATCAGTGAAGAGGCGGGGCCAGGAGCTCGGACTCGACCCCCGCAACCTCAACTAGGTGAGTACAACTAGGTGAGTACACACACACACATACTTAAAGATTCCTGTTACTGATAAAGCAAACTGTATTAAACTTACTTTTGAATTTATTCATCTGTGTTTTTTCAGAATGTACTTAAAATGTGGACTGTTGAGCTTTTACTATTTGTGTACACCAAGATGTATCCTTAATTACTACTGCAGTGTTTTCTTGTGTGGATCATAATTCCTCATGCATGGTTTATTATACCAAATGGCCAATATGAAGGAATGATTTCATACCTGTACATTTTTTCGTTTCTCTGGGCTGCTGTTTGAAACCAGTGATTATGTAAGCTGACACAGCCTTTGATAAAATAACATATTAAATCCCTTAACAACATCCAGTCACTTCCAATTAAAGAAAATAATATAAAGTTGATAACACAATATTCTCGTATGCACAGTGAGAAAAACATGCTTTCGCCCAGTAATTGGAATACATCGTGAGGTCTGGAGTTTATCATCTTGCGTCAGAGAACGGCTTCTAAATTTATATTCTTGTGTCACTACCGTTCTAAAAATATACGAACATAACGTTCTCTTAATTGTTTGCAATCACTAAATATCAAATTACGAAAGTGTAAATAACTTGGTTTTTGCGTGCATCTGAAATCTAGATTTTGAATTACTGATGAGAATATTGCACAAAACATTTTTCTGCAAGTTATTTTCCTTTCTTCATTCCCTTGCAATGCTAACAAATTAACACTGATCACCGAAGCATTTCATACATAAATCGAAAAGAATTCGTCAGAGACGTTTGTTTTACCAGTGTTCTTTTCATCAAAAGATGTGCCTTGTTAAGCAGTTTCCGTGACATTAAAAATGCTCTCGTAGTTTCCTGAATACATGAGCTCATCTGTGTCATATATTATTACCATCATTCGGATGCATTAAACACGTAAGTTACATCTAGGTCACGGAGAATGGGAGGTAATCAGGTCCTTCTAAATGTAATAGAAACTCCAATTAATTGTATAAAGTTTTTTCCAGAATAAGGAACCTCTTGAAAGGCCGTTAAATGAAAGGTAATCTTATTATTTCTCTAATAAAATACCTGGCTTTTAGAAATAAAAGTTCCCAAACGAGAAAAGGTAATTATTTTCACTGTTTTGTATTATTAGGAATCATTACAGACGAGGGCGTGCCTTGATGTGCCTTTTTCACTTATAATGTATTTATGAGGAAGCGCTTAACTTTTAAGTCATGCAGCGCCTGGAAGATGTTACTGAGGTCTGATGCCTTGAAAAAATTGTGCAACTTAACAAAGAAACTAAATATTAAAACTAATTAAAATTACATATTTATTTTGCATTTAATACGCTTGTACTCACTTAAGTAAATGTATTGGGAGAAGAAAGCTCCTGAGAAAGGCTTATTCTCGCCAGATATATTATGTCGTACCTGCTTACTACAGTAGTTAATATAACCTCTAGGCATCATGTACAAACGTGACTGATTTATTCAGCTAACAAGCACGTAAATTACAGCTATGATACACGAAACGGTTTTGGGACGAACCATATTTAAACATCGTGTAGTGGTAGGGAAAAACACTTTCCTCTTGAAAAAATAAACTCGAGCAGTATAATGTGATCCTTTGTAGAGAACGTTTCGCCCACACAATGGGCGAGAGAATGTGAAGTATTGCAACTAAACGTAAGCAGACTACGACAAGAATCTTATGTGGTTAAACAGAATTTTAGTCTTAGCAGCTTCTGTATGTCTTGCGAGCTCCACGACTGAGCTACAACGTAGCTGTCTGTATTGTTGGTGTTTTATCATTATTATCCAGTTTTAAGCATTTTAAATTATTATTGCTGTTGATTTTTTTGTTAAAATATGAGTTTTGTTTTTATTGAATAACTCCTGTTAATAAGTTGGTGCTACTGTTCTGTTTTTGTTAGTTTGTAGTTAGAGAAGTAATTTTTGTTTTTGGTGTTAAATAGAATTTTTTTTTTATTGGCAGGATGCAGTTGCTTGTTAAGCTGTTAAAAGTGGTTGCCGACAAATTGTTGTTGCTAAGATGCTGTTGACGCTGCTGCTCTTGTTAAGTTGCTGTTGTTGAACTACTGTGTTTTCGGTTTGATATTTGTTCTGTTAAGTTGCTGTTAAATTAGTGTTAGGTTATTGCCGACATGTTGATACTGTAGTTAAGTATTTCCTTTTGTTGTAACGCTGTTCAACTGTTAAATTACTCTTATGAAGCAACTGATATTGCTAGGTTGTCAAGATTAAAGTTTATCGACAGTTTTATCACCATCTACACAAACATCATGAAGCTATGAGTAACACACGTGATACAATTTGCAGTTTTCCTCAAAATATAAAGACACTGTGAAGACATACCTGGGACTGTAGTCTTGGACTTAAGAGCTAGTGAAGGGGAGCGACGCTTCTAATGTGAAATCACTTGAATGGATTTCTTAATTCAAGTTTAGCTTTACTAACAACTTTACTGATAATTTACACTCACTTTTCGGTACTACACACACACACATATATTATGACTGGTAGTAAATCCCTAAGTAAAATAATCTTTTCTTTTTTTTTTTTTTTTAGGAATTTAAGATTACACTCAGCGTTCAGTGTCGGCCAGTGACCAGACCTGGCCTGGTCATGGACCGGGCCGCGGGGGCGTTGATCCCCGGAATAACCTCCAGATATCCAGGTAACCGTCCTCACCCCATACAGAAGACCCAGTGGTGGTCAACTACTGGCTTGTCTGAACTCTTCCCAGCTGCTTCATCTTATTCGTCCGGTCATGTAATTCGGTTGTTAGCAGTTAGCTATACGTATGTTTACATTTATTTAGATTAAATTAGCTTTAGTAACAAATCCTAGATAAAGTGAATTTTAATTATTTAGAGCTATAGAAAGTTAAAAAAAGGCGGTCCAAAGAGTTTTAATAAAAGAATGAATCAACATAGGACTAAACTGTTATTACATTAACACTAGTCCAGGGTATTAAATAACGAAGGATGGAGTAATATATTAAATATCTTAATTTCTCTGAGATAATGTCATTACTCATTGCTTGGCCTCTTGTGCTATTTATTGGTTGTCAAAGGTACTTGTCGATAGTGTGTGTGTGTGTGTGTGTGGTGTATGTGTGTGCTTACCTATTTCTGGTTGCAGGGATTCAGTCACAACTCGTGGCACTCCTCATCGCTAGTCGCTATTAGGTCCAATCTCTGCCTGCGCTATTAGTTTTATCGTACCTTGTCTATCCTACGTCCACTACATCACTCTCCAGCTTCATGCCGGACGAAATGATACATATTATCCATGTGATCCATCGGAGTTTTCAACTTCCAGTTGTGACCTTTTGTTGCTGTGTCCCATTTCTGAAACATTCTGTCCCTATTCGCTTTATAAATTCCTCTCAGTGTATTACATGTCATTTTCATATCCTCCCTATCCCACCTGTCCTCCAGTGTCGTCAGGTCGATTTCCAATATCGCTTCACAGGACATACTCCCTTAGCTCTGGGACTAGTCGTGTTGCAAACAGTTGACGTGCTTGACCAAGTGTAGTTTCCATCCTGGAGCTGTGTGTACCCAGTTGTGATTGCAGGGGTCGAGTCATAGCTCCCTGCTCCATGAGCTTTATCATACTTCTTCTTAAAGCTATGCATGGAACCTGCCTCCTCTACATCACCTTTTACACTGTTCCATTTCCTGACAACTCTATGACTGAAGAAATGCTTCCTAACATCCCCGTGACTATCAGTAGGCAACCCTGAGCTTGTATTCTCCACTCTGCTATATGCTTAACGTTGAAGTGAGAGGGAGGCCTGTAGCTGGCGGCTCACATGTGAGGGTCGCGTGACGTCACAGTTAGAAGGGCCCCTACAATAAATAGCTGGGATTATCTAAGTATACTACACAAGTACACAGTAACGCTACTGACAACTCATCTGAGTTTTCAACTTCCAATTGTGACCCCCTTGTTGTTGTGTCTCATCTCTGGAACACCCTGTCACCTATCATCTTGTCGATTCCTCTCAGCATTATATATGTTATCACGTAACATATATAATATTGAGAGGATAAATAAGTATACAAGATACGATGCTGGGCGTAATGACAGTAGTTTGTTGGACTATGTATTGGTAAATAAAAGACTGTTGGGTAGACTTCAAGATGTACATGTTTATAGAGGGACCACAGATCTATCAAATCACTTTTTAGTTGTAGCTACAGTGAGAGTAAAAGGTAGATGGGATGCAAGGAAAATGGAAGCAGCAGGTAGGAGAGAGGTGAAGGTTTATAAGCTAAAGAAGAGGTAGTTAGGGTGTGACGAACTATTGGAGGATAGATGGGCTAGTGAGAGTATAGGCAATGGGGGTGAAGATGTATGGAGTAAGTTTTAGAATGAGCGTTACAGTGTTCAGCAGAAGTTTGTGGTTACAGGAAAGTGGGTGCGAGAGGGAAGAAGAGCGATTGGCGGAATGATGTAAAAATAGTACTAAGAGAGAAAAAGTTAGCATACGAGAGGTTTTTACAAAGTAGAAGTGATGCAAGAAGGGAGGAGTATAAAAAAGTGAGGTTAAGAGAGTGGTGAAGCAATGTTAAAAGAAAGCAATTGAGAGAGTGGGTGAGATGTTATCAACAAATTTTATTGAAAATAAGAAAATGTTTTGGAGTGAGATGAATAAGTTGACGAAACCTGGGGAACAAATGGAACAAAAGAGAATGACGTCTAGAGTGTATAAATCTGTAGTGGAGGGAAGGCGATGGGGTAGAGGTCGGCCTAGGATAGGCTGGAGAGAGGGGGTAAAGGAGGTTTTGTGTGCGAGGGGCTTGGACTTCCAGCATACATGCGTGAGCGTGTTAGATAAGAGCAAATGGAGACAAATGGCTTTTAGGACTTGAAGTGCTGTTGTAGTGTGAGCAAGGCAATATTCATGAAGAGATTCAGGGAAACCCGCAGTGTGTTAATGTTGCATTTTTATAACTGTAGTGTAAGCACGCCTTTGGCAAGACAGTGATGGAATAAATAATAGTGAAAGCATTTTCTTTTTTCGGGCCACCCTGCCTTGGTACGAAACAGCCGATGTGTTAATAAAAAAGATATATATATATATCCGACGTAAATTTGTTTCCGCTTCCATTAAACTTAGAAATATTTGTTTTCTTCATTTTGAGTTACACTTTTTTAAATTAGGAAGGATTAGAATACTTAAATGTTTAAACACATATAGTTAGCCATCAATAAACATATTAAAATAATCAGCCAAAATGCGTCTGACAACGAGAAGCTGAACATAATCAGGAAGCATTCACATCTGAACAAACATCATTCGTGGCGTAAAAATGACTTCGTTAAACACAGCAGTGTCAAAAAATGCTTTAGTATACATCTATGTAGTAATATGTCAAATAATCATAAATAGTTCTGCAGTACATGACAATATGTGAAATTATATTAGGAATTCAGTATTACATCAATGCACAACGAAAGTATATATAGCTGCCACACTGCACATTACAGCTACCTACGTAGACGCGATTGAAACTGCAGGCCCAAAAAAAGGAACAACATGGTTAAGAAAAACTTGTGCAACTAGAAAAACAAAAATTAATTTCCCGAGTAAGCAGGATCACTAGAAAATAATGAGAAATTGTGCCGAGGAGGACGGGGCAAGCGATGATCAATAACACCTCCAGCGAGCTGCTCATCACAGCCTCATTCAGACGACACCCGGGAGACAGCGGGAGATTAACTTGCACTCCTTTGCACGTAGTCTCATACCAACGCTGGCTGTGAATGCGCTCAAAATCATTCATTCATGTCTGTTATCTGACGAATTTTTTTTTAGACTGGAGAATATCATATATATGTTATAAGAGGTCGTCCAGCCACATGATTCTCTGGATCTTGATTGGGGTTACGAATAGTGTGTTGGGGTTTTTAGAAGTGAAGTCATGAGTTACGTGCCGCTCCGGTACCCATATAAATTTACTGTGAATTTATGTGAGATTTCGTACATCTTTTATTTATCTTTACGATGGTTACTGCTTGTTATTATGTTGGACGTAAAATTTTTTTTATTTTTAAATCAGTGGAAAGGTATAACCTCGTAAGGATAATTCAGAGCCTGGGGAAGACCCTGTCCAGTTCCTTAGATCAAAAGCCCGTCACCAGTAGCAAAGCACATCTACAGATATGTAATAATAGGCGAGATGATGAGTTAAATCTAGCAATGTACAGGTTCCCCAAAAGGATTTCTGGCGTGAGAAAGAATGACTGAAGACAACGGAAGCATTCTCAACAAGTGTTCTTGCTAGTGAAGGGCTCTCGAGCCTTGTGTTTGAAGTTACGTTCCCGTTTCTCAAATCAAACCAAATTATCTCTCATTTCCCAAACGCTTCCCTATAAAAAAAGAATAAAAATAAAACTAACAATAGAGAACACGGTTAATATTACACAGGGTTGTGTAACCCATACCAGTTAATCGCACATATAATATATTGGGGTTTAGCGCTTAGTATGATTATAATAAAAATAAGTATAATATATTGAGAAATATGAGAAGAAAAGCAAAAGTTGCTTTGATCAATTTGCAATGCTTCTGCATGTTTGGTATTTTTGCATGTTTGGGATTTTTGCATGTTTGGAATTTTAAGCTAGGATAAGATTATGCGCTACAAGAATCATTCTACCACAATTCTACCATGCAGAGTTTGACATTAACTACTTTGATGCCCATCAGCAACTCTGTTGCCAGGAATTTTATAGAAGGAGCTTATTAGTGATATTTTTCAAAATTTTCCTACAGAGTAACTGAAATTTGAAAGTAAGACAATAAGAAACGATTCGATAATTTGCATAGTAATATACTGATAAAAACACTGAATTTATTTTTCTGAAGAAAAATGTAGAAAGGGAAGATGTAGCTGCTGTTAAATACATTACAGCATGGGACAATATCAGTGAAATTAAGACATATGTGCAACATCTGGGTATCTTTATTGTAGACGTTTCGCCATCCAGTGGCTTTATCAATACAAATTCCAGGACATAACTTGAAGACAGTACAACTATATACAGAAGATGAGGTAATCAGTCCTTCAACCTTGGAGTTGGTGCGAAGAGCACAGTAGTCGTGGAGATTCTGTAGCAGAAGCAAGGAGCCTGGCGCATATATACTAACGTCAGGTGGAAATGGGACGTGTAGCAGACGAGGGCATAGTCACTGGTAGGCGGGATTCCCCAGTGGAAGTAGATCCTACTTGTCAGACACTACAACATCATGGAATCTTGATCCTGAGGACATGTACATAACCTTCACGACTTCGACAACTACTACTACACTAACCCATCTCTTTGGGTAGGACCTACTTAAACTGGGGAATCCCACCTACCAGTGACTATGCCCTTGTCTGCTACCCGTCCCATTTCCACATGACGTTAATATGTAAGCGCCAGGCTCCTTGCTTCTGCTCCAGAATCTCCACGACTACGGTGCTCTTCGCACCTATTCCAAGGTTGAGGGACTGATTACCTCATCTTCTGTATATAGTTCTACTGTCTTCAAGTTATGTCCTGAAATTTGTATTGATAAAGCCACTGGATGGCGAAACGTCTACAATAAAGATACCCAGATGTTGCACATATGTCTTAGTTTCATCTTGTCGGTATTGTATATCATTCTTGTACAAAAATATCAGTGCACTATCAACATCGCAAAGCGTCATGCACAATTCGTTCTATATGGCCAGATGCCCACATGACCTGACCCTCTGTCCTACCCCTGAAACATACCCCGGATCCTAACCAAGTAATATCCTGCAACCGTTATCGCCCAATTCATCTCTAAATGGAACCTGGGTAACACTGACTTTTCTTCATAACAGTTAGGCACTCAAAAAATATCCAGTGTTGAAGGCACAGCAACAATGACGGATTAATCTCTCTCTCTTCTTTTTTTTTTTTTTTTTTTTTTTTACACAGGATTTGACAAGGTTAAGGATCCCTAGCTTTATTGACAAGCTATTTACAGGTTAAGGATTCCTAACTTTATTGGCAAGCTAAGAGCTGTTACCTACATCAGCTCATTTGAAAGCATTTTTATTGTTATGAGACATACAAGTAGGGAACAGGATGAAGTTGGAGCCATCTGTGGGCCAGCATTTTCATTTGATCAACTGACTTTACCTCGTTGACATCATTATGCTGTACGAATGTGTTCCATACTCGAGTCATCCTGGGTATATATGATCTCAGACGGAGTAATGTTCTGGAGAAGGGTACAGCCAGAGTGCAGTTGCTGCTTTCTGCCCGTCTTGTGGCATAAAAGCTTGTTTCACGCTGTCCTCGAAGTGGATACAAATGTGGTACTTTGACAATATTGGCCTTGTACATAACGCTAAGACCACCCACATCCCTCCTGTGTTGAAGGCTCTGCTGAAATGACAGATCTTCAGACCAGGCAGTCGTCCAGTGGTAGGAGGGGGGCAGGCAAAAAAAGTGGAGCACACTGAAGGTGTGAGCTTACTTGTGCCTCGTACAGAATCTTGCAACCCCCTCTCTCTCTCTCTCTCTTTCTCTCTCTCTCACTCTCTCACTCTCTCCTTCCTTAGCCTGATGTATGACTCTCCCTTCCCTTAGCACCCACCATAAAACATTTCTTCCCTCTCTCGTAAATCATACTCTCCTAAGTGCTATAAATTCCCATCCCTTAGTAGTGGTAGACGGAGGTTGGTGTCAGTTAGCTTTTTACTCGTAAGTCAATTACGTCTGGCATACCAGCACTTAAGTGGTCAGTTTTCTCACTGTCAGACAAAGCAGCACGAGAGGCTCTCAGTCATAAAAAAATTGTGCTCATTTGTACAGCTAAAAAATTTAATTGTATACACAAACACACACACACCTGGTCACAGACCGACCGTGGGGGACTTTGACTCCCGAAAACCTCTTCAGGTATATATATATATATATATAATATATATATATATATATATATATATATATATATATATATATATATGTCGTGCCGAATAGGCAGAACTTGCGATCTTGGCTTAAATAGCAACGGTCATCTTGCCATATAGGGCAAGTAAAAATTTGTGTATGCAATAATTTTGCCAAAATCACTGTGAACCTTACGAAATTTTATTTCACTGTGTTTGTTTAGTATTAAATTATTGTAAACAAATCTAAAATATATTTAGTTGGGTTAGGCTAAAATAAATTGTTCTTGTTATAATAAGGTTAGGTAAGTTTTCTATGATTCTTTGGGAGCAAAATTAAAAATTTTTACATTAAGATTAATGAAAAAAATATATCTTTAAACTTATAAGAGAAAATTTTAGAAAGGACTTAATTTTAAATGAGTTCTTGATAATTGACCAGTTTTACATATTCGGCACGACATTATATATATATATATATATATATATATATATATATATATATATATATATATATATATATATATATATTATATATATATATATATATATATACAGGGAAATTCGCAAGAGCAGGCGAAATATACACAAACACTGATCTCTGGCTGAAGGAGACTGGGACCTACGAACCTTGGAACAAGGTACGCAGTGCTTTACCAATCTACCCACACTGGACAATACCTTGGAGTCCAGCTTGCGCTAGACTTTGATCCAAGGCAGCCAGCTTTCAGGGAGAAGGCTTACAGCTATTCCTTGCATTGTTAATATCTCTAGTAAGGCTGATGCATGCAGGAGAAGAGATGAAAAGCTGTGAGCCTTCTCCCTGAAAGCTGGCTGCCTTGGATCAGAGTCTAGCTCAAGCTGGACTCCAAGGTATTGTCCAATGTGGGTAGATTGGTAAAGCACTGCATACCTTGTTCCAAGGTTCGTAGGTTCGAGTCTCCTTCAGCCATACATATATATATATATATATTATATATATATATATATATATATATATATATATATATATATATATATATATATGTATATATATATATAGTATATATATACATATATATATATATATATATATATATATATTATATATATATATATATATATATATATATTTTATTGCTGATGACCCTGTGCTTTTTGGAGATTCTACAGAAAAGTTACAGAGGTTAGTGGACGAATCTGGTAGGATATGTTAAAGAAGGAAATTAAAAGTGAACATAGGAAAGAGTAAGGTGATGAGGATATCAAAAAAATTAGGTAATGGTAGATTAGATATCAGACAGGAGGGAGATTGTATGGAGGAAGTGAATGTATTCAGATATTTAGGGGTGGACTTGTCAGCAGATGAGTCTATGAAACACGAGGTAAATATTAGAATTGATGAGGAGGAAAAGGGTGAGTGGTGTACTGAGGAGTCTGTGAAGACAAAGAACGTTATCCATGGAAGTAAAATGCGGAATGTATGAGAGTACAGTCATACCAAGGCTCTCATATGAGTGCGAAGCATGGGTGGTGACTGCTGCAACAAGGAGAAGGCTGGAGGTAGTGGACATATTGTGTCTGATGGCAGTGTGTGATGCGAATATATCTTTGAACGTATTAGAGAAATTTTTAGGAAGGACTTAATTTTAAATTAGTTTTTACTAATTGACTAGTTTTATGTATTCGGAACGACACACACACACACAAAATATATATATATATATATATATATATATATATATATATAATATATATATATATATATATATATTATATTATCTTTCTTCTTTCAACGTACCAGCCGAATCCCACCGAGGTGGGGTGGCCCAAAAGAAAAAACTGAAGTTTCTCCTTTTAAATTTAGTAATATATACAGGAGAAGGGTTACTAGCCCTTGCTACCGGCATTTTAGTCGCCTCTTACGACACGCATGGCTTACAGAGGAAGAATTCTGTTCCACTTCCCCATAATTATAATATATATTAATATATATAATATATATAATAATATAATAATATATATATGTGTGTGTGTATGTGTGTGTGTATGTGTGTGTGTGTGTGTGTGTGTGTGTGTGTGTGTGTGTGTGTGTGTGTGTGTGTGTGTGTGTGTGTGTGGTGTGTGATTACACACATATCTACAGAAGAATTAAGATAAGCACCTATTTTATCTAAAACATTGAGGTGATACCTCTGGTAGTGATGGTGACAACCTACATAGTGAGGTGCTACCTAATTCAGTGATGCAACACAATACAAAATGTGATGTTATCTCAAAATACATTGTAGGAGGACTACTAGGCCACAGTTTTAATAATAAGTATTAGAAAAACTTTTTCCGATAGAACAATAAATTGCAAATAAATCAAAGTTCTAAATAGTTTAAAAGTATATCAAACCAACGAGAAAGAAAAAAAAGGTGTATAGGTAATTCTTATCAGACATCTGAGGCCATAATCTAAAAAAGAGATAAGGCTCACTTGCCCACTCCATGAATATAAAATAATTGGTTATAAATGACCATTATTTTTAAAGGAATGGACCGGTAAGCCAACGGAAGGCCTCGGTCAGATGACCAAAGCTCCAAAGGCGGGTCATCTTCTGACTAAGACCCGCGTCAGGAAACATTTGTCCTGTTTCCTGACGAACCTTACCTAACCTAACTCCATGAATATCACTCCAAAATCCTATCTCATATATATATACAACTCTGCAACATATTTATAAATTTCATGACAATTATTTTTGACAGTGACCTCACTATTGTTGCAGAAAAATACTTTTGTATTTAACATTATGGGCAATAATCTGACTTATAAAATTGTCAAGACTTTGGATACCAGATTTGAAATACATATGTTAGGCATATTGTTCATTTAAATTGTGGACGAGTAGACCTCTTATAGTGTAAACTGAGGTATCGTCTCACTATGTGAGGTGTTTGAAAACACAGAGGAAGGTAGTACCTCACCGTGTGAGTTGTCACCTCTGTGTGAGGTGTTATTTCAGTGTTTAACTTATAAAATATGTTTATCTTTCCTCTTTTTCCTATTTCTCTGAAGACATGTGTGTAGGCACATGAAAGCGCTCAGGCTTGCCTATTTCCACAAGGGATTTTTTATTTATATATATGTATACATTCATGTGTGCAAAACAACCACTGTGAAAAAAAAATAATTTGGGAAGTCACGAAAGCGCCGGTAACTTCATTATTTTTTCCAAGTTATTGTTTTGCATATTGTGATATCACCTCTTTTCTGTGACATATGCGTGTGTATATATACCTGTGTATATATGTGTGTATTGTAACGAAGGATAATACCAATATTGCAATAAACCACGATGGTATAGAAATGTCCTTGCAGAGGAATCTGGCCAATTAAAACTTTCCAGTAAAGTTTGCAAGGAGTTAATATTTTTTACAGGCGGACGCCCTTTGAACTGAGGCGGCGTCGGTAGCGGGAGGGTCAGAGAAAATGTTGTGAAACGTTTTTCCTTTATGAATTTGGAACTGCCAGGGAAAGGGGAGGGTTGTGGAGACGGGAGGAATGTGGGAAGCTTTAGAATAAGGGTTGTGGATAGAGAAGGAATGTAGTGTGCTTCCGGGATCAGGAAGGGAAAAACAGCTCTATTTTTTGATGTTTTTTTGCATCAAATGCGTAGTTGATTGAGTTGTAGGTGGCTGTGATTTTACTGATTTGTGTGATTTAGTCGCATATAATCCAATATTATATTTAAAGACGCGAGAGTTTAGGAATAACAAACCTTGAAGTGCACTGAATAGAAAAATTTAGTATGTTGGACCTATTATAAAATCGGAATCTAATAAAATTACGTGTACAAAGGAGGTCTACCAGTACATATTAAACTATATAAAAACATACAGGTGTAAATGAAAGATAATAAAAACATAGGAAAATATAAGAATAAACTGGTGTACAACACACAAAAATACGAGCAATGAGAGTAGCTTGTTTGTCTAAGTTTTGATGAAAAAAAGCTGAGGACAGATTCACGGATGTACATAATTTAAGAGGAGCTACAGACATGACAGGTCAAGTATTAATACATAACATTACTGTTCAAATTGAAGAACAATATGCATATACAACACTTGGATATTTTTGTTAAGAAAACGATTTGCGTCTACAGCAGGCATTCTCTGGCGAATATAGAGGCTTCATTTAAACCATAGACAGATTAAGCGGAGACAGGTAAAGAAGTGAAGGTAGGTTATACAAGTAGGTAAACAGTGCACCAATTAATGTAATTTGTTTGGCCAGCAACTTAGCACGTAAGTCAGCAAGCAAGGCAGTAAGTAGGAAATTAAGGAAACCAGTAAGCAAGTCAACAGGTAAGCAAATAACCAGTTAAGCAATTAAGCAACTGATTCAGTCAGTAGGTAAAGAAGATAAATAAGAAGATTCCATCAGAAAAACAAGTAAGCAATTAAGCAAATCACCAGTGTCAGTAGACATTGATGTAGGTTTGTAATGTTGTCAACAAGTAGTGAAATGATGTAGTCAGGAAGTTAAAAGGCAGTTTAATCAGCATATCAGCATGCAAGGTCAACAGATTAGTAGATCACGAGGTACGAAAATGAGCAAGTAAACAAATAGTTAGTCTACAGACAAGCGGAAAAGTAAATAACAGCAGGTAAGCAAGTCGGAAGGCAACCCGGAAACAGGTGAAGTCAACAGGCAAGCAAAGTCAGCAGGTACATCAGCACATAAACAATTCATTAGATCAACAAGTCAGTATATCAGCAAGTCAGCAAGTAAGCTTTAAAGTTAACAAGTATGAACATAGTCAAGGCCAAAGGAAGTTAATGTGCATGATAGTCAGCAGGTAAGTAAGCTAGTTGTCAGAAAAGGAAGCCAGAGGTGAGCAATAAGTAAACTGGCAAGTCAGCAGGCAAGAAAAGATGAATATTAAGCAGTGACAGAGAATGATGTAGGCAGACATACACAGCGGTGACAGAGAATGATGTAGGCAGACATACACAGCAGTGACAGAGAATGATGTAGGCAGACATACACAGCAGTGACAGAGAATGATGTAGGCAGACATACACAGCAGTGACAGAGAATGATGTAGACAGACATACACAGCAGTGACAGAGAATGATGTAGGCAGACATACACAGCAGTGACAGAGAATGATGTAGGCAGACATACACAGCAGTGACAGAGAATGATGTAGGCAGACATACACAAGAAAACATACATATAGTTCTCTGTGATTCATAATGACTACAGGTTTGCTGAGCACAACAATTTTATGTGATTAACTGTAATTATATGTGATTAGACGAGCTTGTATGAGATTAAACGAAATTAAATGCGATTATAGGTAATGATTGTTCCGATCTAATTTGATGCCATTTTCTTCATGGTTATGTATGTACGCATGCATGCGTGTATGTATATATATATATATATATATATATAATTATATATATAATATATATCCTAGGTAGTAGGTTGGTAGACAGCAACCGCCCAGGGAGGTACTACGTCCTGCCCAAGTGAGTGTAAAACGTAAGCTGTATTGTTTTACCGATGGTAGGATTGCTGGTGTTTTTTCTGTCTCATAAACATGCAGGTTTCAGGTACAGTCTTTTACTTCTGCTTACACTTAGGTCACACTTACACATACATGTACAAGCATATGTATACACACCCCTCTGGGTTTTCTTCTATTTTCTTACTAGCTCTTGTTCTTGTTTATTTCCTCTTATCTCCATGGGGAAGTGGAACAGAATTCTTCCTCCGTAAGCTATGCGTGTTGTAAGAGGCGACTAAAATGCCAGGAGCAAGGGGCTAGTAACCCCTTCTCCTGTATATATTACTAAATGTGAAAGGAGAAACTTTTGTTTTTCCTTTTGGGCCACCCCGCCTCGGTGGGATACGGCTGGTGTGTTGAAAGAAAGAAATATATATATATATGAGGTTCGTTTCCCAAAGGAGCAAAGTGTACATTTCTTTATGCAGTAAATCAGCAAAAAACAGTGTAGAAATAACGACAAAGTTGTGTATCGTTGAACTGCATTTATATTAAATAAATTTCAACTGACCTATGATATATTTCGTAGAATTATGCTAAAATAAATTAGGTTTGGCTTCTTCAAGTTTCTAAATTGGGCTCAATAATGAAATGTTTAACACTCTTGTCAATGCAAAATACATATCTATTAATTCATGAAAGAAAATTTTGGAATGCGACTAGGCGAGGGCTAGAACTCATGTTATTTTGGCCCACCTCATGGTCAGTAAAAATCACACGACGCTCTAACCCAGAGGATCACCCAGTCCTACGAAAATCACGCAACCAGCAGAGCTGGGTGTTGTACCATGATCGAGGACATACGATGATGTGGGTGCCTTAGAGCTAATTTCATTTTATTCCCCGTTTGGTGTACTAGCCTCCACAAGCAGTATATATCGTATTGTGCGATTGGATTGTCCTGTGGGTTAGAGCGCCGTGTGATTTTCGCTCACCGAAAATCACATGGGTTCGAGCCCTCGGCTAGTTTCAGTGTTGTTACAATACGATATATATATATGTCAATTAGCAAGAACTCATTTAAAATTAAGTCCTTTCTAAAATTTTATCTTATACGTATAAAGATACATCAACCAAATAACCGATGCGGCATATGCGGCCATATGCTGCAGCGGTTATTTGGTTGATGTGCGCCTCGGAAGATGTGCTTCTGTATAAGGCTCAACCCAAGATGCTTTTCCTTAAGTGAGGCTTGCAGGTTTTGAACCCATAGCCTGTATTCCATCTGTGATCATATCTGATCTTTCCCAAGCTTCATGACTTTGTAGTTAATGTTTACCTGGAGTTTACCTGGAGAGAGTTCTGGGGGTCAACGCCCCCGCGGCCCGGTCTGTGACCAGGCCTCCTAAACTCCCGGAGCCATTTGTCTGACCAGACTTGGAGCCTATCCAGATCCTCTTGTAATCTTACTGATCCTTGTCCGCTTGTATTCTCCTCATTAGTTTCACATCATAGCAAAAATGGACACCTCTGAATCTATTCTTTCCATCATGTCATTCGTATATACAAGAAACAGTGCCGGACCTAGGGCAGACCTTTGTGGAACCCCGCTCAACACATGCGCCCACTCTGACACCTCATCACGTACCAACACTCGTGTGTGTGTGTCAGTTACCATTTTGTCAAAGCATTTGTTACTAAGACACTTGGCCTGTTTGTGTGTGTGGGGGGTGTGAGGGTGTGGGGGGTGAGGGTGTTTGTGTGTGTGGGGTGTGTGGGTGTTTGTGTGTGTGGGGTGTGGGGTGTGTGTGTGGGGTGTGAGGGGTGTGTGTGTGGGGGTGTGAGGGTGTGTGTGTGGGGGTGTGAGGGGTGTGTGTATGGGTGTGGGGGTGTGGGGATGTGGGTGTGTGTGTGTGTGTGTGTGGTGTAGCTTTGAAATACTGTATCACATTTCACTTTTGTAAACCAATAATGTTTTATCCCAGCTTCATTTGTCACCATGATGCAGAACATTAATAATCCGCTTCTCACAAACTGAAGCGAGCTAGTGAGAGCCCCACCGCTCCGATTTCTATATAAATTGAAGGTGATAGCTTCGTTTAGCTGAGCAGTCACAGCGAGAAACGACAAGCGGCAGCAAAATAGTGCCTATCGTGGTTTTCTTTCTCGTTTGTGTTGAATGTTTCCTGGTTACTATTGACCAAGTCAAAAACTGGAGCCAGGACTAATACACCTGATCAGAGGCTAGCTGGCAGGACTGGCCGCACAGGCAGACTACTGAAATAGGTGGATCATGGCAACGTTCTGGGCTCACAACTGAAGGTCTCCTGTTAGATCCCGTTCAGAGGTACAAATGTTGAGCATGTGTACTCATTCTGCAATGTACACTTCTTCACATGTACCATCCCTCTCATGTACCATTCCTCACATATACCATCCCTCACATGTATCATCCTTCACACGTACCTTCCCTTACATTTACCTCACTCGAATCTCTCCTCGCTCATGTACCTTCATGTTCGTGCCGCAAGTTCCCAGGGAAGTGAACATTAAGTTATTAACATTAATCTCTCTTCCTTCTACGGAGTTTACTCTTTCAATAAAAAAAAATTAATAGCTAGTATTTGTTTCAAATTGCTTTGTTTTCTAAAAAATATGAATGACATGGACTAGCTTGTGGCTGATGTAATCCTCCTCTGAAGATTTAGTATGATGTTACCTCTTTCTGGTTAATCAGATTTGTAAGAGTGCCCTATAATTCCCTCCTTGAAATGGACGCATCCAAATGGAAAAATGGAATATAGTGAGGGAAGAGTGAGCCATACATTACTTTAATGCTCTATGATTAGGCTTTTTATGGTAACTGCCGAGGGACCTTGCTGGCCGTGCATGACAAGGTAATAGTAAACGCACATTACGGAACATGTTTTCATTAGGACAACATTTCACTCTGTGCAGAGTTTTATTAAGTCATCACTTCATGATGCTCTACTCTAAGCGGAACACTGTCCCAGTAGACGCTTGATTTGAAATCCACAGTTTGGTTCCAAACAACATCACTAAATTTAGGATTGGGTTCTATCCTTCTGATCAATCTCTTTCTCCTCGTTGTTTCTTCCAAAATGAAAATGTTTTCATGGTTATTAAGTACTCAGGTTCACCCTTGGTGGTAAAACATTTTCGTAGGAACTTTCTTAATACGTTCTACATACAAGTCTGCTATTGTGACTCTGATAGTCGAATCCAAAGCAATGGCACTGTTATAAATACTTAAAGCAGGGTCTAGTAGCACCTGTGTAGCGTCAGGCAGTACACGTGGAGAGTCAAGTAGCACTTCAGTAGCGTCTTATACAGACAAGCGTAGGCGTAGCTGGAATCGCTGGTGTTAGATCAAGTTGCGTATGTCTACAGTCGAAAAACACATACATAGCGCCAAGCAGCACAGGTGTAGCATAATTCTGTGCAGGTGTAGCATCGAGCAGCGCAGGTGTAGCGTCAAGCAGCTCAGGTATAGTGTTAAGAAGCACATGGGTAAGGTCAAACAACACAGGTGAAGCTTTGAAAGAGTGTCGCGTCAAGTAACACAGGATTAGCGTCGAGCAGCACAGGTGCAGCGTCACATAGCACAAGTGTAGTATCAAACGGCAAATAAGTATCGTCAAACAGCGAAAGTAAATTGTCAAGCACTACATGTGTAGCGTCATGCAGCAGTTTTGGCATCAAGCAGCACAGGTATAGCGTCACATAGCGCATTTGTATCGTCAAGCAGCACAGGTCTTGCGACAAACAACGCATGTGTTGCGATAAGCAAAGCTTGTGTTACGCCAAACACATGTGTTACGTCAAGCAACGCATGTGTGATGTCATGAAACACATGTTAGGTAAAAGCAGCACAGGTCTTGTGTGAAGCAGCACTAGTCTAGCCTCAAGTCTGCATGTCAAATATCATCAGCGCCATCTGTGTCTTCGTTAACACTGCCAACACATGCATATTTATAAGTTAATAGAGAGACGTCAGCGCCATCACCACCAGCACGACGTATGACCAACACTCTCAGACATGATGTACCAGCATCACCACCAGCACGACGTATGACTTACAATCTCAGACAAGACGTACCAGCATCACCACTAGCACGGTGTATGACTAACACTCTCAGACAAAACATACCAACATTACCACCAGCACGGCATATGACTTAGACTCTCAGACATCACGTACCAGCAACATCATCACAATGACTGGTGACCTACACAATGAAACAAGAGGTACCAGCACCATCTCAATGACTGGTGACCTCTACATGTGTGCGTGTGTGTGTGTGTGTGTGTGTGTGTGTGTGTGTGTGTGTGTGTGTGTGTGTGTGTGTGTGTGTGTGTGTGTGTGTGTGTGTGTGTGTGTGTGTGTGTGATGAGAGAGGTATCTCATGACATATTTATCTTCCTTCAACTCTTTTTCTTTCTTCTGCCTCCTGTGTAGAATTTATCTTGCCCCCGCTCTCTGACCATGGAGATATCTTCTGAGAAGATCTATTTCTCCTCTGTATTGCATAGTATATCCTGAGAGACAGCAGTTCCCCAGTTATATTAACTACAGTTATACAGGGAGGAAACCTTAGAAGTTCCTGTAGCTAATGAACCCATGCAGGAATGCTTTAATGTATCCTTAGTGCCACAGCGAAGTCTCCCGCGTAATCCTAACTGATTTTAATACCTTGTATGAGCTCCCTCATGCGTGATGGAACATGATACGGAAATATAGCTAGCTTTCGTTCCT
>NC_069406.1:80697304-80774804 GCF_026875155.1 Cherax quadricarinatus | reverse complement strand
TGGTGGAGATGGCCTACAAAGATACACCTGAATCATTTACATTTACTGCCTTCTGACTTTCCTCGTTCTTGCTTCCTTTCCGCCCCCCTCCCTATTCCCACCCCAGCTTGGAAGAGTAGACCCACTGTAGTTCTTCGCTGCCTCCTTGTGGACAAGTGTTAATGTGTGGAGATAGTTCAGTCTCCACTGCCTTGAGACGTATCTCTCTCTCAAGACTATTACTGGTCCTGCCCAGCATGGGCCAGGACATATATGACAGTCCTATATTTTTTGTTAGTACATACTTCTGCTACTAATAATATTTCTATTAATACTTCTATTACTAATACTGCTACTATTGTTACTACTACTGATACTACTGCTACAATTTAAACTACTAGTACTACTATTGCTACACCTACCACTGCTGTTAACATTAACGCTATTAATACTACACTCTCTTCTATTACTTCTACAATTGCTACACTGTTACTACTACCTTGTTGCTTGTACTGCTACCGAAGTACTACTGATATAACTTGTACCACTACTACTACTACTGTTACTACTACTACTGCCATTGCCTTCTTTCCACGCCCCCTCCCCTCTCTTAGTGTCTTCCGGCTTTTCTCGCCAGGGACTGTTGTCGCTTGACAATAGTCCCTGACATTCCGAAACGCCGTCATAAGGTCCTCTCCTACTTATAGGTTTTTGTTGAATTTTTCCAGCCACGGTATTTTGACTCTAGAGTCCCTAAAATATGCTTCAGAGAGACTGATGAGTCTGACTATACGTGCTACTGAGTCAGGTGAAAGGGAATACTAAGTCTTGTGTTGAGTTCCGGGGGCTACAGTGTAATTTCAGAAAAGTGGATGTGTGCAGAGAAGATAATATTAGAGACCCCTCGGGCAAGGGAGCTGAGCAGTTACGGCACTGGACCTGATATGAATAAGTGCCACATTTCGAGTTCCCGTTCAGTATTACGCTTATTTATTGACAGTGTTTCATTACGACTTATCTTGAGTTTATGTACTATCTAGCTCTGAGAGAAAGTACTTATATTGCCTTTATAAAACAGCAAGCAGGTATGTTCAACATATACAGCAAGAGACACGGTAAGTCTGCCAAAGAAAACTTAGACACATGCTACGTCTGAATTGGTGCGGGTTTAATGTAGTGTTCAGGCTTACCCACTTGCTGACACTCACAAGAATGAATGGATGTAATTCTGTATCTCTCGTCTTATACCAGGCCAATAAAAATGTTTAATGACACCTAAGTGTCCTCCTGAGGACGAATTGTAAGCTAATTTTAGGATTGCGTATTATGCCATGGGGTCTGATGATGATTTGGTGACGTTAGACCATTGTTCTCCGCACCAATCCTCGTGTTTCTTTCGTGGTGAATATGCCCTGCCAGCCGGTATAATATGTAACCATTAGGAGTAAACCCATTAAGCTAGTGGCATGAAAGTAACGTATGGCTACAGGTACACAAGGTTAAGTGGCTGCAATCAGTGTTTGTAACATGATCAATATAATATAGTATTATAAGCATTAGCAGTAAAGTCATTTAGGTACAGCTCTGCAATCAGGGATTGTAACAATTACAACCCAACAGAGTTAGGATGTTACGTGGTAATAAAGGATAAAGGATAGGTCACAAAGAATAATCGGAATACTATGAAAGATTCACAGGTAACCAAGGTACAGACATAATATTTGATGAGTATATATATTGGTAGGCAGCATTTAGGAATATATGACAGGATTCTGCCGAACATTCTAGAATCCTCTCGAGACGTTGGCTATTTTAAACAGACAAACGAGCACATTCGCTTCACTGAATTAAATAGTTTACACATGACATCACCGTTTTGTATGTGTGTCATTATGATGACTGTTAATGGCGATTACATGAAACTTAGGGCTGCCTATTAAATCTCCCATTATTCTGTTTCCCTCTTTCTGTAAACTAGAAGGGCATCTGCTCCCTACCCCACGTAGGGAGGAGTGATGAGAGTGGGTGAACTGACAAGTGCCTCTCATTTTGTGAGAGAAACTGGCTGGTGCCCCATGCGACATTTCTTCTGTTGGTACTTTTGCAGTATTGCATAGCTCCTGGTAACGCAAGACGTGTGAAAGTACTTGAGTTGAAGATTTCCATCCCCCGTGCCTTGTCTTGCACACATAAAATATGAATGTCGTGCCGAATATGTAAAACTTGCGATTTTGGCTTAAATAGCAACACTCTTCTTGCCGAATATGTCAAGCAAAATTTTGTGTATGTAATAATTTCGCAAAAATGATTCTGAACCTAACGAAAAAAATATATATTTCATTGTGTTTGTTTATTATTAAATTATTGTAAACTTATTTAGTTGGATAAAGCTAAATTAAATTGTTATTGTTATAATAAGGTTAGATAAGTTTTGCAAGGTTATTTTTGGTACAAAATTATTAATTATTTACATCAACATCAATGAAAAAATATATCTTTGCTAATTGACCAATTATATATAATATATATATATATATATATATATATATATATATATATATATATATATTATATATTATATATAATATATTATATATATATATATATATATGTGTGTGTGTGTGTGTGTGTATGTCGTGCCGAATATGTAAAACTGGTCAATTAGCAAGAACTCATCTAAAATTAAGTCCTTTCTAAAATTTTCTCTTATACGTTTAAAGATATATTTTTTTCATTAATGTTTAAGTAAAAATTTTTAATTTTGCACCAAAGGAATCTTAGAAAACTTACCTAACCTTATTATAACAAGAACAATTTATTTTAGCCTAACCCAACTAAATATATTTTAGATTTGTTTACAATAATTTAATACTAAACAAATACAGTGAAATATATTTTTTTCGTTAGGTTCAGAATGATTTTGGCGAAATTATTGCATACACAAATTTTCACTTGTCCTATATGGCAAGATGCACGTTGCTATTTAAGCCAACATCGCAAATTCTGCCTATTCAGCACGACATATATATATATATATATATATATATATATATATATATATATTATATATTATATATATATATATATATATATATATAGAAATTTAAAAAATTATTTGTCCAATGTATTATTAAATTCTTCCCAAATTCTATTAATTATAATTGGATCTAATTTATATAAACCAAAGGAAATATTCATATTATTGTCAAAACTGCTTTTTATGAAACAAGATTCAATTATATTCCTGTTGACCATGGACTTGCTTCATCCTACTTTCTAAACTTTTTGAAAATCAATTGGATGGTTAAAATCTCTTACATGAATAAGAAGAGCATTGGAATCTTGTCCAGTTCTAATGCTATATTTATGTTGTTTTAATCTTAGTTCGAGATTTTTACCAGTATGACTGTAATAAACTTTATCGCAAATTTTACAAGGAATCTTATAGACACATCCATCAGCATTTTGGGGGGAATTCTTTATCAAAAGTTTTTTTACTGTATCAAGATTTTTGAATACAACTTTAATATTAAAAGTCTTAAGAAGAGAAGGCATATCAACCAAGTTTTCATGGTAAGGGAGAACCAACATATTTTTAGTTGAATAAGGCTGGTTATCCCTTTTTGGATTGTAAAAAGTATTTCTAGCAACTTTAAAAGATTTATCAATTACATTTCTTGGGTATTTCAAATCTACAAATAACTGTTTAAACCTACAAATAACTGTTCCTATGTCCACTATAATCCTTCCCATCAAGATAGAGTTAAACTGTCTGTTTTCTCATCAATGTTTTTGAGAGCTTTACGAATTTGTAGTCCAGAGTTCATAGATGAGGAAATATCCAAAATTTATGAAATAGGCAATGATTTGAAATACCCAAGAAATGTAATTGATAAATCTTTTAAAGTTGATATAAATACTTTTTACAATCCAAAAAGGGACAACCAACCTTACTCAACTAAAAATATGCTGGTTCTCCTTTTCCATGAAAACTTGGTTGATATGCCTTCTCTTCTTAAGACTTTTAATATTAAAGTTGTATTCAAAAATCTTGATACAGTAAAAAAACTTTTGATAAAGAATTCCCCCCAAAATGCTGACAGATGTGTCTATAAGATTCCTTGTAAAATTTGCGATAAAGTTTATTTCGGTCAAACTGGTAAAAATCTCGAACTAAGATTAAACAGCATAAATATAGCATTAGAACTGGACAAGATTCCAATGCTCTATTTATTCAGGTAAGAGATTTTAACCATCCAATTGATTTTCAAAAAGTTGAGAAAGTAGTATGAAGCAAGTCCATGGTCGACTGGAATATAATTTAATCTTCTTTCATAAAAAGCAGTTTTGATAATATGAATATTTCCTTTGGTTTATATAAATTAGATCCATTTATAATTAATAGAATTTGGGAAGAATTTAATAATACATTTGACAAATAATTTTTTAAATTTCTTATTTCTTGGGTAGAATAGTTTGTTGGTGGGTTGTAAGAAGGACCTGTCTAGTTCGGCCGGCGGGCCTGCTGTCTCGCGTCAGGTGTTTTGGTATTGTGGGATCTGATAGTGAGGTGTGGGCTACCCCTTTATATACCTTCCTTTGATGCTTTACTTTCATTGTTCTTTGATAATGTGAGTAGTCACGAATGCGCTTGGAACTTCTCTATTCTTTCACAGTGGTTGTTTTGCATATTCTGAAATCACCTGTTTACTGTGATCTTATTGCATATATATATATATATATATATATATATATATATATATATATATATATATATATATATATATATATATATATATATGTCGTGCTGAATATGTAAAACTGGTCAATTAGCAAGAACTCATTTAAAATTAAGTTCTTTCTAAAATTTTCTCTTATACGTTTGAAGATATATTTTTTTCATTAAAGTTGATGTAAAAATTTAAAATTTTGCACCAAAAGGAACTTAGAAAACTTACCAAACCTTATTATAACAAAAACAATTTATTTTAACCTAACCCAACTAAATATATTTTAGATATGTTTACAATAATTTAATACTAAACACAGTGAAATATATTTTTTTTCGTTAGGTTCAGAATGATTTTTGCGAAATTATTGCATACACAAATTTTCACTTGTCCTATATGGCAAGATGAACGTTGTTATTTAAGCCAAGATCGCAAGTTCTGCCTATTCGGCACGACGTATATATATATATATATATATATATATATATATTATATATATATATATATATATATATATTATATATATATATATATATATATATATATATATACACACACACACACATACATTCCTTCACACTAACTCTCCAGCTTATTCATTAATAGACTGGTTCTTATTTTCTTGGATGAATGGCTTATTAGGTTTAAATGCAATCTATGACAAAGATTACTAAGGAAAAATATAACCTGTTCCCACCAATCTTCGAAACTTAAATAAATTAAAACAGGTATTAAAATAAACTTTTCTCATATATACATACAAATGTACAGCCTTCTCGTGCTACATTCTTATACTACATTCTTGAATTATACATTTCCAGATATTTTAGCAGCTTCTCTGGCAGTAATTACCTCCAGAAAAAATTCCTTAGCAGCCAGTGTCGTAACAAGCAGCTGCTAACTCCCCAACAAGTGTTGATCTGTCTCCATCAATTATGTTATTCAGGGAACTATCCGTGAATGGTATTTTCTATTATCCACACTACCATTTTGTGACAGTGACTGGTCTTTATGCTCATATTAAAGTCAGTCTGTTTGATATATTGCTTTTCACAATTACGTTAAATTGGTTATCGCGAGGATTTTTAACTAAATAGAGGCCGGAAACAGAACATCAAAGGCGATGTGCATTATGGGTGAAACTTAACTACAGATATCTCCCAAGAAAATGGCTCTAGGATTAAACATCACAGCGAATAAATAGCTAGTGGTGTATATCACATTCATATTACTAGCATACTAGCAGCACACATGAGGCTCGTGAACAGGACGTGGGTTAAGATATCAGGGTAATGACGATGAGAATAACGTTCCAGTGGCAGAGAGTGGAAGACAACAGAAGAGTGCGAAAGACAGGAGAATGGGGAAGACAACAGAAGAGTGTTTGGAAGCCAACAAGCGAGTTTGGAAGAAAAAAGTGTGGCGAAGACACCGAAGTGTTAGGAAAGTAACGGATGATTAAAAGCTAAAAAGACGAAGAGAAAACGTTAAATCAGAAACATACTGATTTATGAATAATTTCGAAAAGACAAATAAACCACTGTTTTCGTCAGTGAACGTGGCTTGTACCACATTTGGTCAGTCGTTCAAATAACATGTTTTCTTCTAAGCTGAAAAACTTTCCCCGATGAGGTGACATTAGTAAGACCAACTCTTGTTGTTATTGACTGTGAAAAGTTAACTACCGGCTGAACAATGAATATGAACGACGGGTGAAGGTGAAAGGTTACAGTACAAAGTAAACCAAGTATATAATGTGAACTATAATAGTTGTAATGTAAACTCCAGTTGAAGGTTATATATGAAAAGTAAGAATAAAGTAGTAGATAACTATAGGTTTTAAGTGACGTACAGATGAAGAGTCATGTGAAGTACTAGTTACTGCTCATGGTGTACTACAGGTACTGATGTATGGTGTGCAACAGGTACTGATGTATGGTGTGTTACAGGTACTGATGTATGGTGTGCTACAGGTACTGATGTATGGTGTGCAACAGGTACTGATGTATGGTGTGTTACAGGTACTGATGTATGGTGTGCTACAGGTACTGATGTATGGTGTGTTACAGGTACTGATGTATGGTGTGCAACAGGTACTGATGTATGGTGTGTTACAGGTACTGATGTATGGTGTGCTACAGGTACTGATGTATGGTGTGCAACAGGTACTGATGTATGGTGTGCAACAGGTACTGATGTATGGTGTGTTACAGGTACTGATGTATGGTGTGCTACAGGTACTGATGTATGGTGTGTTACAGGTACTGATGTATGGTGTGCAACAGGTACTGATGTATGGTGTGTTACAGGTACTGATGTATGGTGTACTACAGGTACTGATGTATGGTGTGCAACAGGTACTGATGTATTGTGTGCTACAGGTACTGATGTATGGTGTGTTACAGGTACTGATGTATGGTGTGCTACAGGTACTGATGTATGGTGTGCTACAGGTACTGATGTATGGTGTGTTACAGGTACTGATGTATGGTGTGCTACAGGTACTGATGTATGGTGTGCTACAGGTACTGATGTATGGTGTGTTACAGGTACTGATGTATGGTGTGCAACAGGTACTGATGTATGGTGTGTTACAGGTACTGATGTATGGTGTACTACAGGTACTGATGTATGGTGTGCAACAGGTACTGATGTATGGTGTGTTACAGGTACTGATGTATGGTGTGCAACAGGTACTGATGTATGGTGTGTTACAGGTACTGATGTATGGTGTGCTACAGGTACTGATGTATGGTGTGCAACAGGTACTGATGTATGGTGTGCAACAGGTACTGATGTATGGTGTGTTACAGGTACTGATGTATGGTGTGCTACAGGTACTGATGTATGGTGTGTTACAGGTACTGATGTATGGTGTGCAACAGGTACTGATGTATGGTGTGTTACAGGTACTGATGTATGGTGTACTACAGGTACTGTTGTATGGTGTGCAACAGGTACTGATGTATGGTGTGTTACAGGTACTGATGTATGGTGTGCAACAGGTACTGATGTATGGTGTGTTACAGGTACTGATGTATGGTGTGCTACAGGTACTGATGTATGGTGTGCTACAGGTACTGATGTATGGTGTGCAACAGGTACTGATGTATGGTGTGTTACAGGTACTGATGTATGGTGTGCTACAGGTACTGATGTATGGTGTGCTACAGGTACTGATGTATGGTGTGCTACAGGTACTGGTGTATGGTGTGTTACAGGTACTGGTGTATGGTGTGCTACAGGTACTGATGTATGGTGTGTTACAGGTGCTGATGTATGGTGTGCTACAGGTACTGGTGTATGGTGTGTTACAGGTACTGATGTATGGTGTACTACAGGTACTGATGTATGGTGTGCAACAGGTACTGATGTATTGTGTGCTACAGGTACTGATGTATGGTGTGTTACAGGTACTGATGTATGGTGTGCTACAGGTACTGATGTATGGTGTGCTACAGGTACTGATGTATGGTGTGTTACAGGTACTGATGTATGGTGTGCTACAGGTACTGATGTATGGTGTGCTACAGGTACTGATGTATGGTGTGTTACAGGTACTGATGTATGGTGTGCTACAGGTACTGATGTATGGTGTGCTACAGGTACTGATGTATGGTGTGCTACAGGTACTGATGTATGGTGTGCTACAGGTACTGATGTAGGATGTGCTACAGGTACTGATGTATGGCGTTTCACAGGTACTGATGTATGGTGTTTCACAGGTACTGATGTATGGTGTGCTACAGGTACTGATGTATGGTGTGTTACAGGTACTGATGTATGGTGTGCAACAGGTACTGATGTATGGTGTGTTACAGGTACTGATGTATGGTGTGCTACAGGTACTGATGTATGGTGTGCAACAGGTACTGATGTATGGTGTGCAACAGGTACTGTTGTATGGTGTGTTACAGGTACTGATGTATGGTGTGCTACAGGTACTGATGTATGGTGTGTTACAGGTACTGATGTATGGTGTGCAACAGGTACTGATGTATGGTGTGTTACAGGTACTGATGTATGGTGTGCTACAGGTACTGATGTATGGTGTGCAACAGGTACTGATGTATGGTGTGTTACAGGTACTGATGTATGGTGTGCTACAGGTACTGATGTATGGTGTGCTACAGGTACTGATGTATGGTGTGCTACAGGTACTGGTGTATGGTGTGTTACAGGTACTGGTGTATGGTGTGCTACAGGTACTGATGTATGGTGTGTTACAGGTAATGATGTATGGTGTGCTACAGGTACTGGTGTATGGTGTGTTACAGGTACTGATGTATGGTGTACTACAGGTACTGATGTATGGTGTGCAACAGGTACTGATGTATGGTGTGCAACAGGTACTGATGTATGGTGTGTTACAGGTACTGATGTATGGTGTGCTACAGGTACTGATGTATGGTGTGCTACAGGTACTGATGTATGGTGTGTTACAGGTACTGATGTATGGTGTGCTACAGGTACTGATGTATGGTGTGCTACAGGTACTGATGTATGGTGTGTTACAGGTACTGATGTATGGTGTGCTACAGGTACTGATGTATGGTGTGCTACAGGTACTGATGTATGGTGTGCTACAGGTACTGATGTATGGTGTGCTACAGGTACTGATGTAGGATGTGCTACAGGTACTGATGTATGGCGTTTCACAGGTACTGATGTATGGTGTTTCACAGGTACTGATGTATGGTGTGCTACAGGTACTGATGTATGGTGTGTTACAGGTACTGATGTATGGTGTGCTACAGGTACTGATGTATGGTGTGCTACAGGTACTGATGTATGGTGTGCTACAGGTACTGATGTATGGTGTGCTACAGGTACTGATGTAGGATGTGCTACAGGTACTGATGTATGGCGTTTCACAGGTACTGATGTATGGTGTTTCACAGGTACTGATGTATGGTGTTCCACAGGTACTGATGTATGGTGTGCCACAGGTACTGATGTATGGTGTGCTACAGGTACTGATGTATGGTGCTCCACAGGTACTGATGTATGGTGTGCCACAGGTACTGATGTATGGTGTGCTACAGGTACTGATATATGGTGTGCTACAGGTACTGATGTATAGTGTGCCACAAGTACCGATGTATGGTGTGCCACAGGTACTGATGTATGGTGTGCCACAGGTACTGATGTATGGTGTACCACAGGTACTGATGTATGGTATTCCACAGGTACTCATGTATGGTGTTCCACAGGTACTCATGTATGGTGTTCCACAGGTACTCATGTATGGTGTTCCACAGGTACTCATGTATGGTGTTCCACAGATACTGATGTATGATGTACTACAGGTACTGATGTAAGAACTACGCATTAAGAGTTTCCTCTTTTTCCTCAAAGTACACTAAGTTAGAAAAAAAGGAATAGAAAAAAAGGAAGAATCCGTTACAGTTGTGAGTTCGATCTGGAGAGCCTCTGGACCCCGAGAGTCGATCTCACAGTGCAGTCATGTTTCTTCCATGGAAATTACGATTATAGCAATTAAATAAACTTACGAGTGAAATTGGGTTGATAACTGAACATCATAGTGATACCTAACATTAACAGAGCAAATTATTAAGGAGAAAAAGGGAAGGACAGCATGAAGGAGATGACACCTTGGTGAGGGATATGAGAGAAGTACAAAGCTCAGGTCAAAGATGCGAGCAACATTACGAGAAACTGTATATTTAAACAGAATGATAAATGTTGGAGAGAGGATAACTTCCATTTGAAGGATATATGCTTGCGGAAGGATATTTACTGGTTTAAGGAAAACTGCTGATGGAATGATATCCTTTGCTGGTAAAGTAACTGCTTGGGAAAGGATAACTACTGATTGAATGATAACTACTTTTCATTGGATGAATCCTGGTGGAAATTTTATTGTTGGAATTCAAGCTTCTAGAAAAAGGATAACCACTCTTGGAAGTATGACTGCTAGTTGAAGGACACTAATTGAGTGATAACTACTGATGGATGAATAACTACAGATGGAAGAATAACTAGAGATGGATGTATGACTACAGGTGGAGGGCAACTACTGACAGAATTAAATATATTATTATATAGGTAAATACCAGCAGAAAGGTAAATATTGGTTTAAAGATCACTACTGGTACAAAAACAATCGGTAAAACGTTAATTATTGGTCGAAAAGATAACTTGTAGCTTAAAGGTAATTTCTGGTGAAATCGTAGCTATATGAAAGCAAACCAAGGAACGGGTGAGGTTTGAATGCACTGGTCTGGAGTTTTAGGATTCACATGCCATGGGCTCAACCCCCAGCCGTTCCTTGGTTTGTTTACACTTGTGTTATTACGATTTTGTGAGTTAATGTAAGAGAAATTATAAGAGAAATGGCAATTGCTGAATGGGTAACTACCTCGAATTGTAACTACCTCGAATTGTAACTACCGGTATATGTGACCCTTCCAGTGGAAGTGACACGACCATTAAAAATAACACTACTAGTTGAAACGACATTACCAGTAGAAGTGACAATACCAGTTGAAGTGACCATTAGAAGTAACACTACCAGCAACAGTGACATTACCAGTAACAGTGACACTACCAGTAAAAGTGACACTAGCAGTAAAAGTGACACTACCAATAGAAGTAAGGGAAAACAAAGGAGTTGCAACTGTTTTGTCAGTGTTAGGAACTCACACACACACACACACACACACACACAGTTGGAAGTTTAAACCACAAATGAGTTACGAGAATGTTTGAAAACACATATTTAGCCTTAGACAAGAAATGGAATGATCTAGACAGCAAAGTGGTAGAAGCAGGAAGTATACATAACTTTAAGAATACACATGAAAGGCCTCACGCTATAAGGAGAATGAACCCAGTTCAGAAGGTCCAGGAGCTGGAACTTCCACCCCTTTATCTGCAATTAGGCGAGTACAACTAGTTCACACACAAACTGATAGTGAGAGAGGGTGAGGGTACACTTTTCAATTATGACTTGTGAACAACGCAGGAGCAACGCTGTCAATTATAAAGCTTCCAAAGCTGTATTTTAGTGTATTTATTTATCAACAATCTAAGTCTGCCGACCATTATTATCAGGCATAATTTTGGTGTCGCTGGAAAGATGGACTCAGAGCAGTAGCAGTATTTGCAAACAAACAAAAAGAATTAAAGCTAAACTTTCCAAATAATTCTTTCATTTCAGTTTCTGCAAAAATTTCTCGCGGAAGATTCTAATAACAAAAACAAAAAAATATTCGTGTTCTTAGCAGAAATCAAGATTTTAGGAACAGAAAATACCGAAAATCGAAGCGCGACCTTATGATGGTGACAACAAGAGCTGCCAACGTCACTGTCCGGCTATGAATCTTCCTGGTTAACGAAGGTTTCCGAGCAAATATGCTTACGTGTCAAATGGTGGCCAGTAGGGATATCTATTGCACCAGAAAACAATTGTGATATTACATAGGTATCACTACGATTCAACTTGATAGTGGGATTTACCACGCAGTATCAGCTGTCTGGTACACTGTTTACTACTACCTTTCATATATATTTCAGTTATTATTCAGAATCATCCTCTTCACGCACTAACTGTTGTATCATAACATTAACAATATTGTTTCAAATTCTTCTGTCCTTCATTGCCTTATATATATATATATATATATATATATATATATATATATATATATATATATATATATATATATATATATATCAGAGAGGATGAAGCAACAATTTCGATATTTCTGGGTGATAAGAATCTCTGGAAGAGAAATGTCTGAATACTTGTCCTTAATTTACGTTGGACAACTTGTCCTATCTTAAAGTATTAATACAACATTCATTGAAGAGATTGTGAATGAGAAATGAAGGATAAAACGTTATACGTAAAAAATGGAAAGGTATGAAATATTCTGAGGGCAACATGCAAATTATTTAGTTTATTTGTTCGACCTAATGTTTCGGTTACTTGTTAACATATAAACAACGTCAGATCCATCAGATACTATTCAATGCTTCACGAACATTATAACTTACAAGCATGTTTAATGACTCGATATGGTTCAGAGGTTATCCTGGAAGAAGTAACTAAGGGGACTTCCCCTAACAACCTTAGAAAAGAGAAAGACCAGGAAGACCGTGATTGATATGTACAAGATTCTCAGAAATTTGTCGATATATGAGGAATATGGGCCAGGAGTATTGGTGGAATAATAATTTCACAAGGAAGCCACAGAAACGTTAAGAAATATTTCTTCAGCCTAAATACGTAAAGACGTGAAATAGGATGAATGAGAAAGTCGTAAGCTCACACTCCAAAAGCAGACCCGGAACGATGATAGGGCCCACGAAGCCAATCATCAATAACTCATTTCAACAGTTTTTTAAAAAGGGAGATCATGAAAAAATTTTCTCTTCCTAGGAAACACTGGAAACCGAGGGCCCCAACACCCTGGGGGTTCAAGTGACAGCTCTTACTGTGGTTTCTGTTTGTTGTTTTATTATATTCGAGATATCTGACAAGGCTATTTTGTCAGTTAACCGACATGTCTAATCTAGTTCGGTCACTTCAGGTTAATTCAATACCTAAATGAGTATCACTGCACACACTCACTTCTCAATGAGATTTCGTTGAGTCTTGGTAATTGTGTCACTGGATTATAGAGTTGCACTCAGATCCATAGTGACAGTGGACCTCTATATACCTAATGACCTCGAGTGAAAAACTTCCGGTGTGGATGATTTTTGTAGCATGGTGTTGTTGACACTGCTGTGACTGCCATGTGGTTATTATGATTCTTTATGTGTGAGATACTGAAGCGCAGTCATTATTATTGAATGTCTTCGTGGTTTTTAGTCATATCATTAAGCTAGAGGTGTTCATTGCTGCTACTGGATAAGGTCATTACTCTGCTTAAAGTTATAAGTAGCTGTGTAATCATTATAAGTCAGGATTATGATAGTTTGCTTACATTTTATATGACATTACTCCACAGAAACTGAGACCCTGTATGCAGTGATATTCCTAACAACTTACCTTAAGTATTATTTACTATCTAACAAAAAGTCAAAAGTAAAGCGTGAAAACGAATAAAAAATTGTTTTAGATGTGTGAAGATAGTTTGCCATAGAAGAGCAGCATCATAAAAGGCCCAGAACCATCAACATTGCGTCACGTCATCTTCAGACAGTCGGGAGTAATAAAGAGACCAATTATTACAAACTAAGCTGAAGCTCAAATATTGGCATCAATGACCCTCAGTAGTCACCAACCCTCCCCGTAACTCTTTCCGCCGGTCACATACTGTCATCTTTATTAATAATTCGTTATGTCTACAAAATGTGACAGAACTCCACCTGCGTCATAGTTGATACAATTAAATTAGCAGTAATTTATTTGTAACGAGAGAGACAATGTATTGCATTACTAATATTGTGCCACACGTTAATCATGTAGTTCATATGATAATGAATTACTTTTTTTTTTAAATGGAGAATGTTAACAGTCTAATGACTGTATCTATAATTTATATTAACGTTTCAAAATAATACTGCTGTTGTAGGTATATGTATAATACAACTTGAAATAAACACACATTTTACATGGCGAAAATTTATGTATGCAATAATTTCGCAAAAACAATTCTGAACCTAACGACAAAAATGTTTCATTGTGTTTACTGTTAAATTATTGTAAACTTATTTAAAGTATGTTTAGCTGGATTAGGATAAATTATATCGCACTTGTTATAATAAGGTTAGGTAAGTTTCCTAAGGTTCTTTTGATACAAAGTTATTAAATTTTAACATTAACATAAATGAAAAAATATATCTTTAAAAGTATAAGAGAAAATTTTACCCAAGGTTTTTAATTTTTAAATGAGTTCTTACTATTGCCCAAATTTTTTTACCAAATGGGGCACGACTATATATATATAATATATATATATATATATTTTTATATATATATAATAAATATATTATATAAAAAAGGAATATTTTTTTTTTACAAAATATGGCACAAAAAGTTTTTAAGAGATACATTGTTAATATAAAGGTGGCATATACGGTCCCCATTTTTGTTAGTGGTATCCCCGATTAAAAGGGCCCGAAAATCTCATCCAGCTCCTCAGAGCGGGGGCGGTCCCCAAAAATGCGCAGGATTCCCCCTTTGAACAGCCGCCTGAGCCGCGGGAAACAGAAAACTAGCTGCCCTGGGACCCCTAGTTACCCTGAGGGTTTCTTTTTCCCACCCCCTTAAGGAAATTAATGCATTTTTTCCCCTTGACCCAAAGGGGTTCTGAGCCTAGGGGAAACCCAAACATAAAAGATGGGCCCAATTTTCTCCTTTTTTTTCGGGGATTTTTGGGGAACTCCCTAAAGCTGGCAGTTTGCCCCCCCTTTTCCTCCCGGGTTTGTTTTGGAGATAGGACACCCAAAGGGTGGGATGCACATGTATATCCCACACCCCCCTTTTCCCAAATCTGCCCCGGCTTGAAGGGTGATACCATTGGACGCTTCTGGCTGCCACAGATCTCCCCATAGTTGGGGTGGCTCCCTTATGCGGGGTTTCCCAGCTGTTGTGAGGCTCCTCTTGATAATGTTATTAACCCCCTCATGTCTTGAAATTTTTTCCCTTGGATTTACGGGCAACAAGACCGGGTACCGAACGGTCTGCTGCTTCACTGCCACAAATACACCTGTGTTTCGGCGAGAATAGGGGCGGCAATCGAAGGGCAACCCCAAATGCGGTGGTCTTTGGGTCAAGGCGGGTCCCCAAGGCTGGAGTTGGGAGCACCAAACCGGAAACCCCCCAGATGAGGGGCTCTCACTGCCAGGAGGGGGGCTCTACCCTTTTTCCCCTGACCATTAAAGGGCATTTTTTGAGGAAATTATTTTCCACTTTTTGGGAAACCATCCCGGTGCGTTTGGTTTGTATTTGGGGGGGGGGAGCAGGTCGGGGTTTCAGATCCTTTAGATTACCCCAACATTGCCCGTCAATAAATTTTTTGGCCCTTTGGACTCCAATCTTCCCCCTAAAGGGGGTTTTCGGGAGAATCGCTGTTAAAAAGCTCTCTGGATGAAATTCCCACAAAGGAAAAAAAAAAGCGGGTAACGCAATCTTGATGACTTGCGGACACCAATGCCTCCTAGTTTTTTTGACTGGAAGTGTAGTTTGGGTTCCATTTCCCCTTCTTCTGGGGTAAGGTTAATACTTTCGAAAAAACCCTCCCTTTCAGAATATGTAAATTTTCGTGCAGTATGGGTTACATATAAGGTGACATCTTAGGAAATATGTCAACCTGGGCAGATCAAGCACTTTTGTGAAAGGTCCCAAGGCATGTGGGTGCCGTTTGCCTTTCGTTTTTCCTTTTACCTTTAACTTTCCAATTTTTTCCCTGAAAATTGTGTCAATGGCATTGTTTCCCCAAAGGGGTGCCCTAGCAAGCCCACTATTTGTGGGGGAAATTTGGCTGGGCTCCCCCTGGTTTTTTTTGATCCCCACTGCATTACCCACTTTTTGGAATGACGAATGATTTCACATTTCGAGGGAAATTCAGGATGAGCCCATTCCTGCCCCCCGTGTCATTACCTGGGGAAAAAGGTCATGTAGGGGGGGGACTCCTTTGTACCGCTAGTGTCCTTCATCTAGGAAACCAGGAAGGAAGGCCCGGGGGGGGGGGGTTCTGCCCTGTATTTCCTAATGTTTATACAGAAAAAAAAAGGTGCAAAAAGGATTTTCCTTGTTGGACACCCCCCGATGATGTAAATTTTCAGGCTCCCCAAAGAGAAGCATTGATTCCTTGCTATCCCCAGCAAAACAAAAGGAAGGGGACCGGGGAAATGTTCTTGAAAACTGCGCTATACCACGTCTTTTTTCAGGAGATTAAAACGCATTCTTAAAAATCAAATTTTTTACCACTGAAATTGTCCTCGGGAGGCTTTTTTGAATGGGCCCTTGTTGAAATAAACCGCTGCTTCATTTCCCGGGAGAGCCCCAAAGCCAGCGGGTTTTGTTGAAGCAACATGGCTGCCTGTGCACGAATACTTGGGACAGCAGTTTTGGAACGAGGCGGCGTACGTGTTGCCTACTGAAAATTGGGCCAAATTCCTCCATTTCCCTTTTTAAGTCACAAAGTGTTGCCCCAAAAAAGAAAGGTCTAATTTCATCGGGAAATCAGACCACCCAAAGGGAAATTGTTGACGAACCTTGTGATCTCAAAAAGCAGTGTCTCTGAAATTTCCCCAAAAACTGGTTTGGGACCTTTTCCCTTTTAAATGCTGGGGCCTTATTCCAGTGAAAACCCCCAGCAAGCCAGATGGGGAAACGCCCTTATTGCTTTGTAAATGCTGAGCCCTTCCCACAAAAAATGGTTCCTTTGTGGGGACAGGGTGTTGGAACTGTTCTTTGCCCGGTTTTTCCCGGGCGGGGGTTGTTTTTCCTCAAAGTGCTTCAGCAGTGTCAGCTTTCCGGGGAGCAACTGTATTTTCCACGGGGAAAAAATTCGGTTTGCCCCCACTTGTTGCCCTCTCAATTTTCTTGCTCACCTGGACCCTGATTTTTTTCACTGTCAATAGAGGGAGTGGGGGTTCTCCCTCTCCATTTTTTGTGTTGACGGGGAAGGCAAAAGGGGTTATCAACTCAAAAAAAAATTTCTTTTAAAGGTTTTTAATTTAAACATTGAGGCTAGCCTTTTTTCCCCCTTCCCCTTCCGGCCACAGCAAAGCAAAACATTCCCAAAAAGTAGAAAGTTGTGCCATGCCTTGAGGGTTTGGGTGGAGCAAAAAAAGATAGTGGAACCATCGTTTACTTTTTTCAGGGGGTCTGTAAGTTTCCCAGCGCGTGGGGAGGGGCTGTTTTGGGGAATATGTTTTGAGTGCCCTCGTACCTGTTGCTTTAATTCCCTTCCCAAGAGATTGTCTGTTAAAGAGGGAAAATCTTTTGGGAGGGGGTTTCAGGTCCCTGAGGGGGCCCCCGGGATCACACTTTCCACAGGAGAACTTCCTAAACCGGGGGCAACTACCGTGTTTGCGGGGGAAAAACCTTAGAGTTGAGACAAAGAACTGTAACCCTTTGCCGACACTTGCCTTCCTATTTTTGCCACCGGGGCCTTTTCCCCTGGGTGCTTGCTTCCCCCGGGGTTTTTTTCATCCATTGCTAGACAGACAATGGGAGGGGAAATTTATATAATATATATTTTAAATTTTTATATATATATTTTATATTTTTATATATAAAAAAAAAGTAGGAAAGTGGGGTTGGGTAGACAGCAACCACCCAGGGAGGTACTCCCGTCCTCCCAAGTGAGTGAAAAAACAAAAGCCTGTAATTTTTTTACATGAGGGTAGGATTGCGGGGTGTCTTTTTCTCATAAAAAAGCAAGATTCCGGGTACGCCCTTTACTTCACTTACACTTGGGTTTCACACTACAAAATACATTTTTTTATTTAAAACCCCTTTAAATCTGAGTTTTTTTTGGGGATTTTATCTTAATAGTTTTTGGGTCTTATTTTTTTTTCCTTTTATTTTCCATGGGGAAGTGGAATAAGAATCTTTCCTCCGTAAGCCATGCGTGTTGAAAAATTTAAAACCTAAAATCCCGGGGAAAAAAGGGTTTAGAAACCCCCTTTTCCCTGAAAAGTTTACTAAAAAAAATTAAGAAGAAGAAAATTGTCAAAGTGGGAAGTCTGAATGTGCGGGGGGATGTTGTGAAAATGATAAGAAGAAAATGTTTGTGGATGTTTAATGAGAAAAAAACGGGATGTCCGGGTTTTTAAATAAAAAAAAGCTGAAGGGGGGGGGAGAGTTTCAATGGAGGGAAAAAAAAAAATGGGTTTTAGGTCGGGGGTTTCAAATAGGTTAGAGCTAAAAAAAGGAGTACAATAATGTAAGGATAAGCAATGGAAAGGGAAAAAAGGGACTACAAATGCATAAATTCAAGGATTTTTTGGAGTAAAAATAAAGAAATTTGGTGTGAAAAGGGGGGGGTTATAAATAAAAACGTGTTTGCACCTGGGGAAGAAAAGGGAAATTTTAGAGGAGAGAGAGAGATTCGGGAAAAAGTTGAGTGAATGCGTGGGGAGTTTTGGGGGGGGGGAAGTGGGGAGAGTAAAAGGTGGTTGGGGATTTTAATGCTAAAGTGGGTAAAAATGTTTTTGGGGGGAGTAGTAGGTAAAAATTTTGGGGGGCCAGGGGGTTAAAAGTAAAAAGGGGAGCCCTTTTTTTGACTAGTGTAAAAAGAAAATTTTGGGAAAAAGTAATCATATTTTAAGAAAAAGAGGATAAATTTTAAAAATTTTTAATTTTGATGACACAAAGAAAAATTTTAATTAAAAAAAATTTTGGGTACCCCCCCCCAGGGGGGCCCCCCCTTTAAAGGGCCCCAAATATTACAGTCCCCCATTTAAGTCTCTTTGATAAAGAGGAGATGGGGGAAAAAGGGAAATCCCTGAGGGAGGTAAAAGGATTAAAAAAGGGAAGGAAATTGGGGGAAGATATAACCCCCCCCCCCCCCCCCCCCCCCCCCCTATTCAAAAGGTGGGTTAAATTTTTAAAAAAGAGGGAGTGGGAAAAAGGGGGGGGAAAGGGGGGGGAAAAAAAGGGGGGGAAAGTTTTAAAAAGCATATTAGAAAGGGGGGGGCGAAGTTTTGGGGGGTTAAGGGGGTTGGGGAAAGGAAAAGAGGATTGAAATTTTGGGGGGAAGGGGAAAGGGTTGGGGGAAAAAGGAAAAGGGTAGGTTAGAGAGGGGGTTTTAAAAGGAAAAAAAGGTTTGTTTCAGGGGGTTTTTAAAAAAAAGGTTTGAAGAGATGGGGAAGGAAGGGGCAAAAGAAAGGTAAAGAGTTGGGAAGAGGATGCAAAAAAAATGAAAATTAAGGAAAAAATTTTTGGGTGAAAAATTAAAACAAGTTAAAAAGCCTAGGGAAAAATATGGATTTGTCCCGGGTTTAAAACCCGAGTAGGGGGTTTTGTAAATGGGGAAGGGAGGTTTTTAGGTGATGGCGAGAATATTTTTTAGGAAATTTTTAAAAAGTTTGGGGAAAAAAGGGGGGCGGTTTAAATTTTAAAGGGACTGGCCAGGGAGGTTTTACCTCTTTTTTGGTGAAGAAGAGCAGGGAAAGTAAGTGTGGGGGAAAGGGCGTTGGGGGCATTTTCGTAAAAATGAAAGGGAGTAAAGCAGCTAACTGAGGGGTCATGAAGAAAGGGTTTAAAAACAAGGGGGGGGTATAGTGTTTGGGAAATGGTTGGGACTTTTTTTTTAATTTAAAAGTATGGGAAAGGGGGGGAAGGGACCTAGGGGTTGGCGGAGGCGTTTTTTAGTTTCCTTTTTATAAAAAGAAAGGGGGCAAAAGAATTTTTAAAAATTAAAAGAGGAATAAGTTTACTGAGTTTTACCAGGAAAAGGGATACGGTTTGAGTTATAATTTAAAGAAAATTTGAGGTAAGCAGAATTTAAAAAATTGGGGGTAGCAAGGGGGGCTTCAGATTGGGGGAGGGGTGGTTTAAATCAAGGTTTTTTAATTTTAACATAATTTGAAAATTTTTAGATAAAAGGGAGGGAAGTTTTTTTTGCATTTATGGATTTAGAAAAGGCATATGATAGAGTGGGGTAGAGGGGGGGCAAAGGGCAGATGTTGCAATTTTTTGGAATTTGGTGGTTTAATTTTAAATGCTGTAAAGAGCTTTTTTGAGGGTAGTGGGCTCAGGTTTTTGGGTGTGTAGAAAAGGGAGGGGACTCTTCCCGGAAAAGTAGGTCTTGACAGGGGTGTGTAATGTCACCAGGTTGTTTTAAAATATTTATAGATGGGGTTGTAAAAGAAGTAAATGCAGGGTTTCGGGGGAGGGGTGGGGTTTTAAAATTTTGGGGAAATTTAAAATTTAAAATGGGGGAAATTGGGAAAAAGTTACTTTTTGCTGATTTTTACTGTGCTTATGGGAGATTCTAAAGAAATATTGCAAAGGTTAGTGGATGATTTGAGAATTTTGTAAAGGTAGAAAGTTAAAAATGAAAAATAGAAAAAAGTAAGGTGATGAGGGGATCAAATGAATTTTGTTTAAAAAAAAATTGGATATCAAATTTGGGGAGGGGGGATATGGAAGAAGTGAATGTTTTTAGATACTTGGGGGTTGAGTGTCCCTCGGATGGATTTATGAAGGATGAGGTTAATCATAGAATTGGGCGGGGGGAAAAAAGGTGATGGGCGTTTAGGTTAAAAGTGGGGGTCAAAAAACGTTATCTTAAGGCAAAGAAGGGAATGTATTTAAAAATATAGTAAATACCAACACTTTTTAAATGGGTGTGAAAACTTGGGTGGTAAATGCAGGGAGCGAGGAGACGGTTTGGGGGGCAGTGGAGATGTCCCCGGCTAAAGGGGAATGTGTGGTGGGAAATATTATGGGGAAAATTCGGGTGTGGGAAAATTTGGAGAAGGGTGGGGGTTAAAAAACATTAAATCAGAGGCAAAAGAGGGGGTTTTTGAGGGGTTTGGTCATTTGAGGGGAAAAGGGGTCAAAGTAGAAAGGGGCAAAGGAAAGCATATTAAAACTTAGGGGAAGGAAAAAGGGGTTTGGGGTTCCCTCCTCGAAAGGGTTGGGGAAAGGGGGGTAAAGGAGGGTTTTTTGGGGCGAGGGGGTTGGGCTTCCAGCAAGCGTGCATGAGCGGGGTTAGATAGGAAAATGAATGGGGAACCCAATGTACTTGGGGCCTGATGATTGTTGGAGTTTGAGAGGGTAAAAATTTAGTGAAGGGATTCAGGGGGAAAACCGGGTTTTTTTCTTATAGTCGGACTTTTAGTCCTGGGGAAATTTGGGGAAATCAAGGCCCGACTTTAAAGGAGGGGGTTTTGGGGTATTGGCGTTTGGAGGGATATGTTGTTTTTTCTTTATCGTAAAATGCTTTTTAAATGTTGTATTCTGACACCCTGCAAAAGCAGTGATAATGTGTGAGTGGGTTTAAAGTGTTGAATGATGATGAAAGTTTTTCCCTTTTTGGGGGTTTTTTTCTTTTTTGGGGCCCCCCCTGCCTCGGTGGAGACGACCAACTTGTTGAAAAAAAAAAAAAAAAAAAAAAAAAATATAATATTTTTTATATATATATATTATTTTATATATATATATATTATAAATATATAAATATATTTTATATATTAAAAACAAACGAGTGAAGGGGGACAAAAAGGGATTTGGGACCTGAGCAGGGTTTTAAAATTTAGTGAAGGGGAAATTTTTGGGGAAAGGTTATTTTTTTATAACTGGACTTTTAGTCCTGGGAAAAGGGATGAAAAAATGCCGCCCCTCCAAAAGGGGGGGGGTTTTGGGGATAGGGGTTTTTTTTTAAAGTATATTTCTTCTAAACTGTTTTATTTTGGGGGACCCCCCGCAAAAACAGTGATTATGTGTGAAATGAGGTGAAAGTGTTGAATGATGAAAATTTTTTTCTTTTTGGGATTTTCTTTCTCTTTGGTCACCCTGCCTCGGTGGGAAAAGCCGACTTGTTGAAAAAAAAAAATATATATATATATATATATATATATATATATATATATATATATATATATATATATATATATATATATATGTTGTGTGTGTGTGTGTGTGTGTGTGTGTGTGTGTGTGTGTGTGTGTGTGTAGTGCCGAATATGTAAAACTGGTCAATTAGCAAGAACTCATTTAAATTTAAATCCTTTCTGAAATTTTCTCTTATACGTTTCGAGATATATTTTTTTCATTAATGTTAATGTAATTTTTTTAATTTAGCACCAAAAAAATCTTAGAAAACTTACCTAACCTTATTATAACAAGAACAATTTATTTTAGCTTAACCCAGCTAAATATATTTTAAATACCTTTACAAAAATTTAGTACTAAACAAACACAATCAAATATATTTTTTTTCGTTAGGTTCATAATGATTTTGGCGAAATTATTGCATACACGAATTTTCACTTGTCCTATATGGCAAGATGAGCGTTGGTATTTAAGCCAAGATCGCAAGTTCTGCCTATTCGGCACGACATTATTTATATATATATATATATATATATATATATATATATATATATATATATATATATATAATATAATATATATATATATATTATTTTTTTTTTTTTTTTTTTTTTTTTTTTTTTTTTTTTTTTTTTTCAAAAGTGAAGCCGCAATGTACCGAAGAATATTTGTCTTCCTTATTCTATTATTGTGATTCATTGACGTTGAATGATGAGGTGACGAAGGTGATGGAAGTGGACGTGACGTGACTTAGGTCAATGTGTAGTTTGAATATTATGCTGAAAAATAAGAAATGATGAGGCTGTTTGAAAGACCTAATCACAGAACAGATATTTAATTATTCGGAAATGAAGGCAAATTTGTTAAGAATATTTAAAAATCAAGGCGGATAGGAGGTTTTGAGTGGAAACTTAGGAATGCAATAGGCATGAGTAAGCGAATGTGATCTGGGTAGACTCAAATGGATTTTTAGTTTTAGAAGTATAGTTGGAATGAGAGCAATGCAACACTTTTGAAGGGATTTAGAGAAAGTAGTTAGCCGGACTTGAATTCTAAAGTGAGATGCACAGTCCCTACACTCTGAACGATAACAGGGAATGTTACTGTTAATAAATCCCATTATTTATCCAACTACACACTAGAGCGCCTGTTCTTCTCAGATGCTCATTTCACATGCTCACTTCAGGGGCTCACCTAAAGAACTCTTCACAGGTGCTCTCCTCGGGTAGTCACATAGGGGAGTAAATTTAATAAGCTTATCTCAGGGTTTAAGGGCTTCCCTCACGTGCTCTCTTTAAGTACTCACCTTATATGCTCTCTTCAGCAGCTCACCACAGATGTTCGCCTCAGGTGCTCATCTCAAGGGCTCTCCTCAAGGCTTTCTTGAGGGACCTCACCTTGGGGGCTCACCTTTAGAGGCTCACCTCAGGTATTGTTAATTCTCCCGCAAAATTTTAATTAGTATTTTATAGCCGAGACTTAATTACGGCCCAATTTTCCTGGAGTTAAGCCAAGAGGTTATGAGTTATCTCGTCTTTTCTTAATACAAGGACAGGCAATAAAAGGGCAAAATTACGTACACACTTACCAGAGGTGCGTACGTACACACACACACACACAAACACACACACACACACACACACACACCCTCACTACACACACACCCTCACACACACCCTCACACACACACACACACACACACCCTGACACACACACACACACACACACCCTGACACACACACACACACAACCCTCACACACACACACACACACACAAACACAACCCTCACACACACACACACACACACACACACACACACACAGTTGAGCACCTAGAAACGAAGGAGCTTATCTTGGCCAACCAGCACGGTTTCTGGGCCGGGAAATCCTGTGTCACAAACCTCCTGGAGTTCTGTAACAAGGTGACAGCAGTAAGACAAGAGAGACAGAAGGGTGGGTAGATTGCATTTTCTTGGACTGTAAAAAGGTTTTTGATTAGTGCAAAAGCTGAAGGACCAGGCAGGTATAACAGGGAAGGCACTGCAATCGATCAGAGAATACCTGATAGGAAGGCAACAGTGAGTTGTGGCACGTGACGAGGTGTCGGAGTGGCACTTATGACGAGCGGGGTTCCATAGGGGTCAGTTCAATGACTGGTGCAGTCTCTGGTATATGTGAATGACATGACGGAAGGAATAGACTCCGAAGTGTCTGTTTGCAGACGATGTGAAGTTAATGAGGAGAATTCAGTCGGAGGAGGACCAGGCAGGAATACAACGGGATCTGGATAGGCTGCTCGCCTGGTCTAACAAATGGCTCCTGGAGTTCAGCTCCATCAAGTGCAAAGTCATGAAGATCGAGAAAGGACAAAGAAGACCGCAGACAGAATACAGCCTAGGGGGCGAAAGACTTCGAACTTCACTCAAGGAAAAGAATCTTGGGGTGAGTATAATACCGAACATACCTCCTGAGGTATAATACCGAACATATCTCCTGAGGCTGAAGTACACCATGCACATCAGGTCTATATTAGAGTATGGAGCACCAGATTGGAACCCACGCCTGGGCAAGCACGTAAGGAAATGAAAGTGCAAAGGTTTTCGACGAGACTAGTCCCGGGGCTAATGGGCATGTCCAACGAGGAAAGGTTAAGGGAAATTGACCTTACTACACTGGAGGGCAGGAGCGATAGGGGGGACATGATAACGACATATAAGTCTTGAGAGGAATCGACAAGGTGGACAGAGACAGGACGCTCCAAAGATGGGACACAGCAACGAGGGGTCACAGTTGAAAGAATCACAGAGATGTTAGGAAGTATTTCTTCAGTCACAGAGTTATCAAGAAGTGGAACAGTCTGGGAAGTGATGTTGTGGAGGCAGGATCCATACATAGCTTTAAGAAGAGGTATGATAAAGCTCATGGAGCAGGAAGAGTGACACACACACACACATACACACGCGCACACGCGCGCACACACACGCACAACAGCAGCCAACACGGTTTCAGGGACGGGAAATCCTGTGTCACAAACCTACTGGAGTTCTATGACATGGTGACAGCAGTAAGACAAGAGAGAGAAGGGTGGGTGGATTGCATTTTCTTGGACTGCTAGGCGTTTGACACAGTTCCACACAGGAGATTAGTGCAAAAACTGGAGGACCAGGCAGGGATAACAGGGAAGGAACTACAATGGATCAGTGCTGTTTCTGTTATTTTTGAACGACATGACGGAAGGAATAGACTCCGAAGTGTCCCTGTTTACAGATGACGAAGTTGATGAGAAGAATTCATTCGATCGAAGACCAGGCAGAACTACAAAGGGATCTGGACAGGCTGCAGACCTGGTCCAGCAACTGGTTCCTGGAGTTCAACCCCACCAAGTGCAAAGTCATGGAGATTGGGGAAGGGCAAATAAGACCGCAGACGGAATACAGTCTAGGGGGCCAGAGATTACAAACCTCGCTCAAGGAAAAAGATCTTGGGGTGAGTACAGCATTCCGACATCTTAATAAGGAATCGTTCAAGACCCATATTGTTATGCCCATATTGGAGTATGCGGCACCAGTTTGGAACCCACCCCTAGCCAAGCACGTAAAGAAACTAGAGAAAGTGCAAAGGGTTTCAACAAGACTAGTCCCAGAGCAAAGAGGTAGGTCCTACGAGGAAATCAACCTGACGACACTGGAGGACAGGAGAGATACGGAGAACATGATAACGACATACAAAATACTGAGAGGAATTGACAAGGTGGACAAAGACAGGATGTTCCAGAGATGGGACACAGCAACAAGGGGACACAGTTGGAAGTTGAAGACACAGATGAATCACAGGGATGTTAGGAAGTATTTCTTCAGCCAGAGTAGTCAGGAAGTGGAATAGTTTGGGAAGCGATGTAGTAGAGGCAGGATCCATACATAGCTTTAAGCAGAGGTATGATAAAGCTCACGGTTCAGGGAGAGCGATCTAGTAGCGACCAGTGAAGAGGCGGATCCAGGAGCTTGGACTCGACCCCTGCAACCTCAACTAGATGAGTACAACTAGGTGAGGTGAGTACACGCACACACACAAACAGACGAAGTGTCTTAGTGACAAGTGCCTTGGACATAATTGTAGCTAGCACTTGAGAGTGATGTACTGGAGGCAGGATCCATACATTGCTTTAAGAAGAGGTTAGAGAAAGGGCATAGAGAAGGAAGAGAGTGGATATAGTAGCACCCAGCGAAGAGGTTGGGCCAGGGGCTATGACTCGACCCCTGAAACCACAAATAAGTGAGTACACACGCATACACACACACACACACACACACACACACACACACCAAATAGTCATGAAGTGTATAGAGGCAAGAAAACTTAAGAATATTGTGGGCATATCGAAACGGATACTACACAAAATCAGGAGGGGAAATATTGCTCATAAAAGATGCGATGTTGTTGGCAGTGTGGTGGTGACGCAGCACTTTGCGGAGCAAAGCTGCGAATGTTTTGCAACTTAATGTACTTTAATGACGCAAAAAAACTCATTCCCAACTTCGAAATATTTTCATTATTACAAACACTGAAAATCCCTTATAGAGATGAAATTTAGAAGACCATGGGAAATTCTATTTTAATTTTTGTTCAAGGTTATTTTGTTAAGACACATGCAGTTGTTGGGTATCGTTACTATTGAAACGTTTCGCCTACACAGTAGACTTCTTCAGTCAGATACAGAGGCAACAGGTGTAGTAATGAAATGAAGATAATGTAATCATTCATCAACCTTGGAGATATTAGGTGGTCAGTCCCTCAGCCTGGAGAAGAGTTCAGCCTCTACATTTGACTGAAAAAGCCTACTGTGTAGGCGAAACGTTTGAACAATAAAGACACGCAAGAGTTGCACATATGTCTAAATCACCATGTTAATATTGACAAAAGGTTATGTTTCCCGCTGAAAAATAATTTGAGTTTTATTTAAATAAAAGTCTTCTTGACTGGTCCTGGACAGATTAATACAGATATAATGACCCTCCTTAAGTTGAACTGGTTTATTACCTATGCTAGAAAAATAATTAATTAGTCAGCTAATAGAAAATATTCAGGCGTTTAATACCAACAATAGTGGTTTAATGAAGAACTTAAACATTAAAGATTATACGAAACCAAAGATTAATGGGAAATAAGCACTTAAAAATATTTCTAAACGTAACAGACATGCAAAGAAAATAAACCTCATAGTGAGAATTAAAAAAAAATGTTCTACAAATGGAACTATAAATTTATGGCTTTAGTTATATACCGAAATATACATTACTCTTTCAGATTTACATCCTTGACGGAATATATACAGTACTTTTTCCTATCTTACATCTTAGGACAAAAATTTTAGGCCTTAGTTATAGACAGAAATATACCATAGTTTTCCCTAATTTCTAACTTAAGACCATTGTATGAAGCCTCAGTCATATGATCAAAGTATACAATGCTCTTACAGATTATTTTATCCGTTTGGTACAGTATAAGAAATATGAGTAAATGAATTTATCACTGTATACTGGATATCTCACTTAAGAACAAAATGCATAAAAAATCCTGCATTCACACTCAACATGCACAATACCAAACAAATCCAAGGCTAAATTATTTACGTAAAAGGTCTAAAATAATTGCTTTACACTTTGGAAAGGCTTTCATGAAAACTAAACTCTATGATAAAGTTTTTTTCTTGTGTAGTTTAAATCATTATAAAATTAAAAATATTAGATATTTAAAAAAAAACACAAGATATGTGAATATGATAATGGTATACAATACCGACAAATTGCTAAGACATATATGCAAGAGTTAGGTAAATTTATGCCGAAAATTTTCGCAGCAGTAGAGATGTCAAGACGATGTAATCAGTCCATCAAGAGTAATGGACTGATTTCACCGTCTTGACATCTCTACTGCTTCTGCTTGCTGCCTCTTTTGCACTCGACTGAAGAAGCCTCCTCTGTAGGAGAAACGTTTCGAAATAAACTTATCTAATAGTTGCACATGTGTGCTACTCAGTGTCACCATCATCGCCACAGGCTCATCAGCATTACTAAACCTTTAACATCACTGCAATGGTGACATTAATTACCACAGGAATGGTGGTGCCACCATCGTCATTATAGTCTCATTAGCATTACCATAGTTTCAAAATCATTTGCATGGCATCGTCTTAAGTTAGTTCCATTGACACTACTATTATACCATCAGTACAACCAGTGTTCTACCATTACTCTAATTTCGTACCTGTTATATTCCTGCTGATAGTTTTGGGGACCAATTCCTTCCTTTCCTCAGCCCTCATCCTCTTATTCATTATGGTCTCAGACCAAGCCTTCTTATTTAGGGCCTAGCCAGTCAAGTTGTTTGGTCTGGCACACAATGTAACATATGTACCACTGCCAGGCAGATCACTCCCATTATCTCTGTTATAATAACATCAACACTATCATAGTGCTTTAATTATAGCATCGGCACCATGAAAGCCTGGGAGCTACCGTTAGGAGTTATCAACGAGGCCCTAAGTGCCATAATGAGTTCCAATATACATGCCTTCATACCTGGTGCCATCTATGCCATTATTAGTGCCATAATAGAAATGTTATTATCGGCGTTATAATCAATGCCATTATCAAGGGCCATCACAGGGTCCTGGCTCCTCCTCTGTCCTCGCTCTCGACTATTCAAGAGGTCACCTTAAAGCACGTTGTAAGTTTTCCCTTATTGTCCCCTTTCACACATTATTTATATTGATATTATATAATAATAATTATGTTATTATTATTATTATTAGTAGTAGTAGTAGTAGTAGTAGTAGTGATAGTAGTAGTAGTATTAGTAGTAGTAGTATTAGTAGTAGTATGTATTCACGAAGGAGTAACTTTAAAGAGGTTGCCTGATTTTTTCTCTTCGTTTATCGTTTTCGTCTTCCACCAAAATTTTAGATAGTAATTCGTTTATAATTCGAGGACGCCTTGTCCAGTCGTTTTCAAATTATCTGTACTGTAACGGGGACCAAATTCTTGTAATTAACTGGCTTGTTCACGTGTGACGAAAGCCGATTAACCCTTTTCTAGCATCCTCTAATAGATCGGAAAAATTCATGTTCGAAAATTTGTTGATATAGTAAATAAGTAAAAACAAATTGGAATCGTTGGAATCCATGTTATATCTGGATAATGACCCATCTCATCAGCCTCAAATTGTAACCGCTTGTGTGATTTCCTGAACACAAGTTTCTTGTTGCTGTTGGATGTCATAAATCCCAGTTTGCCAATTGTATTGAATATGAAGTGATAACCAATTTTATTCAATATCTAATGAATGCTTCTTTTGAATGACTAAGAAGTAATAATGACGATACAGTCTATACGATGGTTGATAATCCATTAGTCCGAGTAGGTAAAAATTTTGAAGTTTTGCTGAAATAGTTACAAAATGTGGGATTATTGGATTTAGATAAATAGCTGGAGAACGACTTTTCCTATCCTCTTCAAACTTTTACTATTTGTGCTATTTACTGTTTGAGCTGTATAAATTTTAGTTTGATATTTAAGTATATTTTTCAATATAAAAAGAACGACCCTCCTGGCTTTTCTCATACACTGGTGTGTCTCAATCGGAAGTGTTTCTGAATAAATTTTGGGATGTGTATGACCAGTCTGAAGTTTTTTCGCAATTTTATCAAACGGGAAATTTAAAGAAATCAAAATATTTTTTTCTTATAGTTTGGAATTTTTTTTTAAAGAGGAATGTAAATGAGAAAAGAATACTGCAAAAATATAAAATTAAGTGATTTTAGGTTTTTCGAAGATGGATTTTGTAATTTTTCGGAACATTCTCCCGGAACATTTTTCGATTTAAAATTTCGACTTCAAAATCTTCATCGTTTGTGTATTGTATCTTGGGGAAGATTCAAGGGCTCTATTTAGTGCCTGGGCACCCTGTGCACAATGCTAAATAGGTCTTTCAAAATTATTCTTCCTAATAACAGATGAAAATGGGCTCTTCTATCGTCTTCGAGATTTCAAGACTCGTGTATTCTGATGAGTATGTTTAATGGTAGTGTATTGATGTCATTTTCCCGTTTTTAATGTCGAGAAGGTATATTATTAATATTTTATCGCATCTTTTTGCCTTTTTGCTGATGAAGAGCTTCTGAGTTAATGAACTAGATTTATTGTTCCCTTGATTTGGTCGAATTTGTATGCCTCCGATTCCATAGGCGCAATATAACCCCCACTGGTTTAACGCTTTCCTCTGTAAAATAAACATTATTTTAAACGGCATCATTAGTTAGCAGTTAATGCAGCCTGTGAAATTAATAGAACGTATCACGGGTCCAAGGAATGTTGGCACAAGTTATGTTGGCGTATGTTCGATAACTGGAAAATGCATCTATTGGACAGCATAAAAAAAAAAACAAGGAACGAGTGAGGATAGAACTCATGGCAAAGGATTCCTAAAAGTCCAGTACATACGTAAGGTACTGGGCCACCTGGCTACAATGAGATTCATCCAAGCAGGTATATATATACACCATAAAGAGGTTAGCACAGACCCCACTGTGACCACAAACGTAAGTTTTTATAGATGTATCACCAGCGAGCATTATGCTTTCAGTGTTGATGTGTTTGGGCAAAAGAATCAATCTCTTCATGCTAGGCTGTCTTGAGCCAGTTTTACTAATTAAATTGGCTTTTGTGAAATAACTGGCGAAAGTCTTTCCTGATCAGAAACAAATAATTGTTTTTCCTTTAATTTGGTTATCCTAGGATAAATAAACCTAATGGTCTTTTATGTGCCTATGATATCTGTCCCTCCTCAAGCATTGTTAAAAAATATATGTTATAACACTAATATTACATAAAACTTTCTTAAAAGCTGGTCAGTCCTAAGTAGAGAAAAGTTTGGATCGAATTTTTCCTGTGTAGGTTCCAATTTATTTTTAGGTTTAAAAAATAGAAAAATTGACGTAGTGCTTTTCAAGTGAGTATCACTGAGTGTTGCATCTCATTACCTGCAACCGTTCCATGCTGACTACTTGACAGAACAACATTTGAGGGGCTTCAACCTTAATTAATTTGTTTGTGTATCTTAGGATATTGGTCTCTTTGGTCTGTCTGAAAGATTTGAATTAGATTTGGTCTGAGTGCGTCCTGATTTACCATTCCCCTCAAATCTTCAATGCTAACATTTAACTGCATTAGTATTTAGTGGCTTTCCCATCGCGTGCATCGAGCCACATGGAACTGTAGGTTTTGGAAATTTTTCTTGGGTCGCGCAGCGACTGAAATTTATTTTCATTATCAGGTATCCCTTAAAGGGTACCTTGAAGAGGTTGCTGATATTTTTTCTCTTTTTATTCTCCGACTTTTCATTTTTTTATCGTTCATAATTCGAGAATACCTCATTCGTTCGACTTCAAATTTTCAACACCTGTGTACGGTAACGGGTACCAAATTCTTGCAAGAATTGGCATTATCACGAGCCCTGTAACAAAAATTGTTGAAATCACTCTTAACATTATGAAATGACTCGGATACCTTTCATAATCCTCACTGGTCTAGCATCAAACGCTCAAAAAAAAATATATATAAAAAAATGCAGCGATCGTAGAGAATTAAATTCAGATATGCTGTTACAGATTTTACTATTTTATGTATAAAATAGAGTGAAACTGATTCTCGTTCAAACCACGTTAAATAATTTTCGGTTTACCTCTTCAAAACGCCTTCAGTACGAGTAATTTATGGCTGTTGCTTCTTAGAGCCAGGATAGTACCTATTAAGTTTTGTTTGCGTTCATGAAAATTTGTTGTTGTAGTAAAACAAAAAAAAAACTGAAAATGCGAGAATTAGTGCCATAACTGGAAAATTACTTGTCTTAGCGCCATCAATTTGTTTCCACGGGTGTGATTTCCGCAACACAAGCTTCACACTCTCATTGGGTGGCATATATGCATTTTACACAACAAGGCCGCCATCAAACAGCAACTACACACTCTGGATTTATTACTAGGATGACTCGTACAACATAATGATATCAATGAAAAATAGTCAATTGGCCAAATGATAATCGCTTGTCCACAGATGGATCCAGCTTCATTTTTCCTATTGTATGTCTCATAACAATAAAAAGGCTTTAAAATGAGCTGAGACAGGCAACACTTCTTAGCTGGTTAATAAAGATAGGAGCTCTTAGCTTAATGATGTAAAACACTTGTGTAAATAATAATAATTAAAATAAGAACCTATGTGGCTTTGTGAAATGAGGCTGACTTTCAACCTATTGACTAACTTTCCTCCAGAAGAAGACGCTATATTGGTTGACGGAGTTCTTTTACCTCCCCTCCATGTTTATCATTCAGTCATTGATTACTATGTGTAAATCTTTAATTCCGTTTTAGACCCATCTGACGATGAAGGTGAAGTAAAAAATAAATTTCGAACAACTGAGAGAGAACTTCGTCAAGAGTTTATTGAACAAGTGTAGCAATTTAAACCCATTATCGTAACGCGAGTAATGCGCGTTTAGATTTGATCATTTCCAACAACTGAACAAAATCAGTTTCCAGACGTGTCGAAATTGCCTAGTAATTTCCTAGCATGTTAAAACACATGTGTTTTATTCTAACCGTTCATATTTTAGCCTATCACAGTTTGAAATAAAGACAGATTCTTAAAGGAGCATTTGGAAATTGACTTAAGAATCGCTAAAGAAAATTACCTCATTTGAAAATGTATTGCTTGTAACAAAATGATCTCCCCATCTAGAAAAGGTTGTAACTTCCTTTCTTTAATGTCAATTGTTATTTAGTCAATGATCTAAATTCAATCTATGCGAATTCTCGCAAAATAAAGTTATCGAATGCAGTCAAATAATGATTTCAAGTTTGAATTTCACTGCCTTTTGTAACTCAAGGAAGTAAACAATGACACCCAACTAAAGAGACTCGTACAACCAATGGTAGCAGATTAAGATGATAAATAACGAAGGAAGCGAGCAGGGAGAGCAGCCTCTGGTGATGAGGACCAGCTGTGCCTTAGTTGATAGAGCACGGGATTGCTAGAAACACCACTAGCACCACCACCAGTGTTTGGGGATCACCACCTGCAGCAACACCAAAATAAATACATGGAAGACCACTCGCGGTATCTGAGGAACACCACCAGGAACCAGATTTAAAGAACACCAAGAGGAACATAGGAACACCACCAGGAACAAGGTCTGAAGAATACAGTGATTAATGCCTGAAGAGTTACAACTTCTTCATAAGTTAAGTCTTCTTGACTGGTGATATCGCTTCCCTAACGATTTTATTCATTCTACATTACCTTGTTTATCGCTGCCTCACCCGTAAACGACAGAACATTCCGTTCTTTTGAGACAAACATATAATGCAATTTACGATGTTTACATCTTTCAAAAAGGATATTGATTCGTTTACTGCTGTCTCATACGACTTAATTAAACCTCGTTTGCAGACTTAGTTTAAAATTAATAGGAAATATATGTTATGCATAATCTTTTACACACACACACACACACACACACACACAGGCAGGATCCAGAGCCACAGAGGGTGAGGCAATGCGAGGAAGAAAGGGCAAAATCAGTGTTTATCCATGGGCTTCAGGAGAGAGAGGAAAGGACACACACTGAAAGGAAGCAGGAAGAAAGGAAGGAGATTGAGAAAATCATAACAGAAATAGGTGAAGAGAGGGACGAGATTGTAAATTTTCAGAGAATAGGGGGGTACTCGAAGGTGAGAAACCGACCAATCAAGCTGATTCTCAGGACGGAAACAGTGCGGAACAGGATCCTCCAAGAGAAACCACGATTGAAATACTCGGAAGAGTACAAGAGGGTGTTCCTAGACAGAGACAGAACAAAATCAGAACGACAGCAGCTGAGGGAGAGGACAAAAAAGCGAAAGGAGCTAGGAAAAGAGACAAGGAGGGAACAGCAGAGGTCTGTCAGAGCAGGGCAGAACAGCAAGGGCAAAGCACACACACAACTACTCTCAGAACCATACAACCTATCACACCATCCCAACACACCCTACAATCCATTTCCCACAGCCTCCACCCAACACCAAGCTATAGAACCCCACAGTATGCCACCAGGTCTCCCACCCTCACAGGCCCCCAAACCACAGTGTTGGAAAGGAAACTGAAGGTATGGTACACAAACGCTGATGGAATAACAAATAAGTGGGAGGAGTGGCAAGAAAGAGTCAAAGAAGCATCACCGGACATCATAGCTCTCACAGAAACCAAGCTTACAGGTATGATAACAGATGCCATCTTTCCAACGGGATACCAAATCCTGAGGAAAGACAGAGGGAACAGGGGGGTGGAGGAGTGCGTTGCTGATCAAAAATCGCTGGAATTTTGATGAGCTGGAGAGAGAAGATAGCGGAAAGAAAGTTTATTACATAGTGGGAACACTTCACTCTGGAGGTCCCAAGGTGGTAATAGCAGTGATGTATAACCCACCACAGAACAGCAGGAGGCCAAGGCAAGAGTATGACGAGAGCAATAGAGCGATGGTTGACACACTAGCTAGAGTGGCCAGAAAGCTCATGCATGCAGGGCAAAGCTCCTGATCATGGGTGACTTTAACCACAAGGAGATAGATTTGGGAGAACTTGGACCCACATGGGGGCCAAGATACTTGGAGGGCTAAGATGATGGAGGTGGTACTGGAGAACTTCATGTACCAACACGTAAGGGACACTACAAGAGAGAGAGGAGAGGATGAACCAGCAAGGCTGGACTTAGTATTCACCTTCAGTAGTGCAGATATCGAGGACATCACATATGAAAGACCCCTTGGGCCAGTGACCATGTGGTTGTAAGCTTCGAATACACAGTAGAGCTACAAGTGGAGGGAGAAGCAGGAAGGCCAGGACGAATGAAGCCAAACTACAAGAAAGGGGACTACACAGGAATGAGGAACTACCTGAACGGGGTTCAGTGGGACAGAGAACTGGCAGGGGAAACCAGTTAATGAGATGATGGAATATGTAGCAATAAAATGCAAGGAGGCTGAGGAGAGGTTTGTACCCAAGGGTAACAGGAGTAATGAAAAAGCCAGGATGAGCCCATGGTTTACCCAAAGGTGCAGGGAGGCAAAAACCAAGTGTGCTAGGGAATGGAAGAAATATAGAAGGCAAAGGACCCAGGAGAATAAGGAGAACAGTCGTAGAGCCAGAAATGAATATGCACAGATAAGAAGGGAGGCCCAAAGACAATATGAAAATGACATAGCAGCGAAAGCCAAATCTGACACCGAAACTGTTGTACAGCCACATCAGGAGGAAAACAACAGTCAAGGACCAGGTAATCAGGCTAAGGAAGGAAGGAGGAGAGACAACAGGAAATGACGGGAAGTATGTGAAGAACTCAACAAGAGATTCAAAGAAGTGTTCACAGAGGAGACAGAAGGGACTCCAGAAAGACGGAGAGGTGGGGCACACCACCAAGTGCTGGACACAGTGCACACAACCGAGGAAGAAGTGAAGAGGCTTCTGAGTGAGCTAGATACCTCAAAGGCAATGGGCCAGATAACATCTCCCCATGGGTATTGAGAGAGGGAGCAGAGGCGCTATGTGTACCCTAACAACAATATTCAATACATCTATCGAAACAGGGAGATTGCCTGAGGCATGGAAGACAGCAAATGTAGTCCCAATCTTTAAAAAAGGAGACAGACATGAAGCATTAAAACTACAGACCAGTGTCACTGACATGTATAGTATGCAAAATCATGGAGAAGATTATCAGAGAAGAGTGGTGGAACACCTAGAAAGGAATGATCTCATCAACAGCAGCCAGCATGGTTTTCAGGGACGGGAAATCCTGTGTCACAAACCTACTGGAGTTCTATGACATGGTGACAGCAGTAAGACAAGAGAGAGAGGGGTGGGTGGATTGCATTTTCTTGGACTGCAAGAAGGCGTTTGACACAGTTCCACACAAGAGATTGGTGCAAAAACTGGAGGACCAAGCAGGGATAACAGGGAAGGCACTACAATGGATCAGGGAATACTTGTCAGGAAGACAGCAGCGAGTCATGGTACGTGGCGAGGTGTCAGAGTGGGCACCTGTGACCAGCGGGGTCCCGCAGGGGTCAGTCCTAGGACCAGTTGCTGTTTCTGGTATTTGTGAACGACATGACGGAAGGAATAGACTCTGAGGTGTCCCTGTTTGCAGATGACGTGAAGTTGATGAGAAGAATACACTCGATCGAAGACCAGGCAGAACTACAAAGGATCTGGACAGGCTGCAGAACTGGTCCAGCAATTGGCTCCTGGAGTTCAATCCCACCAAGTGCAAAGTCATGAAGATTGGGAAGGGCAAAGAAGGCCGCAAACGGAGTACAGTCTAGGGGGTCAGAGACTACAACCTCACTCAAGGAAAAGATCTTGGGGTGAGTAAACACCAGGCACATCTCCTGAAGCACACATCAACCAAATAACTGCTGCAGCATATGGGCGCCTAGCAAACCTCAGAACAGCATTCCGACATCTTAATAAGGAATCGTTCAGGACCCTGTACACCGTATACGTTAGGCCCATATTGGAGTATGCGGCACCAGTTTGGAACCCCCCACCTACCCAAAGCACGTAAAGAACTAGAGAAAGTGCAAAGGTTTGCAACAAGACTAGTCCCAGAGCTAAGAGTTATGTCCTACGGGGAGAGGTTAAGGGAAATAAAACCTGACGACACTGGAGGACAGGAGAGATAGGGGGACATGATAACGACATACAAATACTGAGAGGAATTGACAAGGGGGACAAAAACAGGATGTTCCAGAGATTGGACACAGTAACAAGGGGACACATTTGGGAACTAAAGACACAGATGAATCACAGGATGTTAGGAAGTATTTCTTCACCCACAGAGTAGTCAGTAAGTGGAATAGTTTGGGAAGCGATGTAGTGGAGGCAGGATCCATACATAGCTTTAAGCAGAGGTACGATAAAGCTCACGGCTCAGGGAGAGTGACCTAGTAGCGATCAGTGAAGAGGCGGGGCCAGGAGCTCGGACTCGACCCCCGCAACCTCAACTAGGTGAGTACAACTAGGTGAGTACACACACACACACAGAGGAGCTATGACTCGACCCCTGCAACCACAATTAAGCGAGTACACACACGCACACACTTTTTGTTTGTTGTTTGTCCGTCGATTCGACGAGGACCATCTAGTCATCCTGGGATCGAAGTTGGTGGGTAAATCCGCCAATGGTGCCAATCCGCGCACGAAACGTTCTCTGGCAGTGTGGACAGGGAAGGGTGGCGGCATCGAGGGGTCTGATGGCTCTGGTCTTCCTCGCCTGCCTGCGCTGCTAAGCTAGTGAGATTCTGCTTGCCTCGCAGGATGTTGCCCCTTTCTGGACAACTGCTCGCCAGTCATTCCTGTCCTGAGCTATCAGCTCCCACATGGTGTGGTTGATGTTGAAAGCTTTCAGAGCAGTCTTAAGGGTGTCCTTACAGCGCTTCTTTTGGCCTCCTTGAGAGCGCTTTCCATTCTGCAGTTCGCCAAAAAAGAGTTTTCTTTGGCAGCCGGGGGTCTGGCATGCGAGCAACGTGACCTGCCCAAGAAGCTGTGTCTGCATTAGGAAAGGTGTAGATGCTAGGCAGGCCACTGTAGTCAGCACTTCTGTGTCTGGGATCTTATCTTGCCATTTGATGCCAAGAATTTTTCTGAGCCGTTGGTGTGAAAATGGTTCAACTTTCTGGCGTGACGTTTGAGACAGTCCAGGTTTTGCAGCCATAGAGAAGTGTGATGAGGACTAGGCTCTGTACACCTTGATCTTGGTGCTTGTGGTGATGCCTCTTCGGTTCCATACATTTTTTGTGGAGCCTGCCAAAGGTGGCACTGGCTTTGGCAAGTCTGGCATTCACCTCATCATCGATGACAACGTTTCTGGAAAGGGTACTGCCGAGGTAGGTGAATTTGACTACGGTGTTCAGTCGCTGCCAGTTGATGGTGATGTTTGGCTCAACATACGTCTTTCCCGGAGCAGGCTGGTGCATCACTTCAGTCTTCGTTGTACTGATTGTCAGCCCGAAGTTGTTGCAGGCGTCAGAGAACTTGTCAACACTGTGCTGCATGGCGGCTTCTGACGCAGCGTTGAGGGCGCAGTCATCAGCAAATAGCAGGTCATTGATGGTGTCAGTTGCAGCCTTGGTTTTTGCTTGAAGCCTCACACACACACGCACACACACACAACCGAGGAAGAAGTGAAGAGGCTTCTGTGTGAGCTAGATACCTCAAAGGCAATGAGACCGGATAACATATCTTCATGGGTCCTGAGAGAGGGAGCAGAGGCGCTATGTGTACCCCTAACGACAATATTCAATACATCTATCAAAACAGGGAGATTGCCTGAGGCATGGAAAACAGCAAATGTAGTCCCAATTTTTAAAAAAGGAGACAGACATGAAGCACTTAACTACAGACCAGTGTTACTGACATGAATAGTTTGCAAAGTCATGGAGAAGATTATCAGGAGAAGAGTAGTGGAACACCTAGAAAGGAATGATCTCATCAACAGCAGCCAACACGGTTTCAGGGACGGGAAATCCTGTGTCGCAAACCTACTGGAGTTCTATGACAGGGTGACAGCATTAAGACAAGAGAGGGGTGGGTGGATTGCATTTTCTTGGACTGTATGAAGGCGGTTGACACAGTTCCACACAAGAGATTAGTGCAAAAACTGGAGGACCAGGCAGGGATAACAGGGAAGGCACTACAATGGATCAGGGAATACTTGTCAGGAAGACAGCAGCGAGTCATGGCACGTGGCGAGGTGTCAGAGTGGGCGCCTGTGACCAGCGGGGTCCCCCTGGGGTCAGCCCTAGGACCAGTGCTGTTTCTGTTATTTGTGAACGACATGACTGAAGGAATAGACTCCGAAGTGTCCCTGTTTTCAGATGACGTGAAGTTGATGAAAAGAATTCATTCGGTCGAAGATCAGGCAGAACTACAAAGGGATCTGGACAGGCTGCAAACCTGGTCCAGCAATTGGCTCCTGGAGTTCAACCCCCACCAAGTGCAAAGTCATGAAGATTGGGGAAGGGTAATAAAGACCGCACACGGAGTACAGTCTAGGGGGCCAGAGACTACCTCACTCAAGGAAAAAGATCTTGGGGTGAGTATAACACCAGACACGTCTTCTGAGGCACACATCAATCAAATAACTACTGCAGCAAATGGGCGCCTAGCAAACCATTCCTACATCTTAATAAGGAATCGTTCAGGACCCTGTACACAGTGTACGTTAGGCCCACATTTGAGTATGCGGCACCAATTTGAAACCCACACCTAACAAAGCACGTAAAGAAACTAGAAAAAGTGCAAAGGTTTGCAACGAGACTAGTCCCAAAGCTAAAGGGTATGTCCTACGAGGAGTGGTTAAGGGAAATCGACCTGACGACACTGGAGGACAGGAGAGATACGGGGACATGATAACGAAATACAAAATACTGAGAGGAATTGACAAGGTGGACAAAGACAGGATGTTACAGAGATGGGACACAGCAGCAAGGGGACACAGTTGGAAGCTGAAGACACAGATGAATCACAGGGATGTTAGAAAGTATTTCTTCAGCCACAGAGTAATTAGGAAGTGAAATAGTTTGGGAAGCGATGTAGTGGAGGCAGGATCCATACATAGCTTTAAGCAGAGGTACGATAAAGCTCACGGTTCAGGGAGAGTGACCTAGTAGCGATCAGTGAAGAGGCGGGGCCAGGAGCTAGGACTCGACCCCTGCAACCTCAACTAGGTGAGTACAACTAGGTGAGTACACACACACACACACACACACACACACACACACACACACAAAAACACAAACACACAGAGAGACACGAACACACGCCACAGCCCACACCTCTCGCCCACTACTTCGTTTTCCCCTCTTGTCTTATCCTTCTGCTATATAAACAGCTAACCCTTCACACACTCTGGCTTCTAAATATTATTTCATTCGACTGCCTTCTTTCCTCCCTCCACACATGCAAACTTTTCGAGTCAACTTAATCAATTAGAGTCAACAAGAGAGGATGAGCAGTATATTGGGACGAATATAAACCAACAAGCAGAGAACACTTAACGTCCCCTTGCCTCAGGTAAGCAGTGGAGACGAGGAGATGTAAGCACTTATAATCTATATAGACGATGGAAGGAAGTTATTGGAAATGCTTAATATAACATAATGAAATGACGCTGTGGCTGAGGAAATTGCTAACTTGGAAAATATTCTGAATAAGAATATTTCATCGGTGATTACTTCTAGTCTCCAAAGATATAGTTTCAGATTATTTTTGGTATGCAATTTTGTATGAAGGCAAAGTAAATAGTTTTGTCTCTTAGTCTCGAGTGCTGATTAAAACCGCACAAGCCATTAGCAGCATCGTTATTATCACCACCAGCTCCACTATCACTATCACCACTCTCAAGAAACAATCAATATTAGTAGCATCACCACTACCGACAACCCTTCCCCCGACACCCATAACACGACCAATAATCAACCCGCAATGCAGTCAAAAATGCCATTGTAGACACAACCAACAAAACTACAATAACTAGCAGCAGAAGCAACAACAGCAGCAGCAAAAGTACAATAACCAGTAGTACCAATACTGCAGAAGCAGAAAAACATCACCACCAGCAACACTGTCAGCAACATCAAAACTGGCATCACCACCACCAGGAACAAGAATACCACCACAATCACCAACAACACCAGCAATATCCGCCTCAACACCACCAGAAACATCTTTACCATCATCACTAAGACCAGCGACATCAGTACACGCATCAACACTAATAACATAAATACCAACATCAACAGCAACAACACAAGAACAAACATGACCACCACCAGCAACACTAGTGCCATTATGTGTACCACCAGCAAAAATATCCACGCTAACATCACTAGCACCAGTAACATCAATACAAGCATTTCCACCACTAGCAACAGCATCAGCAAATCCATCATCAACACCAGCAATATCAATACCTGTAACACCACCACTAAGACTGACATCAATACCAGCGTTTCCACAACCAGGAACATCAATACCAGCATCACAACCACAAGCAACATTAATACCAGCATTGCAATCACCAGCAACATTAATACCAGCATCATCACCACCAGCGACATCAATACCACCATGACCACCATCACCATCATTAAATTTTACATTCAGGTCAGGTTAGGTTACGTTAGGTTATGCTATGTTAGGTTAGGTTATGCAATGCTATGTTAGGTTATGCTAAGTTAGGTTAGGTTATGCTATGTTAGGTTAGGTTATGCTATGTTAGGTTAGGTCAAGTTAGGTTACGTTAGGTTAGGTTAAGTTAGGTTACGTTAGGTTAGGTTAAGTTATGTTACTGTAGTATAGGTTGTTCTCTTTCCATAAAAATAACCACTTATTGCAAACCACTATGATAAAAAATGGGATTTTGCATTTCACATATTGAAAAATCTCTTGAATACTAAGAACAAGTGCAATGACCTCGAAATATAGAAGAGTCTTAAGATAAGAGTTAACATAAACTGAGATACGACTTCACAATAAGCTTACTGGTACTTCTTATGAAAGTCAACGAAACAATTTTTGTTCTTGAAGCAAAGATATATTTTGCATAGAGAAAAAGTAAAACTTTTTGTGTCCTTTTTATTTTTTTTTTTGGTGCTGTTGGACATGTCATGATCTGGTATTTCTTGTTGCTGTTGGACATGTCGTGATCTGGTGTTTCTTGGTGCTGTTGGACATGTCGTGATCTGGTGTTTCTTGGTGCTGTTGGACATGTCGTGATCTGGTGTTTCTTGGTGCTGTTGGACATGTCGTGATCTGGTGTTTCTTGGTGCTGTTGGACATGTCGTGATCTGGTGTTTCTTGGTGCTGTTGGACATGTCGTGATCTAGTGTTTCTTGGTGCTGTTGGACATGTCGTGATCTGGTGTTTCTTGGTGCTGTTGGACATGTCGTGATCTGGTGTTTCTTGGTGCTGTTGGACATGTCGTGATCTGGTGTTTCTTGGTGCTGTTGGACATGTCGTGATCTGGTGTTTCTTGGTGCTGTTGGACATGTCGTGACCTGGCGTTTCTTGGTGCTGTTGGACATGTCATAATCTGGTATTTCTTGGTGCTGTTGGACATGTCGTGATCTGGTGTTTCTTGGTGCTGTAGAGCCTGTCGTGACCTGGTGTTTCTTGGTGCTATAGAACTTGTCGTGACCTGGTGTTTCTTGGTGCTATAGAACTTGTCGTGACCTGGTGTTTCTTGGTGCTATAGAACTTGTCGTGACCTGGTGTTTCTTGGTGCTATAGAACTTGTCGTGACCTGGTGTTTCTTGGTGCTATAGAACTTGTCGTGACCTGGTGTTTCTTGGTGCTATAGAACTTGTCGTGACCTGGTGTTTCTTGGTGCATAGAACTTGTCGTGACCTGGTGTTTCTTGGTGCTATAGAAATTGTCGTGACCTGGTGTTTCTTGGTGCTATAGAACTTGTCGTGACCTGGTGTTTCTTGGTGCTATAGAACTTGTCGTGACCTGGTGTTTCTTGGTGCTATAGAACTTGTCGTGATCTGGTGTTTCTTGGTGCTATAGAACTTGTCGTGACCTGGTGTTTCTTGGTGCTATAGAACTTGTCGTGACCTGGTGTTTCTTGGTGCTATAGAACTTGTCGTGACCAGGTGTTTCTTCGTGCTATAAAACTTGTCGTGACCTGGTGTTTCTTCGTGCTATAGAACTTGTCGTGACCTGGTGTTTCTTGGTGCTATAACTTGTCGTGACCTGGTGTTTCTTGGTGCTATAGAACTTGTCGTGACCTGGTGTTTCTTGGTGCTATAGAACTTGTCGTGACCTGGTGTTTCTTGGTGCTATAGAACTTGTCGTGACCTGTGTTTCTTGGTGCTATAGAACTTGTCGTGACTGGTGTTTCTTGGTGCTATAGAACTTGTCGTGACCTGGTGTTTCTTGGTGCTATAGAACTTGTCGTAACTGGTGTTTCTTGGTGCTATAGAACTTGTCGTGACCTGGTGTTTCTTGGTGCTATAGAACTTGTCGTGACCTGGTGTTTCTTGGTGCTATAGAACTTGTCGTGACCTGGTGTTTCTTGGTGCTATAGAACTTGTCGTGACCTGGTGTTTCTTGGTGCTATAGAACTTGTCGTGACTGGTGTTTCTTGGTGCTATAGAACTTGTCGTGACCTGGTGTTTCTTGGTGCTATAGAACTTGTCGTGACCTGGTGTTTCTTGGTGCTATAGAACTTGTCGTGACCTGGTGTTTCTTGGTGCTATAGAACTTGTCGTGACCTGGTGTTTCTTGGTGCTATAGAACTTGTCGTGACCTGGTGTTTCTTGGTGCTATAGAACTTGTCGTGACCTGGTGTTCTTGGTGCTATAGAACTTGTCGTGACCTGGTGTTTCTTGGTGCTATAGAACTTGTCGTGACCTGGTGTTTCTTGGTGCTATAGAACTTGTCGTGACCTGGTGTTTCTTGGTGCTATAGAACTTGTCGTGACCTGGTGTTTCTTGGTGCTATAGAACTTGTCGTGACCTGGTGTTTCTTGGTGCTATAGAACTTGTCGTGACCTGGTGTTTCTTGGTGCTATAGAACTTGTCGTGACCTGGTGTTTCTTGGTGCTGCAAACCTTGAGCAGCACACATTTTTTTTACCTACGTCAGTTAGAATGTGATGCGTCATTCCCCTGAGGCATGACTGGGATTTAACAGTGATCTTGACATCTTCGATGAACCTGACAATGAAGCACCATTGTCATTTCTTTCAGTAAAAATACGAGATCTGGCTGAGGAAGACATTAATATAAATCTGCTACTTCTTGCATTGGCGATTTGGCAGAGTCAGCAATATCCAGTCTGAATTTCTTGAAGAACATGTTTTTCTTTGTTTGCCTTACAGACACGCCTGTATACTAACCAGACATTCACAACAGAATGACTACGGATGTATTCAATATATCAGATTTATCGATGCCCCCATGTGATCATTAAATTCCTGATCCAGTGTCGTTTGTCAGCAATGATGCCATGAGCGGATTTGTAGTCCATTATTCACCGCGTTCCATAAAAAAATACTTCTGATTAAGATACACCAGTATTTATGCAAAACAACCACTTTGAAAAGAATAATGAAATTCCAGGTGCTTTCGTGATTTCTCACCTCACATACGACATTACACCAGACCCATTATGCACCTATACACTTGAATTGCTCTGTCCTTCATCCTCGATATACGGCAGAGGGTTTGCAATGCTATGAGAACTATTCCAAGATGCAAATGGTTTCAATAACTTTGGTCACACGCTAGTCTACATATGCCAATTGTTCCTCGAGTCTCAGCCTCGTTACTATACACCAGCAACGAAAATTTGAAGTTTATGGGATAAAGCCTCGTGTTATAAGCGAAATAAAAACAACAACAAAAAAATTAGATGAGAAAACGAAAATATGGAAGCACCAAAACGAAAACATGGCACTTTCATCAGTCACCCATTTGAAATAATATGCGTGATTCAGAGTTCTAGCTGAGCATTAAATCTTGTGGCAATTCAGTCAAAAACTGAATAGAAAAGGTCATATGACCCCTATTCTCCATTAAAGTACCATCTCCAACTTAAATAATCCGTCCCTTTTTGCTTATGTAAAAAAACGTTGAACTGTAAAATGATTGCGGACATAAAAATCTAACTTCACGAGTAGCGTTTGAAGGAACTCAACTCTTAACTCCAAGAAAAATTCGTATGAGAAGTAACTTGATCTATGGCTTAAAAATAATGTACGACTTAAACAGACTCGATGCCCCCAAATATTCACTATTTACAATATGAGCATCAGTAGCAGTAAATACAAATTTAATAATGTTTATTAGCACTCTTGATAATAAATTTGGCTTCTCAACTCCACAAACTTTTAACATTGTTGTAACACACCTTAAGCCGTTTGCAATAAACAAAATTATATCTTACTAGCAACATAAACTTACCAGACCCTTCATCTTCCAACTCCTACACTGTGTAGTTGTTTGTAAGTCCTTTCTAATCCTCTGTAAACTCCAAGACACCAACCCCAGCATTACCACCAGAACCAGGAACACCAGTAGTGTCACCAACAACAGCAGTGTCACCAGCACCGCTTGTGGCCCGGCACCATCAGCTTCATCAGCACCAGCAACATAAGCGGCACCAACTGTGCCTGGGTTATAGAGTCACTCTCACCCAGCTGAAGCTTACGGGATAACTTGAGGTTTATTACGTAACTTGTCAAGACCTACTAGATATACGACTTCCCTTCCACAGCCTTCTCATTCAGCCCCATCCCCCCTTTCCACCTCCAACTTAATACCTAATCCCTCCAATCCTACCACTGCAAACGCTATACCAAAAATAAGGAGACAATAAATAAATAAGCTTTTAACAGAAAGTCTTGGAAAGTCATGAAAAGGAAAAAAAACATTTTAATCAATAAAAAATATGTCAGAGACTTATTAGAAGGAGAGAAGACAAACTAAACTTTGCAAAATGAATAGTGGATACGAGAAAAACAGAAACAATCCTTTAATTCAAAAGGTATGAAGGTGATGTGAACGACAAAATAACAAAGAATAAACGATAAAATTCACCGAACTGAAGTGAGCTTCCTGATAAGGAGATTTTTTAACGTAGGTATTGTACAAAATATTCATCTATATCAAGACAATAAAAATGAAGGACATCGGAATATCGAGAGGAAAGGTAAAGAAGCTTATAATTTATCTTGACAAAAAATAATACTATACCTGGTAGCGCCTTGGGTATTAAAATAATGTACAGATTAGTTAAGCTAACCACTCTAACCTTTTTTTTAGGGAAGATTTGATTAAAAGAAGGAAAACGGCATATATTTTTTAGACCCCTTGAATTATAATACCAACTTTTGTTCCGGAGATACTAGCAAAAATCCCAGGAGAAAAGTGAACAAATGAACAAAGAATCTGAAGAGCCAAACTTACTTAACTAATTTGTTAACTTAATTTGTATATATCATGTTAAATAAGTTCCTTCCAAAGGTACAAAAAGTATTTTTTGTAAAAGTGAATGGAACGATTGTGGTATTTTCAGTCTTTGGGAAAGGTGTCATCAGAAAATCTCAAGGAAAGGCTATTTTTTTAAAATAAAAGTATTTAAGAATAAAAGAAACCCCTTCTCCTGCATACATTACTAAAATTAAAATGAGAAACTTTTGTTTATCTTTTTGGGCCACCCTGCCTCGGTGGGAAACGGCCGATTTGTTGAAAGAAAGAAAGAAGAATAAAAGAAACTGTTGGTGTGCCTAATTTAAGGTATTTTCTATTTAAAATATCCTCCTTGGAACCCGGAAGTATCGATTACCTCCTCGAGTAAATATGTATAAATATATTTTGCCGAAGTCGCAAAAATCCTATGAAAATAAGGAATGAAAACAATTAACTTCTTGCAAGAATGCATTATTAGAGAAAATAGAATAAAAGCTAGATAACGGAATTTAATGAGGATAAATGAATTGTACTGGAAATGAAGAAAAGATAGCAAGTTACATAAAGAATATAGACGTAGTAACATTTGTTAAAAGCTTCACACTAAGAAAGACAAATTGAACGAAATATCATTAACAAACGACTGTCACAGACGGAAAGATCATATTAACGAAATCGAATATTTTTATGTTACTCTGAATTTTTTTTTCATAAATGATGCGTTACACATACGGACGGGAAAATATTTAGGTAACTGCTCCCAATATGCTTTACAATATAATTAGAATCTGCTGCTGTGTTAGGATGTTAGGGCCTCAGAAACTGAAAGTAGGAGAGTAGTCTTGAAAAACTCTGAAGAGAAGCTGTAAAGCAACTCAAAAAATAAATATACACTTGATGTATTTAGGTCGCTGCGCAATTTATGAAAAATATATTTGTTCCATATCCACAGTCCCTTGCGCCTCAGTGCACGCGATTGGAGCATTGCAGAGCGCTGCATAAGTTGACAGTGCAGTCAAATATCATCTCCGAAGATTCAAAGGGAATCAGAAGAGGCATTCATAAGTCGTCATATGAAAACTTGTATCCAAATTTCTTTAGTAAAAGTGGAAAAATAGGACAAACACAGACCAAATCTAATTCAAATCTTTCAGAGGAACCAAACAAACCAATATCCTAAAATAGATAAAGACATTACGCTTGAAGCTACTCAGATGTTGCAGACTCAAGTAATCAGCATGGAGGTTGAAGTTATCGCCATGAAAAACAGCAATTCATTGTTCCAATTTCATCAAAAAAAAAAAAAACGAAAACTACACAGACGGAATTCAATCCAAGCATTTCGATAAGTAACACTGGTCTGCTCTTAAGTAAGTTTTGTGTGTTCTTAGTATATATAACATAATGTTAAGCAATGGTGTTTAGGGCACATGGATATTATAGGCATATCAAAGAACAATAAGTTGATATAAATAGGATAACTAAACACTGTGATTTATTTCTGATCAGATGAGATATTCTCCAATTTTCTCACAGAAATCAATTTGATTAATAAAATTGGCCCATGATAACTTACACTTGTTTCCTTTGAGGAAAACGCATCAGTACTAAAATTTAAAGCTAGCCAGAAAATGTATTTTTCCGGTTATTGTAGAGAATCCATGCTAAATTGTGCCTACACAGCCATGAAGCGTACTATACATTTCATATAAGCCTCAGCCGTTTAAGAGCTAAGGTGTTCACAACTGACATATATTAATCACTGGAAAGTATTAAGCCTGAAGGGATCATATAATGCCTTTGGAATGGGAGACATTTAAATTCAGTCCAGAAGAGCGGAAGATAAGTGCTGTTTCTTTGATCAAGAGCCCATCACCAGCATCAAACCAAAAGAATTCATTGAAAGTAACAAAATAACATCTAAATACTCCATTAAATATACCAGTCTTCTTCAAAGAATGATACACGAGTGCAGAAGTTTGGAGGCAGATCAGAACCATTCTCCACCTGACGTGAGGCTTGGTCATGGACCGGGCCTGGGGGGCGTTCGCCCCCGAAACACCCTGCAGGTATACTCCAGGTATATCTATCAAACGGAATCAAAATTTTGGATTAACACATGTAGGATTGTGCATAGGACAACCACGTGTGCAAATTATCCAATTAATGCACTGCAAAATCTAAAATTTTTTAAAGCAGATTGATAAAGTCATTGTCACGTATTAAGCGAAGCTCTGTGAGAAAGGAAACGAAAACTCTGCTGAGAATGTTCCGAACAATAGTGTTTTCCATTGTTCAATTTAAAAACACCAAAAATAACTAATTTATACATGTTTTATAATTTTTTCCTCATTAATATTCTACTTAAAATTCTCTACAGTCATGTAAGATATATTTATTTTATACACAAATAACCCGCACATAAAAGAGAGAAGCTTACGACGACGTTTCGGTCGACTTGGACCATTTACAAAGTCATTTACAAACTCAAATTTGAAATGACAAAAAATAGGAAAATTGGCAACCACACAACACAAAGTAATAATAAAAAAAATACTTTCTAACAAGATACACCGGCATACAGGATTTGAAGCCGATCAGAAGAAGCATTCTCTATTTATTACATGAGAAACTATTTGCTTCATTAGATTGGAATAATTGAGATTTACACAATTCAAAGTAAGTAATAAACTATGTTATAATAAAACCCACCAATGGTAATAATTTGAAACGAATCAGCAATTGATCTGAGTCAAAGTTTTATAATTATTTCCCATGAATTTTCAAATTAGTTTTTATTCGGGCATCGTCAATAATGAGAACATAAGAAAGGAGGAACACTGCAGTAGCCTGTTGGTCCATACTAGGCAGGTCCTTCACAATCCATCCCACTAACAAAATATTTGCCCAACCAAATTTTCAACGCTACCCAAGCAATAAACTTTGATTATTCTATTTACTCATGTGCACCTCCCACTCAAATCCAAACTAAATTTGAAACTATCCAAGGTTTTAGCTTCAATAACCCTACTACACAGATTGTTCCACTCATCAACTACCCTGTATCCAAACCAATGCTTTCCCATATCCTTTCTAATTTGAATCTATTATCGCAGGTTCTCTCTTGGAGAGAGACCCTCAAGACCTTAGTATTTATATCCCCTTTGTTAATACCCATCTTCCATTTATACACTTCGATCATGTTTTCTCTCATTCTTCGTCTTACAAGTGAATTTAATTTCAAGGGTCTTCAATCTTTCTTCATACGGAAGATTTCTAATGCTATATATTACTTTTGTTATTCGTCGCTGAATGCTTTCTAACGAATTTGTATCCATTCTGTAAAATGGAGACCAGAACTGAGCTGCTTAAGAACCAGAACTGAGCTGCCTAAGACCGAAACTGAGCCAGTCAGGGGTATCTCTCTTCAACCAATGAGCAATAAATATCACTAATTGTTCACCAAATTAGCCACTTGAGGACTGCGATGGCCGCTTGAGGATTGCGTTGAGATTGTTCATTCTCCAGTTATGGCACGAATTCCAACGATTCGATTTGTTTTTGCTATTGTACCACATTTGAAACAAAACTTAATGGATACCATCCTCGCTCTAAGATGTATCAACCCATTACACAAAGCCCGTACAAAACAGGTAAATTGAAAATTAATTTAACGGGAATAAAAATTTCAAAATATTTTTCACGTAAAATTGTCAAATCTGCAGTTACACATCTGAACTTCACTCTTCACCGTCGTCGAACTTTTAGACCTTTTTTTTTTTTTTTTTTGAGTTACGCCACTGAGAGCTTTGGAAGTTATCATCCGAGCTACTCAAGCATAAGAATGAGTTCAACAACTTTGGTCATACGGTACGTGAACATGCCAGTTGTTTAAAGATTTTCGAACTGGTTGCCTTACACAAGTATTGAAATTTTGAATGCCGATTAGATGAGACGTTCCCGAGTTATGAGGGAAATTAATTCGAAGAGTTAGCGGAAAAAAACCAGTGTCTAATTAAATAATGTTTTTTTTTTAAATAATAGAAGCATAAGATGAAAGAAGAGAGCAAGCCACTTTCTTGACGGCGTCAAAATATGGACGATCAGATCGATTCACAACCTTCCATTCAAACTGGCAATGTCTTTATTCAAGTTAGTTCAGTTCCAGTGGATGGGGAAAAGTGATCAATTACATATAAGTCAATTCAGAGGCAAAATGTAGACAAGGAAAATGCGGATGCATCTGAGACTTTGAATTCCGATAATCGGGATAACTTTAATAAGATTAAAATCAGTCGTCTTCAAACCTCTCTAACTAAACAAGGAATATAATATTGCTTTGCTTGATTAAATTAGATCCTTAATTAATTATGATGATGCAATTATAGTCGGAGACTTTGATAATCCTAATATCAGCTGGAATATACAAACTGAACATCAAGAAGCAAGTCGACTAATTAACATAGAAGAGGATTTCTTTCTAACTCGGATACTAGAATTTCCCACTCGTAGCGGTAATATGTTTGACCTTTTTACTACATGGGAAGAGAAGAAACTTGGTAACAGTGATCAAATTGTCCATGATCATAAAGAAACTTTATTTAATGACATTGTTCAGACTGGGGGCTTGATAAGTACAGGGAATACATAAAAACTTTGGTATGTAAAACATATAGGAAAGTGATGTGCTTCATGGGCAGGTCTGGTGCCGAACGTAGACGTCAGGTACCGCCAGGATTCGTGCTGAACACTTCTTCATGCTGAGGGACTGATTACCTCAAAACTACATATTCAAGGCTGACAGACTAATCATATCATCTTTAACTCTCCATTGATCTGCTGGCTCCAAATTAGTCACCTCTGTATTTACAATTTATATTCAGTTGTATATAAGCTTTCAAATATTGGATTATACTTGCCAGAGTGCACTCGGGATGTGGCTGTCTGTTCCCTGCTGGAGGTTCTGGAATTATATATGGTTTTCCGTCAATATTATAATGGTTTACAATTCCAACAAGAAGATGAGTAAGATTCATGCAAAAGTTTGCACATGAATCTTACTCGTCTCCATGTTGGTATTATATACCATCATAATATTGAAGATTGAGACACTAATGCATGATATGGATATCGTTATTGAAGAAACGTGTTGAAGAAGTACTTTTGTCAAGATTCCATTGATGTTGCAGTGTCTGACAGATGTGATGGTTTCGAAAACCGACACTAGTCCAACTTTTGGACGAATACCCACTTACACTAGCGGATGATTCCACTGTGATCCTGCCTCCTCCTACTTCGACTCACCTGGCAAAAGTATATAAGCCACTTCTCCGGCCCTGTGCTGTACTTTCTACAAGAGTGATGGATTGAACACATCAATTCCAGGCTGAGGGACTGATTACCTCGAACTCCTCCTCTCCATACATTTTTCTGCTTTGTATTGGACTGTTGAGGCCACTATGTGGCAAACGTTTCTTCAATAAAGATTCCCATATGTTGCATAAGTGTCTCAATCTCGAATTTGTCGGTTTTCAAAACCATTTATCACATAATATTGACTGAAAACCGTATGTAGGTCCAGAACCTCCAGGAGGTGACAGACAGCCACAGCCCGAGTGCACTCTGACTAGTAAAATCCAGTATTTGAATGTTTATATACAATTGTGAATGCGAAACGTGTCAGAAATAATAATACCAAACTGTCAAATATGTGTATTACTTATTAATGTGTCGGTATTGTATACTATTTTTATACTGATATTTGTTTGACACTGCAACACAACCGTATCTTCATACAGAGGACAACTTTTACAATTTCAGTGCATACTCACTAGCTACTATGAGTGAGAAGAGCTAGATTTGTTGACCTGCATAGCAAGGGCAAGCAGGCTAGTTGAAGTGATCTTAAGTTCTTATTTTCTTACTTCTAGTGGGCCAGAGACCTGCGACTAGCAGTATAAAACGCATTTTCTCATGTCTCAGCTTCCCAAGGGACCAACCATCTCAAGGTTGAGGGACTCACTACATTATCTTTGCCTTCCCATTGCTTCTCTTGTCAATATTAGTTACATATGAATTGAACTGACGAAGCCTCTTGGGTAGGCGAAACTTTTCGGAAAATAAGATATACCACTGATGTTCTTCTGTCTTACTCACCTACATGAGTGACTAGTTACCCACGATCACCCAGACCCCATTATTTAGAAGAAAAATTGGTGGAAGCCATTGCACTGTGGCTGACAGTGCAGTAGCATCAATAGTTGCAGAAGCAGCAGTATTACTACAATACAGATATTAAATCCATGCAGGCCATGTATACTTCTACCTTATAAAATATCGATGCCAGGTTTTCTATTGTTTCTTGCTCTGTCTGTCTCTCTCTCTCTCTCTCTCTCTCTCTCTCTCTCTCTCTCTCTCTCTGCCCCTCTTCCTTGACCGACGTCTCCCGCTTCAATTCTTCCAATAATCCATGGTTGTAGGTAATGGAAAAACTGTGTATCCAAACTCTTTCCAGAACTTCAGTTCTATCCCACCGTCCACCTCTCGTCTCACCAGCCTACCCCTCGCTCAAATCAAATTCAACCAGCATTCCATTCCACCGATCATTCATTCCTCCCAGCATTATTCCATTTTCCATTCCGCTGTTGACTTTGCCATTTTACGAGTTTTACATGATCCAAACCCACTGTCCGTCTTCACCTTTCATTAACCTACCATCCCTTTCACCAGCCTCCCGACAGGACAGTTGCACCATTCACAAACACTATTAGCTATTAGAGTGAGCACCTCAAAGAATATCTGTTTAGTATTTGTGTGCATATCCGAAATGTTGATAAGACAGCCTTGCTACGATTACATTTGCAACAAGACGTATATGATGGATATCCCTCCGCACAGAAAAAAAAGTGCGTTTATGCGTCAAGAAGAATCTCTCTCTCTCTCTCTCTCTCTCTCTCTCTCTCTCTCTCTCTCTCTCTTCTCTCTCTCTCTCTCTCTCTCTCTCTCTGTCTCTCTCAATTAAGAACCCAGGCGAACTACAATATATTCTGAATGATACATTTTTTTTTTTTACTAGGAACTTTTTTCATTTGCATCTTCCTAAAACAAAAATCTATATGGTAACTGAACAATGTATATCACTCGTGGGCGAATTTATTTTCAGTTGAGATCTCAAACTAACATTAAAAATTATTCTTACACTAGTTTTAATAAGTTTTTGAAAAACGGTCTCAGCATCTCTAAAATACAGTGTATAGCTGAGATCATCCAGTACAATCATAAGAAGTATTATTATCTAATGAATTTGGTAAATCTGAATATGAGTTGTTAATTAACACCAAGATTGTGACTTTCCATAAATGATGCTTCTCGCCGCCTCGACTTCGAAAAACTTATTCGACACTGTCTGACACATCACTTGGCAGGTGGGTGTGAGTGTGGCTGTTATTTGGCTACCTTCAAGTAATTTATAAAAATGTTACTCTTTTGTGATTTAGCAGAATACGGAACATTGGAAACCGTGAACTCAATGCTTGATGTTGAATCGTTGAAAAATAATTTAATTTTAACTGAAAATTATCGAAAATTATTGCGTGTCACTCATTTTTTTTTTTTTTGACTTCCTTTCAACATCTTATCCTTCTCAGTTTGACTAACTGAAAGGTTCAGTGTTCTGTAATGAAAAAGACACAAGTGAAACTGGTCTGACAATACAGCACCTCTTCACTTCAACTGTCTCCAGTTTTTGTCCGACTTGGACCATTTACAAAGTCACACTAGTGTGACTTTGTAAATGGTCCTCGAATAAATGCGAGTATGACACTATCTCCAGTGTTATACTCGCATTTATTCGAGTGAAAAAGCCTGCTGAGCGGATGGAACTTTTGTTAAAAGGTGCGTCTTACTCATTAACCTTTTAAAGTACTGTGTCCGATTTTTATGTGATATTTGTTTGATACATCAACACTATGCCGTTTAGGTACAAATGTCTTCTCCAACCTCTTACTAATAATTGCTGATCAAGAACTATTTTCAACAGCGCGCCCTCACTCATTTGTGACATCTTCAGCTGCTACACCTCTTTTCTAGCTTCAGAATGTATTTCCGGCCTCATGTCTCTGCTTTAGGGAAAGGGATTAAACACCTTTCATAAAAACTTTAGTATTGATCACCATAAAATTACCTGTCCATTTCTTGGTACAGCATTATAACTTCCAGTATTCGACTGAAGAATCCTGCTGCAGAGGCGAAATGTTTCTACAGCAAAGATATCTAAGTCCATCACTGAAAAATATTCCAGCAATTATGTCGAATAATACACAATATAAGGTTTATGGAATTTATCGTGAAAACGTTTTCCCTTCCCATGAAACCCCTCACATGACGACTCTCTCAGGTTGCTCCTACTACGACACCCCTCTTATGACACTCCTCCCAAGAAACCCCTTTCGTTAAGTCCCTTCCACTACACCCTTCTCTTTATCTCTCTGGTCCCCAGTAGCTGATAGTCCACTATCAGCTACTTGACCACAAACAACTACTACCACAAGCAACAAAATATGGTGAACAGCTGGTCAACAGTTGATCAATGGTTAACAACTGGTTAGAATGAAATCCTCTCCTCAGGTCATGTCATATCAAAAATATCTCAAAAGATGTGAATGAATCAAGGTTTTCTACAGCCTTCCAAGGGTTGAAGTCCCTCCTTTACGTCCCTCCAGTGACACCTACCAATAAGCTTGTGGTGTACGGCTCCGGCGTCACATACCTCACACCATAAATCCTATATACCATAAAAAATTATAATCAGCTTATAGCACAGTGGTGTGAATGAAGGGGCCACCATTCACATCAGGGTTCTCAGTCAAGATAATTACTACTTGTACAAGTCAACCAGAGCGAGCAGTGAACGTCAGGCTAGCATAGCTTACTTTGCTACCAGAGGCTAGCCAGGGAGATCAGGTGCACACGTGCTTCAAGCTGATTAACATATACGAGAGTTGTGTCATCTGCACAGGCGTATAATCTTTTACCAGAGTTATCATTCTTGCTCTCTCTTTCGCAACATACACTTATTATACTGTATGAGAGTACAGGGAGGTGACTGCTTTACTGATTACTCAGGTGGTGGTATTCCTCTATGCATTAACAGGTACAACTGGTCTTGGAATTGTACCTGTGTTAGTAATAATTCCCCTTCGATGATGCTACCTCCATGACATTGCTTCCATGATGGTACCTCTATGACGCTATCTTCAAGACGCTACCTCCATGACGCTACTTCCATGACACTACTTCCATAATGCTACTTCCTTGACACTGCTACCTTCTTTATATGCATACTTCCTAATGCACCCCATACTTCTCATAGACGCTAATTCCATGATACTGCTTCCATAACGCTTCTTCAATGACACTATTTCCATGATGCTACTTCAGTGAAGCCACTCCCATAGTTTCACCCGCGATATCCCATGATTCACCGCTCCCAGCACTCCCCCTCCCACAGTTATTGAATCACACGTGTCACCCTCCCACCCCACCACTACCCATCATTCCACCTCCAGCCATTCCTACTCCCACCTCTGCAACTCCCACCATCACTACAAGTTCCACCACATCACCCTTTCACAACTATCCGTCACATCACTCACTGTCCCACCATTCTTTCTTCCATTATTTCCCCATCCTACTCACCATATACCTTCCCATTGTTTCCCTTCACACCACTCCCCAGCCATTACTCCCCTACCATCAATCCCCCTCTATCACTCAACTCCCACCACTTCCAGGTCTCATCACTTACCCTCCACCACTCACCATCCCTCCATCCATCTGCCACTACACCTCTCACCTCTTCCCCTGCCACTACTTCCTCTGCCACCATTCCCACTGTCATCACTCCCCCTCCAATTCTCCGCCTTCCTCCTTTACCCTTCCGCCAATCCCCACCAACTACTTCCCCTGCCACCAGTTCCATCCCACTACTCCCCTGCCACCACTCTCCCCCACTCCCTCACCACTCCTGCCATCGGTCCCCTTCCCAAGACTCCCCTTCCGCTACTCCCCCTCCCACCACTCCTCTCACACTCCCTCTTCCTCCACTCTGTCCAGCCACACTGACCCTGTCACTACTCTCCTTATGGGACCACTCCCCCTGCTGCCATTCCCTCCTCCCCCACACCCCCCTCTCGATACTCCCCTGCCATTACTCCCCCTCTCACCATTTCCCCTCTCCCTACTCCCCTCCCACCCGTTTCCCTCCCGCTACTCCCCTGCCACCCTATGCTCCTGCTACTCCTCTTGCCACCACTCCTTTCCCAATACTTCCCCTACCACAACTACTCTCACAATTCCCCTTCCACCACTTTCCTTTATACTACTACTGCTCCCACCCTTCCCCTTCCCACCACTTCTCCTCAAACCACCACCCCTTTTTCACCCCTTCCCCATTTCTCCCCGACCACTCCACCCTCTACTTCCCTCCCACCACTCCATACACTTCTCACTCACCACTCCACCCACTACTTCCCCTCCCACCACACTCCCCCAACTACTCCCCTCCCACTAATCCACCTACTACTCCCCTCCCAACAATCCACCCACTCCCCCTTCCACCATTCCACTCACTACTCCCCTCCCACCAATCCACCCACTACTCACCCTCCCACCACTCCACCCAGCACTCCACCCACTACTCCCTCTAACACCCACTACCCCTCCACCCACTACCCCCTCTCCCACCACTCCACCCACTACTCGCCTCTCACCACTCCACCCACTACTCCCCTCCCAACACTTCACCCACTACTCCCTCTCTCACCACTCCACCCACTACTCTCCCTCCCACCACTCCACCCACTACTCCCCCTCCTATGAACAACGTCGCGGTTGTAACACAAAAAAATAAAATTTAAAATTTTTTATCGTTACCTTTTTCCATTCACATAATTGGCACAGTGCAGAGGTGACTGTTGTGGAGGTAAGGGGAGGGGGAGTTGGAAGGAAGGGGAATGGGGAGGGGGAGTTGGAAGGAAGGGGAATGGGGAGGAGGAGGCCAGGAGAGGAAAGGGGCTGCTTGAGTACTGATGAGGGGGGAAGTTTCATTTGAAGACTGAAAGAGGGGGAACTACTGAAAGACTGAAAGGTGGGTGAAGGGCTAATGTAGGACTGAAGGGGTGCGGAAACGGCTAATGAGTGAAGGAGTTTGGAGGGGTTAATGAAGGAATCAAGGGTTGCAGAGGCGCTAATGGAGGAAAGAAGGGGTGAAGAGGGCCTAATTGAGGGCTAAAGAGGTTGGAAGGAGTTAATGGAGAAATAATTAATTGGAAAAGATTAAAAGAATTATAGGGTGGGTGTTAATGGAGGACTGAAAAGGTGGGAGGAAGAGCCAACAGAAGCAAGACAGGGTAGGGAAGGGTTAATAGAGGCTTGATGGGGTGGGGTTATTGGAGCAAAGAGGTAGTTCAGAGAGCTGAGGACAGGAGATTGTGGTATAGTGGTAGGGAGCGGGTGTATGGTGGTACAGGTGGGGATGACTTTGGCTGGGATCAGGTGTATGGGGGTTAAGTCTGGGAGAGTTGTAAAAGGGAGCGAGAATACGGTGGTACCGGTTGAGGGTATGATGGTATTGGTTGGGGGTATTATGGAACTGGTTAGGGTATAATAGAATGGTTGGGTTATTGTAGTAATAACGAGTGAATGGATGTATTGGACGGGTGAGGGGTAGTAGAATCTAGGTGAATGGTGATAATGTTGGGGTGGGGTAGTAGGAAATGGGGGGTATGGTGTGAGGGTGGGGGTGTGGTGGTAGGGAAAAAATGTATGGTGGTAATGTTAGGGTTATGATGGTAGAGAACGAGGATGTGGTCGTGAGAGTGTTGGGGTAGACAATGAGGATATGGTTGTGGGGGTGTGGGGGTAGGGAACGCGGATATGGTTGTAGCGGTGTGGGAGAGAACGCTCGGTTATGGTTGTAGCGGTGTGGTGGGAGAGAACGCTCGGTTATGGTTGTAGCGGTGTGATGAGAGAGAACGAGAATATAGTTGCAGGGGTGTGGTGAAGAGAACGAGGATATAGTTGTGGGGGTGTGGTGGTAGAGAACGAGAATATGGTTGTAGCGGTGTGGTGGAAGAGAACGAGGATATAGTTGTGGGGGTGTAGTAGTAGAGAACGCGGATAAGGTTGTATCTGTGTGGTGGAAGAGAACGAGGATATAGGTGTAGGGGTGTGGTGGCAGAGAACGTGGATATAGTTGTAGCAGTGTGGTGGAAGAGAACGAGGAATGTAGTTGTGGGGTGTGGTGGTAGAGAACACGGATATGGTTGTGAGGGTGTGGTGGTAGAGAACGAGGATATGGTTGTAGCGGTGTGGTGGTAGAGAACGAGGATATGGCATCGAGAAAATTTATCTAGTGTTCCGGAAGGCTGGGTAAATGTCACAGGTTCGATCCGATCCCCGGCCAGTTGCAGTATTATTATTCTTATATATTTATATAATATATATATAATATATATATATATATATATATATATATATATATAATATATATATATATATATATATATATATATATATATAATATATATATATATATATAATATATATATTTTTTTTTTTTTTTTTTTTTTTTTTTTTTTCAACAAAGGGTCGGCCTTTCCTCCACCGGGGCGGGTGCCCAAAAAAAAGAAAAAAAAACCCCCAAAAACAAAAACTTTCATCTCTTTAAAAAACATTTTTAAACCACACTGACATTATCACTTTTTTTTGCAGAGGTGTTTCGGGAAAAAAAAGGGCCCTAGAAGCATACACATTAAAAGTTTTAACAACAAAATCCCCCCAAAACCCTGCCAAAACCCCAAAACCCCCCCTTTTAAAAGGGGCGGGCCCATTTTTCCCCCCAAATTTCCAGGACTCAAGTCCGACTATATAAAAAATAACCGGTTTTTTCCCCCTAACCCCTTTTCCCATAAATATTACCCGGCTCCACCCCAACAGATCTTTCAGGCCCCAAGTCCCATTGTCTCCATTCACCCCTATCTAACACCCCTAAACGCACCTTGTTTGGGAAGTCCAAGCCCCTTTGCCCCAAAAACCCCCTTTACCCCCTTCTCCCCAAACCCCCTTTCGGGGGAACGACCCCCCCCCGCCCCCTTTCCCCCTATAGATTTTTTATGTTTTCCTGTCATTCAATTTTGACCCCATTTCTCAAAAATGCCCAAAACCACCTCAAAAAACCCTTTTCTTCGGGCCCTACTAATATACTTTTATTAACCCCACACCTTCTCCTAATTTCCACACCCCCGAATTTTCTGTAAAATTTTTTACCCCACACATTCCCCTTAAACAGGACATCCCCACTGCCTCCAACCGCCCTCCTCGCTACGGGTTTTACCCCAAGTTCACACCCATATAAGAGTGTTGGGACTAATATACTTTTTAAAACTTCCCTTCTTTGCCTCCATAGATAAAGTTTTTTGACTTTCCCCAAAATTTCCCCAAAGCACCACTCACCTTTTTTCCCCATCAATTCTTGATTAACCCCCAAACCTTTATAAATCCATCCGCCGACACGTCAACTCCCAAGTATCTGAAAAAATTCACTTCTTCCATACTCCCCCTCCCAATTTTATATCCCAATTTTTTTTTTATTAAAACATTTTACACCCTCATCCCTTTTCTTTTTTTTGTTCACTTTCAAAATTTCCCACCTTTTAAAAACATTCCCAAAATCCCTCCCCTAAAACCCTTTTCAATTTTTTTAGAATCCCCTAAGCACCCGTATCATCAGCAAAAAAAACTGTGTCCCAAATTTCCCCTTTTGAAATTTTATTCCCAAAAAATTTTAAACCCCCCCCTCTTTCCCCAACAACCCCAGCATTTACTTCCTTTACAAAACCCCCTCTATAAATATATTTAAAAACCATGGGGACATTTAACATCCCTGTTTTAAGACCCCCATTTTCCCCGGGAAATTTGTTCCCTCCCCTTCAAAACACCCTAACCTGAGCCCACACCTCATAAAAAATCTTTACAGCTTTAAAAACTTAACCCCACCTATTTCCATATACTTTCCCAAAAACGCCCCTTTCTCCTCCCAACCCCCTTATCATTTTGCCTTTTCTAAAACCAAAAAAAAAAATGCAATTTAAAAAATTTCCCCACCTTTTTTCTAAATAAGTTCACTTTTAGCTTTTAAGTAAAACCCCTTGAAACACCACCCCCCCCCACTCTGAAAACCCCCTTGCCTTTATCCGCAAACCTACATTCTGTCTTAACCCTAAAATTTTTTCAATTAAAACCCTACCCTACCTTTTCCGGTATAAATAATAAGCTTATTCCTCTATAATTTTTACAGTCTTTTTTTCCCCTTTTTCCCCCTTTTATAAAGGGACTATAATGCCCCTCCGCCAAAAAAAAAACCCTAGGAAACCCTTCCCCCTTTATACATTTATTAAACAAAAGACCAACCACTCCAAAAACCCATAACCCCCCCGGGTTTTTAAAAATTTTTGTCATGATTTCCCCTCGTTTTCCCGCCCGCTTTAAACCCCCTTTTATTTTTTTTAATGCCTCACGTACCTCCCCACACTTAAAATTTTTGCTCTTTTTTCATCCAAAAATTGGGGACCCCCTGACCCTGCATGAAAATTTCTGCCTCGTTCCCTTTCCCTTAAAATTTAAAAAATTCTCAAAACGTGGATATGGTTGTATCTGTGTGGAAGAGACGAAGATATGTTGGGGGGTGGGTGGTAGAGAACGAGGATATGGTTGTAGCGGTGTGGTGGAAGAGAAACGAGGATATAGTTGTGGGGGTGTGGTGGCAGAGAACGTGGATATAGTTGTAACAGTGTGGTGGAAGAGAACGAGAATATAGTTGTGGGGGTGTGGTGGTAGAGAACACGGATATGGTTGTGAGGGTGTGGTGGTAGAGAACGAGGATATGGTTGTAGCGGTGTGGTGGTAGAGAACGCGGATATGGTTGTGGGGGTGTGGTGGTGGAGAACGAGGATATGGTTGTAGCGGTGTGGTGGTAGAGAACGCGGATATGGTTGTGGGGGTGTGGTGGTGGAGAACGAGGATATGGCATCGAGAAATTTATCTAGTGTTCCGGAAGGCTGGGTAAATGTCACAGGTTCGATCCGATCCCCGGCCAGTTGCAGTACTATTATTTTCTCTCTCTCTCTCTCTCTCTCTCTCTCTCTCTCTCTCTCTCTCTCTCTCTCTCTCTCTCTCTCTCTCTCTCTCTCTCTCTCTCTCTCTCTCTCTCTATATATATATATATATATATATATATATATATATTATGTGTGTGTGTGTGTGTGTGTGTGTGTGTCTTGCCGAATAGGTAAAGTTGGTCAGTTACCAAAAACTCGTTTAACGTTAAGTCCTATCAAAAATTTTCTCTTATGTGTTTAAAGATATATTTATTATTCATTTATGTTAATGAAAATCTTAATAATTTTGTACCAAAAGATCCTTAGAAAACTTACCTAACCTTATTATAATAAGCGCAATTTAATTGAGCCTAATCCAACTAAATATACTTTAGATAAGTTTACAAAAATTTAATAAACAAACACAATGAAATATTTTTTTTGCTCTACTTGCCGAATCAGGCAAGCGAAAATTTGTGTATGCAATAATTTCACTTAAAATCATTGCGAACCTAACGAAAAAAAATATTTCATTGATTTTATTATTAAATAACTTATCTAAGCTATATTAGGGTGTATTAGGCTAAATTAAATTGCGCTTGTTATAATATGGTTAGGTAAGTTTTCTACGGTGCTTTTGGTACAAAATAAATGTTTACAATGATATTAATTAACCGAAAAAAATACATTTTAAACGCTTAAGAAAAAATTTTAGAAAGGACTTAAACAAGTTCTTGCTAATTGACCAGCTTTACCTGTTCGGCACAACAGGTATATATATATATATATATATATATATATATATATATATATATATATATATATATATATATATATATATATATATATTATATTATATATATATTTCAACAAGTTGGTCGTCTCCCACCGAGGCAGGGTGACCCAAAAAAGAGAAGAAAATCCCCAAAAAGAAAATACTTTCATCATCATTCAACACTTTCTCCACACTCACACATTATCACTGCTTTTGCAGAGGTGCTCAGAATACAACAGTTTAGAAGCATATACGTATAAAGATACACAACATATCCCCCCAAACTGCCAATATCCCAAACCCCTCCTTTAAAGTGCAGGCATTGTACTTCCCATTTCCAGGACTCAAGTCCGACTATAAGAAAATAACCGGTTTCCCTGAATCCCTTCACTAAATATTACCCTGCTCACACTCCAACAGATCGTCAGGTCCCAAGTATCATTCGTCTCCATTCACTCCTATCTAACACGCTCATGCACGCTTGCTGGAAGTCCAAGCCCCTCGCCCACAAAACCTCCTTTACCCCCTCTTTCTAACCCTTTCGAGGACGACCCCTACCCTCTTTCCTTCCCCTATAGATTTATATGCTTTCCATGTCATTCTACTTTGATCCATTCTCTCTAAATGACCAAACCAACTCAACAACCCCTCTTCTGCCCTCTGACTAATGCTTTTATTAACTCCACACCTTCTCCTAATTTCCACACTCCGAATTTTCTGCATAATATTTACACCACACATTGCCCTTAGACAGGACATCTCCACTGCCTCCAACCGTCTCCTCGCTGCTGCATTTACCACCCAAGCTTCACATCCATATAAGAGTGTTGGTACTACTATACTTTCATACATTCCCTTCTTTGCCTCCATAGATAACGTTTTTTGACTCCACATATACCTCAACGCACCACTCACCTTTTTTCCCTCATCAATTCTATGATTAACCTCATCCTTCATAAATCCATCTGCCGACACGTATCTGAAAACATTCACTTCTTCCATACTCCTCCTCCCCAATTTGATATCCAATTTTTCTTTATCTAAATCATTTGATACCCTCATCACCTTACTCTTTTCTATGTTCACTTTCAACTTTCTACCTTTACACACATTCTCAAACTCATCCAGTAACCTTTGCAATTTTTCTTTAGAATCTCCTATAAGCACAGTATCATCAGCAAAAAGTAACTGTGTCAATTCCCATTTTGAATTTGATTCCCCATAATTTAATCCCACCCCTCTCCCGAACACCCTAGCATTTACTTCTTTTACAACCCCATCTATAAATATATTAAACAACCATGGTGACATTACACATCCCTGTCTAAGACCTACTTTTACCGGGAAGTATTCTCCCTCTCTTCTACACACCCTAACCTGCGCCTCACTATCCTCATAAAAGCTCTTTACAGCATTTAGTAACTTACCACCTATTCCATAAACTTGCAACATCTGCCACATTGCTCCTCTATCCACTCTATCATATGCCTTTTCTAAATCCATAAATGCAATAAAAACTTCCCTACCTTTATCTAAATACTGTTCACATATATGCTTCAATGTAAACACTTGATCTACACATCCCCTACCCACTCTGAAGCCTCCTTGCTCATCCGCAATTCTACATTCTGTCTTACCTCTAATTCTTTCAATTATAACTCTAACGTATACTTTTCCTGGTATACTCAGTAAACTTATTCCTCTATAATTTTTACAATCTCTTTTGTCCCCTTTCCCTTTATATAAAGGGACTATACATGCTCTCCGCCAATCCCTAGGTATCTTCCCCTCTTTCATACATTTATTAAACAAAAGTACCAACCACTCCAACAGTATATCCCCCCCTGCTTTTAACATTTCTGTCATGATCCCATCAGTTTCAGCTGCTTTACCCCCTTTCATTCTACGTAATATATATATATATATATATATATATATATATATATATATATATATATATATATATATATATATATATATATATATATGTCGTGCCGAATAGGCAGAACTTGCGATCTTGGCTTAAGTAGCAACGCTCATATTGTCATATAGGACAAGTGAAAATTTGTGTATGCAATAATTTCGCCAAAATCATACTTAACCTAACGAAAAAAATATATTTCACTGTGTTTGTTTAGTATTAAATTATTGTAAAGAAATCTAAAATATATTTAGTTGGGTTAGGCTAAAATAAATTGCGCTTGTTATAATAAGGTTAGGTAAGTTTTCTAAGTTGCTTTCGGTGCAAAATTATAAATTTTTACATCAACATTAATGAAAAAAATATATCTTTAAGCGTATAAGAGAAAATTTTAGAAAGGACTTAATTTTAAATGAGTTCTTGCTAATTGACCAGTTTTACATATTCGGCACGACATTATATATATATATATATATATATATATATATATATATATATATATATATATATATATATATATATATATATATATATATATATATACAAATGCATAAATTCGCATATGTGTAAATTATTATTCGGCCTATTTTTGTATTATCAGCAAATTTGCTCTTTTTTCTTTTTAATTTTTAACAAGTCAGCCGTCTCCCACCAAGGCAGGGTGACCCAAAATGAAAGAAAATCCCCGAGAAGAAAATACTTTCATCATTCAACACTTTCACCTCACTCACAAATAATCACTGTTTTTGCGGAGGTGCTCAGAACACAACAGCTTTAAAGCATATACGTATAAAGATACACAACATATCCCTCCAAACTACTAATATCCCGACCCCTCCTTTAAAGTGCAGGCATTGTACTTCCCATTTCCAGGACTCAAGTCCGGCTATATAAAAATAACTGGTTTCCCTGAATTCCTACATTAAATATTACCCTGCTCACTCTCCAACAGCTCGGCAGGTCCCAAATACCATTCGTCTCCATTCAGTCCTATCTAGCACGCTCACGCACGCTTGCTGGAAGTCCAAGCCCCTCGCCCACAAAACCTTCTTTTCCCTCTTCCCTCCAACCTTTCTGAGGACGACCCGTACCCCACCTTCCTTCCCCTACAGATTTATACGCTCTTCATGTCATTCTACTTTGATCCATTCTCTCTAAATGATCAAACCACCTCAGCAACCCTTCTTCAGCCCTCTGACTAATACTTTCATTAACTCCACACCTCCTAATTTCCACTCTCCAAATTTTCTGCATAATATTTACACCACATATTGCCCTTAGACAGGACATCTCCACTGCCTCCAACCGTCTCCTCGCTGCAGCATATACAACCCAAGCTTCACACCCATATAAGAGTGTTGGTACTACTATACTCTCATACATTCCCTTCATTGCCTTCGTAGATAACGTTTTTGTCGCCACATATGCCTCAACGCACCACTCATCTTTTTTTCTTCATCAGTTTTATGATTAATTTCATCCTTCATAAATACATCCGCTGACACGTCAACTCCCAAATATCTGAAAAAATTCACTTCTTCCATACTATTCCTCTCCAATTTGATATCCAATTTTTCTTTATCTAAATCATTTGATACCCTCATCACCTTACGCTTTACTATGTTCACTTTCAACTTTATACCTTTACACACACTCCCAAACTCGTCCACCAACCTTTGCAATTTCTCTCTATAATCTCCCATAAGCACAGTATCATCAGCAAAAAGTAACTGTGTCAATTCCCATTTTGTATTTGATTCCCCATAATTCAATCCCACCCCTCTCCCGAACACCCTAGCATTTACTTCTTTTACAACCCCATCTTTAAATATATTAAACAACCATGGTGACATTACACATCCCTGTCTAAGACCTACTTTTACTGGGAAGTAGTCTCCGTCTCTTTTATACACCCTAACCTGAGCCTCACTATCATCATAAAAATTATTTACAGCATTTAGTAGCTTACCACTTATTCCATATACTTGCAACATCTGCCACATTGCTCCCCTATCCACTCTATCAAAAGCCTTTTCTAAATCCATGTCATTCATAATTCCTTCGTCAAGGTCATTAATGTAAATTATGAACAACTATGGGCCTAAAACTGATCCATGTGGAACGCCTGTAGTGGCCAGTCCCCATTCAGATTTGACCCAATTAATGGAGAGTCTCTACTTTATATTGGTAAGCCATGTCTATCCATGCTTGAACGGCGTTCACACAATATAAAAACTAGTGCCACGAAATGAAACCTGGCAAACAGGTACCGTAGAGTTGTCCGTTTTATTGGGGGTAGGGAATATTTGTTCACACTATCTAAAGATTTGTTGCAAGAGGTTCTTCTCCCGTGTGCTTCACAGAAAGTAACAGACAGGTCTTAATGAAACTCAGTCAATATATTCTGCTACGAAAGGGCGCATAGCAGATCGTACCACTGCAACAATACAATACATATTTGAAATTAAAATTTTTGTATTTTTGTAGGTCAGTGATAATAAAAATGATTTCCAAACGAGTAAAAATAATTAAATGAATGAAGGTTTATATGGTGAGATTCATTATACTTCAAAGATTTAATTTTTCAGCTGGACTATTCCATTTTCTTAGAGATCCAGAGCATTAAACATGATACTGAAAATCTTTTAATACAAATATTAGAAATGTATAGGTTACAAAGGCAACTGCAAAAATCCCTTTCTGTCAGAAACAAACGTTGTAAGCTTGTTGCTTAACAACAGGCATGCTCTAGCTACTGCATAAAATACAACGATTTCAAATTAAATTAATAAATTTAGTATTTTAGCAAAAAATTATTAATAAATGCATCAGCATTAATGGCTTGAAGCTGATCAGAAGATGAATTCTTTAGCTGGTGAATGGAGATCAACATCACAATTTATTTAATAAAATTAGCAGAAATGGATTAATGCAACTCAATAACAAATATAACAATTCTTTCCGGAAAACATAAAACCCTTAAACTTTGAAGTCGATCAGAAGTGAGAGTTTAGAAGAGAAGACAATCTAGAAGAGACAGGCTAGTAATCACACAGATTCCAATCACTGTGAATTGTTTAACCATGTATGGATACTAACAATTTATCACCGACGCACACTAAGCTGATAGGGTAACACTTCCCATAAGATCCATTAAACAATAATGATTAATACTATTCAAATGAAGAATAATCCCGATATTTCAAAGGAAAAAAATAATTTCTTTTAAAAATTAAATTAGCAGATTGATACCGGCACATTAAGATAACAATGACAACAGTCATGTATGAAGGATAAATCCTAGTAATCTGTAAGCCTTGTTGCGCACACTTAGGCACTGTACTGAAAGTTTGAAGCCAATCAGGAGAGACTTTCTCATACTTGGAATATACCTGGAGGGGGTTTCGGGGGCCAACACCTCTGCGGCCCGTTCTATGATCAGGCCTCGCGGTGGATCAGGGCATGGAGAACCAGCCAGGCTGCTACCGCTGGCCGCACGCAAGCCGACGTTCGAACCACAGCCCGGCTGGTCAAATGGTTAGGTGTCTTTCCAGTGCTTTCTTGAAGACAGCCAGGGGTCAATTGCTAATCCCGTTCATGTATGCTGGGAGGCAGTTGAACAGTCTTAGGCCCTTGACACTTAGTGTTTTCTCTTCGTGTATTCGTGAAAGACCCCCCTCCCCCCTTACCTCTCCGCATTTCATTTGGGCAGATGGTGCATCGCCTGCCAAATCTTTTGCTTTCGTAGGTTGTGATTTTCGTGTGCAAATTTAGGAACTAGTCCCACTAGGATTTTCCAAGTGTATATTATTTTTACACAGGGCATTGGTGAATATATGCATAAAAAACGATGCATATTTAATGTCAATTTACGAGATTTGTTCTAAAACTGGATGCGTATTAGTCCTGAAGAGTAGCTAGGACTGGGCAGGAGCAGGTGAAGTGTTTTTCTGAGTCAGTACGAGAACAGCAGCTGCTAGAGAAAGACGTTATGGTTTGGTGTTTGTGCGAGTAGGGATGGTGAGTTTAGGTAAGTATTGACCACTTAATAACCACTTAAATATGAAGGAACAAGCTTGGCCCTAGGTGGTTTATGTGGTTTAGTAGTCTACAAGCCCCTAGACAGGCTGTTTACTCCTAGGGGCCAGGATATTTATCTAACACAGTAAAAGGCGTTAAAATTATCATGTATCTTTCTCCCCTGCATTCCAGAGAGTACAAATCAAGGGGCTTATACATGCCGTGAAAGTTCTCTGTACATTTTCCAGGACTGCAATTTCTCCTGCCTTGAAAGGGACCGTTAGTGTAAAACAATATTGCAGCCTAGAGCGAACAAGCGATTTGAAGAGTATCATGGGCTTGGCATCCCGAGTTTTGAAGGTTCTAATTATCTATCTTTTCATTTTCCTAGCAGCTGTGGTAGATACATGATGATATTTGAACGTGAGATCCTCTGACATTATCACTCCGAGGTCCTTCAAATTAGTTTCTCGCTCTATTGTGTGGCTGGAATTTTTTTTTTTTACTCTGATTCAGTTTTAATTTCTTCGAGTTTTCCATATCAGAGCAATGAAAATTTGTCTTCAATAAGCTTCATATCATTTTCTGAGGCCCATTTAAAGATTTGGTTGATGTCTGCTTGACGACTTGCGGTGTCTTCGATGGACGACACTGTAATGCAATTCGGGTATCATCGGCAAGAGAAGTCACGGTGCTGTGGCATACATGTCTGTATGTTTGATATGAGGATGAGGAACAAAATGGAAACGACTACTTTCCCTTGTGGAACAGAGCTTTTCACTGTAGGCGCCTCAGACTTTACTATGTTTACTATTCCTGTTTATGTTCTGTTAGGAAGTTATAGATCCATCTACCAACTTTTCCTGTTATTCCTGTATCACGCATTTTGTGTTATAACACCGTGTATACATCTTTACTGTGTTTGTCCTCCATAATATCCAAGACGATGTCATAGTGATCCAGTAGTTGGGACAGGCAGGAGGGACATGCTCTAAATCCATGATGCCCTGGGTTGCGCAAATGATGGGTATCTAAGTTGGTGGTGATCTTGTTTCTTAAATCCATTCAAAGATTTTTATGATGTTAGTGCTGTCGGTCTGTAATTCTTTGCAATTGCTTTTCTGCCACCTTTGTGGAGTGAGGCTATGTCTGTTGTTTTTAGTGACTGTGGGATGACTTTGTCCATGCTCCTTCTCTATAGAATGCTTAAGGCACAAGAAAGGTGTTTCTCTCAGTTCTTGATGAAGACGAAGTTGCAGGAGTAGGGGGCCTCGGGCAGCGTACATGGGCATGTTATTTATTGCTTTTTCAAAGCCTTGTGGCGTTATGATGATTCCCGAAATTTTAGAATTAACCAGATTTTAAATCACGGTAATAAAAAAAATAATTTAGATTATCGATTCTTAATCTGGTTAATGGTTCACTAAACTCTGAGTCATACTGGGACTTCAGTATCTCATTCATTTCTTTGCTTTCATTTATGTAAGTCCCATCTCTTCTGAGTTGGGGTCCAATACCAGATGTTTTTGCCCTAGATTTTTCATAAGAAAAGAAGAATTTTGGGTTTCTCCTCATATCTCCTGAATGATTCCTTAAAGTTTAGTTCAACATTTGCCATTTCTCCGACCAGTGCTTCCTTTCGTATTTCAGGTATACCGATCTATTTCCAGCAGATCCTATTAACAAATGGTAAACAAATCCGGAAATAGGCTATATAACATTGATGATGGGAATCCTACACACAAATATATGCTCTGAGACATTGGCACATTTTAAAAAAAAGTTTGAAGGTAAAAACAGAAGATCGAGTATCAACTTAAAGGACTCCCCCCCCCCCATCCCCGCTCCCCTTCGGATATATCTAATAATGCACACATTTGGGATCAAAAGGCGAAACTATACGATTTTAAGGCATAATGGTCAAAAAGCATGTAATAAATTATGACAATATGACGTTCAAGTATATTACTAATAGCGACACGAGGATGACGTCTCTTTACCATTTAGCACTTCATGGAAGAGTAACAAAAAGAAATCGAAGCAAAAACTATGGACATTAATGTGTGAATGTCTGCGTTAACGTAACTGTAAAAACGAAAAATAGTTTATCCTCTCAATCTACTACTGGATGTGATATAACTGTGAGCGAGCTCCGGTATTGCTTGTGCACTACACTGTACACGTTACTGCTGGCGTGAGGGAGGGGAACACTGAGCCACCATGACTAAACCTTTATTGCGTCTCACTGATTGATTTACTGACCGATGTAGCCACTCTGGTCACACCTGCTGACAAAATATATTTTCATATACAATTTTAAATAAATGAAAGTGTTATTATTTAAGGTCACACAGCACACACACACCCACACACACACACACACACGTACATATGATAACCAGCTTAAAAAAAAGGATCCCAGAGAGCAGGATGAAGAGTCAGGGGAACCTAGGAAGAGTGGTCTGGAGAGGAAGAATGGACAGCAATCCTCTGGAAAAGAGAACAAGGGTGAGAGAGGAGATTAGATGAGTTTAACAACAAAATGAAGGAGGTGGTTGCAGAGATCAAGAAGTGTAACCTTCAAGTCACAGCTGCAGAGGCAAGGATACAGAGTCTAAAAGATGAATTAAAAATGCAGAAACGTGACAGAGCTGAAGACCAGAATGGGCGTCAGCAATAGGAACATCAGAAACCAGCGAGAGGGCCATATCAAACCACCAGAGGGACCAGGAAAAGTCGAGGAATGAAAGTGGCATGCCACTGGTTACAGGGACAGCTGACAGTGAGGGGGCTGAAGGAAATGGAGGAGACAGGTCCCCCTGCATTGGCACTATCAGGCCATCAAGAGATTCAGGAAATGTTAAGGAAAGCAGCAATGGAGATGCTTAAATTGGAACCAGAGATACAAAGGAAAATGCATTGGGGGGATGAAAAGGAGAGGTCAGTCTTTCTTCATGGGCTTCGGGATCTCGAAGGGACAACATACAAAAACGACATGGGGAGGAAGGAGAGATTGAAAATATCATGAAAGAGGCAGGAGATGAAGAAATAACCCAGCTGACAACTTTTCAGAGAATAGGGGGATACTCAGGGGGTAAAAACTGGTATAGTCAAATTGATTTTCAAGTCAGAAATGGTGTGAAACGGGATCCTGCGGCAGAAGCACAACTAAAGGGCTCATCAAATTACCAGTAGGCGTACTTCAACCATGATAGAACAGGAGAACGACAGAAACAGAGAGGAAACAAAGAAGCAAGATGCAGGAACACGAGTCAAGGACAGAGACGGGCAGGGAAGCCCAGACTCAGGAGGACCAGGAAACAACCTATCTTTAGTATAGAAACAACCACAGAACCGAACAACCCCAGCGTAACCAAACAAATTAGCCCAAAACAACACACACTTCACTCCCACAGTCCCCTGCCCTGCAACTCACAACAACTTCACAACAGCCTCCCATAGTATCCTGCCAGGTCTAACACTTCCCCAGCCCCCACAAATCCCCAGAATACAGTACTGAAAAGAAGCTGAAAGAATGATAGAACAACACAGATGGAATAACAAATAAATGTGAGGAGTGGTACGGAAGAATCATGGCGACATCCCCAGACATCATAGCATTCCTGGAAACTAAGCTCTTGAGAATGATAACAGATGCAATCTTTCCATCCAGATATCAGATCCTGAGGAAAGATAGAGGGAACAAAGAGGGAGGAGGAGTTGTACTGTATTCCCTCAAAAACCAGTGGAGACGAAAGGAGTGGAGAGAAGGGAAGAAAGGGACTACATAGTAGGAACACTTCAGACTGGAGGTGTAAAGGTGATTTCAGTGATGTACAACTCGCCACAGAATAGCAGGAGGCCAATACAACAGTATGAAGAGAGCAACAGAGCAATGGTGGACACCCTAGCTGAGGTGATCAGAAGGCCCCATATGGGTAGGGCAAAGTTACTAGTTGTGGGAGATTGACTGGGAAAACCTGAAGCCACACGGGGGATCAGAAATGTGGAGGGCTCAGATGATGGAAGTGATACTGGTAAACCTCATGCCTCAACATGTTAAGGACACTCCAAGAGAGAGGACGAACTAGTAGACCTCATATCAACCTTTGGGTAGTTCAGGCATAAGGGACAAAACATAAGAAAGGCCCATCAGAGCTAATGATCACGAAGTCCTGACATTTGAATACATTGTAGAGTAAAAAGTGGAGAATGAAGCAGAGCAAGTAGGAAGAGAGAAGGCAAACTTCAAAAGAAGGGACTACACAGGCATGAGGAATTTTCTGCACGAGGTACAATGGGCAAGATAATTGGTGGGAAAAACAGTAAATGAAATAATGGAAAACGTGACCCCGAAAGAAAGGATGAGGGAGTGGAGAGGGTTTCGTATCCAAGGCAACAGAAAGAAATATGCAGAGAGGCCAAAACTAAATGCACAAGAGATGAAAATATTTAGAAACAAGGGTACCAGAAAAATTAAGGGAGATTAGCTGTAGATCCAGAACGAATAAGCATGGATAAGGAAGAAGGTCCATTGGGGAAATATAAGAATGGCCTTAGCCACGAAATCAAAAACTGCCCTAAGCTATTGTATAGCCCCATTTAAGAGGACAAAAAAAATCAGGACCAGGTTTTTCAGGGCTGAGGAAGGAAGCAAGAAAGAGGGAAGATCACAAAATTTCAAAAATTTGGAGAGTAAAGAAATTTAAGGGAAAAGAGAAAGGAAATTTTCAGGGGGGGAAAAAAAAAAAAGGGAAAAAGGCAAAAATTTTGGGGAAAACAAAAAGAAAGGGGGGGGCAGGGAAAAAAAAGGTGATGGGACCCAAATTTAAAGGGGGAAAAAGCAACAGGGAAAAAAAAAACCCAAAACCCAAAAAAAACCCCGCCTTTATTGGGGGGGAAAATGTAAAAAAGGGAAAAAAAAGGAATTTAAAAAAACGACAAAGTATGAAACCAAAATTTTTTGGGGGGAAAATTTGGCATAGGAGGAAGAAAAAAGGAACCCCTTTTAGGGAAAAAAATTGTGTAAAAACTATTTTGGGTTTTTAAAAAGGTAAAAAGGGAACAGGAGAAGAAAAAGGGGAAAGGAGGTTTTACAACCCAAAAAGGAAAAAAAAAAAAAAGAGGGGGGGGAAAAAAATTAAATTTTAAAAAAAAAAACCCTTTAAAAAAAAAGGATTTTACTAAAAAATTTAAACCCCTCAAAGGTGATGGGACCGCATTCTCCAGGGTCCGAGAGGGGAAGCAGGGGCACTGCGTTTTCCCCCTAACAACAATCTTCAACACACCTTTCAAAACATGACAACTGCCTGAGGTGTGGAAGAGAGCAAATGTAATCCCAGTCTTTAAGAAAAGAGACAGACAAGTAACAGTGAACTACTGACCAGTGTCACTGACATGTACAGTATGCAAAGCCAAAAGTTTATCTGGAGAAGAGTGTTGGAACACCTAGAGAGGAATGACCTTATAACCGGTAACCAGCATGGTTTCAGGGAGAGAAAATCCTGTGTCACAGACCTATTGTAGTTTTACGACCAGGTGACAGAAGTAAGGCAGGAGAGAGAGGGATGGGTAAACTGAAAGATGGCTTTCTACAGAGTTCCGCAGAAGAGCTAAGTGCAAAAGTTGGAGGGGCAGGCAGGAACAGCAGGAGAGGCACTGTAGTGGATCAGAGAACACCTAACTGAAAGGAAACAATTAGTGATGATACGTTACGAGGTATCATAATAGGCGCCTGTGACGAGTGGGGTTCCAGAAGGGTCAGTAACTGGGCGTTGCTGTTTCTGGTATATGTGAAAGACATGACGGAAGGGATACGATCTGAGGTATCCCTGTATGAAGACGATGTAGAGCTAATTCGGAGAAATCAAACTAATGAGGATCAGGCAGGATTACAGGGGAATCTGGACAGGCGGTTGGTCCAGCAACTGGCTCCTATTATTTAACCGCACCAAGTGCAAAGTCATGAAAATTGAGGAAGGTCAAAGAAGAACGCAGAGTACAGGATAGGGGGCCAAAGACTGCCAACCTCAAAGAAAAGGATCTTGAGGAGAGTATAATACCGAGGCTCACGTCAACATACAAGAACATAAGAAAGAAGGAACACTGCAACAGGCCTACTGACCCATGCGGAACAGGTCCATGTTCTCCCCTCAGATTAGCCCAATGACACCCCCCTCCCGGGTAAGCCCAATGACCCACCCAGTCTGGTCACCTCCACTCAAGGATGGAGCACTGCACCAGACCCAGCAGCGCAAACTGTACTCGGGAGCTTGTTCCACTCATCCACGATTCTATTACCAAACCAGTGCTTTCCTATATCCTTCCTGAATCTGAATTTTTCCAACTTGAAACCATTGCTGCGAGTCCTGTCTCGGCTGAAAATTTTCAGCACGCTGTTTATATCCCCTTTATTTATTCCTGTTTTCCATTTATACACTTCGATCATATCCCCCCTAATTCTACACCTTTCGAGAGAGTGCAGATTCAGGGCCCTCAATCTATCCTCATATGGATGGTTTCTGATACAAGGGGTCATCTTTGTCACCCTCCTCTGTACGTTTTCCAGAGCCTTTATATCCATTCTGTAATACGGTGCCAGAAATGAGCGGGATAGTCTAAATGAGGCCTAACCAAGGATATATAGAGTTGAAGAACAACCTGAGGACTTCTATTATTTATATTTCTAGATAGGAAGCCAAGAATTCTGTTAACTTTATTGCGAACACTAATGCACTGTTGTCTTGGTTTTAGATTACTGCTAACCAGAACTCCTAAATCCTTTTCGCAATCAGTACTATTAAGATCTACATTATTTAGCTTATATGTGGCATGGTTATTTAACTATCCAACATTTAGAACTTTGCATTTGTCAATATTAAACTGCATCTGCCACTTCCCAAAGCATTGCATCAATCTATTCAAATCATCCTGGAGTGCTCTTGTGTCCTCATTAGAATGAATTGGACGGCCAATTTTGGTGTCATCAGCAAATTTGCTTATGTCGCTATTTATTCCCTCATCTATGTCGTTTTTGTAAATTGTGAACAACAATGGGTCCAACACTGACCCCTGAGGAACACCGCTTGTGACGTGCCCCCATTCTGATTTCTCCTCATTCATGCAAACTCTCTGCTGTCTATTTGTCAGCCATGCCTCTACCCAGGAAAAAATTTTCTCCTCTATTCCTATGCTTAAGTTTCCCAAAATAGCCTCTGGTGCGGAACTCTATCGAAAGCTTACTGGAGTCCATATACACAATATCATATTCATTACCATGATCTACCTCCTCAAACACCTTAGTGAAAAAGGTTTGTAAATTCGTAAGACAGAACGCCATTTTGTAAAACCGTGTTGAGCTTCATTAATCAATCTGTGCCTATCATGATGGCTACGATTGCTTCGGCAATTATTGAATCATAAATTTCCCACTACGGGGTAAGGCTTATTGGTCTATAGTTCGAAGCCATGGACCTGTCACCTGCCTTGTAAATAAGTATTACATTTGCCATTTTCCACTTATCAGGCATTATACCAGTTTGTAGTGGTATGTTAAAAAGATTAGCCAAAGGTATGCTAAGTTCCTATTTACATTCCTTTAACACTCTTGTAAACAGTTCATCAGGGCCTGGGGATTTGTTGGGTTTTTTAGTTTCTCTTTTTGTCTGAGGACCATGTCACTAGTTACCGCAATCGTACATAGTTTATTATCCTGTTCTACATAATCTATTATTTCAGGAATATTGCTAGTATTTTCCTGGGTAAAAACTGAGAGGAAGTAGGTTTTGAGAATTTTCACACACATCCTTATCACTGTCAGTGATCTGACCAGAGTTACTCTTAAGTGGGCCAATCTTGTCCCTAATCTTAATTCTGTATACCTGAAAGAACCATTTTGGATTAGTCTTTGAATCCCTTGCGACCTTAGCCTCATAATCCCTTTTTGCTTTTATTCCTTTCTTTATTTCTCTCTTTAATTGAATATATTGATTTCTTAACTGCCCATTCCCTCTTTTGATACGCCTATATGTGCCTCTCTTTTGACCAGTGAGATGTTTTAATCTATTGTTCATCCATTTGGGATCATTTTTGTTAGATTTAATTTCCCTAATCGGAACAATAGTAGTCCGGGCAGCTAGAACTATGCTCTGAAAAACGTAATATTGACAACCACGATCACCTACCTGACCCATAGTCAGGTCATCCCAATTTAGTCCACCCAGGTAATTTTTTCAGTCCCATGAAGTCGGCCAAGCGAAAATCTGGGGCAGATTTGATTGCAGTTATTTTGGGTAATTCCATCAATAATTGAAATAAGTGATTTGTGATCACTTTCCCCAAAGCTCATCATTAACCTCCCAAAATTTTTAATAAGTTGAATCTTTGTTGGCAAGAACCAAATCAAGCAGATTGTTTCCTCTGGTTGGTTCTGTCACAACCTGTTCCCAAAAAGCAATCCTAACCGAAACAAGAAAGTCACTAGACTCAAGATTTCCTGTCATATTGTTCCAATCAATTTGTCTAAAGTTAAAATTCCATTATCACAACATTTTCATATCTAGATGCCTTTTGAATTTCGTCCCATAACAGCTTACTGCACTCCCTATGAAGGTTTGGGGGCCTGTAACTCACACCCAAAATTAATTTGTCACATCCCTCGAGAAACTGTAGCCAAACAGATTCTGTGTTCGATGTTTCTAATTTTATATCATGTCTAAGACAGCAATTTAAATTTTCTCTGACTTACATCGCCACTCCACCACCCTTCCTGTTGACGCTATCAGTGTGGAATAGTTTATAACCCTGTATGTTGCATTCAGAAGGCATTTCTCTATCTTTCAGGTTGAACCAGGTCACTGTTATACCAAGAATATCTATGTTACCTGCACTTGCAAGTAATCTTAGCTCATCTATCTTATTTCTTAGACTCCTACTATTTGTATAGTAAACCTTAAGGGAGCCAGTCACTCGTTGCCCTCTACTCTCTCTCTTCCTTTGTTGATCAATTGATTTGCCATCACTAGCAACTTTATTTTAAATATTGACTTTTAAACATATCCCTGAGGTGAACTGTTAATAACTGCTGTTTTTAACCATAATGCTGCAGCCTGATTGTTTCCCACAAACACCCATACCTCTGGCAAAGCTAAGAATAGCATATCGACACCTGAGTAAGAAATCATTCAAGATTCTGTACACCGTGTACGTCAGGGCCATACTGGAGTACGCAACACCAGTATGAAACCCACACTTGGTCAAGCAAATCAAGACATTGGAGATAGTGCAAAGGTATGCAACTAGACTATTCCCTGAGGTAATTGGTATGTCCTATGAGTAGAGGGTAAAGAAAATCAACCTGATGACA
>NC_069406.1:80654804-80692304 GCF_026875155.1 Cherax quadricarinatus | reverse complement strand
CATACACAGTGTACAGTGTCTTGAACGAATACTTATTAAGGTATCGGAACGCTATTCTCAGGTTTGCCAGGCGCCCGTATACTGCAGCAGTTATTTGGTTGATGTGTGCCTCCGGTGATGTGCTCGGTGTTATGGTCACCCCTAGGTCTTTCTCCCTGAGTGAGGTCTGTACTCTTTGTCCACCTAGCCTATACTCTGTCTGCGGTCTTCTTTGCCCCTCCCCAATCTTCATGACTTTGCATTTGGCTGGATTGAATTCGAGAAGCCAGTTACTGGGCCACATGTCCAGCCTGTCCAGGTCTCTTTGCAGTCCTGCCTCATCCTCGTCCGATTTAATTCTTCTCATCAACTTCACGTCATCTGCGAACAGGGACACTTCAGAGTCTATTCCGTCCATCATGTCGTTCACATATATCAAAAATAGCACTGGTCCTAGAACTGACCCCTGTGGGACCTCGCTCGTAACAGGCGCCCACTGTGATACCTCTTCACGTACCATGACTCGTTGCTGCCTCCCTGTCAGGTATTCCCTTATCCATTGCAGTGCCCTCCCTTTTCATGCGCCTGATCCTCCAGCTTCTGCACTAATCTCTTGTGGGGAACTGTGTTAAAGGCCTTCCTGCAGTCTAGGAAAACGCAATCTACCCACCCCTCTCTCTCGTGTCTTACTTCTGTTACCTTGTCATAAAACTCCAGGAGGTTTGTGATACAAGATTTGCCTTCCTTGAGCCCATGCTGGTTTTCATTTATAATCTTGTTCCTTTCGAGGTGTTCGACCACTCTCCTCCTGATAATCTTCTCCATGACTTTGCACACAATACATGTCAGAGACACAGGTCTGTAGTTTAGTGCCTCGTTTCTGTTTCCTTTCTTAAATATGGGAACTACATTAGCTGTCTTCCATTTCTCAGGTAGTTGCCCAGTTTCAAGGGATGTGTTGAAGATTGTGAATAGAGGCACGCACAGCATCTCTGCTCCTTCTCTAAGGACCCATTGGGAGATGTCCGGTCCCATCGCCTTTGAGGTGTCAAGGTCACTTAAGAGCTTCTTCACCTCCTCCTCAGTTGTTCGTATGTCATACAACACTTGTTGGTATATTCCCTCTTGATGTTCCCTTCTGTGCTGTCTTCCCACAGCCCTTCCTGTCTCTACCGTAAAAACTTCCTTAAATCTCCTGTTCAGCTCCTCACATACCTCCTGATCATTTCTTGTGAGTTCTCCACCTTCTGTCCTTAATCTGATCACCTGGTCTTTGACTGTTGTCTTCCTCCTGATGTGGCTATACAACAGTTTCGGGTCAGTCTTGATTCTCGATGCTATGTCATTTTCATACTGTCGCTGGGCCTCCCTCCTTACCTGTGCATACTCATTCCTGGCTCTGCGACTGATCTCCCTATTTTCGTGTGTTCTCTGCCTTCTGTACTTTTTCCATTCTCTATTGCACTTTGTTTTTGCCTCCTTACACCGTCGGGTAAACCAGGGGCTCGTTCTGGTCTTCCCGTTGTTACTCTTGCCCTTGGGAATAAACCTTTCCACTGCCTCCTTGCATTTTGTTGTTACATATTCCATCATTTCATTTACTGGCTTTCCTGCCAGTTCTCTGTCCCACTGGCCTCCCGCAGGAAGTTCAACCCTATGTAGTCCCCTTTTTTATAGTCAGGCTTTTCCCATTCAACTCCTGTTATTCTCTCCACTTGCAGCTCTACTATGTATTCAAAGCACAGAAACACGTGGTCGCTAGCTCCTAGAGGACTCTCATACTTGATGTCCTCAATGTCTGAGCTGCCCAGGGTGAACACAAGGTTCATCCTCCCCTCTCACTCTGGTAGTGTCCTTAATATGTTGGTGCATGAGGTTTTCCAGCACCACGTCCAACATCCTGGCTCTCCATGTTTCGGGACCCTCCATGCGGCTCCAGGTTTTCCCAGTCAATCTCCCTGTGGTTGAAATCCCCCATAACCAGCAACTTTGCTCTGCTGGAATGAGCTCTTCTTGCCACCTCAGCAAGTGCAGTTCTGTGGTGGATTATACATCACTGCAATGACAACTTCGTGTTCCCCAGACTGAAGTGTACCTGCTATGTAGTCTCTTTCTCCCGTCTCATCTATGCCTTCCATTTTCTCGAATTTCCATCTGGTTTTTACGAGCAGAGCAACCCCACCTCCCCCCCTGCCCCTTCTATCTTTCCTCATGATCTGGTATCCTGGTGGGAAGATTGCATCTGTTAATGTCTCCGTAAGTTTTGTTTCTGTAACTGCTATGATGTCTGGGAACTTCTCATTGATTCTTTCTTGCCATTCCTCATGTTTATTCGTTAATCCATCTGCATTTGTGTACCAAACCTTCAACTTCTGTTCTAATACTGTAACTGTGGTGCGGGGGGTGGAAACAGAGGGATCGGTGTGTGATGGTTGGTTTGGATTGTTCAGTTGCCTTGGGGGTGTCGTGGCTGGAGTGTGTGTGTGTGTGTGTGTGTGTGTGTGTGTGTGTGTGTGTGTGTGTGTGTGTGTGTGTGTGTGTGTGTGTGTGTGTGTGTGTGTGTGTGTGTGGGCGGCGCGCGTGCGCTCACCTAATTGTACTCTTGTAATTGTGGCTCCAGAGGTTTGACTCTTTCCTTGTTGTGTGAACCCTGTCACACCTGTTTTTTAAGCTAGGTACAGATTCTGCCTTTATCATATCCATGTCTAGGTCGTTCCACCTCCTTTCCACTCAAAGGCTATAGAAGTATTTCCGAATATTCAATTCCTCTGAGTATTTTTTTGCTGTTCTTATTATGTGGCCGTTAGTTCTTCTATCCTGTAGTGTCATCAGGTTAGATTCACTAGCCTCTTCTCAGTTTTGTTGCAAACCTTTCCACTCTTTCCATTTTCTTTACTAGCTTTAACATATGCGGATTATACATTGGCGCTGCATATTCCTAGATGCTCCTAAAATATGCCGTGTATGATTTCGTAATTGCCATCTTGATGATGTTTGAGAGCTACAGTTAAATTTGCCAATCTCGTGTTTGCTTCAGCGGTTATTTTGTAGATGTGTGTTTCAGGTGAAATATTTAGAACTACATGCTAGCAGAGAGGTCGTTCTCATTGAAGGAGGTTTGCGGCATGTCCCCAGATTCTGAGCACCGTTTAAGGACGTCTTTGCCTTTCTCCGATTTTCATTACTTTGCATTTGCTTGGGTTAAAATCCAATTGCCACCTTGTCTGATCCGTCTTGCAACTTGTCCATATACATCTGTAGTTTTTCCTGGTTTACACCTGTTTGTGTTTTCCTCAGTTTCATATCGTCTGCGAACAGGAACGCCTTTGAATCGATTTTCTGTCATACTGAAATTCATAAATAACTGTACTGGTCCATGTACTAATCCACTCTCATACTCGTCCATTCTGATACCTCCTCCCTGACAGAAACTCGTTGCTGCACGAGCTCTTCTAGCTTTTATGCAAGTGTCTTGTATTGAACTCCATCATGCAATCCAAAAATATTCGGTCCACCCATCCCTCTCTCTCCTGCCTAACTTTCCTTAACTTATCACAGAACTCTAACAGATTTGTGAGAAAGGATTTACCATCTCGAAAAACCATGTAGGTGTTTGTGTGTGTGTGTGTGTGTGTGTGTGTGTGTGTGTGTGTGTGTGTGTGTGTGTGTGTGTGTGTGTGTGTGTGTGTGTGTGTGTGTGTGTGTGTGTGTGTGTGTGTGTGTGTGTGTATTGTCAAGTTCATATGTGCATTTATGTTTGGAAATGTGCTTTCAGGTTTGTCCCTTGGACGTGTTTATGAGTTTGCATGTGCAGAGACATGCATGAGGGAGTGTGTCCTCCTATGTGAATATGCGCGCGTTTGTGTCCATATTTGGAAACATTAGGATGTGTTTCCTTAAGACACTTGCTGTCCCTGTTCACCCATCAGCAAAATGGATACCTTGGTGTTAGTTGACTGGTGTGCGTCGCATCCTGGGAAAAAATTCACCTAATTTGCCCGAAATGTCATCGTTGTCAGCTAGGCCTGTATACCTTGTACATGTACTAGTAAAAATTAAGATAATAATAATAAATTATTATTATTATTATATACTGGGTTTGGATGTTAGTTTTTACAAGTATATTGTAATGTTCACATTTTCTCGTATGTGTAAGCCTGTTGCTTGTATCCTTTACTGACATTACAGCTCTCCTAATACACACTTATGCCGGTTCACCCTTGTCATAGTAACTGTGACCACTTTTCATTGTTATAATGATACAGCAACACAATCTTGCACCACAAACAATATGCGTGTTGATTTGAACCTTACTAATTACTGCACAGACACCGCTCTGCCAGACGTATAGCCATTTTTTTTTAATTTGCTAATTTTTTATTAGATATTTTTTGTAAGCTAACGTATCTGCAAGTTTATACGAGGCACTTAGAAAATTACTTAATTACAACATAAGAAATCTAACACAGTGAAATGAAGTAGTACATATGCTTACATGTAGGACGCAAAATGCACGTTGGGCAAAAAGCAGTACCATATATGCATTTAAGATGGCTCGCAGTCCGAGAAACGCAGCCCCGTACTGCAGAACCCCGGTCTCCTGTACCCCAATACACGCGACTGAAATAATGCAGAGTGCAATATAAGTTTGCACTGCAATTAAATATTTGTGTTGAAGATCTGCAGCAAATCAGAAGAGAATTCACAAATCATCATAAAGAAATTATTATCCAAATTTCTTTAATAAAAGAAAGGTATATTAAAACATACACAGCCCAAATCTAATTGGGCTCTTCTGTTAAGCTAATCTGAAGTAGCCTTCTTTGATACACAATAGAAAGGACGGGGACTCGAAAGGTGGTTCTGACAGATAGCAGGTCCAGTGCAGTACCAGTGACCTACGAGGCTTATAATAGCAAGATTTCACACATCTCTTCTGTGATTAGTCTGCATCAGTGGCCACAATCTGTGACTCTTCACAATCCTGTTAGATTTCATAATACGTCTATTCTTATACGCTTCAAAATCATGTAGCCCATAAACTCAAGACATAATGAACGACTGTCAATAAATAAACAGAAGAATGCACGGGGACTCGAACCGTGGTCCTGATAAGTAGCAGATTCATGGGTTGTTTATGCATATTTGTTCATTACGACTTACCTTGTGTTGATAAACTATATGACTTTGACGTTTAGGTGAACAGATGTACAACGAAAGCTTCTGGCACTGTGGGAAGGGACAGTACAGTTACAGGTGGTGGCCGCTAACAACGACCTATCACACAAGTGCTGTCTGTAAAACGTTTATATTGTAAGACTCGTAGCTATGTGGTACAACGCTGGACCTGCTATCAGTCAAAACCACGGTGTCGGTTCCCGTTAATGCTTTTGTTTATTCATTGGTAATCGTTCATTACGAATTATTTGATCTCAAAGAGACCAAAAGCTTTAAATATTCAAGTACAACATACAGATGTTAAAGGTACATTAAAAGGACAACATACAGATGTTGAAGGTGCATAAAAGTACAACATAGATGTCACATAGGATAACCAATATAGTCAGTGTTTAATTTCTGATCAGTAGAATCATTCTCAAGATATTTCACACAAAGTATCTTGATTAATAAAAATTGGCACATTAAAGCTTCCACAGCCTAAAATCAAGGCAAACCTTTCTTTGTGGAAAACACATCAGTACTAAAAGTTTAAAGCTTACCAAAAGCAGCCTCGTGAAAATCAGTTTAGAGAATGTTCAATATAAAATTAGTTAGAGGACACATGCAACTGACCCGGAGTCCCCAAACTTTTCAGCTCATCGACCCTTTCATGAAGTTTCAGGTTGATCATCGACCCCAAGATATTTATATGAAAATAATTTTATATATAGTACACTGACTAAAAGTACTACGAATAATAGTAGATAATAATAATAATAATAATAATAATAATAATAATAATAAATAATAATAAGAGATAATAATAATGCTTTCATAAAAAATAGTTGCATTTAAGTTATGAAAAATATAATATTTAACACTCTTTTTTAATCAAACTTTTGATATTAATGGGAAGAAAGTATCTGACGATCGTCTAAATTTTTAAACTTTAGAAGATATGCTGCCATTCCCAGGGTACTAGGAATGGGTCTTATAACTTTGATCATTGGGCACATGCAAATTCCAGTTTCAGAATCTTGGCCTCGTTACCAAGTTGAACGTTTTTATTCGATCGGATGAGACCTTCTCGTCTTATGCATGAAATTAAAACGAAAAATGTTAGAGAAAGAAAAAACCTAGCAACCACTTAAAGGAATGGTTGAATAACAGAAAACCTTATTGTCCACATCGGGGTAGCCACATTCTAGCTGCCACTGCCATTCTTGTATAGAACTGTAAAGAAATGATCCGGGGACTTATCACTGAGGTATTATTGTTACGCTCTATCACTTATACACTTCACCACTAACACCTCATGCCGCGTCCTGTCGGTGAGACAATCTCTGTGCAAAATACTTTATGGAAAAGACATTATTTTGCATAACGAGCTTTCAATGGGACAATGCTTAGCTCTGTGAAAAGCTTTGTCTAGTGTCGATGAAGCTCAGTGCAGAAGAAAATATGGTTCTAATTCAAGCTTGTTCTGCAGCTAGTTCTTTGTGTTCATTCTGTTGGCAAAACGCCAACTAATTTTCTGTTCAAAATTCAGGCATAATTTTTAAAACTGAAGTATACGTAACCAGTTTTCCTTAATCCTTTCACAGATATCACAGTGCTGTCACAACACGTAACATCTCATCTACTACACGTCTCGACTCACTCTGATCTAACATGATCAAAAATTCCTGCTGGATACATGAATATATACAATTTACTATCTCTTTCTTATCCTCATTCAAACGCTTCCTTATACTTTCCAAAAAAATCTGTTTTCACTTACCCAAGGTGTATAAATTTTCTTACCATCAAACTATCTAACACTAACAAAACTTAAAAAATCTTCTGCTCTTTGAATTATATCTTATTATTCACTTCGCAATCTGTTCATTTTGCCATCTATATCCTGTTTATATTACTCACATATAACATTGTTCTTAAAGAATTAAAATACAAAGCCGTTGCTGGAACAATACACAAATAACCCTCACGTATTAGAGAGAAGCTTACCTCGACGTATTTTAAACGCGAAATCATTTGTACCTTCATCTTTATTGCAGCAGTATACACATACAGCATCGGTAGAACTACGTTTTAGTTCATTCCTCTACGACCAGGCTGTGAAATAAAATTGGATGACGGCTCTTAGTTTGTACAATACACTCAGAGCCTTTACAAAATCCAAGTAAAAATGGTATGTAACAGACACTCAAATTGAAAGAACAGTCCTGCTGAAAATAAGAATTGAGACGCAAAAAACAGGAAAACCTTTCTGCTTTTTTATTTAATATAAAATACAATAATTTTTGTCTTATCCCTAATGAAGAGTCAGCATATAAATCACCAAATGTTTGGGGCATACATTAAAACTAAATTTTGTTAAGTTGCTTTATAGTTGTTCAGGCAGTTACACTGAATACTAAAACAATCCATGCTGGGTTAGATAAATATTCTCATTTTATGGTACATCAATATAGTCTTTAGAATAATTACTGTAGTACTTTATTAGTCACAGTGAAGCAGTCTATGAAGAGAACTGCTCTAGCTTCTTCCTCAGCACCACGGCATCTGTCATGTTTAAAATCTTGATAGTGGAATTTATCTTCTCATTTCATTCTTTCGTCTTCACCGTCCTCCTAATTTAATAAACTTTGCTGTTTGTAAATTGTATGGGATTTTCGTTTATTGTATAATATGTATATACAGTATTATGAAAAAATATTCTAAATCTAAATGTACAGTCTAAACCAAAGTCACTTGTTCTGTGAAGACATTTATTCTCACCTTCCATATGCTTTTAAAATATATATTCTTGATATTTCTACGTGCCTGTTTAACATTAAACTTCATTTCCTTAGGACTCTGGTTTATAGTTCTTCCCCAGTTCTCAGTAATACTTCCAATTTTTTTTCTGTTCCTTATTCCTATTGCCTTCTCCTGTATTTTGGTGCAATGGGTCAATTCTTTTCCGACATGCTGAAAAGCACAAAGTAAGTGTTCCCCTTATTGATAGCAGAACGCATATTTTTTTCCTTCCATTTTTGAAAGTGTAGCCTTCCCATATACAGGTCCTTAGAGAGAACAACTTATCCCTCTTCTAGCTTTCACAGATTCCATCTTGAAGAATCAGTTCTGGTATTTAAAACTCCTAAGGTCAATCACAAGTTCTTGTCTTTCCCATTTCTTTTTCCAACTCGCTCTAGTTTTTAGCCTTGAACTGACCATGTTTTTTTCCCTCATCTTACCTCAGTTATCTCCTTAACTCTTCGCCGTATCCGTCAAATGGCATTTACCAGTTACTCTTTGTCTTCACTTGATAGTGGCACTGGAAGGATCAAAATGTAGTGTAAATATTTATCTTCGAGGTGTATGTTTGTTGTAAATATCGATCTCTATAAGTACATTGCTTAGTGATGGAATACACACTAAAATAAATACTATAATGAAGATTTTTACTTCAATGAAGATTCAAAATAAGCTGAAATAGGATAAACAAAAAATTAGCTTGTAGAATAAAATGCAGAAACTTTAAACCTATCCCATAATGATCTGTCAAATATACTAAGAGCCTCAACATACGTTATAGTAAAAACATTGAGGCAACATTTCGCTCTCTGTCGAGCTCTATCGAGTCATGACCAGAGGAAAACTTGGTCTGCAACGGATGTCTGTTCTTTACTTTCATTCTCAGAGTCTCTTCTTGAATCCAGATTGAAGCAAAACAAACTAACAGGAGCAATTAATTGGTCTAGAATAAAAAAAATCAAATTATTTGATTAAATAATTATATTTGGATATATTTTTATTTTCATGCTCAGTCTAAATACTAAATGGCCAGATTTGCTCACTGAATAATAAATTACAGAAAACTATTCGCATGTCAACATGAAAATTTCAATTACATTAAATTGTACCAGGATTGATTGGCCAACGAAGGATTTTTTATAATTTAATTGCCCTCTCGTCAAGCTAATCTGTTTTGCTACATGCCTGAGAGTGATGCTTTCATTACCGTACATAATGTTTACTACTTTCTCAACCCGTATTACCTCTACCGCTACTTCTCCACTTTCATCTTTCCTCCTCCTCTCATATATATATGCTGTCTCCCTCACCTTCCTGTGTTAGTGTGATTTGCAAATAGTCAAAGTCGGACCGAAACTTCGTGATAACCCTCTCTCACCTGTGTGCGAGTTTTCTCTGTATTTACCACGATAACGTAACATTGACCACGGCAGTACAGCGTCTTCTCCACCAAAACATTTATCATGGGTACACACCATTCACCAAAGTACAAAATAATGACTAAAGTATGGTCTTTGATTAAAGAAGATTGAATATACACTGATGACATCAAAATAAGTGAAATACTAATATCCCATTTTAATTCAGATTCAATGTTCAGTGAACCAAAAATCCTCCTAAATTGTGAAGACCCAAATGAATGTATAATGAACAAATTGCAGAATGCTGTACATAACTCCATATTCTCTGAAACAACCTTAACCCCATTTGACTTCGAATACACTACTGATTGCATTCCCATGCACTCTGCCCCATGCCCTGACTTGTGGAACTCTATATTCATCAAAAATTGCAAAAGCCATTACCATGTACCTCAAATATTCTATGGAGAAGGAAGCCGAACAATGGAGTCGTCCCTCAGTCTATAAAAGCTATAAAGATGGCAGTAAAACAACTGTAAAAAAAAGAGAATATAGACCAGTAGCACTGACGTCCAACATTATCAAAATGTTGGGTGTAACTCACAAATTAAGCCAGCAAGATCTAAGTGGTCTAAAACTTTATTTGCAGGAAAGTACAATGATCACACCATCAGGTCATCCTGCAGCCACACCTAGATCGCCAAAGTCTGCAGAGAGGAGTGCAATCGGATCTCAATGCAGCAACAGTAACACTGATCAGAATACCCACACCCATCATGGCAACTGCGCCAGAAGGTACAGAGTCATAATAAGAGTAGACTTGGAACGAGACCTGAAGGCGGCAGTGAAAGCCCTTTCACAAGGGTAGGGAGGAGGGTTTCTTTTTAAGAAAGCAGTTTTTCTTCCCTGTTATTTTGAGCTTCCATCGAGTTCCCTACTGGAAGCACAGAGTGAAACACATTCTGAAGTTTCCTCACCAGCAGAGGTGGGTAGAAACGGCCTGTGGTCACCTTCTACCTGCAAGGTTGATAGATGAGCAGTATGAGTCATTAAAGAAAATAAACGAGGCTGTTCCACCAAGGACCCAACTAGTGCTGGTGTCCTGTGGCTCGTGGCTGCAGCTGTATAGATAAGCAAAAGTGCAGGCGACACGCCCTCCTTTTCTTTTGAAAACGTAGTTTCTCATCATAAACAAAGCACACTTCCCCTCATGTCCACCATACAAGTTTTGTCATTAGTTTTATCAGAACCGCCACAGTTGTGACACACATCAGCTCCAGAACAGGAGTGAGCGGTGTCAATTTCGGTTTCACAAACAAGTGTCATAGGTCACTTTACACTTGCAGTTCTGATAATCAAACTTTCGGAATTTGAAACATTGTAAAGGGAAGGGTGCATACGGCTTCTCATTTAGATTACTCCTCCCAAGATTTAGGTACAGTGGAAGGTCCGGCTAATATAACAGGAGGACAGATGAATCAGTGTTCATAAAAACACAACTCACCCTTCTATTAATCCTCCAAAACATCATTCTTCAATTTAGAAGCCAAATGTCTTTCTCCCTCTCTTGTTCGAGCAACCAACTTGAAATGATTTTTTGATATTATTTCAAATAGTCACTGGTGAGCACATTCTCTGCAGGGTCACCATGATACAAAAAAGGGGTCGAATGTGCCAAGGGTCGGAAATCTACAAATCCAGGCTGTCCTATGTGGCTGAAATTATGCCACAAGATTTTCCCACATTACTGCTTCAGACTTATCAACTTGTAGCATGGCTGGAGGCGGACTGTAACATAAATGTGCATGTTCCCCATGTAGTAGGTTGAAGTGTCGTCTATGACAGCATGTAATTAGAGGCGCCAACCATGATCCACTGAGTCAAGTAAAAAACAAATTAGCAAATGTTTTGTCAACAAAAGTAAGATAACCACAGCTATGAATTGATCATGCCATGAAGAAAAAACCTGACAACACTAATCAAAATAAAAATAATGTTACCATTCTCAACAACATTGCCGAAAAAACACAGTCCACGAGTTGTATATCTACAGTCTCATCTTCAGAAACGAGAGCTACGATCAGTCACAGCAACTTGCTGAATCTGCACCTGGGGTCTTTGCCAAAAGCCATGTTCGAGTAGGGGTCGTCAAGTGTAGCTTCGGCAGGGAAGGAAGATGTTTTGTCGGACAATATTTTTTAAGTTTTGCGATATTGTATAAATATGGAGGAACGCTGCAGTAGTCCTATCGGTCCATATTTAGCAGGTCTCAAATTCTACCCTGTCTATATTCTTGTCCAAAGCAAGCTTCAACCAATTCTCTAGGCTGATACTATTTAAATCTATGCATTTACAGTTATACATTTGTCTTATCTAATGTTAAGGTTTTTCCAACGTTGGTTTCATGAGTAAGACTACCAGTGCTGCTACTCTCTCTCTCTCTCTCTCTCTCTCTCTCTCTGCTCATTATATTCCCTTCTAAGTGCTCAAGGTCCCCAACCTTAAAATAGGACTCTCATATATGGTATATATCCCTCAAACCACATAGCCTATCACTCAAGATAATGCACAAAGAACACTGTCAATCTGTAAAAAGAAGAATGGAAAGTCACAGAAGTACAGTTTGGTATATCTTTGTACGTATAAGCTTGGTAGCTCAGTCCTATAGCGTTGGGCCTGCAACATGCCAGGGTCACAGTACGAGTCTCTATTCATTCGTGTTTATTGACAATCATTGTTGACCATTAACTTTTATGGGTATGAGAATAGACGTTGAGTGGGTTTGCCGGAAGAGACAGTAGGGCCCCAGCTGGTGCTGCTGAATCAGGAATTCACGTGAGTGCTGTCTGGTATGTTTTCCTATTTGTAAGCTTCATAGCTCAGTAATGCAGCGCTGGGCATGCTACATGCCAGAATCACGGCTCGTGTACCCACCCATTCTTCTGTTCATTCTCTGATAGTCATTTATTACAACATATCTTTAGTTTATGAGCTATTCTACTTTGAGTAGTATGTGAAAAGATGTACCACGAATTCTTCTAGAATTTGGGAAGAAACAGCAGCGTCATAGACAAGCCACGAAGTTCTGCTTGGTAAATCTTTTCACAAGCTTCGTAACTCAGTGATAGACACCAGTTAGAGAGTTAGACACCAACTGAAAGCAAACATTAGATAGATTTAAGAATAGGGGGACAAATATTTAGTGGGAAGGGTTTGATATGAAATGAATTTGTCTTGTGGGCCTGAAGGTATTATATCACTCGAAACCCCATTTATTAATTTCTGCCCAGCGTATCCTTTTCGTAATATTCCCACTCCACATTACTCTCGTACATTACCTTCACTAGCTATAGTTTCCTCCTTGCTGATTGACCATCCTTTACCCTTCTACGATTACGGGTTTTACAATTAACTACGAATATAATGAAAGGATTTTCTATTTTTCATTATTTTTTCATAGTAATATTTTTAATAGATGCCGCACTTGTCTCAAGATGTTTCAGAACTATGGTTTGGTAAAAGTTCATATCATATTTGATGATAAATATGGTATTTGTTTACTTAAAAAATAAAATTAACGGATAGAATGGAGCCAGTCCCTTTCCGTGAGTGCCTTTTTTTCTGTCGATGTACAGCCATTTATTTTATCAAAAGTTATTAAAACTGCAAATTGGTTTGTTCATTGTGGACGGACGTGATGCTCTCAATATGTCGCTGCAATATTCCACTGCCATTGTATTTAATTTAATGTCTTGGATATGCAGTGAATACTTAATTTTATATATATATATATATATATATATATATATATATTATATATATATATATATATATATATATATATATATATATGCAATAAGATCACAGTAAACAGGTGATTTCAGAATATGCAAAACAACCACTCAGAAAGAATAGAGAAATTCCAAGCGCTTTCGTGACTACTCACATTATCAAGGAACTATGAAAGTAAAGCATCCAAGGAAGCTATATAAGGGTTCTGGCCAGAACCTCACTATCAGATCCCACAACGGTTAAACACCTGACGCGCGCCGACCCAACTTGGATAGGTCCTTTGCACAACTCACCCACAAACTATTCTACCCAAGAAAATTTAAAAATTTATTTGTCCAGTGTATTATTAAATTCTTCCCAAATTCTATTCAAATTTAAAATTTACAGAAAACCTACAAATAACTGTTCCTATGTCCACTATTATTCCTCGCATCAAGATAGAGTCAAATTGTCTGTTTTCTCATCAATGTTTTTGAGAGCTTTACGAATTTGTAGTCCTGAGTTCATAGATGAGGAAATATCCAAAATTTATGAAATAGGTAATGATTTAAAATACCCAAGAAATGTAATTGATAAATCTTTTAAAGTTGCTAGAAATACTTTTTACAATCCAAAAAGGGACAACCAGCCTTATTCAACTAAAAATATGCTGGTTCTCCTTTACCATGAAAACTTGGTTGATATGCCTTCTCTTAAGACTTTTAATATTAAAGTTGTATTCAAAAATCTTGATACAGTAAAAAAACTTTTGATAAAGAATTCCCCCCAAAATGCTGATGGATGTGTCTATAAGATTCCTTGTAAAATTTGCGATAAAGTTTATTACGGTCAAACTGGTAAAAATCTCGAACTAAGATTAAAACAACATAAATATAGCATTAGAACTGGACAAGATTCCAATGCTCTATTTATTCATGTAAGAGATTTTAACCATCCAATTGATTTTCAAAAAGTTGAGAAAGTAGTATCAAGCAAGTCCATGGTCGACAGGAATATAATTGAATCTTGTTTCATAAAAGCAGTTTTGACAATAATATGAATATTTCCTTTGGTTTATATAAATTAGATCCATTTATAATTAATAGAATTTGGGAAGAACTTAATAATACACTGGACAAATAAATTTTTAGATTTTCTTGGGTAGAATAGTTTGTGGGTGAGTTGTGCAAAGGACCTATCCAAGTTGGGTCGGCGCGCGTCAGGTGTTTAACCGTTGTGGGATCTGATAGTGAGGTGCTGGCCAGACCCCTTATATAGCTTCCTTGGATGCTTTACTTTCATAGTTCCTTGATAATGTGAGTAGTCACGAAAGCGCTTGGAATTTCTCTGTTCTTTCAGAGTGGTTGTTTTGCATTATATATATATATATATATATATATATATATATATATATATATATATATATATATATATATATATATATATATATATATATATTAACAAGTCGGCCGTCTCCCACGGAGGCAGGGTGACCCAAAAAGAAAGAAAATCCGCAAAAAGAAAATACTTTCATCACTCAACACTTTCAGCTCACTCACACATAATCACTGTTTTTGCAGAAGTGCTAAGAACACAACCGTTTAGAAGCATATACGTATAAAGATACACAACATATTCCTCCAAACTGCTAATATCCCGAACCCCTCCTTTAGAGTGCAGGCGTTGTACTTCCCATTTCCAGGACTCAAGTGCGGCTATATAAAAATAACTGGTTTCCCTGAATCCCTTCACTAAATATTACCCTGCTCACACTCCAACAGATCGTCAGGTCCCAAATACCATTCATCTCCATTCACTCCTATCGAACACGCTCATGCACGCCCCTTCCTTCCAACCTTTTCGAGGACGACTCCTATCCCCACCTTCCTTCCCCTACAGGTTTATACGCTCTCCATGTCATTCTACTTTGATCCATTCTCTCTAAATGACCAAACCACCTCAACAACCCCTCTTCAGCCCTCTAATACATTAGCTCCACACCTTCTCCTAATTTCCACACTCCGAATTTTCTGCATAATATTTACACCACACATTGCCCTTAGACAGGACATCTCCACTGCCTCCAATCGCCTCCTCGCTGCTGCATTCACAACCCAAGCTTCACAACCATATAAGAGTGTTGGTACTACTACATTTTCATACATTCCCTTTCTTTGCCTCCATAAATAACGTTTTTTGTCTCTACATATACCTCAACGCACCACTCACCTTTTTTCCCTCATCAATTCTATGATTAACCTCATCCTTCATAAATCCATCAGCCGAAACGTCAACTCCCAAGTATCTGAAAACATTCACTTCTTCCACACTCCTCCTCCCCAATTTGATATCCAATTTTTCTTTATCTAATTCATTTGATACCCTCATCACCTTACTCTTTTCTATGTTCACTTTCAACTTTCTACCTTTACACACACTCCCAAACTCATCCACTAACCTTTGCAATTTTTCTTTAGAATCTCCCATAAGTACAGTATCATCAGCAAAAAGCAACTGTGTCAATTCCCATTTTGCATTCAATTCCCCATAATTTAATACCACCCCTCTCCTGAACACCCTAGCATTTACTTCTTTTATAACCCCATCTATAAATATATTAAACAACCATGGTGACATTACACATCCCTGTCTAAGACCTACTTTTACTGGGAAGTAGTCTCCCTCTCTTCTACACACCCTAACCTGAGCCTCGCTATCCTCATAAAAACTCTTTACAACATTTAGTAACTTACCACCTATTCCATATACTTGCAACAACTGCCACATTGCTCCCCTATCCGCTCTATCATATGCCTTTTCTAAATCCACAAATGCAATAAAAACTTCCCTACCTTTACCTAAATACTGTTCACATATATGCTTCAATGTAAACAGTTGATCTACACATCCCCTACCCACTCTGAAACCTCCTTGCTCATCCGCAATCCTACATTCTGTCTTACCTCTAATTCTTTCAGTTATAACCCTACTGTACACTTTTCCTGCTATACTCAGTAGACTTATTCCTCTATAATTTTTACAATCTCTTTTGTCTCCCTTCCCTTTATATAAAGGGACTATGCATGCTCTCTGCCAATCCCTAGGTACCTTCCCCTCTTTCATACATTTATTAAACAAAAATACCAACAACAACTCCACCACTATATCCCCCCACTGCTTTTAACATTTCTGTCATGATCACGTCAGTTCCAGCTGTTTTACCCACTTTCATTCTACGTAATGACTCACGCACCTCTCCCACACTCACATCCTGTTCTTCTTCACTCCTAAAAGATGGTATACCTCCCTGGCCAGTGCATGAAATTACTGCTTCCCTTTCTTCGTCGACATTTAAAAGTTCCTCAAAATATTCTCGCCATCTACACAAAACCTCCATCTCACCATCTACTAACTCCCCTACTCTGTTTTTAACTGACAAATCCATTCGTTCTCTAGGCTTTCTTAACTTGTTTAACTCACTCCAAATTTTTTTCTTAATTTCATTAAAATTTCTTGATAGTGCCTCTCCCACTATCAACTGCTCTCCTTTTGCACTCTCTCACCACTCTCTTCACCTTTCGTTTACTCTCCATATACTTTACTCTTCTTATAACACTTCTGCTTTGTAAAAACCTCTCATAAGCTAACTTCATCATTCCACCAATCACTTCTCTTACCTCCTGCACCCACCCTCCTATAAGCAAAAACTTCTGCCCCACATTCTAATACTGCATTTTTAAAACTATTCCAACCCTCTTCAACCCCCTTCCCCCACTACTCATACTTGCACCAGCCCACCTTTCTGCCAATAGTTGCTTATATCTCACCCGAACTTCCTCCTCTCTTAGTTTATACACTTGCACCTCCCTCTTGCTTGTTGTTGTCATTTTCCTCTTTTCCCATCTACCTCTTACCCTAACTGTAGCTACAACTAAATAATGATCCGATATATCAGTTACCCCTCTATAAACGTGTACATCCTGGAGCCTACCCATCAACGTTTTATCCACCAACACAAAATCTAACAAACTACTTTCATTACGTGCTATATCATACCTTGTATATTTATCTTCTTTTTCATAAAATATGTATTACTTATTACCAAATCTCTTTCTACACATAGCTCAATTAAAGGCTCCCCATTTTCATTTACCCCTGGCACCCCAAATTTACCTACTACTCCCTCCACAACATTTTTGCCTACTTTAGCATTGAAATCCCCAACCACCATTTTTCTCACACTTGGTTCAAAACTCCCCACGCATTCACTCAACATTTTCCAAAATCTCTCTCTCTCCTCTACACTTGTCTCTTCTCCAGGTGCATATACGCTTACTATAACCCAATTTTCACATCCAACCTTTATTTTACTCCACATAATCCTTGAATTAATACATTTATAGTCTCTCTTTTCCTGCCATAACTTATCCTTCAACATTATTGCTACTCCTTCTTTAGCTGTAACTCTCTTTGAAACCCCTGACCTAATCCCATTTATTCCTCTCCACTGAAACTCTCCCATCCCCTTCAGCTTTGTTTCACTTAAAGCCAGGACATCTAGCTTCTTCTCATTCATAACATCCACAATCATCTCTTTCTTATCATTCGCACAACATCTACGCACATTCAGACTTCCCACTTTGACAATTATTGCATGAAAAGGTGTTACTAGCCCATTGTTCCCGGCATTTTAGTTGACTTTTACAACACGCATGGCTTACGGAGGAAGAATTCTTATTCCACTTCCCCATGGATATAAAAGGAAAAGTAATAAGACCAAGAACTATTAAGATAAAATCAAAGGAAACTCAGACAGTGTGTATAAATAAACATGGTATAAACCTTGGTAATAAATACCGACAAGTTGGTTTAGAAAGACACGTAAGCAAACACTGACATATTTATTAGAAAACGTTTCGGTCCTGGGACCTTGATCACTTCTAACATACAGTGGTAGAAAGACATTATATATAGGCGGAGAGTGAGGTGTGACGCACGTGACCTGAGGAATGTCATAAGAACATAAGAATTGAGGAACACTGTGGAAGGCCTACTGGCCCATGCGAGGCAGGTCCTTATCAAAACAACCTACGCCTATGATGAGGACGGGTAGACGATGAAATCATGTGACTCCTGTGTTGTTGGGTTGGTGCTGCTTAAGTATGATGTATGCCAATGTTTTTGAAATTTTGTACTTTCCAGTGTTGCGTTCTATAGTGTCGGTGACGGCGATTAGTGAGGCTTCTAGGCACCGTCGGCGTCTGAGGTCTGGTTAGGTGAGAACGAGTTGTGCCTCATTCCAGTTCATCAAATGCCCCGTGGAGTCTCTGTGGAGGACACATGCGTACCTTACATCGTCTCTGTTAGAGGCATTTCGATGCTCATTCAGGCGGACTGCAAGATCTCTCTGCCTGTCTCGCCTACATATTTCTTGGGACAGAACCCACAGGGGATAGTGTAGACGCCTGCTGTAGAAGTTAGAGGTGTGGGGCTGCGTTTCGTAGCGAGGTCTTTGATAGATGATGTGTTTACGGTGGAAACGTTGATGTTACTCATAGCAAGTGCCCTGCGAGTATTCGTGGCAACATCGCCACATGGGAGTACTATGAACTGTTTAGGGGGCTGTTCCATGGGCGGTTTGTTGAGGATAGCTTGTGCCTTGAGTCTGCAATCTCGGATGAAGAAAGATGGGAACTGAAGACGTGTAAAGGCTTGTGTTGTGTAAGTGCATTCTTCTTCTAGAAAACAAGGGCTGGAGATGCGAAGAGCTCTCAAGAAGAAGCCAATGAGGACTCCTCTCTTAGTGCGGGTGTCTTGGTGTGAATAAAAGCGTATAAGATCGTCCTTGTTGGTAGGTTTTCTATACACTTTGAAGAGAAGTTTGTCACTGTCGGGAGATCTGCACAGTAGAACGTCGAGGAAAGGAAGTTTGCCATCATTTTCGAGTTCAAGTGTAAACTTTATTGATGGTTCAACTGCATTGATCTTGTTGAGAAGGGCCTGGATATTGAGACGTCTCGGATAGAAAACCAATATATCATCAACGTATCTTAGCCAGGTAACGGTGTTGGGATCCCACTACGGCCTATCACTTCGGGCATAGGGAGTGCACCACACAGACTAGCCGGCCACCTTGCCAAATACCTTTCAGCGCTTCTGGGCACCATCAGTCAAGCCCACCTCAAACACTCAGGTGACCTTCTCTCCCGAATTTCCAACCTGAATGTCAAAAACAAAAGCATGGCTTCCTTCGATGTCAGAGCCCTCTTTACCAACGTTCCTACTGACGCTGCAATCAACATGCTGAGACAGAGGCTCACTGAAAACCACGACCTTCCTTTACCTCTTCTAGATTTCATCAATCTAGTGGAACTTTGTGTTAATTTCAACTTCTTCAAGTATCAGGACAACTGTTACAAACAAAGCTTTGGGATGGCAATGGGCAGCCCGCTCAGTGCTGTGCTTGCCAACCTCTTCATGGAAAACCTGGAGACAGAGAAATTCAGCAGCCTCATTCCCAACACCGTTACCTGGCGAAGATACGTTGATGATATATTGGTTTTCTATCCGAGACGTCTCAATATCCAGGCCCTTCTCAACAAGATCAATGCAGTTGAACCATCAATAAAGTTTACACTTGAACTCGAAAATGATGGCAAGCTCCTTTTCCCCTCGACGTTCTACTGGGGCAGATCTCCCGACAGTGACAAACTTCTCTTCAAAGTGTATAGAAAACCTACCAACAATCACGATCTTATACACTTTTATTCACACCAAGACACCCGCACTAAGAGAGGAATCCTCACTGGTTTCTTCTTGAGAGCTCTTCGCATCTCCAGCCCTTGTTTTCTAGAAGAAGAATGCACTTACATAACACAAGCCTTTACACGTCCTTCAGTTCCCATCTTTCTTCATCCGAGATTGCAGACTCAAGGCACAAGCTATCCTCAACAAACCGCCCATGGAACAGCCCCCTAAACAGTTCATAGTACTCCCATGTGGCGATGTTGCCACGAATACTCGCAGGGCACTTGCTATGAGTAACATCAACGTTTCCACCATAAACACATCATCTATCAAAGACCTCACTACGAAACGCAGCCCCACACCTCTAACTTCTACAGCAGGCGTCTACACTATCCCCTGTGGGTTCTGTCCCAAGAAATATGTAGGCGAGACAGGCAGAGATCTTGCAGTCCCGCCTGAATGAGCATCGAAATGCCTCTAACAGAGACGATGTAAGGTACGCATGTGTCCTCCACAGAGACTCCACGGGGCATTTGATGAACTGGAATGAGGCACAACTCGTTCTCACCGAACCAGACCTCAGACGCCGACGGTGCCTAGAAGCCTCACTAATCGCCGTCACCGACAATATAGAACGCAACACTGGAAACTACAAAATTTCAAAAACATTGGCATACATGATACTTAAGCAGCACCAACCCAACAACACAGGAGTCACATGATTTCATCGTCTACCCGTCCTCATCATAGGCGGAGGTTGTTTTGATAAGGACCTGCCTCGCATGGGCCAGTAGGCCTTCCACAGTGTTCCTCCGTTCTTATGTTCTTATGAAATTCCTCAGGTCACGTGCGTCACACCTCACTCTCCGCCTATATATAATGTCTTTCTACCTCTGTATGTTAGAAGTGATCAAGGTTTCTGGACCGAAACGTTTTCTAATAAATATCTTATAGTGTTTGCTTACGTGTCTTTCTAAACCATAAATAAACATGTACATGTATGTTCAGTGTGTCCTAAGTGTAATTAGAAGTAGCAAGACGTACCTGTAATCTTGCATATTTATGAGACAGACAAAAGACACCAGCAATCCTACCATCATGTAAAACAATTACACGCTTTCGTTTCACACTCACTTGGCAGGACGGTAGTACCTCCCTGGGTGGTTGCTGTCTGCCAACCTACTACCAGTGATATATATATATATATATATATATATATATATATATATATATATATATAAAATATAATATATATATATTATATATAAAAATATATATATAAATTGTGTGTGTGTGTGTGGTGTAATATATATAGGTAAAACTGGTCCATTAGCAAGAACTCATTTAAAATTAAGTCCTTTCTTTAATTTTCTCTTATATGTTTAAAGATATATTTTTTTATTTATATTAACGTAAAAATTAATAATTTTTTACCAGAAGAATCTTAGAAAACTTACCTAAACTTATTATAACTAACACAATTTAATTTAGCCTAATGCAACTAAATATATTTTAGATTAATTATTGAATACACAAATTTTCGCTTGCAATATACGGCAAGAAAAGCGTTGCTATTTAATCCAATATCGCAAGTTTTACCTATTCGGAGCGAGGACGACGGTACAAGAGGAGGAAGAATACAGCTTTTTTCGAGGAATAAACATCTTTGTTAGTTTACTCGCAGATTTACGCCGTTGTTGCTCCTGGTGGGCTATGTGCTCGTGTGCGTTAGGGCGAGTATAAGTGTAGTGTTATTCTAGTGATCGTTGGATTGTGTTTAGTGCATCCGCTCTGAGTCACGTAAGGGTGGCTGAGGACTCCGACCAGGGCACTGTGCCTCACTGCTACGAGCCCCTTGTGGGCGGCTGCGAGGTCACAGTCAGCAGTACAGCTGCTGGTTCTATTCCCACGACCACAGTCACCATGTCAGACCCAGGAGAGCGGCCTAAACGTTTACTGGAATGCGAGGAAGAGTCGGAGGACGACATGGGGCAGATGGAAGCCCCCACCAAGAAGGCTAAGGACACTGTTGAGACTGCTGTATCTGCCGCCCCGCCGCTGGTTCAGGCGGCAGCTGCTTCCCAAGGGGACCTGGTAACGGCGGGACCCTCAGGGCACTGCCCCATCAGTGCACGCATGCAGCTTTCCCAGATGGACATAGGGGTCATGGGAGGAAACCAGGAGACTGTGGCTACTCCTTAACTGGGGGGGATGGGGGCCACATCAGGTACTCACCCTAGTAGCATCGGCTACCACAGAGGATGAGGAATGGCTGACTCCACGTGAACGAAAGAATTCCCGCTCTGCTCGAGCACAACCGACCATGGCATTCAACAAATTCAAGGTTCCCGATTATGAGTTTGTGAGGTATCTGGAGAGCCATACCCCGCCTCAAGTTCTGCTGCAAGTTCACTCTCAGGAACGAGGTTCTGGTCATTCTTCGGGACGAAGATTCATACCAGTAGTTAAAAGGGCTGGTTGTGACGCATCCCAGCATGGTGGAACTGGTTGCTTGGGAGAAGGTATAAAAGGGGGTGCTCTTACACGTATCTGTGCCCCTCCCATTGGACTTAATTTTGGAAGTGCCCAACATTGTCAAGGCAGAGCGACTCACTGCCAAGGTGAGCAACGTGCCCACCCGCCAGGTGCTGATACACCACAAAGGACCACTCCCCACGCACCTGGACTTTGGAGTCTGGGGAAGGTTCAAGACCCGACCGTACCTGTCGGGACCACTGCAATGTTTCGACTGTCAGGGGTTCAATCATATTTCAGCCACCTGCCAGCGAGGGAACAAGTGTGGTGTGTGCAGCAAGGCACACGACTTGAAGAACTGCATTGCAATTCTCAGGCAACCAACCAGCGAGGCCCTTCGGCCGGAGCCCAAGTGTGCTAATTGTTCAAAGAGGCACCCTGCCTGGAACCAGAGCTGTCCTGTGATGGTGCAGCACTGGCATCAAGCTCGTCACCGGAACGGCCTGGCACCCCCGGTCACGCCCAACCTTGGAACTACCCAGCAACAGTCAGTATGGGCTCCGACCGCAGCACCTCGGATGCCGCAGGTGAGCAATACCAGCGAGTTCCCGGGACTGGGCTCCCAGCAGTGGCATCAGAGGGCAGGCACTGGCTTGCAGCAGCGCGGCCAACAGCGGGGCCAGACGGCAAGGTGGCCGAGAAGGCAGAATCACTGGGTAAAGCGGCTGCAGACCAGCAACACTGCCCAGCAGGCCCCTACTGGGCACCATCATTCCATGCCATCCCGCCAGCAGGCCTCTTCCCAAGGGCAGGCCCCTCCTGCGAAAACCTCTTTTGATGATCAATTTTATTTTTCTCGGTTCAACACTCTTCGAAACTTCTACACCTACCTTTGCAACCACTTATTCAGAATCTTCCATAAGAATTGCGTCATCAGTAAAGAGAAAGTGAAAGAACACCCACTTCGTATCACAATCATCATAATTTAAACCCTCAATTCCACAGTCTCACAGCATTCACTTCTTTTACAGGAACGTCAATAAATAGATTAAACAATCATTGTGACATCACATATCGTTGTATATAGACACTCCTTTTATGCATGCCCTAACCTGAGCCTCATTTTCCGCATAAAATTAAAATTTCATTACCCCTTTAAGTAACCTTCTACCTCTTCTACAAACACATTGCAACTTCTGCCACGTTGCTGCCCTGTCCATTCTATTTATTTTTTACAAATTTATAAATGCTACAAACAGTTCTGATCCCTTGTGCAAGTATTATTCACTTTTAAGCTGCAACGTAAACACTTAAGCTGCGCCTCCCTCACCCTTCCTAAATCCTCTTAGCTTCAGTAATGTAATGTATGACAATTTTGACAAATCTAGTTTTTTTTTGTCACCAGCGGTCACTAAAGATTTTTTAATTCAACAAGTATGCTACACGACACACGTAGCTGCCTCCTTGCACACATACATGCCTCAATACTCACACATCTGGTGAAAACCTGGCATACAGTACCGACAACTTGTGGTTAAAGACCCTTAAGAAAACACTTATAATTTAGCACGTTTCGAACCTGAAGTAAATACACTTCCAGGACTATATGTATTTATTTTAAAATGACCAATGTGTTTACTTACGTGTCTTTAACCACAGTCACACACATCTACCTAATGATACACGCATTCCTTTCATGCATTAAAAAGAAACGAACGAAATTTGCAAGGATGCAAAAGTCGCACCACAACATTCCATTCATGCATGGAGCAGAAAAGATGTTTAAGAAGAATGGAAACATGACATTGTAACGTTCATTGCAAGATTTAGCATCACATTGTAACATTCACTGTAATATTTGCTTCAACTGTTTCTCGAGTAATGTTATGGACACTGTAACCTGACTTTATTCACATCTTACAGCACTGAATTAGTTTGCTCTCTCTGGATGGGGACCAGAGCTAGAATATTTTTGCCCCTCTCTAGAGTCTTTTTTAAGGTAAGTAACAAGTCTCTCTCATACTAGTCATCCTATTTCCTTCGTAATAATTACAAATATCATTCCAGTTTATATCTGAGTTATTGATATTGCTAGTGATTATTGAATAATTAATCAAATGCTTATAATGACCATTATTTTAAAAGGGGTGGACAGGTAAACCAGCGGAAAGCCTCGGTCAGATGACCAAAAGCTCCAACGGCGGGTCATCTGACTAACACTTGTCCTGTTTCCTGACGAACATTTCCTAACCTAACCTATTGGTAATTAGATGTGTTTCAGTAGGTGTGTGATTCGACAAATATATTCCCATATCTCCTAATTCCAGTCACTCTCTTCCCTAATTCAATGTACGAAAAAAAGTACTAATGGCGGCATAAGAGTCTAATACAATTAACTAATTGCACTGATGATCAGAGGCCAAACACAAGAGGCATCCACAAATTATCACATGGAAATTAATATTCTAGCTTCTTTATTAAAAATGACAGACTAGCACTTAAATAGCATAAAGACAATTCGAGTCTTCCACTAAAAAACACCAGGTTTCAAGGTTTAGAGGAAGTTAGAAGTCGTCATCCCTATTGCAAAAAGGCCATTATCACTAAAAAAAACACCAGCACTTTGTTTAAAACAGTGCAGAAGATGCACTTGGAGTACGTTTTAGTTACGTTTCGGTCCCTCGACAGAAACGTACCCAACAAAAGACATCCTAAATGTATGCACTTGTCCTTTCACCCATATTGCCGACTTCGTAGTACTGTCTACGTTCATTTGCATTATAAAGCATCACGGTTTGAAGACGATCGGTTGAAGCATTCACAAGTGATTTCTTCAAATCCCATATACAAATTTTCCGATTTTTTTTTTTTTCAAAGATTACCACCTACACAGCCGAAAATCAATTCTAACCTTCTCCAGGTAAGATACTGTACTCCAGCGCTTATGGGATCATGTCGCTAAGATAAGGAATTCTCCAGTTACTGCACGGAAATCAATTTCTTAAATAAAATTGTAAATGGTCCAAGTCGGACCGGACCGTTAACACAAGCTTCTGTCTTCTATGTGCGGGTTATTTGTGTAAAATTGGGAAATAAAAGGCATGAACAGATCCGTCATTTCAGGAAAGCCTACAACACGGGAGGATTGTGGGTGGGTATCCTTACTGTTATGCACAAGGGCAATACTGTCAAGGTACTATACTTGGCTCCACTTCGCAGACAACGAGAAGAGATCTTCTATACAACGAAACGGGCAGTAAACAGCAACTACACTCTGGTTGATCCTTTCTGAAGGAAATAACTTCATCTGAGATCATTCTTTCTTAGGATGGCTGCAGTACGGAACGTGATCGTTCCGAATAATGACATTCATAAGTTCACTTGACTAAATTAAGTTGCCGGCCCATAGATGGCTCCAAGTTCATCTTACTCTCTATTCGTATGTCATAACAATAAAACTGTTTTCAAACGAGCTGTGGTAGGTAATAGCTCTTGCCATGTAAATAAAGGTAGGACCTCTTAACCTAATCCTGTATAACTCTTGTGTAAAGAGAGAGAGAAGGAGAGAGAGAGAGTGTGAGAGAGAGAGAGAGAGAGAGAGAGAGAGAGAGAGAGAGAGAGAGAGAGAGAGAGAGAGAGGCAGACAAACAACAGAGAAAGGCGGAGACAGGGAAAAAGAGGCAGAAACGAGAGAGAGAGAGAGAGAGAGAGAGAGAGAGAGAGAGAGAGAGAGAGAGAGAGAGAGAGAGTGAGTTAATCCCTTACCTTATTGCAATATGAATCAGCTTCTTTCTTCGTGCGTGTCTGGTCGGTCCTTTAATCCTGAAACATTATTACTAAGTTGTGAACAAATAAATTTCACAATGGAAAAAATCCATTTTATTGTTTGCTCGTGAATTTTGTTATTCCATGAGTCAGGACCAGCTGGACCTGTGCCAGTGAATGCTGGGAATATTCAACTCTCTTGAGTATCTCTTGATTTAGTCTGAGTAAACTTTCTCTCTGTCAAGATGCACACGATAATAATAATAATTGTAGTAGTAGTAGTAGTAGTAGTAGTAGTAGTAGTAGTAGTAGTAGTAGTAGTAGTAGTAGTAGTAGTAGTGGTAGTGGTGGTGGTGGTGGTAGTAGTAACATTAATAATCATAACGCCCATGTACTTTGCAATGAAAAATAAATTAGCAATATTGTGGCTGGAACAAGTCACAGCACCATGGCTGGAACAAGCCACAATACCTTGGCTGGAATAAGTCACAATATCATGGCTGGAACAAGTCACAGTACAATAGCTGGATCAAGTCAGAATACCATGGATGGAGCAAGTCAGAATACCACGTCTGGAACAAGTCAGAATACCATGGATGGAACAAGTCAGAATACCATGGATGAAACAAGTCAGAATACCATTGATGAAACAAGTCACAATACCATAGCTGGATCAAGTCAGAATACCATGGATGGAACAAGTCAGAATACCATAGATGGGGCAAGTCACAATACCATGGATAGAACAAGTCACAATACCATTGCTAGAACAAGTCACAACACCATGGCTGAAACAGGTTACAGTACCTCTCCTGCATCAAAATATTATACTGTGGATGGAACAGAAGTCAAAAAATTGTTTCATCCTTTGAAGATAGATTTGACTTACGCCTATATAAATCATATACTGAATAGGTAAAGGGAGGCATTACGAATTAGTCCACGGAAGGTGAGGGTAAGTCTAGTTTTTTTGCATTAAGAGCTCAACCCCAGGGTACTCTCTTCATGGTACTCTCTACTCTCCTTGAGGAGGTTACCATGATGCTCCAAACACTTTTCTGTTTTGTGACTAAAATGGCTAAACTGAACCATCCTATTCTATTACACATACCAACCTTCTTTTAAACAGTATACACGAGGGCTGAAGTTTTAATGCCGCTCACAAGAGGAGTTTTAAAGTTATCACACAGAAACTAATTTCTGAAATGATTATTATAAAAATATGCTGAGATACCTGCACTTGTCATTTGTTCTACGAACCTTTACCTAGTAATAGTTCACTAGACATGAAACTCTGAAGACATAAACGAAAGCCATGGAGAAAGTATGCGGAAGATATGAACATTGAATGTAGTTAACAATGTCATGGCTCTAACGTAAAGTTGAACAAAAATATAGAATGTAAGGATTCTCTAAACTCGTGAAAAAAAAGAGCCCAAAAAAAGAAATTTTTCAGTAGTTCTCAGCTATCTTTATACAGTTCCATTCTACTGAGGATTTTCATTCCTAAATGAAAAATATTTGATTTTGAGAAAATTAAGCATATCTTATTTAATGTATTATTCTTGTAATTCCGCAAAATAGTACCTTCACAGCGCCTTAATTCAACAAAACCTACTTATATTTAAGATACACTGGCGCTTAGTCTTTGAAGCCAAACTGAAGAGGTTTTCTCTAGTAATCACGTGGAATCTATTTTTTTTAATAAAATTGGCTATTAAATATTCACTGAGCACAGAGTGAAAACTAAGTTTTAGTGCATTAAAACCCACCAGTACCGAAAGTTTTGAAGCCTATCTGAAAACGCTTTTTTTCTAAATAATCTGAATCATGCGGTTGCTTTTTTTATTAATGTCAGTAAAATTTCAAATATACTCCAAAACATTCTAAATTACTGGGTGTCACTGCTCTTATTGAATGTATCAATGTTAAATATTTTGAAAGCAACTCGACTAATAATTATTTAGTTACTGAATGAAAATCAATGTTATTTCTAATAATATTGACAAACTGAGACTAATGTAGACCAGTAATGTAGACCAATAACTGGCCGTAAAGCACACCAGGGTTGACAGTTTACATTGCATCAGGTGAAACATTCTCCACTCTTGGGGCCTATTTCAAGAACCGAATTTAGTACACTGACAAACTTTCCTGCACATTAATTAACCTTAACAGGTACTATCCTGTCTATGAGAAGCATCAGTCATTAAATATTAAAGCTATTCTGAAGAGGTAAATTTGTATTTAAAATTTATCTCGCATGATTTAAAAGAAATACAGATAAAACATTATGTCCCATGTAAAATTGTCAATGTTTACACTCTCCCACCTTCTTAGCATGAGGTACCTTTACTGATTTTTCAAAGTCAAGCGGCAGTGGCTTCTGGAGGTTATCTCACCTCTTCTGGCCACATCGTAATGGTTTTTACCGTACACCAGTGAAGCATTTCTGATGGAGCCTCCTCTTATTATGAAAGAAATATAAATGAAAAATTAGAAAAAATAAAAAAATAAATAAAAAATCAGGCAGCAAATAAAAGCTTTTTCATCGAGATTCCTACTACTGTTCCTACTACAACTACTAAGAATAATAATAATAATAGTGTTAATAATGATATTATGATTATAATTATTGTGGAGAAAATTTTCCTGTAAAAGGGATATCTCTCAGCCCCCCCCCTCAGCCCTCAGAGGGACTTAGCCCTCCTGCAAGGGGCTGGTGGACTCTTCCTTCCTCGCAAACAGTTTTATGAGGAACATATGTATATACCATAGCGTCAAGAGCACGCCTTCCTCTCTTTGCTAGAGTTCCTGTTCAAGTACACAACGAGGTTAAACGAAAGTAATTACTCTTTTCGCCATAGCAGGAAAATTAGGGAAGAACTGCGCCCCAATTTTCCTACAAGCTGGGACATTATGACTTTTAGTATACTGCTAAACAACAAGGAAGCAACCTTGTGTTATTCCTTGCTGTAATGTGTAGTAAAGAATAGATATAAAGGTGAAGTCAGCAGTTCTATTGTGCGGAAGGTGAACTAGTGGGCGTTGGGCAGGGCGGCAAGCTAGGTTGAATTCAGATATCAGAAAGTGAACACGTCACAAATCTCCCACTGAGAACAAAGAAAATAATGACTTTGTAAACTCTGAAATACTGTCAATCACTACTAGGAAAACTGGTATTAAAAAGACACACGAGTGTATAATCCGTGGTATAATCCCGATAAAATGCTTATCTCAAAATCAAACAGATGCCTACGTGCTGTATTTTTGCCTTATTCATAACTGTCGATGTTGTTGAAAACCATTAATGTAAATATCTATGATTGGCACAGCACCTTCATTGACTCTCGGTACAGAAGATGACTTCTGCAACCCTATTGCTAACCCCTTGCTCATCTCTTAGGCATGACCTGCTTCTACAAATGGGTCTCACCCAACGGTGACGATACCTTAAATTGGATGGAAATGAGACACAAATGCAGTATATCGAGATCCATATTTATGACATAACGCCCACACAAGACTTTGTCAAGTTACGTACAGATAAACCGGAGACGGAGACTGAGTCTATAAATAAGGAGTGTAGTTAGACGAGAAGTTAGGTTAGGTTTGATTGGGTAGCTTTAATAATAGATTGGACAATTTAATTATTTAGAAGTGGGTCAATGGCCCTACTGTAGTGCTCTTCCATTCTTGTATAAATATGAACTATTGCTAACAGCTAAGTATTCTATGAGATTCCTGGCAAGAGGCTTAGCTATGTTACAGAATCCCTTATTTTAGGTTAAAATTACTGGATAATGTTGAGTGATGAGGCTACGATTCATCCATCTGTAGGCGCCTTCTTCCTTGGCGATGAATCGTGTGAGGGTCTTGTTAGTGTATTGGTTCTGGGAATTTCGGTGTGAAAAAACAAGCGTCATACAGTTCGTCCATTCTGTTTATGTGGAACTCTGTGAATGCTTTGCCCACTTTATTTTGTAATAGTAGCTGCAAGGGATTGTGCATACCCCTGCAGTGGTTCGAAAGTGTTGGTGTCATTCCTTATTGATGATGTCCTTCATCGTAGTGGACATAGTGTGCCGTACTGTAACGATAATGAATATGATTACTTCGAATTAGGTTTATTTACAGAATATTGCTGACGTCTTTAGCAATAGAATTCTTATGAAGGACTGTGCACCTTCTTTCACTAGTGTCTCGTCTAGGTAAACTGCAGAAATAATGTGCACGGCATTTGCAATTTCTGATGATACGACGATTAGAGAAAAGATTAGAAAAGACCTGTTACAGGAATAAGGATTCGTCGTTATGAAATTCATTAACGTAGACGTGGAGAGAACGTAGGAAAAAGCCTGATGATTATGTCACTTACTGCACCTTTCTTCAAGCTACAATGCCTTTATTATCATGCATCTGTTTCAGTTTTATCAAGTATGGGCTTGAACACCCATCCAGTGTTTTCAGTATCCAGTATAATATATGCAATGAATTGAAAAAAGTCATTAGCTGGCGAAATACCTTCATAAATACATGCAAATTATAAATAAGACACATGTCCAACCATTAAATAACTATATTGGCAGAAATTTATCGCCTGCACAGCAAGCTTCTTCAGTCGCAAACAAGGGAACATAACATTGGAAATAGCAACAGGAAGTAATAATGTTAGTAGAATTGCCGACAAGTTAAAGTAAGGTAAAAGTAATAACGTTGGTAATTTTCCCCATATTATAATTTTTTGGCTGTATCTTGTGATATATTCTCCTGCATTTGACTGAAGAATCCTGCCGTGTAGGCTAAGTGTTAGGGTAATAAAGATAGTCAAGTGTTGCAAGTGTATGTTATACATAAAGTTGTCAGTAGTGAATACCATCATTAATTTTATTCCCAGGTGTTGCATACATGTTTTATTAATCAGTGGAGAATGCGGGAAAACGAGGGAGGGGGAGTGAGATATCTTAATCTCTTCTTCCTCTCTTGCCCCCTCAATTGATGACGGAAAAGAGGATAGAGGTTTTATAAACCCGTCACTAACTTAGCTAATGGAGGGGTTGAAGCAGTTGTAGATGCTTGGTGCAGCCACTGCAGATTGGGAAAGGGTTTTGTGCTCTGTGGCATGCTACGAGTATGTTACATTTTATTTGGCGCATGTCACACTCCCGACCAGCGAACCAGGTGCTAAGGATTTAACGAACAATAGAGGCCTCGTCATTATATCAGTACCTCATTTCATCGGCCAATCACAGACAAGCCCGCCAAAGCTGTGAAGCAATATGCTTCACTTGTGACACGAGTGTTGGTCTGGGCTGCTGGTCTTTCGCGGTGCATTCTCTTGCTTTCATTCTGCCTTCTTTGACCACAGTGTTGTACACTTACTGTTACATAACTGTATATATTGTAAATATCAGCTTGTTTATTTGGTGAAGGAAATACAAGTCGTATACTGCTGTTGTCTTTTGCTTGCTCCACTAATTGTTAAATTTAGGCAAGGTGTGCAGGTCATTCTACACCTGTGTTTGCAATATGCTCGCTGAAGCTTGCATCACCAGAAAGGTGATGCAAACTTTAGTATTATGTTATTAAGAGAGGCCTTTAAAGCAAATGAAAAACAAGTCCTGTAAAACTGCTTGGTTCTGAATTGTGGAAAAAATGAATAAACCGTTTTCCCAGTATTTTTGGACATGAGCCGATGCGCACAGCCATATAAAATTCAACTAACATCCGCTAAGTAATTACTGACGACCTTCGAAGAAATAAAGTATTCTCTCCACTTCTTAAAAGTAATTAAATCAAGGCACGATTTCATGCTCTCGTGAAACAAGTGTAACTAAGAAGTACCGTTTCTTTTCAAGTGCTGGAAACTGTTAAGGTGAACCCGGCTGCTGAAGGCTGACGTTATGAGTCGGAACCCAATGATGTAAAGAAAAGCACAGGTGCTGCACTCACTTGAAGGATGACTATCGTTTTGCAGTTACTCTTTTATGCTTTAGTATAATAATAATAATAATAATAATAATAATAATAAACTCAGAAGTATTTTTTTTCATGTGCTTAAACTTTTTTTTTTAAATGTGAATCAAGCTGATTGTAATGACTTTGTATTGAAAGTGTTTATATGAGAGGATGAGTCTGCAGAAGTTCATGCTGATAGCTCTTTAAATAAAAAAAATATATAAATAAAATTCTGTTATTTGATTTGGCAATACTGATGCACAAAAAATCAAAATTAAAGAAATATATTTTGTAGGTCATTTTAAACAAAATATGCACATAATTTTAATAAAACAATAATTTCTTGTTGATTATCAGTAACAATATTCGTGACTGCTTTAGAATTAAGGAAGTTGTTCCAGCTAACACTCAGATAAGTTATTTCTGAGATAATAACACATAATGAAATAACATATATTGTTTTCAAATAGAAAAAAAAAATTCTTCAACGCAACAGTTTTTGCCTTGGGTAGAGCCACATCTTGATAATTAGACATTTCGTCAGTGAGTAAAATGAGAATGGATGAATTGTGTACAATGCACCAAAATCTCATAAAATATCCCAACCGAAGCACAACTAAAAACAATTCCTGGTGGGGGTTTCGGGGTCAATGCCCCCTCGACCTGGTCCGTGACTTTTTTTTTAGATGAAACAAAAAACAGAATTAAAATGATAATATTTCATCCACGAAGAGGCCACCACTCCTAAAAGTTAAAGATAGATATTGAAAGTCAGTGATGCTAAAAATAGTACAGCTGCTGCACATTCTATTATAAAAAACTAGCAAATAGTATTAATAATAATCGTGATAATAGTAATAATATTACTATTATTATTTATTCCTTTATTTCGATATATGTTTATAAAATGTTAATGCCAACATTTAAACTGTGTGTATGTGTTAATGCAAAATATTTTTGGGCCAGGCTACTGGGGTGGTAACCTCCGGAAGCCATTCCAGGTAAGCTTATACATTATTTGTACAGTTTTCGTGATTAAATTTTATGATTATGTTAGCAACTCATTATTGTTGTTATACTGCATTAATTAGTAAATAGTTCTTTACCAATGAAACATGTTTAGCTATAAATGATATTGCCCAGCCATTTGACTCATTTTGTGCTTCTATAATACTTTTATTGCCTTTTACAGATGGGTATGTGGTAAATAATAAATTTAAAAATAATTATAGGTGCAGATACATATACACAAACCCTTTTCTGGATTGTTAGAAGGCAATTGATACTATAATTCAATTGAGATTGAGGCATAAACTAGACAAAACTGGAGGCAGGGATTACTGGAGAGTAACTGGGAAAAGTACCGAGACCATAATTGTTCCTCATATTTGTTTCCCATGTATTGTTGTCGTAGATAATGTGAAACTAATGAGAATAAAATCTGTACAAGATAGGGAAAGACTACAAATTTCAGTGATATCTGCTTTTTATTAGTAATTCGTCTCGTCAAAATGAGGTGGAAGACTGACAGATATAGTTAACCACATGTGATAGAATCAAATTTCAACAGAAAAGGAATTTAAATTTTCTTTATTTTATTAGATGTTTATCCTTCTCAAAAGGTTTACTAAGCTACTTTGTGGGTGCGTGTAAGTTGGACCTGACTAGCTGGAGCTACTAGGTCGGATACCGTGCTCCTCCCTTAAGTGACGTATCTGACCTCACTAGGTCAAGGCATTGGCTTAAGCCGGTGGGAGAATTGAACCTGCCTCGCATAGGCCAGTAGGTCTGTTGCAGTGTTCCTTCTTTCTTATGTTCTTATGTACTAAGCCGTGAAATGACTCGCCGCTATGCAGTGTCTGGGACAAAAATGAACTAAATACTCAGCATGACAAGGGGTTCTCTATATAGTAGTATGTCAGTGATGTCAGCTAGGCCTGTATACCATGTACATGTACTTGTGGTAAAGATATTATTATTATTATTATTATTATTATTATTATTATTATTATTATTATTGTGCTGCTTTGTCTCCTCTTATCATCATGCTACGTTTGTCCACTCTCTTCACACTTTACGTGAATCATATCCTATTTCCTTAAAAAAACTGATTCTTAAGCTGTTTTTGGCCGTAATTATAAATAATTAAACAAATAATTTCACACGTCGTTTCTACTTACATTTGTTTAGAAAAGCGACTTTGGATTAGAAGAAGTGTAGAGAAACCTCAATTAAAGTTTCAACTAATATGTGGGAGTGAACCTTCTTCAGTACAGCTGTGAGAAGAGGAAAATACTTTAGCAGTAATTTCTCCTTAATAGCCGATCTCGGACACCAGTTTTTCCTCAAGCGCAAAAAATAATGAAACCTCCGTAAGTGTGTTTCAAAAATATTAAAACTGCAACTAGCCGAGTTTCGTGCACGTAGAGGCAGAGAACGAATGCATGTTGTGGGTGTGTAAGGGATGTAGCATGACAGTTGACAGCCTGCGTGAGAGTCTGACAAGAAAATTTTATAGATCACTGCCTTCCTGGTGAACTGGTCCCAAGAATTTTGTGTAAAATTGGTAATTATAATTCTAATGAAACCCTTTGCACGGCTTGATTGTTTTGATCATTTACGCTAGGCAAGAGCCGCAGAAACATTCAGGTATCGACAGTATTAGTATCTCTAACTCCCTTCTCTCTTTTCCTTCTTTGTCTACTCACTCTCTCTCTCTCTCTCTCTCTCTCTCTCTCTCTCTCTCTCTCTCTCTCTCCTCCATATAAACATTGGTAGAGGTAATAAGGAAGGAGGTTAAGAGCAAATCAAACCCGATATAACGGCTAAAAGATCAGATACATAGGCTGTTTGGTTCCAGTTCCTTGGATGACATGAAAAACAGGTCTTGTAAAATTCAGAAACCTTTCTAAGAACCTTCAATGAGAAATTTCTTTGGAACGAAATTCAAAAGGCTTCAATGCAAGTTAAAGTGATCATCGTAAGGGATTTTAATTTCATCCGAATGGACTCTAGGTCTTCGACCTGAAATTTAGATAAAAGTCTTACAACTTCGTGGATGTAGTTAAAGAATGTTTTATTTAACCTCTTTGTGACGGCCTTTTGAACACAAGGAAACTCGAATAAATATGTAAACCCTGGGAGAGCTACTATACAGAAAGAACAGAAATCACTAACTTTCATTTCCTGCAGATAAAAAGCTAGATTTTTATTTCGAAGACTCGAATGACCTTAAAGAATAAGTTTCTACTCGAGACTGAAGTATTCTGACTGGGGATGTTTTTAGTGATGAAATGATTAACGATATAGAAATTTTTTTCCGAATAGGTAAAACTGGTCAATTAGCAAGAACTCATTTAAAATTAAATCCTTTCTGATATATTGTTTTTGATTTATGTTAATACAAATATTAATAATTTCGTACCAAAAGAACCTTAAAAAACTTACCTAAACGTTATAACAAAGCGCAATTTAATTTAGCCTAATCCAACTAAAAATATTTTAGAGAAGCTTACAATAATTTAATAAACAAACACAATGAAAAATTTTTTTTTCATTAGTTTCAGAATTTTTGGGAAATTATTGCATACATAAATTTTACCTATTCGGCACGACGCCTGATAAGGAGCGTGCTGCACAATTTTCAGGCCAAGCTAGCCTAAGTGCCAGTACTTATCAAGATCACAATCTTAACTTGACTCGCGAAATCGTAATGACACGATTGCAAACAAACGATACCACGGGCGGGATTTGAACCCGCGGTCAGAGAGTCTCAAAACTCCAGACCGTCGCGTTAGCCACTGGACCAGCTAGCCACAATAAGATTCATCCAACTAGGTATATTTCTACACCATAGGAAGGTTAGCACAGGCACCACTGTGACCACGGGCGGGTTCAACTCCCGCCCGTGGTATGGTAGGATCACAACCTTGTTATATATATCCTGTATTTCGAAGTTTTTTCTTGCTCTAATCCAAAAACCGCATCTCCCCCACCTCCTTCTATGACTATAGCTACTTTTATCTCTTCCACTATTAAAAGAGCAAGTGGTGGCAGCATACTTCCGAGAGAATAGAATGCTACCTTCTATTCTCTCAATTTCTAGATATTTTCCCTATTTTGTTTGCCCTATCTTCATACTTTTATCCACTCCAAGTCTCTACCGGAGAGAACAAACAGTATGGCATCATCTGATGCTCTGTCGACTCTAGGATGGGACTGGGTTGGATATTTATAAACGTGGCACAAAATAAGCCGAACTTGCAAATAGGCTGAACTCGCTTAAATAATAAACTTTTCCGAAAAGATTTTACAGACTGATATAGCTAATTTTAACGAGGATACAGTGATTTTTATTTTTGCACCAAAACTAACGTAGAAACCTCACTTAACATTCTTAAAACTAACAGAATATTTTGTAGCTAAATTTTGCTTATATTTATATAATGTCGTGCCAAATAGGCAGAACTTGTGATTTTGGCATAAATAGCAACGCTCATCTTGCCATATAGGACAAGCGAAAATTTGTGTATGCAATAATTTCGCCAAAATAATTCTGAACCTAACGAAAAAAATGTATTTCACTGTGTTTGTTAAGTATTAAATTACTGTAAACAAATTAAAATATATTTAGTTGGGTTAGGCTTAAATAAATTGCGCTTGTTATAATAAGGTTAGGTAAGTTTTCTAAGAGTCTTTGGTGCAAAATTAAAAATTTTTACATTAACATTAATGAAAAAAAATATATCTTTAAACGTATAAGAGAAAATTTCAGAAAGGACTAATTTTAAATGAGTTCTTGCTAATTGACCAGTTTTACATATTCGGCACGACATTATATATATATTATATATATATTATATATATATATATATATGTGTGTGTGTGTGTGTGTGTGTGTGTGTGTGTGTGTGTGTGTGTGTGGTGTGTGTGTGTGTGAGTGTGTGTGCGGTGTGTGCGCGCGCGCGAGAAGACAAGCCACAGGGTGTGGAAATCTTTACCTCAAGTACTTTCAGACTTCTCAGTGCGTCATCAGGAGCGATGCAACGTTGCAAGGCAGCAACAGGAGGGATGAGGGGAAGTTTTCACCCTTTCTGTTGCTGCCTTGCAACATTGCATAACTCCTGATGGAACACTGAGAAGTGGAAAGTACTTTAGCTAAAGATTTACACCCCCCCCCCCTGTGGCTTATCTTGTGCATAATATATATATATATATATATATTATATATATATATATATATATATATTATATATATATTATATAATATATATATATATATTATATATGTTTTCTAATCACGAACGAGTGGTATTTAATCAACAACACAGCGATTAACGGGGGACTCGAACCCCTGCCATTTTGGACCTCATCATGGCGAGTGAAAATCACGTGATGCTCTAACCCAGAGAATCACTAAATCCTACAAGAATCCCACACCATGAGGTGGGCCAAAACGATATGGGTTCGAGTCCTTGCCTAG
>NC_069406.1:80647304-80649804 GCF_026875155.1 Cherax quadricarinatus | reverse complement strand
TCAAGTAGCTTCTCTGGCACATTATCGAAACTAAAGCTGGTTTCACTAGGGCCTACACCGTTTATCGGTTTGTAGGTTTTCCTGCACACACACACACACACACACACACACATACACATTCGTCAATTAAGCAGACTCCATAGCACCCTCTGTCCAAGGTGAAGTAGGATCAGGTTTCGTGTGTCATCAGGTGTTCATGTCTGATCATGTGTCCATGAACATACACGAACATTATTTACATTTCTTTTTCTACAGGGATATGCTTTAATCTTTGTACTTGAAGACTGAAGCCTGGTCACCCCGGTATATTATCTTCAGTACTTATTCTCGTCCATGATTTTCATAACTTTTACTTGTAGAGATGGAATTCCAATATATATATATATTTATATGTGGCGCCGAATAGGTAAAACTGGTCAATTTGCAAGAACTCATTTAATAAGTCTAGTTTTTAAATTTCATTTATACGTTTAAAGATATTTTTTTTTCACTTATGTTAATGTAAAAATTAATATTTTTTTACCAAAACATTAAAAAACTTACCTAACGTTATTATAACAAGCCCAATTTAATTTATCTTAATCCAACAAAAAATCTTTACATAAGTTTACAATAAATTATTAATAATAATTTCATAATAAACAAACAAAATTAAATATATTTTTTTCGTTACGTTTAGAATATTTTTTGCGGAATTATTGCATACCCAATTTTTGCTTACCCTATTCGGCAAGAAGTGTGTTTCTATTTAAGCCAAAACCGCAAGTTTTACGTATTCAGCACGACATACATATATATGTCGTGCCAATACACACACACACACACACATATATATATATATATATATATATATATATTATATATATTAATATAATATATATATATAATATATATATATATATATATATATATATATATATATATCGTGCCGAATATGTAAAACTGGTCAATTAGCAAGAACTCATTTAAAATTAAGTCCTTTCTGAAATTTCTCTTATACGTTTAAAAGATATATTTTTTTTCATTAATGTTAATGTAAAAATTTTTCATTTTGCACCAAAAGAATCTTAGAAAACTTACCTAACCTTATTATAACAAGAACAATTTATTTTAGCCAAACCCCAACTAAATATATTTTAAATACGTTTACAGTAATTTTAATACTAAACAAACAAAATCAAATATTTTTTTTTCGTAGGTTCTGAATGGTTTTGGCGAAATTATTGCATACACAAATTTTCACTTGTCCTATATGGCAAGATGAGCGTTGCTATTTAAGCCAAGATCGCAAGTTCTGCCTATTCGGCACGACATATATATATATATATAATATATATATATATATATATATATATATATATATATATAATATATATATATATATATATATATATATATATATGTCATGCAGTGTTTGTTTATTACTAAATTATTGTAAATTTATCTAAAATATATTTAGATGGATTAGGCTAAATAAAACTACACTTGTTATAATATGGTTAAGTAAGTTTTCTAAGTTACTTTTGGTACAAAATTATTAATTTTTGCATTAACGTAAATGAAAAAAAATAATATATATCTTTAAACATATAAGAGAAAATTTTAGAAAGGACTACATTTTAAACGAGTTCTTGCTAATTGACCAGTTTTACCCATACTGCACGACAAATGTAAGGTGTATGGCTGAGTTATCATTGAAATAATTATGGGTAAGACGGCGAGCGGGATCGAAGATGAACAAGGATGTTTCAGGAAGGGTATGGGATGTGTGGACTAAGTGTTTACTTTGAAGCTTATAAGTGACAAGTATTTAGATAAGTGTATGGAAATTTTTGTTGTATTTATGGATTTTCACAAGGAATATGATAGGGTGGTAGATGTTGAAAGTGTGTGGAATATGTAGTGCTTTACTGAAAGCTATTAAGAGTTTTTAAGTAGTGAGTCTCAGGTTAGGTCTGTAAACGTAAACCTTGGACAGGGATGCGTGATGTCACCATGGTTATTTAATATATTTATAGACAGGATTGTAAGCGAAGTGAATGCTAGGGTGTTGGTGAGAGGTGTGGGATTGGAAGATAAAGAATCTAATACAAAAATGGGAGTTGTCACATTTGGTTTTTGCTGATGATACGGTGCTGTCAGAAGATTTTGAGGAGAAGGTCCGAAGGGAATGAAAGATTAGATATCAGATTTGAGAGAGGAAGAATGGATTAAATGAATGTGCTCAGACAGTTCGGAGTGGACTTGTCAGTAGATGGGTTAATGAAAGACAAGGTGAACAATAAAACTGATGAAACAAACAAGGCGAGTATTGCACTGATTCATCTGAGGAGAGAAAGAACGTTATCAATGGAAGGATAAAACGTTAATGTATGAGAGTATAGTGGTACCAACAGTCTCTGATGGGTGTGAAGCATGGGTTGTGAATGTTGCAGCAAGGAAGCTGGAGGCAGTAGAGGTGATGGGCCTGAGAAGAATGGTGTGATGCGAGTATCATGGG
>NC_069406.1:80621386-80646804 GCF_026875155.1 Cherax quadricarinatus | reverse complement strand
CCACTCACCTTTTTTCCCTCGTCAATTCTATGATTAACCTCACCTTCATAAATCCTCCGACGACACGTAAACCCCCAATATCTAAAACATTCACTTTTCCATACTCCCCCTCCCCAATTTGAACCCAAATTTTCTTTATCTAAATCATTAAACCCCTATCCCCTTACTCTTTTCATGTTCACTTTTAACTTTTCCCTTTTACACACTTTCTAAACCACCCACAACCTTTGCAATATTTTTTTAGAATCTCCTAAGCACGTATTTCACAAAAGTAACTGTGAAATTTCCCCATTTTGAATTTGATTCCCCAAAATTTAAACCCCACCCCTCTCCCAAAACCCCTCTACATTTACTTCTTTTAAACCCCACTATAAATATTTTAAAACAACCAGGGTGACATTACACATCCCTTCTAAGACCTACTTTTCCCGGGGAAGTAGCCCCCCTCTCTTCACACACCCAAACCTAGCCTCACTATCCTCAAAAAAGCTCTTTACAGCATTTAATAACTTACCACCTTTTCCATAAACTTGAAAATCTCCCACATTGCTCCTCTATCCCCTACATACCTTTTTAAACCCTAAATGCAAAAAAAAACCCCCTACCTTTATCTAAATACTGTTCACATATATGCTTCAAGAAACACTTGATTTACACATCCCTACCCACTCTGACCCCCTTGCTATCCGCAATTCTACATTCGTCTTACCTCAAATTCTTTAAATTATAACTCCCCGTATACTTTTCCGGAAAACTCAGTAAACTTATTCCTCATAATTTTTACAATCTTCTTGTCCCCTTTCTTTATATAAAGGGGAACTAACCGCTCCCCCCCGCCAATCCCAGGTCCCTTTCCCCCCTTTTCATCATTTATTAAACAAAATACCAACCACTCCAACATAAACCCCCCTGCTTTTAACATTTCTGTATGATCCCATCATTCCCAGCTCTTTACCCCTTTCATTCATAATGCCTCACGTCCCTTCACCCACTTACATTTGCTTTTCTTCTTCCCTAAAAGATGGTTACCCCCCTGCCAGTGCATAAATTACCGCCCCCTTTCTTCCTCAACATTTAAAAGTTCCTAAAATTTTCCGCCATCTACCTAAACCCCCCTCCCCCCCATCACTAACCCCCCTTTCTTTTTTTTAACCGACAAATCCTACTTTCCCTGGCTTTTCTACTTTTTAAACTCACCCCAAAATTTTTTCTTTTTTTCTTTAAAAATTTTTTTTGACAGTGCCTCCCCAAAACTTTTTCATTGCTCTCCTTTTGCACTCTCTCCCACTCCTTCCCCTTTCTTTTACTCTCCATGTCCCTTGTCTTCTTATAACACTTGCTTTGTAAAAACCTCTCGTAACTCCTTTTTTCTTTTATCACCCCCTTTATTTCATTCCCCCAATCACTCCTTTTTCCTCCTGTCCCACCCTCCAAAAAACCCAAAACTTCTGCCCCAATTTAATACGCATTTTTTAAAAAACTATTCCAAACCCCTCTTCAACCTCCCCACTACTCATCTTTGCACACCCCCCCTTTCTGCCAAACGTTATATCTCGCCCAAACTTCCTCCTCCCTTCGTTTTACACTTTCACCCCCCTCTTATTTGTTGTTGCCCCCTTCCCCTTTTTTCCCCATCACCTTTTACTCTAACGAGCTACAACTAAATAATGATCTGATATATCATTTCCCCCTCTATAAACATGTACATCCTGAGCCTACCCAAAACCCCTTTATAAACCAAAAATAATCAACAAACTATTTCATTACGTGCTACATAAACCCTTTTATTTTTATTATCCTCTTTTTCTTAAAATATGTTTATTTATTACCAAAATTTCTTTCTCAAAGTCAATTAAAGGCCCCCCCTTTACATTTCCCCCTGGCACCCAAATTTACCTATACTCCCTCCAAACTTTTTTACCCACTTTAGCATTGAAATCCCCAACCACCCTTATCTCACACTTGTTCAAAACCCCCACGCTTCACCAACATTTTCCCCGAATCTCCTCTCTCCCTACACTTTTCTCTTCTCCAGGGGCTACACGCTTACTATCCACTTTTCACATCCAAACTTTATTTTACCCACAAATCCCTTTAATTTTTGCTTTTGTATCCCCTTTTCCTGCCATAGCTTACCTTCAACATTATTGCTACCCTTCTTTTCTCTAACCTATTTGAAACCCTGACCCAATCCCATTTTTTCCCTCCATTTAAACCTTCCCACCCCCTTCACTTTGTTTACTTAAAGCCGGACACCAGTTTCTTCTCATTATAAAACCCCCAAACATTCTTTCTTTTATTTTCCCCAACATCCACGCACATTCAGATTCCACTTTGACAATTTTCTTCCTTCTTTTTCTTTTTAGTAATCTTTCAGGGAAAAGGGGGTTTTAGCCCATTTTTCCCGGCATTTAGTTTTACTTTACAAAACGCATGGCTTACGGAGGAAAAATTCTTATTCCCAATTTCCCCCTGGATATAAAAGGGAAAAATAATAAGACCAAGAAATTAAAATAAAATCCAAGAAAAAATCAGATGAGTTGTATAAATAAACATGTAGTTATGTGACCTAAGTGTAAGTAAAGTAGCAAGACGTACCTGTAACTTGCTATTTTATGGCAGACAAAAGACACCACATCCACCATCATTTAAAAAAATTAAAGGGTTTTTTTTTTTCACTCATTGGGGAAAGGTGTACCTCCCCGGGGGGTTTCCCGGGCTAAAACCCAAACCCACTACCTACATATGATTATTATATAAATATATAAAATATTATAAAAATAATTAAATTCCACCCTATTGTCCCATTTTAGCAGATGGATCCAACCAGGGGGGAAAACAAGCACCCACGGGAAAAGGCACGGGGTGGCAAAAACAAGGGGAGGCAAGGGGCCCGGCATGCTTTTCACTTTTTTTGGGCCCAAATCAATTGGGGTTTCCCCCCCCCCAAACACGGTAGGGTTTCCCTGGTTTTGGATGTTTCCCCCGTGGAAAGTGATGATCCAAGGCCCCCCCTCAAACAAACCCGAACCCCCCTCCAACAGATTTCATCTCAACAGACAATCTCTTGGAAGCAATTTAAAACAAAAGGTACGAGGGCACTCCACAATATTTTCCCCAAAACGCCCGTCCCCCACGCACTGGGAAACTTACAAAAACCTCCTGAAAAAAATAAACGAAGGTTCCACATCCCTTAAAAAAGCTTCCCCAACCAACAAGGGGTTGGGACAAAAAGCTACTTTTTGGGAAAGTCTGCTTTGCTGTGCCGGAAGGGAAGGGGGAAAAAGGGTACCTCTTTATAATTAAAAACCCCTTAAGAGATTTTTTTCTAAGTTGATAACCCTTTCCGCCTTCCCCCCAAAACCAAAAAAAAAGGCAGAACCCCCCACTTTACCTTTTATTGACAGTGAAAAAGTCAAAAGTCCCCGGTGGAAAACAAGAAAATTAAGAGGGAACCCAGGGGGCCCAAACAGGAAAAAATTACCAGGAAGATACAGTTTCTCCCAGGGGGGCGGACACTGCTGAAGCACTAGAGGAAAGGCCCCCCCCAGGGAAACCATGGCAACGAACAGTTCCAACACCCTGTCCCCCCCAAAGGAAAACCCTTGATTGTGGAAAACTCAGACCCTTACAAGCAATAATGCTTCCCAAACTGGCTCTGCTGGGGGGTTTCACTGGAATAAGGCCACAGGGGTTTTAAAAGGAAAAAAATCAAACCAGTTTTTTGGGGAAAAAAGCAAGACACTGCTTTTTAGAGATCACAAGGTTCGTCAAAAATTCCTTGCTGGGCGGGTTCCTGATGAAATTAGACCTTTCTTTTTTTTGGTGGGAACACTTTTTTGGGGACTTAAAAAGAAGGGGTGGAGGAAAACGACCCAAATTTCCGTAGGGAACACGTTTAACGCCGCCCCGTGTCCAAAGGGTCTGTCCGAAATATTTTGGCACAGGCAAGGGCCCTGAGCTTCCCAAAAAAACCAGCTTGGGTTTTTGGGGGCTCTCAAGGAAGTAAGCACCCGGGGCATGCAACAAGGGCGTATAAACGACAACCCGCCTGAGGGCAATACCCGTGGGAAAATTAGATTTTTAAGAATGCCTTTTAATCTCCCCCGGGAAAAGAGACTGGTATTTGCACAGTACAAGAACATTTCCCTTGGCCCCCTTCCCCCTTTTTTTCCCCGCTGGGATAGCAAGGGAAACAAACTTTTTCTTTGGGGAGAAAATAAACACATCACGAAAAGGGCCCAAAAGGAGAACCTTTGCAAAAAACCCTTTTTCTTTTGTATAGCATTAGGGGAAAACACCGTCAACTGACCAGCGAGCTAAACACTGGTTCCTAGAAGATGGCAAAAACTAGCAGGTTCAAAGGGGTCCCTCCACCCTGATCTTACACAAATAATGACACGGGGGGCCGGGAAAAGGGTCTCATTTCCCGAATCCATCAAAGGAAATTTCCCCCCCCCCCCTCCGTCAATTTAAAATGATAAATCAGTGGACAAAACTACCAGGAGCAGCAGTCTTGCCCCCACAAATAGTGTCTTGGGAGGAGCACCTCTGGGGAAACAATGCCAATTTAAAAACAATTCTCAGGGAAAAAATTGGAAGAGTTTTAAAGGGGAAAAGGAACAAAAGAATAGGGAATCGGACACCCACGATGCCCTTTTACCTTTTTCACAAAGTGCTCCCATTTTGCCCAGGGTTGAAAATTTTTCCTAAAAAGTGGGCCCCCTTTAAAGGAAAAAACCCAACTGCCGAATATGACAGTATTCTGAGGGGAAAATTTTTTCGAAATACTTAACCTTTCCAAAAAGACGGGGAGTGGGGAAACCCAAACAAAAACTTCCAGTCAACAAGGGGGCATTGGTGTCCGCAAGTCATCCCGATTGCGGATACCTGCTTTTCTGCCTCGTGTTTTGGGTCCCCAAAAGCTTTTAACAGGAATTTTTCCCTGAAAACTTAGGGGGCAAATTTGGGGTCCAGGGCCAAAAATTTTTTTGGGCGGGGCAATGATCTGGGGGTAATCTAAAAGGGGCCCCTTTAAAACCCAAACCGCTCCCCCCCCCTCAAAAAAAAAACAAAAAATCGCACTGGGATGGGCCAATAGTGGAAAAAATTTTTTGCCTCAAAAAATGCTTCAAGGTGCAGGGAAGGTAGACCCGCCCCTGGCAGTGAGAGCCCCCAAGCTGGGACTTTTTGTTGGGTGCTCCCAACTCCCCCTTGGGAAAACGCCTTACCCCAGACCAAACCGAATTGGGGTTTCCCTTCGGGCTCCGCCCCTTTCCCCGCCGAACACAGGTTTTATTTTTGGCAGTGGGAAACAGCAGGGCCGATTCGGGTACCATGGGCCCTTTTGTGCTTAAATCCAAGGGAAAGATTGCAAGACCCTGAGGAGGTTAAAAAACTTTTCAAGGGAAACCCCACAACAGCTGGATGCCCACAGTAAGGGAGCCACCCAAAATGCAAATCTTAGGGGGAGCCCGAAGCGCCAGATGGACACCCTTCAAGCCCGGAAAATGGGAAGCAGGGGGGTTGGGGGCAACTGTGCTCTACCCTTGCTGATACCTAACCCAATACCCAGGAGGAAGGGGGGGCACTGCCCGCTTTCAAAGGGGTCCCAAAAATCTAGAAAAAATGGAGAACTTCCCCTCATTATATTTTTTTTCCCAAAAAGGCCAGAGACCCTTGGGCTCATGGGGGAAAAAAATGCCCCTAAAAATTTCCCTTAAGGCTGGGGGAAAAACTCAACCGGGGAAATAGGGGTCCCAGGCCGCATTTTTTGTTCCCGGCGGCTCAGTGCCCGGGTGTTCAAAGGGGGGGAATGCCTTTCTGCATTTTTGGACCGCCCCAGCTCGAGGAGCGGATGAATTTTCGCCTTATAACGGGGGGGTTAAAAACACGTAACAACATGTACCGAAAATGCCAAACCCCCATATTAACAATGTATCTCTTAAAAACTTCCAGTGCCCTATTAAGTAATAAAATATTCCAATATATAAATATATATAAAATATATTATATTATAATTTTTATATATATATATATATTAAATAATATATAGTCGTGCCGAATAGGTAAAATTGGTCAACTAGTAAGAACTCATTTAAAATTAAGACCTTGCTAAAATTTTCTCTTATACTTTTAAAGATATATTTTTTCATTTATGTTAATGTTAAAATTTAATAAATTTTGTATCAAAAAGAACCTTAGGAAACTTACTTAACCCTTATTTTAACAAGTGCGATATAATTTATCCTAATCCAGCTAAACATACTTTAAATAAGTTTACAATAATTTAACAGTAAACACAATGAAACATTTTTGTCGTTAGGTTCAGAATTGTTTTTGCGAAATTATTGCATACATAAATTTTCGCCATGTAAAAATGTGTGTTTATTTCAAGTTGTATTATACATATACCTACAACAGCAGTATATTTGAAACGTAAATATAAATTATAGATACAGTCATTAGACTGTTAACCATTCTCCTTTTAAAAAAAAAAAGGTAATTCATTATCATATGAACTACATGATTAACGTGTGGCACAATATTAGTTTAAAGGGAATACATTGTCTCTCTCGTTACAAATAATTACTGCTAATTTAATTGTATCAACTATGACGCAGGTGGAGGGTTTTGTCACATTTTGTAGACATGACGAATTATTAATAAAAAATGACAGTATGTGACCGGGCGGAAAGAGTTACGGGGAGGGTTGGTGACACTGAGGGTCATTGATGCCAATATTTTTAGCTCAGCTAAGTTTGTAATAATTGGTCTCTTTATTACTCCCGACTTCTGAAGATGGGCGTGACGCAATGTTTGATGGTTCGGGCCTTTTATGATGCTTCTTCTATGGCAAACTATCTTTTACACATCTAAAACAATATTTTATTCGTTTTCCCCGCTTTACTTTTGGCTTTTTGTTAGGTAGTAAAAAATACTTAAGGTAAGTGTTAGGAATATCATGCATACAGGGGTCTCAGTTTCTGTAGATAATGTCATATAAAATGTAAGCAAAACTATCATAATTTCCCGACTTTTAATAATTACACAGCTACTTATAACTTTAAGCAGAGTAATGACCTTATCCAGTAGCAGTAATGAACACCACTAGCTTAATGATATGACTAAAAACCACGAAGACATTCAATAATAATGACTGCGCTTCAGTATCTCACACATAAAGAATCATAATAACCAAATGGCAGTCACCACAGGCAACAACACCATGCCACAAAAATCATCCACACCGGAAGTTTTTCACTCGAGGTATACAGAGGTCCACTGTCACTATGGATCTGAGTGCAACTCTATAATCCAGTGACACAATTACCAAGACTCAACGAAATCTCTTAGAAGTGAGTGTGTGCATGATACTCATTTAGGTATTGGAATTAACCTGAAGTGAAACCCAACTAGATTAGACATGTCGGTTAACTGACAAAAACCTTGTCAGATATCTCGAATATAATAAAAAAAACAAACAGAAATCACAGTAAGAGCTGTCACCTGAACCCCCAGGGTGTTGGGGCCCTCGGTTTCCAGTGTTTCCTAGGAAGAGAAAATTTTTTCATGATCTCCCTTTTTAAAAAACTGTTGAAATGAGTTATTTATGATTGGCTTCGTGGGCCCCATCATCGTTCCGGGTCTGCTTTTGGAGTGTGAGCTTACGACTTTCTCATTCATCCTATTTCACATCTTTACGTATTTAGGCTGAAGAAATATTTCTTAACGTTTCTGTGGCTTCCTTGTGAAATTATTATTCCACCAATACTCCTGGCCCATATTCCTCATATATCGACAAATTTCTGAGAATCTTGTACATATCAATCACGGTCTTCCTGGTCTTTCTCTTTTCTAAGGTTGTTAGGGGAAGTCCCCTTACTTACTTCTTCCAGGATAACCTCTGAACCATATCGATTCATTAAACATACTTGTAAGTTATAATGTTCGTGAAGCATTGAATAGTATCTGATGGATCTGACGTTGTTTATATGTTAACAAGTAACCAAAACATTAGGTCGAACAAATAAACTAAATAATTTGCATGTTGCCCTCAGAATATTTCATACCTTTCCATTTTTTACGTATAACGTTTTATCCTTCATTTCTCATTCACAATCTCTTCAATGAATGTTGTATTAATACTTTAAGATAGGACAAGTTGTCCAACGTAAATTAAGGACAAGTATTGAGACATTTCTCTTCCAGAGATTCTTATCACCCAGAAATATCGGAAATTGTTGCTTCATCCTCTCTGATATATATATATATATATATATATATATATATATATATATATATATATATATATATATTATATATATATATATATATAAGGCAATGAAGGACAGAAGAATTTGAAAAATATTGTTAATGTTATGATACAACAGTTAGTGCGTGAAGAGGATGATTCTGATATAATAACTGAAATATATATGAAAGGTAGTAGTAAACAGTGTACCAGACAGCTGATACTGCGTGGTAAATCCCACTATCAAGTTGAATCGTAGTGATACCTATGTAATATCACAATTGTTTTCTGGTGCAATAGATATCCCTACTGGCCACCATTGACACGTAAGCATATTTGCTCGGAAACCTTCGTTAACCAGGAAGATTCATAGCCGGACAGTGACGTTGGCAGCTCTTGTTGTCACCAACATAAGGTCGCGCTTCGATTTTCGGTATTTTCTGTTCCTAAAATCTTGATTTCTGCTAAGAACACGAATATTTTTTTTGTTTTTGTTATTAGAATCTTCCGCGAGAAATTTTTGCAGAAACTGAAATGAAAGAATTATTTGGAAAGTTTAGCTTTAATTCTTTTTGTTTGTTTGCAAATACTGCTACTGCTCTGAGTCCATTCTTTTCCAGCGACACCAAATTATGCCTGATAAAATGGTCGGCAGACTTAGATTGTTGATAAATAAATACACTAAAATACAGCTTTGGAAGCTTTATAATTGACAGCGTTGCTCCTGCGTTGTTTTACAAGTCATAATTGAAAAGTGTACCCTCACCCCTCTCTATCAGTTTGTGTGTGAACTAGTTGTACTCACCTAATTGCAGATAAAGGGGTGGAAGTTCCAGCTCCTGGACCTTCTGAACTGGGTTCATTCTCCTTATAGCGTGAGGCCTTTCATGTGTATTCTTAAAGTTATGTATACTTCTGCTTCTACCACTTTGCTGTCTAGATCATTCCATTTCTTGTCTAAGGCTAAATATGTGTTTTCAAACATTCTCGTAACTCATTTGTGGTTTAAACTTCCAACTGTGTGTGTGTGGGGGGGTGTGTGTGTGTGTGTGTGTGAGTTCCTAACACTGACAAAACAGTTGCAACTCCTTTGTTTTCCCTTACTTCTATTGGTAGTGTCACTTTTACTGCTAGTGTCACTTTTACTGGTAGTGTCACTGTTACTGGTAATGTCACTGTTGCTGGTAGTGTTACTTCTAATGGTCACTTCAACTGGTATTGTCACTTCTACTGGTAATGTCGTTTCAACTATAGTGTTATTTTTAATGGTCGTGTCACTTCCACTGGAAGGGTCACATATACCGGTAGTTACAATTCGAGGTAGTTACAATTCGAGGTAGTTACCCATTCAGCAATTGCCATTTCTCTTATAATTTCTCTTACATTAACTCACAAAATCGTAATAACACAAGTGTAAACAAACCAAGGAACGGCTGGGGGTTGAGCCCATGGCATGTGAATCCTAAAACTCCAGACCAGTGCATTCAAACCTCACCCGTTCCTTGGTTTGCTTTCATATAGCTACGATTTCACCAGAAATTACCTTTAAAGCTACAAGTTATCTTTTCGACCAATAATTAACGTTTTACCGATTGTTTTTTGTACCAGTAGTGATCTTTAAACCAATATTTACCTTTCTGCTGGTATTTACCTATATAATAATATATTTAATTCTGTCAGTAGTTGCCCTCCACCTGTAGTCATACATCCATCTCTAGTTATTCTTCCATCTGTAGTTATTCATCCATCAGTAGTTTATCACTCAATTAGTGTCCTTTCAACTAGCAGTCATACTTCCAAGAGTGGTTATCCTTTTTCTAGAAGCTTGAATTCCAACAATAAAATTTCCACCAGGATTCATCCAATATAAAGTAGTTATCATTCAGTCAGTAGTTATCCTTTCCCAAGCAGTTACTTTACCAGCAAAGGATATCATTCCATCAGCAGTTTTCCTTAAACCAGTAAATATCCTTCCGCAAGCATATATCCTTCAAATGGAAGTTATCCTCTCTCCAACATTTATCATTCTGTTTAAATATACAGTTTCTCGTAATGTTGCTCGCATCTTTGATCTGAGCTTTGTACTTCTCTCATATCCCTCACCAAGGTGTCATCTCCTTCATGGTGTCCTTCCCTTTTTCTCCTTAATAATTTGCTCTGTTAATGTTAGGTATCACTATGATGTTCAGTTACAACCCAATTTCACTCGTAAGTTTATTTAATTGCTATAAATCGTAATATCCATGGAAGAAACATGACTGCACGTGAGATCGACTCTCGGGTCCAAGCTCTCCAGATCGAACTCACAACTGTAAGGGATTCTTCCTTTTTTTTCTATTTCCTTTTTTTTTCTAACTTAGTACTTTGAGAAAAAGAGGAAACCTTAATGCGTATTTCTTACATCAGTACCTGTATGTACATCATACATCATACCCTGTGAACACCATACATCAGTACCTTGAACACCAACATCAGTACCTGTGGAACACCATACATCAGTATCTGTACCCACACCATACTCAGCACCTCTCAACCCCAACCATACATCATACCTAGCACACCATACATCAGTACCTGTGGAACACCAAAAACATCAGTACCTGTACCCACACAATACATCAGTACCTGTAGCACACCAAAACATCAGTACCTGTGGAACACCATACATCAGTACCTCTAACACCATACATCAGTACCTGTAGCACACCATACATCATACCTGTGGAACACCATCATCAGTACCTTGTGGCACACCATGCATCAGTACCTTTTGGAACACCATACATCATACCTTGGCACCCACCATCGTACCTGTGGAACACCATACATAGTACCTGTGAACACCATACATCAGTAACCTGGGAACACCATACATGAGTACCTGTGGAACACCATACATCAGAAACCTGTTGGTACACCATACATCAGTACTGTGGCACACCAAAACATCAGTACCTTGGCACACCATACATCGTACTTGTGGCACACTATACATCAGTACCTGAAAGCACACCATAATCAGTACCTGTGCACACCATACATCAGTACCTGTGGAGAAACCATACATCAGTACCTGTAGCACACCATACATCAGTACCTGTGCACACCATACATCAGTACCTGTGAACACCATACATCATACCTGTGAACCACCATACTCATACCTGTAAACGCCATACATCAGTACCTGTACACAACCTTACATCAGTACCTGTAGCACACCATAAAACATTACCTGTACACACCATACATCAGACCTGTACACACCATACATCAGTACCTGTAGCACACCATACATCATACCTGTAACACACCATACATCAGTACCTGTAGCACACCATACATCAGTACCTGTAGCACACCATACATCATACCTGTAGCACACCTACACAGTACCTTAACACACCATACTCATACCTGTAGCACACCATACATCATACCTGTAGCACACCATACATCAGAAACCTGTAGCACCCATACATTCAGTACCTGTAACACACATAAAACAGTACCTGTAGCACCCCAATACATCATTACCTTTGCACACCATCATCAGTACCTGTAGTACACCATACATCAGAAACCTGAACACACCATACACCAGTACCTGTACACACCAACATCAGTACCTGTAACACACCATACATCATACCTGTAGCACACCTTTAACATCAGTACCTGTAACACACTATACACCATACCTGTGCACACCATACATCAGTACCTGTAGCACACCATACATCATACCTGTAGCACACCATACATCAGTACCTTAGCACACCATACATCAGTACCTGAAACACACCATACACCAGTACTGTAGCACACAATCATCAGTACCTTTTTGCACACCATACATCAGTACCTGTAGCACACCATACATCAGTACCTGTAACACACCATACATCAGTACCTTTGTAGCACACAATAAATCAGTACCTGTTGCACACCATACATCATTTACCTGTAGCACACCATACATCAGTACCTGTAACACCACCATAAAACCAGTACCTGTAGCACACCATACTCAGTACCTGTAGCACACCATACATCAGTACCTGTAGCACACCATACATCAGTACCTGTAGCACACCATACATCAGTAACTGTAACACACCATACATCAGTAACTGTAGCACATTATACATCAGTACCTTTTGCACACCAAAACATCAGTACCTGTACAAAACCATACATCAGTACCTTAACAAAACCATACATCAGTACCTTTTAGCACACCATACATCATACCGTTGCCACCATACATCAGTACCTGTGCACACCATCCCATCAGTACCTGTAACACACCATACATCAGTACCTTTTGCACACCATACATCATACCTGTGCACACCAAAACATCATACCTGTGCACACCATACATCAGTACCTGTAGCACACCATACATCATACCTGTAACACACCATACATCAGTACCTTTTGCACACCATACATCATACCTGTTGCACACCATACATCATACCTGTTGCACACCATACATCACACCTGTAACACACCATACATCAGTACCTGTTGCACACCATACATCAGTACCTGTTGCAAAACCATACATCATACCTGTAGCACACCATACATCAGTACCTGTAGCACACCATACATCAGTACCTGTAACACACCATACATCAGTACCTGTAGCACACCATACATCAGTACCTGAAACACACCATACATCAGTACCTGTTGCACACCATACATCATACCTGTAGCACACCATACATCAGTACCTGTTCCACACCATACATCAGTACCTTTATACACCATACATCATACCTGTTGCACACCAACAACAAAACCTTAGCACACCATACACGTCCCTGTAGCACACCATACCAGTACCTGTAGTACACCATACATCAGTACTGTAACACACATACATCAGTACCTGTAACACCCCATACACAGTACCTGTAGTACACCAAACCATCAGTACCTGTGCAACCTACATCAGTACCTGTTTGCACACCATATATCAGTACCTGAAAGCACACCATACATCAGTACCTTTGCACCCCATACCATCAGTACCTGTATAACACCATACATCAGTACCTGTTGCACACCATACATCAAAACCTGTAGTACACCTTACATCAGTACCTGTAAACACCAAAACATCAGAAACCTGTAACACACCATACATCAGACCTGAAAGCACACCACATCAGTACCTTTTCACACCAACATCGTCCTGTAGCCACCATACATCAACCTGTACACACCATAAAATCAGTCCCTGAAAGCACACCATACACATACCTGTAACACACCATACATCATACCTGAAAGCACACCATACATCAGTACCTGTAGCACACCATACATCAGTACCTGTTGCACACCATACATCAGTACCTGTAGCACACCATACATCGTACCTGTAACACACCATACATCAGTACCTGTAACACACCAAAACATCAGTACCTGTACACACCATAACATCAGTACCTGTAGTACACCATACATCATACCTGTAGCACACCATAACATCAGTACCCGTAGCACACCATTACATCATACCTGTTGCACACCATACATCAGAAACCTTAGCACACAATACATCAGTACCTGTACACACCATACATCAGTACCTGTAGCACACCATACATCATACCTGTAGTAAAACCATACATCAGTACCTGTAGCACACCAAAACATCAGTACCTGTTGCACACCATACATCATACCTGTAGCACACCATACACATACCTGTAGCACACCATACAACAGTACCTGTAGCACACCATACATCATAACCTGTAGCACACCATACATCATTACCTGTAGCACACCATACATCAGTACCTGTAGTACACCAAAACATCAGTACCTGTAGCACACCATACATCAGAACCTTAGCACACCATACACCCAGTACCTTTTGCACACCAACATCAGTACCTGTAGCATACCATACATCAGTACCTGTAGCACACCATACATCAGTACCTGTAGTACACCATACATCAGTACCTGTAGCACACCATACATCAGTACCTGTAGCACACCATACATCAGTACCTGTTGCACACCATACTTTCATACCTGTAAGCACACCATACATCAGTACCTGTTGCACACCATACATCAGTACCGTAGCACACCATACATCATACCTTTAGCACACCATACATAAAGTACCTGTAGCACACCAACATCATACCTGTAGCACACCATACATCAGTACCTGTAGCACACCATACATCAGAAACCTGTAGCACACCATACATCAGTACCCTGTAGCACACCATACATCAGTACCTGTAGTACACCATACATCAGTACCTGTAGCACACCATACATCAGTACCTGTAGCACACCAACATCATACCTGTTGCACACCATACATCAGAACCTGTAGCAAAACCATACATCATACCTGTAAAACACCATACATCAGTACCTGAGTACACCATACATCAGTCCCCTGTAGCACACCATACACAGTACCTGTAGCACACCATACATCAGTACCTGTTGCACACCATACATCAGTACCTGTACACACCATACATCAGTACCTGTTGCACACCATACATCAGTACCTTTTTGCACACCATACACAGTACCTGTAGCACACCATACATCAGTACCTGTAGCACACCATACATCGCACCTGTAACACACCATACATCATACCTGTAACACACCATACATCAGAAACCTGTAGCACACCAACATCAGTAACCTGAAAGCACACCATACATCAGTACCTGTAACACACCATACATCAGTACCTGTAACACACCATACATCATTACCTGTAGTACACCATACATCAGTACCTGTAACACACCATACATCATACCTGTAACACACCATACATCAGTACCTGTAACACACCATACATCAGTACCTGTAACACACCAAATACATCGTACCTGAGTACACCATACATCAGTACCTGTAACACACCATACATCATTACCTGTAACACACCATACATCAGTACCTTAACACACCATACATCAGTACCTGTAACACACCAACATCATACCTGTAGCACACCATACATCAGTACCTTTAACACACCATCCCATCATTTACCTGTAGCACACCATACACCAGTACCTGTAGTACACCAACATCAGTACCTGAAAACAAAACCATACACAGTACCTGTACACACCATACATCATACCTGTAACACACCATACATCAGTACCTGTATAAAACCATACATCAGTACCTGTAGTACACCATACATCAGTACCTGTAACACACCAACATCAGTACCTGTAACACACCAAACATCATACCTGTAACACACCATACATCATACCTGTATCACACCATACATCATACCTGAAACACACCATACATCATACCTGTAGTACACCATACATCAGTACCTGTAACACACCATACATCATACCTGTACACCCCATACATCAGTACCTGTACACACCATACATCACACCTGTAACAAAACCATACATCAGTACCTGTAGCAAAACCATACACCAGTACCTGTAGTACACCATACATCAGTACCTGTAACACACCATACATCAGTACCTAGCACACCATACATCAGAAACCTGTAACACACCATACATCAGTACCTGTAGTACACCATACACAGTACCTGTAGTACACCATACACAGTAACCTGTAACACACCACACATCAGTACCTGTAACACACATAACAACAGCACCTGTAACACACCATACATCAGTACCTGTAACACACCATACATCATTTACCTGTAACACACCATACATCATACCTGTAACACCACCATACATCAGTACCTGTAGTACACCATACATCAGTACCTGTAGAAACACCATACATCAGTACCTGTAGTACACCATACATCAGTACCTGTAACACACCATACACCAGTACCTGTAACACACCATACATCAGTACCTGTACACACCATACATCAGAAACCTGTACACACCAAAACATCAGACCTGTAACACACCATAATCAGTACCTGTAGCACACCATACATCAGTACCTGTAACACACCATACACCAGTACCTGTAACACACCATACATCAGTACCTGTACACACCATACACCAGTACCTGTATACAACCATACATCAGAAACCTGTAGCACACCATACATCAGTACCTGTAGTACACCATACATCAGTACCTGTAACACACCATACATCAGTACCTGTAGCACACCATACATCAGTACCTGTAACACACCAACACCATACCGTAACACACCATACATCAGTACCTTTTAACACACCATACACCAGTACCTGAAAACACACCATACATCAGTACCTGTAACACACCATACATCAGTACCTGTAACACACCATACATCAGTACCTGTAACACACCATACATCAGTACCTGTAACACACCATACATCAGTACCTGTAGTACACCATACATCAGTACCTGTAACACACCATACATCAGTACCTGTAGTACACCATACATCAGTACCTGTAACACACCATACATCAGTACCTGTAACACACCATACATCAGTACCTGTAGTACACCATACATCATACCTGTAACACACCATACATCATACCTGTAACACACCATACACAGTACCTGTAGTACACCAACATCATACCTGAACACACCATACATCAGTACCTGTAGTACACCAACCATCAGTACCTGTAACACACCCATACATCAGTACCTGAAAGTACACCATACATCAGTACCTGTAGTACACCATACATCATACCTTAGTACACCATACACAGTACCTGTAGTACACCATAAAACATACCTGTAGTACACCATGAGCATAACTAGTACTTCACATGACCTTCATCTGTACTCACTTAAAACCTATAGTTATCTACTACTTTATTCTTTTTTTTTCATATATAACCTTCAACTGTATTTACATTACAACTATTATAGTTCACATTATAACTTGGTTTACTTTTTACTGTAACCTTTCACCTTCACCCTCGTTCAATTCACTGTTCAAAACCCTTTTTAACTTTTCACAAATTAATAACAACAAGATTTTGGGCTTACTAATGTCACTTCATCGGGGAAAGTTTTCAGCTTAGAAGAAAACATGTATTTGAACGACTGACCAAATGTGCTACAAGCCACGTTCACTGACGAAAACAGTGGTTTATTTTTCTTTTCGAAATTATTCATAAATCAGTATGTTTCTGATTTAACGTTTTCTCTTCGTCTTTTTAGCTTTAATCATCCGTTACTTTCCTAACACTTCGTGTCCCTTTCCCCCACACTTTTTTTCTTCCAAAATCGCTTGTTGGCTTCCAAAAACTCTTTTGTTGTCTTCCCCATTCTCCTGTCATTCGGGACTCTTCTGTTGTCTTCCACTCTCTCTGCCACTGGAACTTATTCTCATCCTCATTACCCTGATATCTTAACCCACGTCCTGTTCACGAGCCTCATGTGTGCTGCTAGTATGCTAGTAATAAAGAATGTTATATACACCAATAGCTATTATTCGCGTGATTTTTACTCCTAGAGCCATTTTCTTGGAGATATCTGTAGTTAAGTTTCACCCATAAATGCACAACGGCCTTTGGGTTTCTGTTTCCGGCCTCTATTTAGTTAAAAATCCTCGCGATAACCAATTTAACGAATGGTGAAAAGCAATATATCAAACAGACTGACTTTAATATGAGCATAAAGACCAGTCACTGTCACAAATGGTAGTGTGGATAATAGAAAATACCATTCACGGATAGTTCCCTGAATAACATAATTGATGGGGACAGATCAACACTTGTTGGGGAGTTTTTCACTGCTTGTCACGACACTGCTGCTAAGGAATTTTTTCTGGAGGGAATTACTGCCAGAAAGCTGCTAAAATATCTGGAAAAAGATAATTCAAGAATGTAGTATAAGAATGTAGCACAGAAGCTGTACATTTGTATGTATATATGAGAAAAGTTTATTTTAATACCTGTTTTAATTTATTTAAGTTTCGAAGATTGGTGGGAACAGGTTATATTTTGCCTTAGTAATCTTATCATAGATTGCATTTAAACCTAATAAGCCATTCATCCAAGAAAATAAGAACCAGTCTATTAATGAATAAGCTGAGAGTTAGTGTGAAGGAATGATGTGTGTGTGTGTGTATATATATATATATATATAATATAATATATATATATATATAAATATATATATATATATAATATATATAAATATATGTCGTGCCGAATAGGCAGAACTTGCGATCTTGGCTTAAATAACAACGTTCATCTTGCCATATAGGACAAGTGAAAATTTGTGTATGCAATAATTTCGCAAAAATCATTCTGAACCTAACGAAAAAAAATATATTTCACTGTGTTTGTTTATATTTAAAAATTGAAACATATCTAAAATATATTTAGTTTTGGGTTAGGTTAAAATAAATTGTTTTCGTTTATAATAAGGTTTGGTAAGTTTTCTAAGTTCCTTTTGGTGCAAAATTATAAATTTTTACATCAACTTTAATGAAAAAAATATATCTTCAAACGTATAAGAGAAAATTTTAGAATGAACTTAATTTTAAATGAGTTCTTGCTAATTTTACCCTTTTACATATTCAGCACGACATATATAAAATATAAAATATATATATATAATATAAATATATAATATATATATATATATATATATATATATATAAATATGCAATAAGATCACAGTAAACAGTGATTTAAGAATATGCAAAACAACCACTGTGAAAGAATAGAGAATTCCAAGCGCTTTCGTGACTACTCCACATTATCAAAGAACAATGAAAGTAAAGCATCAAAGGAAGGTATATAAAGGGGTAGCCCACACCTCACTATCAGATCCCACAATACCAAAACACCTGACGCGAGACAGCAGGCCCGCCGCCGAACTAGACAGGTCCTTCTTACAACCCACCAACAAACTATTCTACCCAAGAAATACGAAATTTAAAAAATTATTTGTCAAATGTATTATTAAATTCTTCCCAAATTCTACTAATTATAAATGGATCTAATTATATAAACCAAAGGAAATATTCATATTATTATCAAAACTGCTTTTTATGAAACAAGATTCAATTATATTCATGTCGACCATGGACTTGCTTCATACTACTTTCTCAACTTTTTGAAAATCAATTGGATGGTTAAAATCTCTTACATGAATAAACAGAGGCATTGGAATCTTGTCCAGTTCTAATCTATATTTATGCTGTTTAATCTTAGTTCGAGATTTTTACCAGTTTGACCGTAATAAACTTTATCGCAAATTTTACAAGGAATCTTATAGACACTTCTGTCAGCATTTTGGGGGGAATTCTTTATCAAAAGTTTTTTTACTGTATCAAGATTTTTGAATACAACTTTAATATTAAAAGTCTTAAGAGAAGGCATATCAACCAAGTTTTCATGGTAAAGGAGAACCAGCATATTTTTAGTTGAATAAGGTTGGTTGTGCCTTTTTTGGATTGTAAAAAGTATTTATATCAACTTTAAAAGATTAATCAATTACATTTCTTGGGTATTTCAAATCATTGCCTATTTCATAAATTTTGGATATTTCTTCATCTATGAACTCTGGACTACAAATTCGTAAAGCTCTCAAAAACATTGATGAGAAAACAGACAGTTTAACTCTATCTTGATGGGAAGGATTATAGTGGACCTAGGAACAGTTATTTGTAGGTTTGAACAGTTATTTGTAGATTTGAAATACCCAAGAAATGTAATTGATAAATCTTTTAAAGTTGCTAGAAATACTTTTTACAATCCAAAAAGGGACAACCAGCCTTATTCAACTAAAAATATGTTGGTTCTCCCTTACCATGAAAACTTGGTTGATATGCCTTCTCTTCTTAAGACTTTTAATATTAAAGTTGTATTCAAAAATCTTGAGACAGTAAAAAAACTTTTGATAAAGAATTCCCCCCAAAATGCTGACAGATGTGTCTATAAGATTCCTTGTAAAATTTGCGATAAAGTTTATTACAGTCAAACTGGTAAAAATCTCGAACTAAGATTAAAACAACATAAATATAGCATTAGAACTGGACAAGATTCCAATGCTCTTCTTATTCATGTAAGAGATTTTAACCATCCAATTGATTTTCAAAAAGTTGAGAAAGTAGTATGAAGCAAGTCCATGGTCAACAGGAATATAATTGAATCTTGTTTCATAAAAAGCAGTTTTGACAATAATATGAATATTTCCTTTGGTTTATATAAATTAGATCCAATTATAATTAATAGAATTTTGGAAGAATTAATAATACATTGGACAAATAATTTTTAAATTTCTTATTTCTTGGGTAGAATAGTTTGTTGTGGGTTGTAAGAAGGACCTGTCTAGTTCGGCCGGCGGCCTGCTGTCTCGCGTCAGGTGTTTCGGTATTGTGGATCTGATAGTGAGGTGTGGCAACCCCTTTATATACCTTCCTTTGAGCTTTACTTTCATTGTTCCTGATAAGTGAGTAGTTCACGAAAGCGCTTGGACTTCTCTATTCTTTTACAGTGGTTGTTTTGTATATATAATATATATATATATATATATATATATATAATATAATATATATATATATATATATATATATTCGTGCCGAATAGGCAGAATTTGCGATGTTGCTTAAATAGCAACGTTCACTGCCATAGAGGACAAGTGAAAATTTGTGTATGCAATAATTTCGCCAAAATCATTCTGAACCTAACGAAAAAAATATATTTCACTGTATTTGTTTAGTATTAAATTATTGTAAACAAATCTAAAATATATTTAGTTGGTTAGGCTAAAAAAAATTGTTCTTGTTTTAATAAGGTTGGGTTTAAGTTTTCTAAGATTCCTTTGGTAAAAAATTTAAAAAATTTTTACATTAAACATTAATGAAAAAAAATATATCTTTAAACGTATAAGAGAAAATTTTAGAAAGGACTTATTTTTAGATGAGTTCTTGCTAATTGACCATTTTTACATATTCGGCACGACATACAAAATATTATATATTATAATATATAAAAATATATATATATATATATATATATATATATTTTAATATATATATATATTTATATATAATGGTCAATTAGCAAAGATAAAATTTTTTCATTGTTTGTTGATGTAATAATTAAAAATTTTTGTACCAAAAAAAACCTTGCAAAACTTATCTAACCTTATTATAACAATAACAATTTAATTTAGCTTTATCCAACAAAATAAGTTTACAATAATTTAATAATAAACAAACACAATGAAATATATATTTTTTTCGTTAGTTCAGAATCATTTTTGCGAAATTATTACATACACAAAATTTTGTTTGACAATATTCGGCAAGAAGAGTGTTGCTATTTAAGTCAAATCGCAAGTTTGCCTATTCGGCACGAAAATTCTTTTTTATGTGTGCAAGACAAGCCACGGGGAGGAAATCTTCAACTCAAGTACTTTCACACGTCTTGCGTTACCGGGAGCTATGCATACTGCAAAAGTCCAACAGAAGAAATGTCGCATGGCGACACCACCATTTTTCTCTCAAAAATGAGAGGCACTTGTCAGTTCACCCACTCTCATCACTCCTCCCCACGTGGGGTAGGGACAGATGCCCTTCCCAGTTTACAGAAAGAGGGAAACAGAATAATGGGAGTTTTTAATGGGCAGCCCTAAGATTCATGTAATCGCCATTACAAGTCATCTAAATGACACACATACAAAACGGTGATGTCATGTGTAAACTATTTAATTCAGTGAAGCGAATGTGCTCGTTTGTCTGTTTAAAATACCCAACGTCTCGAGAGGATTCTAGAATGTTCGGCAGAATCCTTTTTCATATATTCCTAAATGCTGCCTACCAATATATTACTCATCAAATATTATGTCTGTACCTTGGTTACTTGTGAATCTTTCATAGTATTCCGATTATTCTTTGTGACCTATCCTTTATTACCACGTAACATCCTAACTCTGTTGGGTTGTAATTGTTACAATCCCTGATTGCAGAGCTGTACCTAAATGACTTTACTGCTAATGCTTATAATACTATATTATATTGATCATGTTACAAACACTGATTGCAGCCACTTAACCTTGTGTACCTGTAGCCATACGTTACCTTCATGCCACTAGCTAAATGGGTTTACTCCTAATGGTTACATATTATACCGGCTGGCAGAGCATATTCACCACGAAAGAAACACGAGGATTGGTGCGGAGAACAATGGTCTAACGTCACCAAATCATCATCAGGCCCCATGGCATAATACGCAATCCTAAAATTAGCTTACAATTCGTCCTCAGGAGGACACTTAGGTGTCATTAAACATTTTTATTGGCCTGGTATAAGACGAGAGATACAGAATTACATCCATTCATTCTTGTGAGTGTCAGCAAGTGGGTAAGCCTGAACACTACATTAAACCCGCACCAATTCAGACGTAGCATGTGTCTAAGTTTTCATTGGCAGACTTACCGTATATGTTGAACATGCTGTATATGTTGAACATACCTGCTTGCTGTTTTATAAAGGCAATATAAGTACTTTCTCTCAGACTAGATAGACATAAACTCAAGATAAGTTCGTAATGAAACACTGTCAATAAATAAGCGTAATACTGAACGGGAACTCGAAATGTGGCACTTATTCATATCAGGTCCATTGCCGTAACTGCTCAGCTCCCTTGCCCGGGGGGTCTCTAATATTATCTTCTCTGCACACATCCACTTTTTCTGAAATTACACTGTAGCCCCCGGAACCCAACACAAGACTCAGTAATTCCCTTTCACCGGGACTCAGTAGCACGTACATCAGACTCACCCAGTCTCTCTGAGCATATTTTTAGGGACTCTAGAGTCAAAAAAACCGTGGCTGGAAAAATTCAACAAAAACCTATAAGTAGGAGAGGACCTTATGACGGCTTTTCGGAACGTCAGGGACTATTGTCAAGCGACAATAGTCCCTGGCGAGAAAAACCCGGGAAGACCTAGAGAGGGAGGGGGCTTTGGAAGAAGGCAATGGCAGTAGTAGTATACAGTAGTAGTAGAAGTGGTACAAGTTATATCAGTAGTACTTCGGTAGCAGTACAAGCAACAAGGTAGTAGTAACAGTGTAGCATTCTTCACCTGACCTCAGCCGGACTATAAATACTCGCGTTCCTTCCACCCCAGGTAGTTCTGTTTGTGACTTGAAAAAGCCACTGTGTGGGCGAAACGTAGTCAATAAAGGATCACATTATACTGCATTTGTGTTTATATTGCCAATGGTAGAAGTAATAGAAGAGAGTGTAGTATTAACAGCGTTAATGTTAACAGCAGTGGTAGGTGTAGCAATAGTAGTACTATTAGTTTAAATTGTAGCAGTAGTATCAGTAGTAGTAACAATAGTAGCAGTATTAGTAATAGAAGTATTAATAGAAATATTATTAGTAGCAGAAGTATGTACTAACAAAAAATGTAGGACTGTCATATATGTCCTGGCCCATGCGGGGCAGGACCAGTAATAGCCCTTGAGAGAGAGATACTCTCAAGGCAGGGGAGACTAAACCCATCTCCACACATTAACACTTGTCCACAAGGAGGCAGCGAAGAACTACAGTGGGTCTACTCTTCCAAGCGGGTGGTAGTAGGGAGGGGGGGGGGAAAGGAAGCAAGAACGGGGGAAAGTCAGAAGCAGTAAATTTGTAAATGATTCAGGTGTATCTTTGTGGGCCCATCTCCACCAAGCTCATACGTCCTAAGTAACCGCACCACTAAACTCAGAAGGCTCTCAGCAGCTCTAACCACCAGGCTCAGTAGTCCCAAAAGAAAGATTCAGTAGCCACGCCATTAGACTCAGTAGCCTAACAACGAGATTCAGCCCCCCCCCCCCCCCGCAACAACACAAAACTAAGTAAATACCTTAGAAGCCCCCGCCAGACCCACGTCTTAAGGAGGACAATATAGCTTGGTTATAGCCTGGGCTCTGCTGAGAAAGTGTTTAAAAACAAGAGCAAATAAAGTGAAGGTGCGATAAGGGACGGATGGTTGATTATAGGTGGGGAGAATGAGGAAAAAGGCTGGAATGTTTCGGGAGAGAGTGCAATTTTGTTTTATTTGTGTGCATATTTGCTTTGTCTTTATGAGCGGGTGTATTTTGTTCATGTAAATTTGGTATACGCATGCATCTGTGTGTGTAGTTGTCGGTTGGTGGATTGGTCGGCCTCTATGTATGAACGATGTTCTGTACCCAAAACTCTTAGCTTTTTAATGTACACTAATGTAATTTTTAAAAAATACGTGAAATATTTAAAAAATTAAGGAAAATGTGCTAAATTTTTATTTTATTATGTATTTTGACGATTAAGATCAGTTTAAGCATTTACTGACATACCTAATTTTTAGCAAAAATACGTAAATTATCACATTTTAATCGAAACTGTTACCACAATTGCATTTTATGGGAAAGTAAGCCAAAGGAATAGGTTGATGCTCCTACCGTGTTGTGTTTTGGACAGCTTTTTCTTTGCACCCGGCCACGACCAGCAGGCAAAGCCACCAGTAACATACGACACTGGGAAACGTGCTTCTTCCTTCTCCAGTTGTTTGATCCCAAGTCACGACCTTGAACCCTTTGGGAAATAGTTTTACAAAAAGTAAATTTTTTTTTTTTTTAATTAATTCAATATGGATTTTTAACTGAAAATTTTAAAGTGTTTTTGAGCGTACAGTTCATTCAATAATAACTTCTTTAATTTTCCTTTTGACCCAATTTTATCATAAACTGGAATTAAATTGCATTTTTTTTCTCATTAGCTGGGTTTAAAATAGTGTTTTTATAGCTTTGTTAACAAGTTATACGACGGATTTAGGCTGACACGTGTAGTAGAAACAAGCACACAGACACGCGCAACATGCACACACCCCACAACACACACACAGACACACACACACACACACACACACACACACACACACACACACACACAGAGGCAGGAACAACATTTTTAAGGCGGTATGATAGAGCTCATGGGCAGGGAAGAGAGGACCTAGTAGCAATCAGCGAAGAGTCCCGGGCCCCGGACTTGACCTCACCCCTGCAAACACAAATAGTTAGTACAAATAGTGGTACAACACACACACACCACACACCGTCCCTCTTCCCCCAAATTTTCCCCCCCCCCCCCCCCCGTCCCTTTCCCCCCTTTTTCCCCTTCCCATTTTTCTTCTCTAACTTTTC
>NC_069406.1:80604202-80620886 GCF_026875155.1 Cherax quadricarinatus | reverse complement strand
GTCACCCTGCTTCGGTGGAATAAGGCCGGTGTGTTGAAAAAATAAAAGCTTAAGTGGTAGCAATAATTATTTGTTCAACACATAAGGATATGAAATGCAGTGTAATAATATTGCTCGGCACACACTGATGTGAGTCACTGATAGTACGAGAAAAATATTCACCACACTTGGATATAACATTCAAAGTGAAACAAAAATTTCTTTAGATCATAAGCATCTACCATTAAAATCTTACCTAACTTTACCAAATGTAAAATCACAATGTAAATATTTAAAAATGGTGCGGTCAATATTGTCACAGCGTGAAAGTTATGAGATTAATGAAGATAATTATATGATACTAAAGTGAATAATTATAACGTGAATGATTAGTGGAAAATAGTAACTAGGGTTTGGGATGAGTGCATGAAAGTCATCTTTGAGGGTCAGTGGAGGATGTTTGAATCAACTCCGTATGGTAAACACTGAACCTCTTCAAAATAAAAAAAAAAAATCATCATTTAAAGAAGACATAAAGATCACCATATGTAATCTGATATATTTAAAGGAGTCACAGCTTTGAGATAAGATACAGCAGTGCGAGACACACAAGATACTTTTTGCTGACATAGAAGGTAACTATTACAGCTTGAATATTCAAGTGACGGTGGTATTAGTATGACAAAGCATTAAAACATAAGCAAAACCTAACTGAATGGGAAACAAAAGGACATGAGTGAAAAAAAAAAATACTAATCGGATTTTAGTTTGTGTTATACATAGAATATCAGAAGTCTATGGTAATATAGAAGTGAATACTAAGCGACGAGGTGTTCGTTGGATGAATCATGAACATTGGAGGAATGATTAACACATATTAAGATGTTTGTGCATACATCAATAATCACTTACAGAGACATTATAAATCAATATAAATAAGATGGATCTTGATAAACTAGAAGAGAAGTAGAGAAAGAGGAAAACTGATCTTAGACCTCCAGACTTATCGAGACCCAGCTGAAGCTGTATATTTTGTCATATTGGGCTTGGGAACCAAACACCAGTTATTCATTCCCTATTGGAAAACGATTTCATCGATGACAGGTGTCTCCTGGAATATATACTGGGATACTTCGGCGACAGACAGAGTCTTGGACAATATACTGTATACTGAAAGACCTTGAAACAAGAAGATTCTTGGAGGAAATATGATGATGGATACAAATCATATATGGAATCTTCTCTGTTATATATTGGGAAGCTTCTATGAAGAGATGAATTTTCGTAAATAAAAATGCAAGACATGAATATAGGAACATTGTACGACAAATACTAACACGAATTTCGAAAAATATTTTTCCTGATATAAATTAGGTACAGGTTGTTATCTCACGAGTATTGCTGTTTAAGGACTTCACAGAATTTTTCTGCTTTTCCTTTCTTCTTTAAAATACGTACACATGATTAGAAAACTGATATATTTACACAAAGGAAAAAAAAGTTTGCATTTGAGTTTTCCTGAGCAGGAACTGGATTCCTCAGTCACAGTGCGGTTAGTAAACACTGAGAATGTACACACAAACGTAAAACACACACACACTCATACACAAAAAAGCGCGCACACACGCACACGCACACACACACACACACACCACACACACACACACACACACACACACACACACACACACACACACACGCTGGAGGAATGAGAAGCGAGTGTGAGATGAGCTCAGCAATGATTTAAGGAGTGTGCTCGGTGGAAACAGGAGGCACACCATTGGGTGAGAGAGGAGTGTGTACACCAGAGGACATACACACAATTAGAGAAGAGGACACTATCGAGTGAGATCGATACCTCAAAGGCAATGAGAAGAGAAACTATCTCTCCATTGATTCTGAGAGACGGAGAAATACACTGTGTGAACTTGCTTGAATTTATAAGTGCACGCATAAGAATTGCCAGAGATGTGGACATCAAATACAGTCCCAATAATTTAAATTACTATTATCATGGGGAGCGCTAAGCCCGTATTAATCATATAGCGCTTGTGGATACAACACCTGTTGGTGTTCTGGCTTAATTCAGGGAATTGGAGCACAGATCCAGGGTTTTTCACCAGTATCAATAACTGGCCCCTTGAAGGGCCAGTAGTTTATAAAATATTATATACCGGTAGTAACAAACTACACGCAAGTGTCACTGAGAGGCGTTCTATGTAAAGTAAGGAAGATCACACTACCCAACAAAACGTAACTTTATGTCCAGTTCAGAAACCAAACTGGTTGTTTTAAGATAACATCGATGTGCTGATCACGAACCGAGCTTATTAGCTTCTATTACGTAAGGGTTTCTCAAACATTGTGATAAACATTTTGGTTCTTCAAGGCTGAGGAATCGTTTAATATTGGTTATCTAGCAATAATATTATACATATTATACATAGATATTCACTGTGATTCATGCAATGACAAAAACTAATTTTTAATCACAGGTTCATTATATATACATGTATAACAAAAACAAAAGCATATTTACATCACAATTTTAAGGCTTTCCTCTTTTGTGTTCAGTATCACTCTTCCTCATTAGTGTCCAGCAGTAAACGGTTATCAAACTGATCGTCAGATTTCCCTCAGTAACGTTGCTCAATGAAGACTATGTCCTCGTGAAATCGTCCACCTTGGGGCTCTATGTTAGAATTCTAAACTTAGAAAAACATGTTTTAAAATGTGAACGGAAACCACTGTTGGTCATTGTAATCAGAAGTGAGGAGGAGCACCTACAGAGGAGTGACTGTAAATACATCAACCAGCATGGATTTAGACATGGTAAATGAAATCTTATAAATCTTTTCCGGTCCAGTCATGAAGTAACTAAAGTGTGTTAACAAAGAACATAAGAACATAAGAAGAACATAAGAACGAAGGAACACTGCAGAAGGCCTACTGGCCCATGCGAGGCAGGTCCAAGTCTCCTACCGGCTTAAGCCAATGCACCCAACCTAGTCAGGTCAGGTCACATTGACTTAAGGGAGGAACACGGCAACCGACCTGGTAGCACAAGCTATCAGGTCTAACTCACACCCACCCACATCCACTCATGTATTCATCCAACCCATTTTAAAGCTACACAACGTTCTGGCCTCTATAACGGTACTTGGGAGTTTGTTCCACTCATCCACAACTCTATTACCAAACCAGTACTTTCCTATATCCTTTCCTGAATCTGAATTTTTCCAACTTAAAACCATTGCTGCGAGTCCTGTCTAGGCTAGATATTTTCAGCACACTATTTACATCCCCTTTATTTATTCCTGTCTTCCATTTATTACACCTCAATCATATCCCCCCTAATTCTACGTCTTTCTAGAGAGTGCAGATTCAGGCCCTTAGTCTATCCTCATAGGGAAGGTTTCTGATACATGGGATCAACTTTGTCATCCTCCTTTGTACATTTTCCAGAGAATTTATATCCATTCTGTAATACGGTGACCAAAACTGTGCAGCATAATCTAAATGAGGCCTAACCAAGGATGTATAGAGTTGAAGAACAACCTGAGGACTCCTATTATTTATGCTTCTTGATATGAAGCCAAGGATTCTATTAGTTTTATTTGCGAACACTTATGCACTGTTGTCTTGGTTTCAGATTACTGCTAACCAGAACTCCTAAATCTTTTTCGCAGTCCGTAATATTAAGATCTACATTATTTAGTTTATATGTGGCATGGTTATTGTCCTGTCCAACATTTAGAACTTTGCATTTGTCTATATTAAACTGCATCTGCCACTTCTCCGACCACTGAAATCAGTCTATTCAAATCTTCCTGGAGTGCTCGAATGTCCTCGTCAGAATGAATTCGACGGCCTATTTTGGTGTCATCGGCAAACTTGCCGATGTCGCTCTTTATGCCCTCATCTATGTCGTTTATGTAGATTGTGAACAGCAGGGGGCCCCAACACTGACCCCTGTGGAACACCGCTCGTGACACTTCCCCACTCTGATTTCTCCCCATTTATGCAAACTCTCTGCTGCCTATTTGTCAACCATGCCTCTATCCAGGAAAAATTTCTCCTCCTATTCCATGTGCTTTAATTTTCCTCAAAAGTCTCTGATGTGGGACCCTGTCAAAAGCCTTACTGAAGTCCATATACACAATATCATATTCATTACCATGATCTACCTCCTCAAATACCTTAGTGGAAAAAAAGTTAATAAATTCGTAAGGCAGGAACGCCCCTTTGTAAAACCATGCTGAGATTCGTTGATTAATTTATGCTTTTCAAGGTGGCTACGAACTGCCTCGGCAATTATTGATTCCATAAATTTTCCCACTATGGAGGTTAGGCTTATTTGTCTATAGTTCGAAGCTTAAAGGGCCCGTCACCTGTTTTGAAAATAGGTATCACATTTGCCATTTTCCACTTATCTGGCACCATGCCAGTTTGTAGTGATATGTTGAAAAGATTAGCCAAAGGTGTGCTAAGCTCCTCTTTACATTCCTTTAGAACCCTTGCATACAGTTCATCAGGGCCTGGGGATTTGTTAGGTGTTAATTTATCTATTGCCTAAGGACCATGTCACTTGTGACCCTAATAGTGCACAGTTTATTATCGTCCTGTTCTACATAATTTATCATTACTGGAATATCGCTGGTATCCTCCTGTGTAAAAACTGAGAGGAAGTATGTGTTAAAAATTCTACACATTTCCTTATCACTGTCAGTGAGCTGACCCGAGGAACTTTTGAGTGGCCTATCTTGACCCTGATCTTACTTCTGTATACCTGAAAGAATCCTTTGGGTTAGTCTTCGATTCTCTTGACAACTTTAACCTCATAATCTCTTTTTGCTTTTCTAATTCCCTTTTTTATTTCTCTCTTTAACTGAATATATCGATTTCTCAATTGCCCCTCTCCTCTTTTGATTTGCCTATATATGCCTCTCTTTTGACACAATCAGATATTTTAATCTATTGTTCATCCATTTAGGATCATTTTTGTTTGATCTGATTTCCCTATTTGGAACTAATTTGACTGAGGGAGCTAGCAGAACTATGCCCTGGAAAGCATCATATCGGCAACCATCACCTACCTGACCCTTAGTCAGGTCATTCCAGTTCAGCCACCTAAGTAATTTTTCAGTCCTATGAAATCAGCCAAGCGAAAGTCAGGGACGGAGACTTGATTGCCATTATTAGGGGAATTCCATGATATATTAAAACTGAGTGATTTGTGATCACTTTCCCCAAGCTCATCATTAACCTCAAGATTATTAATTAGTGTTTCCCTACTGGCAAGAACCAAGTCAAGGAGGTTATTTCCCCTAGTTGGCTCTGTCACAAACTGTTTTAAAAAACAATCCTGGATCGTATCAAGAAAGTCACCTGACTCTAAATTTCCTGTCAAATTGCTCCAGTCAATCTGTCTATAGTTGAAATCTCCCATTAGCACAACATTTTCGTATGTAGATGCCTTACGAATTTCGTCCCATAGAAGTTTACTGCACTCCCTATCAAAAAGAGAAGAGACTAGGATTTAGACATGGTAAATGAAATCTTATAAATCTTTTCCGGTCAAGTCATGAAGTAACTAAAGTGTGTTAACAAAGAGAAGAGACTAAGCTGAGCGAACCGCCCAAGAGACTGTCAAAAACATGAGGAACATGAATGACAAACAGGGATGGTGCTATAGTTATCAGATAAATTCAGATAAGATGATAAGGGATAGTACACACACAAAAAAACATAAAATGTGAATGTGACAATTTTGGTTTCAGAAAGACCAGTAATGGAACGGGTACTGTATCTGGTATATGTGAACAACATGCGAGACGGGTTGAGAGTCTGAAGTATCCTTGGTAGCAGGGATACATTATTAAAGAGAATGAAAACCGGAGAGGAGAAAGAAGCTCCAAACAAAAGTTGATAAAAGACAGAATTCGTCAGACAAATGTTTTCAGGATTTGTCTCAAGAAATGAAAGATTATCTAACTTATAGTAAGTAAAGAAATCAGGAAACTAAGTTCGGTTTCTGGATACAGAGGCTAAACACCTCACTCAGGGATGACGTAGGAGTAAAAGTATTGTGATACATATCAAAAGAGGCGCGCATCAACCAAGTAACCTCTGCAGCCAATAAATGTGCGAAAAATATATCAATACCTTTTAGGAATATCATTAGATTTTATTTTATGTTCCTATATGCGACATATGGTGGTGCTGCATACTTCAGCACCACCATGACTCAAGAAATCGTAATATCACGCTTGCAGACAAGCCACACAAGGTGTGGTGTTTGAATCCATGACAAGTGAATCCTAAAATTCACACTTGTCATTGGTTCAAACACCACCCGTTCCGTAGTTTTCTTTGATGTAGCACCAGTATGAAACCCACTCCTAATAAAGCATTTCAAGAAACTGCAGAATGGGCAATAAATTGCGACGAGACAAGTCTCGAAACGAATTGGAATATCTATGAGGAGACAATACAAGAACCAAGTTCTTGATATGATATAACGCATCAAGGTGAAATGGAAAATGTTGTTTAAGAAACGAAACAAGGACACATTATATCTTCAGTCAATTGGTGGTCAGGAAAGACATGGATAACTAGGTGACGGAGGCAGGCTCCACACTTTAAGAATAAATGAGATAAAGGTCATGAAACGCGAGGGAGTGAACGTTATTGGTAAGTAGTTTTGAAATTTCAAGAGCACTTTGACCATAAAGGTCTTGGCAAAAAACTATAAACATCACACGAAGAACAAAGATACCCAAAATACCCAGAACACCCAAGTGTTGCACAAGTGTCTCATTTATCAACTTGTTGGTCTGTTTACATTTATCAAAGATGCAATTTAACAATATATATCTACTAGCATAAATAAAATATACAACACAAATATATAATATGACACCCACCTAAAATAGCCAGTTTCAGTTACAAGTCCCAGTAAATAGTCAATGCCAAATGGCTCTCTTTTAAATTTCCCGAGATCTCTACAGCAACTCTGGTTATTATAGATCCCACGATGAAAGCGAAATGGCCTGTGCCGTGGACAAACAGTTAAAAATGTGTCCCACTGTCAGCTGCACACCACAGGCTAAACCAGTGTTTTTCAACCAGGGTGCTGCGGCACCCTGGAGTGATAGTGCTAGTACCCAGGGGAGCCGCAAGATTGCTAGTAATTTTTCCATAGCTTCATCATATTAATTAAAACACCACATTTTTTTTACTAGTATTCGTTGCACAATTAACACCTACATTAGAGTAAACAAGTATAATTGTAAGTACATGATTAATATTAAGTCAGTAGTCACCATCTGCGTTTGGTTTGCGTTCAGCATTTTCTTTGTTTACATTTTGTGCTGTCCGATACGTGGTTGGTTTTCGTCATTGATGTCTTGACTTCCCAGGGAGGTGTAACGAGTCGCTTTCTCATATTACTATAACCACAGACGTTTGAAACAATAGCTTGCCCTTTACCTTATTATGGGCCAGTTTGTGATTAAAAAGAGAAAACATTAAGATGATTGTGGTGAGAGCGAATAGGAGAATGAAGGTGAAGATATGAATTAAAAAGCAAGAATAGGTCCCACTTCCGGTAAAATTGATGTGATTGGAAGAAAGATAAATTGTCTGTATTTGGACAGGTACTTAGAGCTGGGATTAATTTGATTAACTTCCTTAAGGAAAATATCAAGACAGGATAAAACATCTAAATAATGAATATAACGTCGAGATGAAAGCTAACAGGTAAAAACATAAAAGTGAGGTCTAAGGAGTCAGGTCTTAACACCATTACCTTCTCACGGCTTCGTACGGAACATAGATCTTCCACCGCCACTAAATCTTCGAGAAAATATCACCCAAGTTTCCAAGCTCGACCTTGCCTTAGTTGGCTCAAAACTTTCCACTCATTATTCTCTCTATCTACATCTCCCACTAGTGCACCTTTTGCTATTTTTTCTCTCTCTTCCCCACTTCTATTTTTATTGTCAATGTCCTCTTCTCATTCTTCTTCCTATTCTTCATATTCTTCATAATATCTCCCTCTGTATTATAATTATAATAATTATATTAATTTTATTATTGTTAAAGTTGTATTCTTCGTTCATTTAGTTTGTAATTCCTTGATCCTTTTATTCTGCTCCGTCGACCTTCTCTTTCTGCTGCGCTGCGTCCTTCACGCTGAAGCCATAACTCTTGTTCCCGCTTTACCTGATTTAAAATGTTTTCCAGCTTTTGAAATGTTGCTCAGGAACTTTTGAGTTTGTGACTTTTCTCTGAGGAATTCTGCTTTTCTAATTAGTTTCCTAGTTTGTGGAATAATATAGGACACGACCAGGTTATTTGTTTTCCCCCCTTTAATTATCCTTTCTTTTAACACGTTTTCCAAGAATACCTCTTAATATATACAAATAGTATAAATATTAGTTAATAAATGAATACAAAAGAAGTTTCAAAGAAGTTAATTTGGAAAATAAGAGGTTAAAATTATTTTTGATGAAAAACAAGTTACCAAATGAATATTTGAAATACTTTCTTCACAGTGTTGAAATACTGGGATGAAGGTGAAGCACCACAAGCAATAAAAGTTGAAAAAATTGTGAGTTCTACTGTACTGAGGAGGGGACAGGACAAATATTTCTCTGGAGAACCAGACATGGGCGTCGACCCGACAAGGAAATAAAAAAATAGGCGTAACCATTAGTCGATATTTGTCCTCTGAAGCACTTCTAAAATGTATGAGAATTATTGCCACATACCTAGACAAGTTTACAACATTCTGTATCCTATACAGATGTATAGGATACAGCATGTATCCTGTACATGCTACCTCTATATAGATTTTTATACAAATACTATAAAGCATGATATTTTCGTTTTAGATATCAATGCATTAATATTAGCTCTAAGTGAAACATAGCTGAAGGTGGGGTAGATTTTCTGTGGGGAGAAATTTAGGGTATTAGGTCAGATGAATCTGAGTTTGAGTAAAGAAAAGAATAGCAGCAATGTTGAATGACCAGTTATGGAAGGAAAAGAGGGAATATAAATAGCTTGAAAGATTAGATGGAATAAAATAAAGGTAGGATTGGAAAAGGGGGTTATACTAAATGTTTATGCACCTGGAGAAGAGTGTAGTGGGGAGAGTGATTTTGGGTGAAGTTAAGCTAGTGTTTAGGGAGTTTTAAACAAAGTGACAGATTATTTGGGGTGGGGAACCTAAATACTAAATGGAAGAAACTGTTAAAGAGGGCTTAGTAGATAAATTTGGGGTGCCAGGGGTAAATAATAATGAGGACCTATGTACAATGCTCACCCAGAGGTCTTTCCCTTGTTTCAGATTTGCAGTCTTTGACCCCCTCCCCCCACAACCATTTATTTCGTTTGCTGTCTTCTTCACCTTTTCGAATCTTTATAATTTGGCATTTGCAATAGACATTTGTCAAGCAAAGCTTGCAGCCTATTAAACCTGTTTTTAGCCTTTCCTCGTCCTCACTTGTTTGTATTCTCGTTAGTTTCACATCATCGGCGAACAGAAACGTCTCTGACATGCTCATGTCGTTCATATACACAAAAAAGTGTTCCCAGTAATGATCCTTGTGGAACCCCACTCGTGAAACGCGCCTATCCCAATGCTTCGTTTCAGGCAATTTTTCACTGTTATTTTTTTCCATTAAACTTTCTTAGTACTTCAAAGTGCCTTCCCTGTTATTCCTGCCTGCTCTTCCATTTACTGACCAATCTTTTACATAAGAACATAAGAAAGAAGGAACACTGCAACAGGCCTACTGACCCATGCGGAGTAGGTCCATTCACCCCCCGGATTAGACCAATGACCCCCCTCCCGATTAGCCCAATAACCCACCCAGTCTGGTCACCTCCACTCAAGGATGGAGCACTGCACCAGACTCAGCAGCACAAGCTAGTCAGGTCCTAGTCAGGTCTAACTCGCACCCACCCACACCCACTCATGTATTTATCTAACCTATTTTTAAAACTACAAAACGTTTTAGCCTGAATAACTGTACTCGGGATTTTTTTCCACTCATCCACGACTCTATTACCAAACCAGTGCTTTCCTATATCCTTCCTGAATCTAAATTTTTCGAACTTGAAACCATTGCTGCGAGTTCTGTATTGGCTGGAAATTTTCAGCACGCTATTTACATCCCCTTTATTTATTCCTGTTTTCCATTTATACACCTCGATCATATCTCCCCTAATTCTACGCTTTTCGAGTGAGTGCAGACTCAGGGCCCTCAGTCTCTCCTCACAGGGAAGATTTCTGATACATGGGATCATCTTTATCCTCCTCTGTACGTTTTCCAGAGCATTTATATCCATTCTGTAATACGGTGACCAGAACTGAGCAGCATAGTCTAAATGAGGCCTAACCAAGGATATATAGAGTTGAAGAACAACCTGAGGACTTCTATTATTTATACTTCGAGATATGAAGCCAAGAATTCTGTTAGCTTTATTGCGAACACTAATGCACTGTTGTCTTGGTTTTAGATTACTGCTAACCAGAACTCCTAAATCCTTTTCGCAATCAGTACTATTAAGATCTACATTATTTAGTTTATATGTGGCATGGTTATTTAACTGTCCAACATTTAGAACTTTGCATTTGTCAATATTAAACTGCATCTGCCACTTCTCCGACCATTGCATCAGTCTATTCAAATCATCCTGGAGTGCTATAATGTCCTCATTAGAATGAATTGGACCGCCTATTTTGATGTCATCAGCAAATTTGCTTATGTCGCTATTTATTCCTTCATCTATGTCGTTTATATAAATTGTGAACAACAACGGGCCCAACACTGACCCCTGAGGAACACCGCTTGTGACGCGTCCCAATTTATGCAAACCCTCTGCTGTCTATTTGTCAGCCATGCCTTTACCCAGGAAAAAATTTCTCCTCCTATTCCGTGTGCCTTAAGTTTCCTCAATAGCCTCTGGTGAGGAACTCTATCGAAAGCTTTACTGAAGTCCATATACACAATATCGTATTGATTACCATGCTCTACCTCCTCAAACACCTTAGTGAAAAAAGTTAGTAAATTCGTAGGACAGAAACGCCCATTTGTATAACCGTGTTGAGATTCATTAATCAATCTGTGTCTGTCAAGATGGCTACGAATTGCTTCGGCAATTACTGATTCCATAAATTTTCCCACTATGGAGGTAAGGCTTATTGGTCTATAGTTCGAAGCCAAGGACCTGTCACCTGCCTTGTAAATAGGTATTACATTTGCCATTTTCCACTTATCAGGCACTATGCCAGTTTGTAGTGATATGTTAAAAAGATTAGCCAAAGGTATGCTAAGTTCCTCTTTACATTCCTTTAACACCTATGCAAACAGTTCATCAGGGCCTGGGGATTTGTTAGGTTTTAGTTTCTCTATTTGTCTGAGGTCCATGTCACTAGTTACCACAATTGTACATAGTTTATTATTATTCTGTTCTACATAATCTATTATTTCAGGAATATCGCTAGTATTTTCCTGGGTAAAAACTGAGAGGAAGTAGGTATTGAGAATTTCACACATATCCTTATCACTGTCAGTGATCTGACCAGAGTTACTCTTAAATGGGCCAATCTTGTCCCTAATCTTACTTCTGTATACCTGAAAGAACCCTTTTGGGTTAGTCTTTGAATCCCTTGCGACCTTAGCCTCATAATCCTTTTTGCTTTTCTTATCCCTTTCTTTATTTCTTTCTTTAATTGAATATATTGATTTCTTAACTGCCCATCCCCTCTTTTGATACGACTATATATGCCTCTCTTTTGACCAATGAGATGTTTTAATCTATTGTTCATCCATTTGGGATCATTTTTGTTAAATCTAATTTCCATACTCGGAACAAAAGTTGTCTGGGCAGCTAGAACTATGCTCTGAAAAACGTCATATTGGCAACCAAGATCACCTACCTGACCCATAGTCAGGACATCCCAATTTAGCCCACCTAGGTAATTTTTCAGTCCCATGAAGTCGGCCAAGCGAAAATCTGGGACAGAGATTTGATTGCAGTTATCTGGGTAATTCCATGATATATTAAAACTAAGTGATTTGTGATCACTTTCCCCAAGCCATCATTAACCTCAAGATTATTAATTAGTGAATCTTTGTTCGCATGAACCAAGTCAAGCAGATTGTTTCCTCTAGTTGGTTCTGTCACAACCTGTTCTAAAAAGCAATCCTGAACCGTATCAAGAAAGTCACTAGACTCAAGATTTCCTGTCATATTGTTCCAATCAGTTTGTCTAAATTTAAAATCTCCCATTATCACAACATTTTCATATCTAGATGCCTTATGAATTTCGTACCGAAACAGCTTGCTGCCCTCCCTATCAAGGTTTGGGGGCCTATAAATCACGCCCAAAATTAATTTGTCACGTCCCTCGAGAAACTAAAGCCAAACAGATTCTGTGTTCGATGTTTCTAATCTTATATCATGTCTAAGGCAACAATTTAAATTTTCTCTGACATACATCGCCACACCACCACCCTTCCTGTTGACCCTATCAGTGTGGAATAGTGTATAACCCTGTATGTTGCATTCAGAAGGCATTTCTCTATCTTTCAGGTTGAACCAGGTCTCTGTTATACAATAATATCTATATTACCTACACTTGCAAGTAATCTTAGTTCATCTATCTTATTTCTTAGACTCCTACTATTTGTACAGTAAACCTTAAGGGAGCTAGTCACTCGTTGCCCTCTACTCTCTCTCTTCGTTTGTTGATCAGTTGATTTGCCATTACTAACAACTTTATTTTGAATATTGTCTTTTAAACATATCCCTGAGGTATCCCGGTAATAATTGCTGCTTTTTTTCCCTAATGCTGCAGCCTGATTGTTTCCCACAAACACCCATACCTCTATAATCTATCAGTTTAAATTCCTAGACAAATCATCAATTACCCTCTCAATTGAACTGGCTAATGCAACCACTCCATCCCCAAAGAGATGAACCCCATCCCTTGCATACATATCACGTTTGCCAAAGGTCCCAGTTATCAATGAATGGGATTGCAAGTTCGTTGCAGTACCTGTCTAGCCAGCAATTTATACCAATTGCCCTAGACATCCATTCATTGTCCACTCCCTTTCTAGGCAAGATGCTACATATGACTAGGATCCCTCCCTTAGTTAGACCTAACTTCTTCTATATCTAACCTGTACTTATCCAGCAGCTCTTCTCTCCTGCCCTTCCCAATGTCATTACCCCCAGCACTAAGACAGATAATGGGCTTGTTCCCATTACCTGCCATAATATTATCCAACCTGCTGACTATGTCACCAACACCAGCTCCAGGAAGGCACACTCTCTGTCTGACCTTTCTGTCTGTTACAAAATGCACGGTCCATATATCTTACTTGAGAATCGCCTACTATTAAAATATTCTTACCTTGATTAGCAGGAGAATCAGTGGTACCTTCAACCTCACTAACCACTGAAGTACACTCGTCTTGGAGAACAGAGAATCGATTTCCTACCTTCACATCCTCTCTATTAACTCTCATCTTCCTTCTTCCTGAACTGTGAACCACTTGCCACTTAAAGCGGCTGCCACTATCACTGCTGGTGACCATTCCTTCCTTACCAGCTAAATCCTTCTCACACTCGCTCCCAAACTCATCTATGCGAAGCTTCAGCCTCCCATTTTCCTCCTGAAGAAGTAGAATCTCCTTCTTCAACACCTTGAACCTGAGATTCTAAAGCATTACAACAAGCCATGGTGCTTGGTTGTGCGGTGCTTTGTCAAAAACCTTCTTACGGTGCAAAAATATAAAATCTACCCAACTCTCTTACATTTTACTTCTGCTACCTTGTCGTATAACTCTTGTATTTATGTATGACAACAGTTATCATCTCTGTCTCCGTGCTGGTTACTGTTTATGACCACGTTCCTTCCCAGGTACTCCACCACTCTTCAACTGATAATTTTCTCCATAACCATACATACTAAACATGTCATTGATTCTGTCCAGGGATTCATTAGAGGTCCACATCTTGGAGGTTCCCAAACCCAGTCAGGCCTCATAATTGTTGACATCTCCTCTATCCAACAGAGGATCTCATTCATCCTAAGTTAAGCAATCAAAAAGCCTTAACTCCTTCTTACGGGAAGTGAGGAGTTGAATTTCGAAACAGTGTAGTTCAAGAACTTTGAAGTGGTTGGTTCCCAGTTACTCGTAATGAAGAATAATGACTGTTTCGATAAATTTGAAAGTTCACAGAAATATTGGGAAAGTTATAGCATAAATCATACCAGTAAAATTGACTATGAAATAGGCAGTCAATAATTTACTAGAAGCACCTTCAAATCCCTCAATTTTTCATGTCGCAAAGCAAAAGATTAAATAGCGGGACTACATTTTTTCTTCCGCACCATTTTCAGTTAACCTATATCGACTGATTTGTTGAAAATTGAGACTATAGTCTCACACAATGCTTCCGGTATCTGTCTCTCAAGACCCAAAGATATGGTCTCTTAGTCTTCACGGATTCTTGTTCGCACAGTTGTTTCCTCATCATCTCGCCTGTTCATAGGGAAACTTCGATCATAAATAGACTGGGAAAGTCTGAAGGCACACGGAGGACCGGAAACATGGAAAACTTCAAGAATAAAGAATGTGAGGAACGCAACTTGCGAGAGGAAGAGGAGGCAACGACTTAACAGGACCTTGTGTTCACCTTAAGTAGGTCCAGTATAGGAGAAATTTAATTCAAGAGACGTTTCGATGCATAAAAAAATATTCCATACAGTGGAGAAAAACACAGATCGTATAAGAAAGGACGAATTCGACTTCAAAAGAAGAGACTAGGCTGGAATACAGCAATTCTGAGCAGAGTGCCGTGAAAAATGTCAGTAGATGAAAAGACGGTGACGGAGTGATGGAATATAAAGCCCGAAGGTACATATCCAGAAACAAAAGATACAAAGGCAAGAACAGATTGAGCCCATTGTTCATCCAGAGGTGCAGAGAGACACTCATGAACACACACACAAGCTAGGGTAGAGATTTGCGATTTGTCCACCATGGACAGTGTGAAAAATTCTACTCTGCTTACAAAACATAACATTAAAAAAATAGGAAACCAGAAGCAAAATAAGTCGGATGGAGATGCTAAACATGAAGACATCGAAAACTCTGGGATAGAAAGGAAAATGTTGCTGCTGGGTTCAGACGTATGACGAAGTGGGGGGAGAAATAATATTTTTGATCTTCGTTTAGATATTGAGGAAAAGATTAAGGAAGTGTTAGAGACAGTCGAGGCACAAGAGATAGCAATGCTATTGCTGCTGTGGAGACAGCACATCATCTGTGAGAATATCTCATAAAGACGAGGACACACCTAGAGAAGACAATGGGATGAAGGTGTAACACAAACACAATATAAGAAAGAAGGGTAGAAAGGATAAGAAAGACCTTAGAGAAAATACTCTCAGGAAAACAGATGAAGTTCATGATGTAGGGAGCAGCAAAAGAATTGATAAAAGACAAATATCTCTTGATAAGATGAATTGAAACGAAGGAGGTAGATAATTATTCATAGTCTTCCGGAGGTTGGATGGACAGCAAACGATGAGTTATAGGCAGTGGACTAAATGGAGATTCATAATATCATTGAATAGATAGGTGATGAGGCTGACAAGCATCAGGTAGAAAACTTTCAGAGAATTGAGAATTACGCAAGGGACAAAGTATGATAAATAAAACTGAGCCCTGCATCATTAATGACATAAAATTGGATCTTGATACTTAAACCACTTTTGAGAGAGACGGACAGATATCATAAGGTGTACCTTAATCGCTACAGAACATTACAAGAAAGGGCACAGCCGAGGAAGAGAAGAAGAAACAGTCGAAGATAGGAAGGAGAACCACTGTGCTCAGTAACAGGAACAGAGGCTCCCAGTCAGGTTGATACACTGCTCGGGTTATCAAAACAGTCCTCACCAATGTGTGGAAGCTCTGCCTCAAGAGGAGCACCTAGCAGGGACACAGAAATCTCTTAAACTCCTATCCTTATTCCCATTCAGTCACAAGAACTCATAATAAACCATTCCCTACCCCAACTACTCTCATTCGTAATCCGTTCCAATGCAAGATCCTTTCTTCCTTCCACAACCCCTTCCCACTTCCCAGCTCTCCTTTTTCTTACCCACCATCCTTCACCCACACCTGTGGTCTCACTTGCTTCCAGAGTAAAATCCATCCCCATAACCGCTCTTACTCTCGATCTCGGCTTCTCATATGCTCTGTCTTCTTCCCCAGGAAAACAGAATCAAAAGAATAGCAGCCAAAAAAAACTCGAGCACAGTAAGAAAAACAAAAGTGTGGTACACAAATATAGATTGGATAAGAAATAAGAGAACGGACAGAATGAATGAACTAGGCAATCGATATCCGTATACAGCTTAAAGAACTTGCAGCCGGGAGAGAGTGAACCCAGAAGCGGTTCGCGGAGGCTACGTCACAAGCTGCGACTCGACCATTGCAACAACAGTGAAGTGTACACACACGCGACACACACACAACACACACACACACATATATATATATATATATTATATATATATATATATATATATATATAAACAGGCCTAGTGTCTAATAGACATACGCCTAGAACAAAATGGTAACTAAGTGAAAGATCTACATAGTTACAT
>NC_069406.1:80571702-80599202 GCF_026875155.1 Cherax quadricarinatus | reverse complement strand
ACTCTTCTCCCTCCAAGGTGGTCACTCTTCTCCCTCCTAGGTGGTCACTTTCCTCTGTCACTCTTCTCCCTCCTAGGTGGTCACTCTTCTCCCTCCTAGGTGGTCACGTCACTCTTCTCCCTCCTAGGTGGTCACGTCACTCTTCTCCCTCCTAGGTGGTCACGTCACTCTTCTCCCTCCTAGGTGGTCACGTCACTCTTCTCCCTCCTAGGTGGTCACGTCACTCTTCTCCCTCCTACGTGTTCACCGACTCCTCTCTTAGTTGTTTACTGACTGCCTAGGTGTTCATTGAATCCTCTTCTAGGTGTTCCCTGTCTCTTTCTAGTATATTATCACTTTCTCTCCTAGGTGTTCACTGACTCCCCCACTAGGTGTTCACTGACTCCCCCACTAGGTGTTCACTGACCCTATCCTAGGTGTTCATTGTTCCTCGTTTCTCTGAAACAAGGAGAGGTGCGGGTGGTACTTTGGTACTGTTCCTCACCTCTCTGAAGCAAGGAGGTGGGGGTTGAGAGTAGTACTTTATTACTGTTCCTTGCCTCTCTGAAACAACGGAGGAGGGGGGGGGGTTGCGAGTACTACTTTATTAGTGTTCCTCACCTCTCTGAAACTAGGGGAGGGGGTGCGGATGGAGTTTGTGAGTTGAACTCAGCGAATTTTTGTCATGAAACTACCAACGTTCTTTTATGTATTTCTGAAAACCTAAGGACAAGGAAGGAAATATAATTCTAAGTTCCGAGTGAAGACATAGATTACAGAGAGTATTTTAAACTATCATGTTTGGTTCAGAGTCTTTGGAACATTTATTTTGTTCATTTGGGACCTAGTACTTGATCTGAGCTGTCGACTCCGTCATATTTTACAGCTTTAGACATAGTATTTGTTATCTAGTAGACATCAGAATGTCTCATGCAAGGGAATTATTATTCTTAGTCCGAAGATGGATACACACATGCGCGCGCACATAAGCACACAAACACACGCTAGCATACAGTAAGGCTATAAGACTCCCAACTTCAATAGAAGGAACTACACAAGCATGAGGCAATTCCTGCAGCAGGCGCACTGGGAAGAGAACTAGGGGGAAAAGAGAATGAATGAGATTACGGAATGTGTGGCAGGAAAGTGCATGGAGGCAGAGGAGAAATTCGTATCCAGGAAAAGAAGCAAAGGGAAAAAGTTAGGCCATGGTTTAGCCAGAGGTGCAGAGAGGACAAAGCTAAATGTGCTGAGCATGGAAAAATTATAGATGCCAAAGAACTCAGGAAAGCAAGGCACTGAAAAGAAAAGCGAGAAACGAATATTCATGGTTAAGGAGACAGGCTCAACGGAAGTTTGAGAATAACATTGTATCGACAGGCAAATCTGACCAAAAGCTGCTGTATTGCTACACTAGGAGGACAAAAATAGTTGTCAGAGGTTTGCAACGAGAGTAGTCACGTAGCTAAGGGGCTATGTCCTATGAAGAAAGGTTAAGGGAATTCAACCTGATAACACTTGAGGAAAGATGGACTAGGGGTGATATGGAAACAGTGTACAAAATACTAAGGAAAATTGATAACGTGGATAGTGACATATTATTTGAAAGATTGGAATCAGGAACACGAAGGCTCCTGGAAAGTGGAAAAAACATAAGAGTTACAGAGATGTTAGGAAGTACTTCTATTGTGTTAGAGAAGTCAGAAAGTGGAAAGACCTGGAGAATGGAGCTTTAAGAAGAGGTGCGATAAAGCTCTTGCAAGCAGGAGTGAACCATGAAACAAGAGGCTAAACAAGAAGCTAAGACTCGACCCAAGCAACTACATATAGGTGAGCACATGTAGGTAAGAACACACACACACACACACACACACACACAAAAACAACAATAACATCACACTATTATTTATCCTAACATCAAATACTGCTCACTGGGTGGCTCGTAATTCAACGTTCCTGTGACCACAGGTAACCATACAGCAGAATCTAGTCAGCAATACCATGGATCTATTCCACCATAATGTTGTATTTCCTCAGCCATGCTAACGTATATACTCAGCCATGTCATGGTATATATTCAGCACTGTATCTACTAAACCACTGTATCTACCACTGCATCTACTCAGCTATTGCAGAGTATCTTGTCATGCACTGAATTGTATCAAATTAATTCTATATTTCCTACGTAATTATCCCACTAGATGTCATTCGGCTGATTTGTTGGACTGACACTAATTCAGAGTACAAAACACCCAAAATAATATTTACACTTCATGATAAACTTATCAGACCTCACCTTGGATATGCTGTTCATTTTTGGTCCCATAATTACGCAAAAAGTGAGGATAAACCAGGAGGGTGAAGAGAGTGGACAAAATACTTGTGTATATCACCTTTAAGAAACAATCTGTATGCGGTAATTCTTAAAGCAATTTTGTTTACATAATGAATGATGAAGAATTAGGCATGTACAGCTTCAGGGTGTCTATATTAGTAAACGTTTCGCCTGGCCACAGAAAAGCTGAATTAGATCGACATCTTTGAGATTCTCAGACGGGTCATTCTATGATTAAGACCCGTGTCAGGACGCAGTTCCTGACGAAGTAATCAATCATCCAGTGGCTTTACCAATACAAATCCAAGGATATAATGGGAAAAACTGTAAAACAATATTCAAAAGACGAGATAATCGTGTTCACATTGAGAATAAGCGACAATGGAATCTCCTTCATGTTTTAGACACAAAACGAAATTTGACACACTTAGACATATCATGAAATAACTGCAAGTAATTCGGCGACAAGAGTCGAAATGGGTAAAGTGTTTATGCTGATTGAAATATAGAACATGGGAATTTACTCTCTTGTACAATTATATAAGCTAAATCAATTTAGTTCTTTATAGTTACAGATATAGGGCTGAGTTAGATATAGTAGTGGAGCAGTTTAGTGACAGTACAGCAGCTGAGTATACTTAAGGGTTGTGGTGCGCTGAGGCCACTACAAACCAGACAACACTGATTTAAATACTTGAGGACGACCAACAACTATGGACTAGTAAGTACTGATGGAAACAAGTAACTGAATAATAATAGTGCATGTAGTGGGAGTAACAGTGGAAATAATGGTAATGGTGGTAGTAGTAGTAGTAGAAGCTGTAGTAGCAATAGTGGTGGTGGTGGTGGTAGTAGTAGTAGAAGCAGTAGTGGTGGTGGTGGTAGTAGTAGAAGCAGTAGTGGTGGTGGTGGTAGTAGTAGCAGAAGCAGTAGTGGTGGTGGTGGTTAGTAGCAGTAGTGGTGGTGGTGGTCAGTTGTAGAGTTTAAATAGTGGTGGTGTGGTAGTAGTAGCAGTAGTTGGTGGTGGTGGTAAATAGTAGCAGTAGTGTGGTGGTGGTGGTTGGTGGTAGTAGTAGTAGTAGTAGTGGGGGTGGTGGTATAGCGTTGTTGTAGTAAACAGTAGTGTGGTGGTGGTGGTGGTGGTTAGCTAGTGGTAGGGGTGATTGGTGGTGGTGGTGGTGGTAGTAGTAGTAGCAGTAGTGGTGGTGGTGGTGGTGGTAGGGAGTAGCAGTAGTGGTGGTGGTGGTGGTGGTGGTATAGTAGCAGTAGTGGTGGTGGTGGTGGTAGTAGTAGCAGCGAGTGGTGGTGGTGGTGGTAGTTAGCAGTAGTAGGGGGGCAGTAGTGGTGGTGGTGGTGGTGGTGTAGTAGTAGCAGTAGTGGTGGTGGTGGTGGTAGTAGTTTGCAGCAGTAGTGGTGGTGGGGGTGGTAGTAGTAGCAGTAGTGTGGTGGTGGTGGTGTGTAGTGGTTGGCAGTAGTGCATGGTGGTGGTGGTTAGTAGTGGTGGTGGTGGTGGTGTGGTTGGTAGCAGTAGGTGGTGGTTTGTGGTGGTAGTAGTAGCAGTAGTTGTGGTGGTGGTAGTAGTAGCAGTGTGGTGGTGGTGGTGTGGTAGTGGTAGCAGTAGTGGTGGTGGTAGGGGGGTTGTAGGGAGTAGTGGTGGTGGTAGTGTAGAGTAGTGGGGGTGGTGGCAGTAGTTGCGAGTGGTGTGGTGGTGGAGTAGTAGGGGGGGTGGTAGTAGTAGCAGTAGTTGTGGTGGTGGTATGGGAGTAGTTATGAGTAGTGGTGGTAGTGGTAGTGGTGGTAGTGGTGGTGGTGGTGGTAGTAGTGGTGGTGGTGGCAGTAGTGGTGGTGGTGGCAGTAGTGGTGGTGGTGGTGGTGGTAGTAGTAGTGGTGGTGGTGGCTGTAGTGGTGGTGGTGTTGGTTGGTAGGTAGTAGTAGTAGTGGTGGTGTGTAGTAGTAGTAGTAGTAGTGATGGTAGTAGTAGTTGGTGTATGGTGTAGTAGTGTGATGGATGGTAGTAGTAGTAGAGTAGTGGTGATGGTGTGGTAGTAGTAGTGTGGTGGTGGTGGTAGTGGTGATGGTGGTATGGTTGGTAGTAGTAGTAGTGGTGTGGTGGTGGTGGTGGTGTTAGTAGTATGGGGTGGTGGTGGTGGTGGTGGTGGTAGTAGTAGTAGTATGGTGGTGGTGGTAGTTGTAGTGGTGGTGGTTGTAATAGTAGTGGTGGTGGTGGGGGTGGCGGTAGTAGTATTGGTGGTGGTGGTGGTAGTAGTAGTAGGAGTGGTGGTAGTAGTAACAGCAGCAGTAGTGGAAATAGTAGTGGTTGAAATAGTGGTAGTAGTAGCAGTCTTAGTGGTAACAGTAGTAATATAGAAGTGATACTAGTAGTAGTAACAGTAGAAGTAGTCGTAGTAGTAGTAGCAGTAGTAGTAGTAGTAGTAGTATAGCAGTAGTAGCAACAATAATTGAAATCTCAAATTTACTTACTATTTTTCAGTTAAATGGTCATGTCTATTTTTCAGTATGCTTTGGTTACATTTTTCCCTCTACTTTTTTAAGCCGACAATATAGCCAGAGGAAATGGAGAGTGGAGAGACAGAACGATCCGCTATTCCACCCTTTCCTCCTCTAGCTGGACAAGAGTAAATGTAGCAGGGCTGTAGTTTGGCTTTCCCAGAAGACAGCCTAGTTGTGGACTGTAAGCACTTCTCTCTCTTAACCTTGCAGCTGTATAGTCCTTGTGGCTTAGCGCTTCTTTTTGATTATAATAATAATAATCTTAACCTTGCAGTACACTCACCTTCTTTACCTCATCTCCCTTTCTACCTCCTTTCCCCTCTACCTCCTATTCTCCCTAACACTATTCATCGCTTCTTACCCTCCATTTATCCCATTAATCATTCTGAACTCCATATCTCCTTTATTTTCTTCCTCCCACCCTCTCTACCATTCTTCTTCCATCTCCACCTCTTTTCCACCCATTTATCTTTCCTCTCTATCTTGCCCCTTCATTGCCTCTATCTATTTCTCCCTTCCTTCCTCTCCCCTCCTTACCTAGCTCCCACGTATCCATCTTGTCCACCCTGGCTCTCACTTCTCCTTCCTGATACTCTCCCTCTGACACATCCATATTGCCACACTCCCCGCCTCCCTCTCCGCTATCCTTCTTGCCTCCCCCCACCAGACAAGGGATGCTGCTTCCCGAGGCTTGAGCTTCCCTCGTATAAACCTGTCATGCATAAGTAGACGACTTCCTCCCTTCCATTCTTTTACAACTTGCAGTTTCCTTAACATTATGTTTTTAGTCCTTATTTTTATTTGTATTTTCTTTATAAACTGAATGCATTGTCTATTCTTTCTCTCCCGCTTTACAGGAAGTTTTTTTTTTTTACATGGTTCGATTAAAAGAGTTCCTGCCTTTATTTACGAGTTAAGATCTACTGCGTACCTCATTTCATTTGAATTCCATAACCAGCATTATCTCTATTATTCTTTTTACTATTAGGATACACAAATAGAGAAGATGAAGAAGAGCCTTCTGTGGGCCAGCAGTTTCATTTGGTCAAGTGATTTCATTTCATCAGTTTAGTTATGCTGTACTAACATGATGCGGATTAGAGTTATTCTAGGAATAAATGATTTCAGATGAAGTGATGTCCTTGAGAAAGGCATAGTCGGAGTGTATTTTCTATTTGCTGGTCGCTTTGTAGTATAGAAGCTGTTTTTTTGCTGTCCGTGAAATGGAGCAAGAAAGTAGTGGATAGTCGACATGTGAGTGCACTTGTGCCTTATGCAAAGTTCTGCAGCCTCTACTCTTGAGCAGATCTTGCAAGATTTACCATGTGATTCTTCACAGACATTTTTGAGTCAAATTTAACCCTTAGGATATCCATTTTTATCCCTGAATTTTAACATTTTTCCATTCATTCTTACCACTGTTCTGGTATTAACATCACCTATGGTTCATAGAGTCCATCATCTGTGTTTTCTCAGAAGCAACTACAACCTACAATCGTTTTACCCAGGTTGATATACCTTTAAGCTCATTATTGATGTGCCTGATAGGAACTGGTATTTTTACTCGTGATTAAGTAAATGTCAGAGTACAGTCGTTTACATATGCATGGGACTGTGGGGTGAGGTGAAGAAGGTCACTGAAGTAGACATTCCGTAACAATAGATCAAGCACACTTTCCTGTGGAACACTGGCACCGATTGAGTGTCGTGATGATTCTGTTCCTCAATAAGAAACATAAAAACAATAAAAAGGAGGAACACTACCAAGTATGGGCTTATTAGCCCATACTTGGCGGGTCCATGTCAATTTCAAACCCATTATCAATGGTACCCAAGGAATAAGCTTTGATAAACCATGTCCAAGTCCCACTCAAATCCATCCACTCTTAAGTATTTATCCAACCTAAATTTGAAGCTACCTTAGGATTTGTTTCAGTGACCCTACTAGGCAAACTGTCCCATTCATCGACTACTCTGTTTTTTTCTTGGAGGGACATCCTCAGCACCTTATTTATATCCCCTTTGTTGATACCCATCTTCCACTTATACACTTCAATCATGTCTCCTTTCATTCTTCATTTTACAAGAAAATGAAATTTAAGAAACTTTAATCTTTCTTCGTATGGAAGATTTCTTATGCTATGTTGTCATTCTTCGCTGAATGTTTTCTAATATATTCAAAACTATGCCGAAGTGAGCCGCGTAATCTAAGTGGGACCTTACTTATGATGTGTTGAGCAATAGTATAACCGCTGGACTTCTGTTGCTTACATTTCTTGATATAAATCCCAGTAATCTGCCTTATTACATACGCATAGGCATCGCTGTCATGGTTTCAGGTTGCTGCTTACGATAACCCCGAAGTCATTTTCGCATTCTGTATGGCTAAATTCTACATTGTATAGTTTATAAGCTGTAGGGTTATGGGCATTCCCGATCTTCATAGCCTTGCATTTATCTACATTGAACTGCATCTGCCACATTTCTGACCACGACTTGAGTTTGTCTAAATCCTCTTGAAGTTCAGTAACAACTTACTCTGAATCAATTATCCAACCTATGTTCATGTCATACAGCGAATTTGCTCATATCACTAGTTATTCCCTCGTCAAGGTCATTAATGTAATATCAACAATGGGATTAAAACTGATCCCTGTTGAACGCCACTTGTTCTAGATCCCCACTCAGATTTTACCCAATTTATGCACACACACTGCTTCCTGTTGGTGAGCCACACCTAGATCCATGACAGGATTTTTCCCACAATGCCATGAGTTTTGATAGAATACCGCACCACGAGTTCCATGATGCGGTACTCTATCGAAAGCTTTTCTATAATCCAAATAAATAATATCGAATTCTTTATCGTGATCAAAAAGCCTCAAGAGCTTTACTGAAGAAAGTTAGTAAATTAGTTAAGCAGGAACGGCTGTTCTTGAAACCATGATGAGTATCATTAATTATATTATTCCTATCAATATGATTTCTTATATCAGCTATAGCTGCCTATAGTTAGTCTAGTAATTTGCCTTTAATTGGCGTTAGGCTTATTAGGCGGTAATTTGACGGCAATACTTGCCCCTTGCTTTAAATTAAATTGGTCATCTTCCACATATCAGACACTACACCTGTATGAAATGATATTTTAAAAATGTTAGTTAATGGTTCACAAAGTTCCATTTTGCACTCCCTAAGAACCCTTTAAAAAAGTTCATCAGGGCCATGGGATTTATTTTGCTTCACTCGGTCTACCAGTTTATTTACCATATCCCTAGTGACTGGGATGTTACATAATTTATCTTATTCAGGCCCACTATAAAAATTAATTACTGGAATATTGTTAGTGTCCTCTAGTATGAAAACCGAGAGGCAATAATTATAAAAGATCGAGCATATTTCATTCTCCTTGTCAGTAAGATGCCCGAAGTTATTTTTAAGGGGACCTATCTTTTTTCTAATTTGTGTCCTATATATTTGGAAAAAAAAAAACTTTCCGGTTAGTTTTCGAATCCCTAGAAACTTTAATTTCATAGTCCTGTTTAGCTTTTCTTATCCCCGTCAATGTAATGATTCATAAGATTATCCTCACCTCTTTTGATCCTCCTATAAACTCCTTTCTTCTGCCCTGAAAGATAATTAAGTCTATTATTCACCCATTTGAGTCATTTCTGTTTGAAAGCAAATACTTACTTATGTCCTTCCTAAATCTAAATTTGTCCGGCTTAAATTCGTTATTTCTGGTTCTTACTTGATTCGATATCATCAGTATTTTATTAATATCATCTTTGTGCCAATCATACACTTATACACTTCGCTTTCTCCTTTAATTCTACGTCTTTCAAGATATCACTAAGATTTCAAGGCTCTAAGTCTGTCTTCATATGGGATATTCCTTATACAGTGAATCATCTTTGTCATCCTTCTCTGTACGTTCTCCAACGAATTTATATCCTTATTACAGAATGGAGACCAAAACTAAGCAGCATAATCTACGTGAGGCGTTACTAGTGATGTATAGAGTTCTTTCTTATTGCGGTTTACTTAGAGTAGGTACGTAGACAAAGCTGTAAAATAACTTTTGTTATTTTACAGCTTTGTCTACGTACCTACTTATACTTCTTCAAATAAAGCCTAGTAATCTAGGCTTGATTTCAAGAAGTAACTGTTGTCTTGGCTTTTGATTTCTGCTTACCGTGACTCCCAAATCTTTTTCATATTCTGTGTGATCAAGCTCTACTCCACCTACTTTATATCTTTGAGGGTAATTTTTATTACCAAGGACTAGGATTTTATTTACACTTGTCTTCATTGAACTTCATCTGTTACTTTTCAGACCAAGACATTAATTTGTCTAACTCCTCCTGGAATTCATTGGTATTCTCATCAGAATCAATCACTCAGCCTGTTTATATCATCAGCAATGGGCCTAAAGTGGTCCTGAAACTGATCCTTGTGGAACACCACTGGTGACCGATCCCCATTCAGACTTAAGTGAAAACTCTTTGCTTTCTATTGGTAAGCCATGCCTCGATTCATGTTAGAACTTAACCTCCTATACTATGAGCTGCTACTTTTCCTAAGAATCTTTTGTTAAGTACTCTATCGAAGGCTTTACTGAAATCCAAATAAACTGCATCATATTCTTTATCGTTGTCTAATGCCTCAAATGCTGTGAAAATTTTCAGTAAATTTGTGAGGCAGGAACGACCTTTCGCGAATCCATGTTGAGACTCGATTAACAAATTATGTTCGTCAATGTGACTTCCAATAATATCAGTTATAACTGACTAATGATTTGCCTACTATAGCTGTCAGGTTTATTCGACGGTAATTTCATGGAATGCACTTATCCCCTGATATAAATGTAGGAATAACATCAGCCATCTTCCACATCTCTGGCACAACACCAGTTTGCATGGAGGCATTAAATATGCTCGTTAGCGGCGAATTATTTTAGGTTTATCTACGTGTTTGATAACCATTTCCCTCGTGACATTAATATCACTCAATTTATTTTCCTTAGAAAGTGAATAATTGTTAATTGCTGGGATATTATTTATGTGTTCTTGAGTAAAGACTGACAAGAAATATCGTTTAGAGAACACATTTCCTGTTCATTATCTGTCAGCTGTCCATCCCCAATTTTCAGCAGTCCTACTTTTCCCCTCACCTTCGTCCTATATACTTGAAAGAATCTTTTTGGATTAGTCTTGGATTCATTAGCAACCTTAATTTCAGTCACGTTTAACCTTTCTAATCCCGCATTGGTCAGGAAGGTTAACTTTTCCTTTCTGATACGCCTATAAGGTCATCTTTTCTCTACTTATAGATGCTTTTATCTCCTGTTCATCCACTTGGGATCGTTATATATATATATTATATATATATATAAAATATATATATATATATATATATATATTAATATATATATATATAATATATATATTTATATGCAAAACAACCACTCTGAAAAAATAGAGAAATTCCAAGCGCTTTCGTGACTACTCACATTATCAAGGAACTATGAAAGTGAAGCATCCAAGGAAGCTATATAAGGGGTCGGCCCGCACCTCACTATCAGATCCCCCAAAGGTTAAACACGTGACGCGCGGCGAGCCAACTTGGACAGGTCCTTTGCAAAACTCACCCCCAAGCTATTTATTTGTCCAGTGTATTATTAAATTCTACCCAAATTCTACCCACTGGACAAATAAATAGCTTGGGGGTGAGTTTTGCAAAGGACCTGTCCAAGTTGGCTCGCCGCGCGTCACGTGTTTAACGTTGTGGGATCTGATAGTGAGGTGCTGGCCGACCCCTTATATAGCTTCCTTGGATGCTTCACTTTCATAGTTCCTTGATAATGTGAGTAGTCACGAAAGCGCTTGGAATTTCTCTATTCTTCAGAGTGGTTGTTTTGCATATATATATATATATATATATATATATATATATATATATATATATATATATATATATATATATATATATGTCTAGCCGAATATGTAAAGCTGGTCAGTTAGCAAGAACTCATTTAAAATTAAGATCACAGTAAACAGGTGATTTCAGAATATGCAAAAAAACCACTGTGAAAGAATAGAGAAATTCCAAGTGCTTTCGTGACTACTCACATTATCAAGGAACAATAAAAGTAATGCATCAAAGGAAGGCATATAAAGGGTCTAGCCCACACCTCACTATCACATCGCACAACAAAGCAACTCAGTGGTTGTTTTGCATATTCTGAAATCACCTGTTTACTGTTATCTTATTGCATTAATGGATACCACAAGACTCTTCAGAATGTTCTCGATAAGCTTTCCTAATCATATTTCTTTTGTTTCCCAGTTTTCTTCTGATCAAGTCCCACAATTTAAAAATTCGACTTAATTTTTAAAAAAGAAATTTAAATGAACAAGTTCTGCCCAAGTCTCTTTTACCCAGTGGACTCCTTGACATGATGAGAGATCGTCCTTTTGATGATTTTATGAGAATTATTCTTCAGAAACATTGAAAAAACTAAAATACAGGAGAAGGAAGCATTCAAAATATTGAGAAACAAAAAATACTCTTTTAATCAGCCATTCCATCCTAATGGAAACACGGTATGTTGGATCATTGCTATAATAAACTCAGAAGAATTTGAAATGAGCTCAAAAACAAACTACAAAGAAAACTAGACATTTTAATTAAAAATAATGATTGAACAAAGCATGCTAATAACAATTTTGTAATTAACTTATCAGATGAAATTTTAGATAAAAATACAACTGCTGCTCTAGGTTTTGGCCTAAGTTTTGCAACTTCAAAAAAAACTTAATAACGTTGAAATTGCAAAAGCCTTTTGTAACTTTGAAAAATTTTCTGATTTATCCACTGATGAAATTAATATTAGTAAAGGAATGGTATATAGCTCTATATTAAAACCAAACATTCCCAATTGCCCTCAAAGATTCTTTAAGTCTTATGATACACTTAATAACAAAAAAAATTTGCGCCTTACTAAAGCAGACAAAATAAATGCAATAGTAATTATGAAAGAAAATGATTACCAAGAAAAAATGAATAATCTCTTAGACGATACTGAAACCTATTCTAAACTTAGAAAAAATCCCCTAGAAACCGTTAACAGCAATTTCAATAAAACAATAAAACTTCTACTGAAAGGCAAAGAGGAATTAGTCAAACAATTTACTTCCACTAATCCATCTTTACCTTACATGTATGGACTAATAAAAGCACACAAACCAGGGAATCCAGTCAGACCAATTATTAGCTCCATAGGATCAGTTTCATATAAATTATTCAAATGGCTTGTTGACATTTTGAGCCCTATTGTTGGCAAAATTTCTAACTTTAATGTTAAAAACAACATAGATTTAGTTGATAAATTAAGCTCCTTGACTAACTTAAATGATTATAACATGGTTAGTTTTGATGTTACTTCCTCGTTTACGAAAGTTCCTGTTGATTTATTAAGTTTCTTATCTGAACAACTCATTAATTATGATTTACCATTGCCAGTTCCAACTACCATTTTGCATTGTTGATGCAAAATTTGTATTTAATGATAAGTTTTACACTCAGAAGTTTGGTATGGCAATGGGAAATCCTCTTTCACCTGTTCTTAGTAACCTATACATGGAATTTTTTGAAACAAGGCTGCTTAACAAAATCCTCCCTAATAGAGCCAAATGGTTCAGATATGATGATATTTGGTGTCTTATGCCCAAGAATGTAGATATACACCATTTCCTTGGCAAATTAAACAGCTTAGCCCATTCTATAAACTTTACTGTTGAGTTTGAAGAAAATAACTCATTGCCTTTTCTAGATGTTTTAATTATTAAGGGTAATAATGAACTGAAATTTAAAATTTACAGAAAACCTACAAATAACTGTTCCTATGTACACTATTATTCTTCACATCAAGATAGAGTTAAACTGTCTGTTTTCTCATCAATGTTTTTGAGAGCTTTACGTATTTGTAGTCCAGAGTTCATAGATGAGGAAATATCCAAAATTTATGAAATAGGTAATGATTTGAAATACCCAAGAAACGTAATTGATAAATCTTTTAAAACTGCTAGAAATACTTTTTACAATCCAAAAAGGGACAACCAGCCTTATTCAACTAAAAATATGTTGGGTCTCCCTTACCATGAAAACTTGGTTGATATGCCTTCTCTTCTTAAGACGTTTAATATCGAAGTTGTATTTAAAAATCTTGATGCAGTAAAAAACTTTTGATAAAGAATTCCCCCCCAAAATGCTGACAGATGTGTCTCTAAGATTCCTTGTAAAATTTGCGATAAAGTTTATTACGGTCAAACTGGTAAAAGTTTCGAACTAAGATTAAAACAACATAAATATAGCATTAGAACTGGACAAGATTCCAGGACTCTATTTATTATTGTGAGAGATCTTAATCATCCAATTGATTTTCAAAAAGTTGAGAAAGTTGCATCAAGCAAGTCTATGGTCGACAGGAATATAACTGAATCTTGTTTCATAAAAATCAGTTTTGACAATAATATGAATATTTCCTTTGGTTTATATAAATTAGATCCATTTATAATTAATAGAATTTGGGAAGAATTTAATTGGACAAATAATAAATTTTAAAATTCTTAATTCTTGGGTAGAATAGTTTGTTGGCGGGTTGTGTGAAGGGAAACCTTCTTGTTGGGCCAGGGCCTACTGCAGTGTTCTCTTTCTTATGAGTCGCGCGTCAGGTGTTGCTTTGTTGTGGGATGTGATAATGAGGTGTGGGCTAGACCATTTATATGCCTGCCTTTGATGCATTACTTTTATTGTTCCTTGATAATGTGAGTAGTCACGAAAGCGCTTGGAATTTCTTATTCTTTCACAGTGGTTGTTTTGCATATTCTGAAATCACCTGTTTACTGTGTCTTATTGTGTGTGTGTATATATATATATATATGCAATAAGATCACAGTAAACAGGTGATTTCAGAATATGCAAAACAACCACTCTGAAGAATAGAGAAATTCCAAGCGCTTCGTGGGCTACTCACATTATCAAGGAACTATGAAAGTTAAAGCATCCAAGGGAAACTATATAAGGGGTTTTGGTCGGCACCTCACTATCAGATCCCCCAACGGTTTAAAACACGTGGGCGCGCGGCGAGCCAACTTGGAAAGGTCCTTGGCACAACTCACCCCACAAACTATTCACCAAGAAATAAGAAATTTTAAAGATTATTTGTCCAGTGTATTATTAAATTCTTCCCAAATTCTATTAATTATAAATGGATCTTTAAATTTTTAAAACCAAAGGAAATATTCATATTATTGTCAAAATGCTTTTTATGAAACAAGATTCAATTATATTCCTGTCGACCATGGACTTGCTTGATATACTTTCTCAACTTTTTGAAAATCAATTGGATGGTTAAAATCTCTTACATGAATAAATAGAGCATTGGAATCTTGTCCAGTTCTAATGCTATATTTTTTGTTGTTTTAATCTTAGTTCGAGATTTTTACCAGTTTGACCGTAATAAACTTTATCGCAAATTTTACAAGGATTTATAGGACTCATCCATCAGCATTTTGGGGGAATTCTTTTTTATTCAAAAGTTTTTTTTACTGTATCGAGATTTTTGATACACTTGAATATTAAAAGTCTTAAGAAGAGAAGGCTTATAACCAGTTTTCATGGAAGGGAGGAACCAACATATTTTTATTTGAATAAAGGCTGGTTGTCCCTTTTTGGATTGTAAAAAGTATTTCTTGGCAACTTTAAAAGATTTATCAATTACATTTCTTGGGTATTTTAAATCATTACCTATTTCATAAATTTTGGGCATATTCCTCATCTATGAACTCAGGACTACTCAAAATTCGTAAGCTCTCAGAAACATTGATGAGAAAACAGACAGTTGACCTCTGTCTGATGCGTCAGGAATTTAGTGGACATAGGAACAGTTATTAGTAGGTTTTCTGTATATTTTAAATTTGAATTCTTATTACCTTAATAATTTAAAACTCTAGAAAATGCATGAGTTATTTTCTTCAAAATCAACAGTAAAGTTTATTGAATGGGCTAAGCTATTTAATTTTCAAAGAAAGGAAATGGTGTATATCTACATTTTTGGGCAATTATAAGACACAAAATATCATCAACATATTGAACCCATTTAGCTCTTTTAGGAGGATTGTGTTAAGTAACCTTGTTTCAAAAATTCCATGTATAGGTTACTAGAACAGGTGAAAGAGGATTTCCCATTGCCATACCAAACTTCTGAGTGTAAAATTTAATCATTAAATACAAATTTTGCATAACCAATGCAAAGTTTAATAAGTTAATGATAGTAGTGACTGGCAATGGTAAAAAATAATCATTAGTTAACGGAGTTCTTCAGATAGAGAGACTTAATAAATCATCAAACAGGGAACTTTCGTAAAACAAGGAAGTAACATCAAAACTTAACAATGTTATAAAATCATTTGTGGGTGAGGTGTTACCAAGGGACCTTTCCAAGTTGGTCGCCGCGCGTCACGTGTTTAAAACCGTTGTGGGATCTGATAGTGAGGTGCGCCAGACCCTATATAGCTTCCTTGTGATGCTTTACTTTCATAGTTCCTTGTAATGTGAGTCAGTCACGAAGCGCTTGGAAATTTTCTCTATTCTTGCAGAGTGGTTGTTTTGCATATTATATATATATATTATATATATAATATTCTTTATATATATAAATATATATTATATATTATCATATATATATATATATATAATGTCGTCCGAAATATGTTTAAAACTGGCAATGAGCAAGAACTCATTTAAAATTAAGTCCTTTTCTAAAATTTTCTCATATTACGTTTAAAGATTATATTTTTTCATTTATTTTAATGAAAAAATTTTTAATTTTGAATCAAAAAAATCTTCAAAACTTACCTAACTTATTATAAAAAGATAAATTTACTTTAGCCTAACCCAACTAAATATATTTTAGATTTTTTTACAATAATTTATACTAGACCGAGCACAGAGAAGTATATTTTTTTCGTTAGGTTCAGAAACTGATTTTGGCGAAATTATTTACATACAAAATTTCGCTTGTTATCATATGGCAAGATGAGCGGTGCTATTTAAGCCAAGACTCGCAAGTTCTGCTAGTCGGCACGACATATATATATATATCATATATATATATATATAATATATATTATTTATATATATATATAATATATATTTATATATATATATATATGTCGTGCGAATATGTAATAACGGTCAATTAGCTGAACTCATTTAATTAGTCTTTCTAAAATTTTAATCTTATTACGTTTAAAAGATTATTTTTTCATTTATGATTATGTAAAAAATTAATTTTGCACAAAAAGAATCTTAGAAAACTTACCTAACCTTATGATTATAAGAACAATTGATTTTAGCCTAACCTAACTAAATATATTTTAGATGTGTTTTTCATATATTCGTTAATAAACACAGTGAATATATTTTTTCGTTAGGTCAGAATGATTTTGGCGAAATTATGTGATACACAAATTTTCACTTGTCTGTATGGGCAAGATGTGCGTTGCTATTTTAAGCCAAGATGCAAAGTTCTGCCTTATTCGGCACGGACAGTATATATATATTTATATATATATTATATTATATTATATATTGAATACGTTTTTTTCAGATATATATATATATTCAGATATTTGGGAGGGACTGTGTCAGCGGATGGGTTCTATGAAAGATGAGGTGATATCATAGATTGATGAGGGAAAAAAGACGTGACGTGGTCACTAGGAGTCTGTGGAGACAAAGTACTTTGTCCGTGGAGGCAAAGAGGGGATATGTATGAGGTATAGTTTACCAACGCTCTTTATGGGTGTGAAGCGTGGGGATGAATGTTGCAGCGAGGAGAAGGCTGGAGGCAGTGGAGATGTCATGTCTGAGGCAATGTGTGGTGTGATATAATGCAGAGAATTCGTAGTTTGGAGTTAGGGAGGAGGGCGGGACTTACCAAAAACTGTTGTCCAGAGGGCTGAGGAAGGGTTGTTGAGGAGGTTCGGACATGTAGAGAGAATGGAGCGAAACCACGCATGACTTCAAAGAGTGTATCAGTCGTAGTGGAAGGAAGGGGGGACGGGGGTGGGGTCGGCCTTGGAAGGGGTTTTTTTTTTGGAGGGGAGGGGGTGTAAAGGAGGTTTTGTGTGCGAGGGGCTTGGACTTCCAGCAGGCATGCGTGTGCAGTGTTTGTTAGGGAGTGAATGGAGGACAACTGGTTGTTAATTCTTGACGTGCTGTTGGAGTGTGAGGCAAAGTAAAATTTATGAAGGGATCAGGGAAACCGGCAGGCCGGACTTGGTCCTGGAGATGGAAGTACAGTGCCTGCAATCTGAAAGGAGGGGTGTTTGATAATGTTGGCAGTTTAAATACTGTAGTGTAAAGACCCTTCGGCAAGACAGTGATGGAGTGAAATGTTGGTGAAAGTTTCTTTTCGGGCCACCCTGCCCTGGTGGATTCGGACGTGTGATAATAAAAAAAAATATAATAAAAATATTATATTTTATATATATATTATTATATATTATATATATTATATATTATATATATTATATATATATATATATTATCATATATATATATATATATATATATATATTTATTATATATTTTTTATATATTTATATATATAGATATATATAATATATATATATATATATTATTATATTATATATTATATATTATAGTTATATTTTTATATATATATATATATATATAATTATATATATATATTTATTATATATATATATTTATTATATATAGTATATATTATATTTATTATATATATATATATATGATAATTTATATTATATGTTCTGTGCACATTGTACCCGTATTAAGAAAATAGTCAAAAATACATATACCTTCATTATAATAAGAATAAAAATCGTCAATAAAATCACTAGCTAGATTACCCCAGCCGTGATTAGACAGGTGTTCCCTAAGTCCATTATAGTCGGCAGAAAGAAAATTGAGGATTTTTACTGTATTATCCATATTCTCGTACTTCCAATTAATATTGAAGGTAATAGATTTGTGATTGCTTCCACCAGGCTCTTCATTGATATCCAGATTATTTACTAATGTTTCTTTATTTGACAAGACTAGGTCGAGCAAATTATTACCTCTGGTAGGTTTTATTACACATTTTTTCAGAAAGCAGTCCTGACCTACTTCCAGGAAGTCACTGGACTCCAGATTACCAGTCAAAAAGAGTCCAGTGAATTTGACTGAAGTTAAAATCTTCTATTAGTGCGTTATCGTGTCTAGAAGCCCTAACAGTTTCGGCTTAAAGAAATCTCCCTCTATCGTTTTCTAAATGTGGAGGTCGGTATATTACTCCAAAATTTCTTTTTCTTGATTTTCTAGAAATTTTACCCTAATAGATTCTGTGACTAATCCTTCTATTTTTATATCTTCTATTTTTTTGCAACAATTTATAATTTCTTTTACATACAATGCTACTCCACCCTCCCCTTTCCACTATATCTACGTATATGGAACAACTTAAACCCATGAGTATGGGTCTCGGCAATCATATCCCGACTCTTTAAATTGTACTGTGTTTCCGTTATTGCAATAACATCAATGTTTTAGGCACACTTTACCCAACGTAATTCATTAATTTTATTCCTGACGCTTCGACCTTTAGTAAAAAATATGTTTTTTTTTCTTCTGTACCTTTTTCCTGTTCAACTTTGCTGTTTCAGAATTTCTGATATCATTACCCAGTGTTACTTGAACACTTATTTCTAAGATTCATGATATCAAAACCTAAATCAATATTCCCACATATTTTTTCCCCATCCTAAACAATACCGCTTGACTAATCCTAGTTTAAAATCCTAACATCCTCAATTGAACTAGCGAGAAAACCCATATCTGCCCTGGATAAGCGAATCCCTTCCCGAGTATAAATATAATTTCTGCAGTAGAAGTTGTCCCAGTTTTCAAAGAATGGTACAGAAATATCCTTACATTGTTCAGCCAACCATTTATATCAGTTATTCTCGACAATCATTCTTTTCCAAACACCCCTTCCGGCATAACGTACTTATAACAGACAGTCTCCTTTTTCTTATTTATATATATCGCTGTCCTATACCTTTCTAATCTATGCCCTCACTTTCTATGCTTGTCGCATCATTGGCCTCCAAGCTCTGAGGAAGATATAGGATTGATCCCATTACTGTTATTAATGTTGTCAAGATGGGTAAAAATTTCCTCCTCCCAACCCAGGGGATAGCAAAAACCACTCCGTCTCCGACTCCTGTCTTTCAAGCAGAAGGCCCTATCCATGTACCCAACAAGAACAATGTTCTTACCTTCCTTGGTGTTGTTCGTCGTGGCGTTCTCAGTAGTCGACTCAAACTCGTTGGGTAGCACGGAGAATGGGTTCGAAGTTTCCACACCAGTCTCCTTGACCTTCGTCATTTCTACCTCTCCATCCGTCCTTTTGATCCTTAGCTTCGTTCCATGCTTTCCAGGCACTGTCCAGGTTCTTTTCTTGACTTGAGGATTCGCAACAGGATTACTACAAATCCTCTTTTCTTCAGTCAGCCACTGTATCTCGAGCTTTGCCACCCTTAGCTCCTCCTTAAGCTGCTGGTAAAGTTGCTCAATAGAGGACATCTTGGTTCAGACCACAACAATAAGTACTGTAGGTGAGTACAAACACGCACTGTCAATGACGCCGAGTTGCTTCTATCTTGACTCGCAACTATTGTTCGTCGTATGACATGTAGTTTGCTACATATGCTGTTTTGTTCGTCGTATGATACAAAGTTTGTTGCATTTGCTGTGTTTTTCGTTTTGTGCTCTGTCGTTTGTTGCATTTACTGTGTTGTTCGTAGTGTGCTGCATTTTTTTTTTAATTCACTGTGTTTTTTGTAGTGGCCTGCGTAGTTTGTTGCGAATCATCTGTTAAAGATGATCTGTTTCCTTATATCTCCTTTATTTTTTTACGTTATTTCTCTTCTTGTGTTCATTATTGGCTATCGTCTGTTGCTGGATAGTCTCTGTACAACAGGTATTTCAAGCAATGTTTTACACGTCATTAGATACACCTTGTTTAACATATGATGCCTTCTACGTTTCCACAGCTAAACGTACTATGCAGTAAATGATCTACATCACATGCAAATACATTGTTGGCAGCAAACCTGAAACAAACATACAGCAAATGGGAAATAAGAGGCAATGGGATCTGATTCGAGCAAGGTAGGGTAGCCCCAATTCCTTACAGGAAGCACCTTTAAACGTCAAAAAATACTTTACCCTTTAAGGGGCAAGGCTTCATTAAACAGGTATTACAATGTCATGTCTTCACTGAGTGAGAGAGCACTCTACTGGTCTGTAAAGGAACCACTTCCGCCTCAATTCCTCACATTATTTATACGTTGTTAAGGCTTTTGGATGGCTGTTACCAGCAGGAAAGTTCTCCTGAGTTGTGGAGATAACGGGGAGATGCAAGTTTTGCAAGAGGAATTTAGCAAGTTGTGAGCGCACCAAGTTTGGGAGAAAGATTTGTTGAATTGGGGATATTTTAGAAGTTGGATATATTTTAAAGAAGTGGTTATTTGTATTCAAAGTGGTTTGAGCGCAACAGTGTTGCAAATACTCTACTTTATTATTCCCTAATTTTTATACTATATTTCTTCAGTTATATACATTTGAGACACATTACAATTGGTCCTTGCTGATGAAGATAAAACATTTATTGTATACATAAATTTAGACTACAAGCCAGAGTAACTGACTTCTACATGATACCTAATATCTACAATTCAGGCAACAATTACTCCACATTTTCGAGGACATTTCAGTAGGCTTGTTTTGATGTTTAATGTAGCTTTTCTTCCTGGCTTCCCTAAACAGTATTTGTAAGAGGGATATTCAAGACACAGCTCTCAACATTATCAGAGAAAAGCTGGATTTAAAATTAAAATTAAAGTTCGTATAACGTAATTTAATGATTTGAGAGACATATTAATTAAGAAAATTCAAACATTTAAAACGGTATATGAATGTAAAATAACAGTAAGAGGATTTTTGCATGATACGAGAACAGCACTTTCTTATTAACTCTATACAGATTTCTCACATACGTTTTACTGAAGATTTTTCGACGATTCTTATTTAGGGTAGGTCAGGATAGGTTTGGGTAGGCTGATAGTCTTCTATAAATAAAAATTAACCAATTATAACACCTCAATGGCAATAAATTAAATAATGAACTAGATGTATTGCAGTCGCTGTGCTATCCGAGAAAGGTACTTATTTATGGCATAACCCCAACACTCTGCACCACAATTCACGTGATGGGAATAGTGCACAATGAGGCATAAATTTCTAATGCAGTTACGTATTTTCGATGAAGATTTCAAGTTACTATATGGAAAATATCCTAAATTTTTAATAAAACGAGTATAACACTTCGTATACAAGAGAGCTGCCCACGTGTTATCACTTAGAGATTAAAAACTGCAGATCGATTTCTGACTTGTCATCATTATCAAAAATCTCTGTAAACATATGTAAACGAACATGTGTATTTATCACTAAAATAAATATTCTTTACCCTTGCCACTTCAGCTTCAGGCCAGGGCAGAGTACTATTGAGGCTGCAATAAAGATGCTAGGCTATGTGTAGTCAGCTCCATAAAAAAAATTATCGAAAGACGTTATTGACACTACAGAACACAATATATTGCTGCTGATACTAAAATATTATAGAATCAGTGTTCAAGCTGACCCTTGCATAAAGTCCTACCTTGAAGACAGGCAGCAGCACTACTACATCATCAGAAACTATCAAAATAAGGATGCAGACTAGCGTTCTTAAGCCACTGTTAATTCCAAACTAAAGAAATGACCTTTCAAATGATTCCCAAGAAATTAAACCAGTCTTGATTGCACATGAAATAACATCCGTCATATCTAATCCAGATGCTGGTGTACCCAACAATATAGTCAGGGACCAGCTCGTAAAGATTTCAACCTTGATGAGAAACAAACCTACTCTTAGTTTACCATTAATATGGATAATTATCACAGAGTAAGTCACTAGGATAAAGTCTTAGTTATACACATTGACAGGAACCCGAAGTTCAACATTCACGCCCAACTCAATCATAAAATATTTCCAAATCTGTGAGCATACTTTGAAAATTGCGCTGTTTTCCGTGGTAATTTATAATACCAAATCATCTTAGATCTATGTTAGGAAATACTTCTTTAGTCTTAGAGTAATTAGGAAGAGGAAAGACTTAGCGAAATGGCAGAGGCAGAATCCGCTCATACTTTTCAGAATAAGTATGACAGGGCTCAAGCAGCCACCATACATTATAACCAGTAACGGCCAGCAGATAGGCTGGGCCAGGACCTGAGATCTAACCCCTCCAACCGCAATTAGCTGAGTATACACACACATTTATGTAAAGGGAGCTTACTATACCAAAAAGGAAAGTTTTACCTTTCACCTCGGCCACACTGCAACATGAGAGCTAAGCTACACTCATATACTGCATAAAAATTTTCCACACTAACACCACTAGCATAACTTTGTGAAGGTATCATTAAAATTCACAGGTCAAGTTGCACAATTTACGAGGGGAAATAAAATTTTGCGCAATAATGATTAGTTCCTCGTTAACAGACGAGTCTCGTAAAGTTTTATGATTACATTAACATAATCTCATTATATTTAAGTGTAAGCTATTTCTGTTTCCATATCTTTTTTACATGTCAGTAGTGTGTTGACCAATTTTATAATGGGAAAAATTGTTTTACGATTGTTATGTCTAGTGCTACATTCATTTATAAGTATAATGCACATTAATTCATGTAACTGATTCAAAATAATTATAATAAAAATATATAATGAGTGAATAGGATATTTGAACTACGAGTGAGATATTGCATTGGCACATTACAGTGATGCACTTAGCATAGAACATCTTACTAATTATATCAGAAAAAAAGTAACATTAGGTCACTGTACAGTTCTCTGCATGATGAATTAGACACATGTACTACATCTGGGTATCTTTCTTAGTAGAAGTTTCCCCATCCAGTGGCTTTATTAATACAAATTCAAAGACTTCAGAGATTGTACTGATAAAGCTATTGGATGGCGAATCGTCTACAAATAAAATATCCTGATGTTGCACATGTCTTGTTCATCTTGTCGGTGTTGTGTACCATTGTTAGACGAAGAATGAGGGAGACCTGATCGAAGTGTACAAGTGGAAGATAGGTATTAATAAAGGGGATATTAACAAGGTCTTGAGGATATCTCTCCAAAAGAGAACCCGCAGTAATGGATTTAAATTAGATAAGTTTAGATTTAGAAAGGACATAGGAAAGTATTGGTTTGGAAATAGGGTAGTTGATGAGTGGAACAGTCTACCTAGTTGGGTTATTGAGGCTGGGACTTTGGGTAGTTTCAAATTTAGGTTGGATAAGTACATGAGTGGGAGGGGTTGGATTTGAGAGGGACTTGTATATCGGAGCTTGTTTCTTGGGTGGCATTGAAAATTGGGTTGGTCAAATGTTGTTAGTGGGATGAATTGTAAAGGACCTGCCTAGTATGGGCCAACAGGCCTGCTGCAGTGTTCCTCCTTTCTTATGTTCTTATGTTCATATACAACAGTGCTCTACATCTTCAGAGCAGCAAGGAGGGGTATAAAATATAGTTACTATTAATCAAGTCATATTAAATTAACCAAGAACAGAGACTGATGGTAAAGGCGGACATTTCATGACGGGAAGGGATAACGAGTGGTGTCCCCAGGAATCAATATTAAGACAGTTACTGTTCTTAAAATATTTAAATGACTTGCCAGAGGAGATTAAATCCCAAATATCATTATCAGGTGGTGATTCAAAATTAGTATGAAGAATAATAAGAAATAAGATAGTGAGGATTCAGGAAGACTGGCAAGTTTTGAATGAGTGGAACAAACTCACAAGTAGAGTCATTGAAGATAGAACCTTGAGTAGTCGCTTAGCAACACCGGGAAGACGAAGAATACACTGCCGCCGCTGAAGTGACTGTTGGATTCCGCCGATTGCTGAAACAGCGCGTACAACTCGCCGATTGTGAAGGGACTGAGTTGCCCGTAGAGAAGCTCTGCAAGAGGAAGGGTATGCAACGTGGCGGTTGAATGCAAGGTGACGGCGGACTCGTGCGAGGGTGTACAGCAGGGACACCCTCTAGCCCTTTTCTTTTCTGCCCGGTCATCAAGGACGTCACAGAAACACTGTCCAGTGAACTCAATATCTGGTTATTGAACGATGGTACAAACCATACCACGGGTGGGGTTTGTACCCTCGTTGGCACTAGAGAATCTCATATAAAAGACATCAGAAAAATAAAGGACAGTTATGACAGACTGGGCCTATCTTTAAACCCGCGAAATATGAAACAGTTTCTACTAATCGACAGACAATTTGGGATATTAGTGCTGTTTTACCAGGAACAAGAGCCATCGCTCCAGCCAATTGCACTCTCTTTGGAGCTCCTCTTGGGTCCAATGCTACTCATCTGATTCACGAAAGAAAATCTTAGCCCTCAGGATAATGAAAGGCAGAATGAAAGACATTGACACACGACTCACGAAATCGTAATGACACGATTGCAAACCATACCACGGGTGGGGTTTGAACCCGCAGTTCAACTTTGGTGACTCAACTGGAATACAGAACCCTAGCTACACCAATGCTCCAGCACCAAAACCTAGCTCAGCACTAGCCAACAAACAAACGAGTTGGGATGGCCCCATCGCTGAAAAGTTGCATGCCAACATGCTCAGGGGTGCAACATCTAACAGGGAGACTGCCTGTCTCCAAGCTGTGAACGCACATCACTCTGGGGTCTTCCTCCAAAGAGATCCCATTTTGGCAATGGGAACACGCCTCGACACACAGACCCTCCGTATTGCAGTGGCTCTTCACCTTGCTGCCCCAGTTCACAAAAAAAAGATACGTGTACTTTGTGGCGATGCGCAAACTGATCAACATAGTCTACATAGCGTAAACTGCTCCAAAACTAAGGCTTGACACGCAAGACACAATGAAGCCAACGACATCATAAAGAGGAGATTACTATAGCTGGATGCCCAGCCGTGAGAGAGCCCCGATCCCTAACATCAAACAACATTCACAGTCGTGCAAACCACCCTGACAGGATCACCATTTATCCTTGGAAGAATTACAAGCTTTTAGCATGTAACTATACCTGCGTGTCGACGCTGGCTGACACCTACATCCGTCAGTGTTCGGCAGAAAGGAGGTGCTGCAGATAATAGGGAGGAGTTACAAGATCAGCAAGTGTGAAGATCATTAAGCCTAATCAGTATCAAAGTTGTCCAGTGGGATCGGAGACCTTGCGATCATGGGGTAAAAACCACACGTTTCCTCAGAGAACTGGTTTCCGGACTCACTGATACCACTAGGGACTCAAGGATGGCCACTCTCATGTTCCAGCGCCATAGCCGTAGCCATCCAGAGAGAAATGCTTGCTTGCGTACTGGGTTCCCGGGTGTCCAAGCATTCAGAGAGCTGGAGGAGATCCATTTTCTTTAATATTGTGGTTTTTAAAAAAGGTATCTATGTTTATGTTTTTCAAATAAATGACCACTGACCACAAACACACAACATTATATTTTTATATATATATAATATATATAATTGATATATATATATATATATATATATTTAAATAGATATTAATTTACATAATGTCGTGCCGAATATGTTAAAATGTTCAAATAGCAAGAACTCAGTTTAAAAATTAAGTCCTTTCGAAAATTTTCTATCTTGCATTTAAGATATATTTTTCTTCATTAATGTTACTGTAAAAATTTTTAATTTTGCACCAAAAGAATCTTAGAAAAAAAAACTTGTACTTAACCTTGTCATAACAGCGCAATTTATTTCAGCTAACCAACTAAATTGATTTTAAATACGTTTACAATTACTTTAATATAAACAACACAATGAAATATATTTTTTCGTTTTAGATTTCAAATGATTTTTGTGTGAAATTTATTGCATACAGAAATATGTGCTTGATTGTATATGGCAAGATGAGCGTTTTTGCTATTTAAGCCAAGATCGCAAGTTTTACATATTCGGCAGACTTTTATATATATATATTTATATAAATATATATATTATATATATATATATATATATATTAATATAATATATATATATATATATAATATAATATATATATTTATATATATATATATATATATATATAATATAATATATTATATATATATATAATATAATATATCTATTAATGTAAATATATATATATATATATAAACATCTTATAATATATATATATATATATTTATTTATATTTATATTAGATATATATATATTATATTTATATAATAATATTAATATATATATATATTTTATATATATTATATTGTATATATAATTATATATATATAGATATATATATATATTATATTATATATAATATAATATATTATATATATATTATATATACATATATAATATATATTTTTATATTATATTATATATATTATAAGTTATTTATATATAATATTATATATAATATATATATATATTATATATAATATGAATATATATATATATATCTATATATATATATACTAATATTTATATATATATATACAAGAGAGTGCAAAAATTATAGGGGGATAGTCTGTTGAGTGTACCTGGTAAAGTGTATGGTAGAGTTATAATGTAAGAATTAGAGTAAGACGGAGAATAGGAATAGCAGATGAAACAAAGGAGGCTTTAGGAAAGGTAGGGGGTGTGTGGGACCAGGTGTTTACAGTGAAACATTGTAAGGAACAGTATTTAGATAAGGCTAAAGAGGTCTTTGTGGCATTTATTGGATTTGGATAAGGGTGATGACAGGGGGGGCTAGGGGGGCAATTTGGCAGATGTTGAAGTGTATGGTGTAGGAGGTAGGGTTCTGAAGCAGTGATGAGTTTTTCGAGGATAGTGATGGTCAAGTTAGAGTATGTAGGAAAGAGAGGAATTTTTTCCCAGTAAAAAAGTAGGCCTAGACAAGGATGTGTGATGTCACCGTGGTGTTTAATATATTTTATAGATGGGGTGTAATGAGAAGTTAAATGCGAGGGTCTCTGGCAAGAGGCGTGGATTAAAAGATAAAGATCACACACAAAGTGGGAGTTGTCACAGCTGCTCTTTGCTGTTGACACTGTGCTCTTGGGAGATTTGAAGAGAAGTTGCAGAGATTGGGTGGATGAAATGGTAGGGTGTGCAAAAGAAGAAAATTAAAGGTGGAATACAGGAAAGAGTAAGGTTATGAGGATAACAAAAAGAGTAGGTTGATGAAAGATTGATTATCAGATTGAGAGGGAGAGAGGTATGGAGGAGGTGAACGTTATTCAGATAATTTGGGAGTGGACGTGTAAGCGGATGGGTCTATGAAAGATGAGGTGAATCATAGAATTGTGAGGGAAAAAGAGTGGTGGTGCACTTAGGAGTCTGTGGGGGACAAGAACTTTGTCCTTGGAGGCAAAGAGGGGAATGTATGAGAGTATAGTTTTTAACAACGTCTTATATGGGTGTGAAGCTGGGTGATGATGTTGCA
>NC_069406.1:80474202-80566702 GCF_026875155.1 Cherax quadricarinatus | reverse complement strand
CACTTATCTAGGTCTGGGGTAGGTAGCACTGGCAACTGCAGTGGGAGGGAGCAGTTAGGACTTTTAAACTAGGAAAGTTAGATTGGTATGGGTTTTGGCAGGAAAGCTGTGATGTCCCAGTGTATAATATTCGAGTTCTAGGGATACTAGAGTAATAAGGAAGAACGAGGTAGATATTGAAAAGCCAGGGTCTTTGTGTGATAAGAACAGTAAAAGTTAGTAGAAAAACCTAAACTGAGCAGGAAGTGGTAAAGAGAAAGGAGGTCTATCTTTCAATTGTTTATTATGCTAATTGCGTTGTGCTAGAGGAATAAGATGGACGAGTTGAGATTAGTTGCTAGTGCAGGTAACATTGTGTCATTTGCTTAACTGAGACGTGGTTTTAGTCAAAAGTCGGGACATGCCGCGAAATGTCATTATTCAGGGCTTCTTTTAAATTGTCCTCAAGTAGATAGAAGTATCGGGAAGGGGTGTGGGGGTGGCATTGTATGTCCGAGATCGTTTGAACTGTTGCATACAAACGGGTATTAAGTGTGACTGAGTTACACTTTACAGAGTCTGTTTTTGGATAGAATTCAGAGGGGCACGAAAAAATGATTTTAGGAGTGATATTACGTCCCCTAAAACTTGATAGGGACCAAGGGGACTACTATGGGAGGAAATTGTTAAGGCCAAAAGGCAAGATAATGTAGTAATTCTAGGGACTTTACTTTGTCATATTGATTGGAATTTCTTGACTGGGAATTTAGAATCATTACGACCTTCTTAGAAGTAGTTGCAGGATTGTTTTTTTGAAGCAGTTTGTGACAGAACCTACAAGAGGAAATAACCTGCTTGACTTAGTTATGGCAAACTATGAATCCCTTGTTAATAATTAGAAATTTCGAGGAAACTGGGTGCTAGCGACCACAAATCAATTACATTTTAGCATTGAATGGAAGTACGTTAGTAGCGATAACTCAGTAAAAGTCCCGATTTTTCGCTTAGCAGAGTTACGATGGGCTTAGAGGCAACACTTATATTGTTGACTGGCGGTTGGTAACGAAGAGAGCTAATCAATATGACAGTTTTCTGAAACACTATACATGCTGCTCAAAGAACGTTTATTCCATATAAAGAAATTAGATCTTAATAGAAATGACCCAAAATGGATGGAATTATAGGGTCAAATGTCTACTATGGCATAAGAAAGGAATTTATAGGAGTATCAAAAGAGGTGAGGGCTCAATCTTATTATTCAGTTTATTGACATAAGAGGTGACATTAAATAAGGGGATAAGAAAAGCTAAAAGGGACTATGAAATAAAGTTCCTAGGGATTTAAAACTAAACCCAAAAAGTTTTTTTTTTTTCCAGGTCTATAGAACAAAAGTTAGAGATAAGAAGGTCCCCTTAAAAAATAACTATGGGCACCTTACTGACGAAGAGAATGAATTGTGCTCGATTTTAATTTTTTTCTTCGTTTTTTTACACAGGAAAGACACTCACAATATTATAGTAATTAATTTTATAGTGGGCTAGAGATAAATTATGTAACATCACAGTCACTAGTGAAATGGTTGTGAAGCAGTATAGGACAGACTGAAGCAAAATAGTCGCCGGGTCCTGATGAGGTTTTTTCAAGAGGAGGGTTCTTAAAGGAATGCAAAATGGAAACTCTGTGAACCATTAACTAATTTTTTTAATTTTTTCTTCAAACAGGTGTTGTTGTATGTCTGATAAGTGGGAGATGGCTAATGTAATCCTATTTTTAAACAGGGGACAAGTCGTTATGTCTCAAAATACCGACCCAATTAAGCCTGACCTCAATTGTAAGCCAAATTACTAGAGTCAAATTATAGCTTGAGATTTTAAGAAGCCATACTCGTTATGCATAGCTTGATTAATAATACTCAGCATGGATTCACAAGAGGCCGGTCTTGTCTAACTAATTTATTAACTTTCTTCAGTAAAGCTTTTGAGGCTGTTGACCACGATAAAGAATTTGATATTATTTACTTAGATTTTAGTAAGGCTTTTCTTGAAAGGGTTCCGCCACCATAGACTGTTGAAGAAAGGGGCAGCTCTGGCAATTGGGGGAAAAGTGGCTCTCGTTGGATCGAGTCATGGCTACTGAAGGAAGCAGAGAGTGTCCATAAATGGGGTTAAATCCGAGTGGGGATCAGTAACAAGTGGCGTTCCACAAAGATAGGTAGGATAATTGATTCAAACGAAGATGTTATGTAACTTCAGGAGGATTTAAACAAGCTCTATTCTTGAGTCAGAAATGTGGCAGATGCAGTTCATTGTAGATATATGCAAGGTTCTGAAGCTTAGGAGTGCCCATAACCCTAGTACTTATAAGTTAAATGATGTAGAACTTAGCCATACAGATTGCGAAAAGGACTTGGGGGTTATGGTGAGCAGCAACCTTAAACCAAGACAGCAATGCCTAAGCGTACGTAATAAGGCAAATAGATTACTGGGATTTTTATCAAGAAGTGTAAGCAACAGAAGTCCAGAGGTCATACTAGCAGCTTTATACATTCATTAGTAAGGCCTCACTAGATTATGGCAGCCTCGTTCTGGTCTCCCATTTATTTACAGAATGGACATAAATTCGTTTGAAACTTCAGCGTTAGATGACCTAAAATAATACATAGCATTAGAAATCTTCCTTATGAAGAAAGATGAAGATTTTAAGTTTTCATTCATTGTTAGACGAAGAATGTGGTGGAGACCTGATCGAGTGTATAAGTGGAAGATAGGCATTATTACAGGGGATATTAATAAGGTCTTGAGGATGTCTCTCCAAGAGAGAACCGGCAGTACAAACCAGGCAGTAATGATTTAAATATTTTAAATTAGTTAAGTTTAGGATTTTAGAAAGGACATATGAAAGTAGTGGTTTGGAATAGGCTAGTTGATGAGTGAACAGTTCTACTAAGTTGGGTTATTGAGGCTGGGACTTTGGGTAGTTTCAAATTTAGGTAGGATAAGTACATGATGGGAGGGGTGGGATTTGGTGGGACTTTCACATAAGCAGGAGCTTATTTCTTGGGTGGCACATTGAATAAAATTGGGTTGGGCAAAGTTTTTGTTGTGGGATGAATTGTAAAGGACCCCTGCAAGTATGGGCCAACAGGCCTCCTGCGTGTTTCCTTTCCTTTGTTCTTATGTTCTTATTATATATATTATATTTACATTTATATAATAATATATATATTTATATTTATACATATATATATATATTTTTTTTGATATTATTATATATATATAGATATATATATATATTTAATATTATTACATATATATATATATAAGCAATATAAGATCACAGTAAAAGGTGATTTCAAAATCACCTGTCCTATGTCCACTACTTATTCCTCGCCTCTAGATAGAAGTCAAAACTGTCTGTTTTTCTCATCAATGTTTTTGAGAGCTTTACGATTTGTAGTCCTGAGTTATAGATGAGGAAATATCCAAATTTATGAAATAGGTAATGATTTAAAATACCCAAGAAATGTTAATTGATAATCTTTTAAAGTTTGATAGGAACACTGTTTATAATCAAAAAAGGAAATGGAGCAACCAGCCTAATTCAACTAAAAAATGTTGGTTATACCTTTACCATGAAAAACTTGGTTGATCTGCCTCTCTTTTACGACTTTTTATATTAAAGTTGTTTCTAAAATCTTGATACAGTAAAAAAAACTTTTGAATAAGAATTCCCCCCAAAATGCTGATGGAGTGTCTATAAGATTCCTTGTAAAATTTGCGATAAAGTTTATTACGGTCAAACTGGTAAAAATATCGAACTAAGATTAAAACAACATAAATTTTAGCATTAGAAATGGACAAGATTCCAATGCCTCTATTTATTCATGTAAGAGATTTTACCATCCAATTGATTTCAAAAAGTGAGAGAGAAGGAATAGTAGTATCAGGAAGTCCATGGTTCGATAGGAATATAAATTGGAATCTTGTTTAAGTAAAAAGCAGTTTTGACAATAATATGAATATTTCCTTTGGTTTTATAAATTAGATCCATTTTAATTAATAGAAGTTGGGTAGATAGAATTTAATAATACATGGACAAACTAAATAGCTTGGGGGTGAGCGTAGTTTTGCCAAAGGAAGGACCTGTTCAAGTTGGCTCGCCGCGCGTCACGTTGTTTAACCGTTGTGGGATTGATAGTGAGGTGCTGGCGACCCCTTATATAGCTTCCTTGGATGCCTTCATTTCATAGTTCCTTGGCTAATGTGAGTAGTTTCACGAAGCGTTGAATTTTTTTTCTCTTCAGTGTGGTTGTATGCATATTATATATATATTATATACTTATATATAATTTATTTATACTTATATTTATTATTGGTAGTAGGTTGGTAGACAGCAACCACCCAGGGAAGTACTACCCTCCTGCCAGTAGGACTGTGAAAACAAAAACCTGTAACTGTTTTGCATGATGGTAGATGCTGTTTCTTTTTTCTGTTATAAATACGCTAGATAACAGGGATTATCTTGCCCTACTCCTACTTACACTTTGGTCACACTTCACAGACCACCACCACATGCATATATATATTCATACATCTAGTTTTTCTCCTTTTTCTAAATAGCTTATGTTCTTCTTTATTTCTTCTATTGTCCATGGAGGAAGTTGGAAAAGGAATCTTTCCTCGTAAGCCATGCGTGTCGTATGGGCGACTAAAATGCCAGGGACAATCGGGCTAGTAAACACCCTTCTCCTTGTAGACATTTACTAAAAAAAGAAAAGAAGAAAAACTTTATAAAACTGGGATGCTTAAATGTGCGTTGGACGGATGAGTGCGGAGGACAAGAACAGATGATTGCTGATGTTATGAATGAAAGATGTTGGATGTCCTGGCACTAAGCGAAACAATGCTGAAGGGGGTAGGAGAGTTTCAGTGGGGGGAAATAAATGGCGATTTAAATCTGGAGTCATCAGAGAGAGTTAGAGCCAAAGGAGGCGGTTAGCGTGAAGTAAGTAATGTTAAATGATCAGTTATGGAAGGAGAAAAGAGAATATGAATGTGTAAATTCAAGAATTATGTGGATCAAATAAAGGTTGGATGCGAGAAGTGGAGAAGTGGGTATAATAAGCGTGTATGCCACCTGGTGAGAGGGAATGCAGAGGAGAGAGAGAAGATTTTGGGAGATGTTAAATGAATGTATAGGAGTATTTGACCAAGTGAGAGAGTAAGTAATTGTGGTTGGGGACTTGAATGCCTAATGTAGAGAAACTTTTAGAGAGGGTTTGTGGTAGGTAAGTTTGGGGTGCAGGTTTAATGTATATGGGAGCCCTTTGATTGAACTTTGTATAGAAAGGAGGATTAGTTATAGGTAATACATATTTTAAGAAAAGAGGTTAAAAAAAAAATTAAAAAGGTTTTTATTCAAGATTTGATGTATTTTTTTGTTTTTTTTGGGCGAAATGAAAGTAGTTTGTTGGATTATGTATTGGCTAGAATAAAAGCTGTTGGTGACTTCAGGATGTAATGTTTATAGAGGGGCCCACAGGTATTTTAGATCTCTTTCTTGTGTTGCTACACTGAGAGAAAAAGGTAGTAGATGCGGATACAAGGAGATAGAAGCATCGGGAGAAGAGAGTAGAGGTTTGAAGGTTTATAAACTAAACAGGAGGCCAGTCTAGGGTAAGATATAAAACAGCTATTGGAGGATAGATGGGCTAATGATTTGAGCATAGGCAATGGGGTCGAAGAGTTATGGGGTAGGTTTAAAATGTAGTGTTAGAGTGTTCAGCAGAAGTTTGTGGTTACAGGAAAGTGGGTGCAGGTAGGGTAGATGAGCTATGGTGAGAATGATTGATGTAAAGAGAGTAGTAAGGGAGGGAAAAAGTTGCATATGAGAAGTTTTTACATGTAGATGTGATGCAAGGAGGGAAGAGTATATGGAGAAAAACGAGAGAGGTTAAGAGAGTGGTGAGCAATTAAAAGAGTGCAAATGAGAGGTGGGTGAGATGTTATCAACAAGTTTTGTTAAAATAAGAAAAGTTTGGAGTGAGATATTTAACAAGTTAAGAAAGATAGAAATCAAATGGATTTGTCAGTTAAAAATAGGTGAGGTGAGATTATTAAATGGAGAGTTAGAGGTATGGGAGATGGGAGGGAATATTTTGAGGAATTGTTAATTGTTGATGAAGATAGGGAAGCTGTGATTTCTTGTTATAGGGCAAGGAGGAATAACATATTGTAGGAGTGAGGAAGAGCCAGTTGTGAGTGTGGGGGAAGAAGTTCGTGAGGCAGGTAGATAGGTAAAATGAAAGGGGGTAAGGCAGCCGGGATGATGGGTTAAGATAGAAATGTTATAAAAGCAGGTGGGATATAGGTTTGCGAGTGGTTGGTGCAATTATTTTAATAAATGTATGGAAGAGGGTAAGGTACCTAGGGATTGGCAGAGGCAGGCATCGTTCCTTTGTAATTGTAAAAGGCAAAGGGGTATAAAGAGAGTGCAAAAATTATAGGGGGATAAGAGTCTGCTGAGATAACTGGTAAAGTGTATGGTAGAGTTATTATTGAAGAATTAAGAGTAAGACGGAGAATAGGATAGCGATGAACAAGGAGGCTTTAGCGAAAAGGTAGGGGGTTTTTGTGTGGATCAGGGTGTTTTACAGTGAAAAACATATAAGTGAACAGTTATTTAGATAAAGCTAAAGAGGTCTTTGTGGCATTTATGGATTTGGAGAAAAAGGGTATTTGACAGGTGGAAGTGGTTGGAGATAGGGGCGGCAATGTGGCAGATGTTGCAGTGTAATGGTGTAGGAGGTACGTTACTGAAAGCAGTGAGAGTTTTTACGAGGATAGTGTGGCTCAAGTAGAGTATGTAGGGGAAAGAGGAGAAATTTTTCTCAGGTATAAATGTAGGCCTTAGACAAGGATGTGTATGTCACCGTGGATTGTTTAATTTATTTATTGATGGGGTTGTAAGAGAAGTAAATGCCGAGGTGTCTTGACAAGAGGCTGGAGTTAAAAAGATAAAGAATCACACACAAAGTGGGAGTATGCACAGCTTCCTCTTTGCGGAGAGAGACACTGTGCCTGGGACGATTCTGAAGAAGAAGTTGCAGAGATTGGTGGATGAATTTGGTTGTTAGGGTGGCAAAAGAAGAAAAAGTTAAAGGTTGAATACAGGAAAGAGTAAGGTTATGAGGTAACCAAAAAGATTAGGTGATGAAAGATTGAATATCAGATTGGAGGGGAGAGCGTTCTGGAGGAGTGATGTATTCAGATATTTGGGAGTGGGACGTGTCGCAGATGGGGGTCTTATGAATGATGAGGTGAATCATAGAATTGTGAGGGGAAAAAGAAGTGAGTGGTGCACCTTAGGAGTTGTGGAGACAAAGAACTTTGTCCTGGAGGCAAAGAGGGGTAATGTTATGAGAGTTATAGTTTTTCAACGCTCTTATATGGGTGTGAAGCATGGGTGATGATGTTGCGCGAGGAGAAGGCTGGAGGCCATTGGAGATGTCATGTCTGAGGGCAATGTGAGGTGTGAATATAATGCAGAGGAATTCGTAGTTTGGAAGTTATGAGGAGGTGCGGGATTACAAAACTGTTGTCAGCAGGGCTGAGGAAGGGTTGTTGAGTGTGGTTCGGGACATGTAGAGAGAATGGAGTGAAAACAGAATGACTTCAAGAGTTGTATCAGTTTGTAGTGGAAGGAAAAGGCGGGCGGGGTTTAGGGTGTCGGCCTAGGAAAGGTTGGAGAGAGAGGGGGTAAAGGAGGTTTTTGTGTGCGAGGGGCTTCTTGGACTTCCAGCCAGGTATGCATGAGCGTTTGATTGGGAGTGAATGGAGACAAATGGTTTTTAATACTTGAAGTGCTGTTGGAGGTGTGCCAAGTAAACATTTATTGAAGGAGTTCAGGGAAAACGGCAGGCCGGACTTGAGTCCTGGAGATGGGAAAGTACAATGCCTGCCACTCTGATGGAGGGGTGTTAATGTTGCAGTTTTAAAAACTGCTAGTGTAAAGCACCCATTGGACAAGACAGTGATGGAGTGAAATTGTTGGTGAAAGTTTTTCTTTTTCGGGCACCCTGCTTTGGTGGGAATGGCCAGTGTGATAATAAATATATATATATATATATTATATATATATATATGTATTATATATATATATATATATTATATATTTTATATATATTATATATATTATATATATATATATATATATTTTATATATTATATATATATTAATATATTTATTTATATAATATATATATATATATATATATTTATATATATATATATTATATATATATTATATATATATATATATATATATATTATATATATCATATATATATATATATATATATATTATTATATTATATATATATATATATATATATATATATATATTTATTTATTATATATATTATTATATATATATATATATATATATATAGATATATATTATATATATATATTTATATATATATATATTAGATATATATGTATATATTATAATATAATAACAAACAAACGAGTCTGGGATGGCCCCATCGTGAAAAGTATGCATGCCAACATTGCTAGGGGTGAAACATCTAACAGGGAGAATGCCGTCTCCAGCTGTGAACGCCACATCACTCTGGGTCTTCCTCTAAGTGATCCCATTTGCATGGGGAACAACGCCTCGACACACAGACCCTCGTATGCAGTGGCTCTTCATCCTTGCTACCCCAGTTCACAAAAAAAGATACGTGTTTACCTTTGTGGCGATGCGCAAAACTGATCAACTAGTCTACATGGTGTAAACTGCTCCAACAAACTAAGGCTTGACACGCAAAGTCACAATGAAGCAACGACACATTATAGAGGAGATTACTATAGCTTGGATGCCCCCAGCCGTGAGAGTGGAGTGAGCCCCGATCCCTAACTTCAAACAACATTCACAGGTCGTGCAAAACACCCTGAACAGGATCACCATTTATCCTTGGAAGAATTACAAGCTTTTAGCATGTAACTTTTCTGGTGTCGACGCTGGCTGACACCTACATCCGTCAGTGTTCGACAGAAAGGAGGTTGGTGCTGCAGATAATGGAGGAGTTACAAGATCAGCAAGTGTGAAGATCATTAAGCCTAATCAGTATCAAAGTTGTCCAGTGGGATCGGAGACCTTGCGATTCATGGGGGTTAAAAACACACGTTTCCTCAGAGAACTGGTTTCCGGACTCACTGATACCTATAGGGGACTCAAGGATGGGCCACTTCATGTTCCAGCGCCATAGCCGTAGCCATCCAGAGAGAAATGCTTGCTTGCGTACTGGGTTCCCGGGTGTCCAAGCATTCAGAGAGCTGGAGGAGATCCATTTTCTTTAATATTGTGGTTTTTAAAAAAGGTATCTATGTTTATGTTTTTCAAATAAATGACCACTGACCACAAACACACAACATTATATTTTTATATATATATAATATATATAATTGATATATATATATATATATATATATTTAAATAGATATTAATTTACATAATGTCGTGCCGAATATGTTAAAATGTTCAAATAGCAAGAACTCAGTTTAAAAATTAAGTCCTTTCGAAAATTTTCTATCTTGCATTTAAGATATATTTTTCTTCATTAATGTTACTGTAAAAATTTTTAATTTTGCACCAAAAGAATCTTAGAAAAAAAAACTTGTACTTAACCTTGTCATAACAGCGCAATTTATTTCAGCTAACCAACTAAATTGATTTTAAATACGTTTACAATTACTTTAATATAAACAACACAATGAAATATATTTTTTCGTTTTAGATTTCAAATGATTTTTGTGTGAAATTTATTGCATACAGAAATATGTGCTTGATTGTATATGGCAAGATGAGCGTTTTTGCTATTTAAGCCAAGATCGCAAGTTTTACATATTCGGCAGACTTTTATATATATATATTTATATAAATATATATATTATATATATATATATATATATATTAATATAATATATATATATATATATAATATAATATATATATTTATATATATATATATATATATATATAATATAATATATTATATATATATATAATATAATATATCTATTAATGTAAATATATATATATATATATAAACATCTTATAATATATATATATATATATTTATTTATATTTATATTAGATATATATATATTATATTTATATAATAATATTAATATATATATATATTTTATATATATTATATTGTATATATAATTATATATATATAGATATATATATATATTATATTATATATAATATAATATATTATATATATATTATATATACATATATAATATATATTTTTATATTATATTATATATATTATAAGTTATTTATATATAATATTATATATAATATATATATATATTATATATAATATGAATATATATATATATATCTATATATATATATACTAATATTTATATATATATATACAAGAGAGTGCAAAAATTATAGGGGGATAGTCTGTTGAGTGTACCTGGTAAAGTGTATGGTAGAGTTATAATGTAAGAATTAGAGTAAGACGGAGAATAGGAATAGCAGATGAAACAAAGGAGGCTTTAGGAAAGGTAGGGGGTGTGTGGGACCAGGTGTTTACAGTGAAACATTGTAAGGAACAGTATTTAGATAAGGCTAAAGAGGTCTTTGTGGCATTTATTGGATTTGGATAAGGGTGATGACAGGGGGGGCTAGGGGGGCAATTTGGCAGATGTTGAAGTGTATGGTGTAGGAGGTAGGGTTCTGAAGCAGTGATGAGTTTTTCGAGGATAGTGATGGTCAAGTTAGAGTATGTAGGAAAGAGAGGAATTTTTTCCCAGTAAAAAAGTAGGCCTAGACAAGGATGTGTGATGTCACCGTGGTGTTTAATATATTTTATAGATGGGGTGTAATGAGAAGTTAAATGCGAGGGTCTCTGGCAAGAGGCGTGGATTAAAAGATAAAGATCACACACAAAGTGGGAGTTGTCACAGCTGCTCTTTGCTGTTGACACTGTGCTCTTGGGAGATTTGAAGAGAAGTTGCAGAGATTGGGTGGATGAAATGGTAGGGTGTGCAAAAGAAGAAAATTAAAGGTGGAATACAGGAAAGAGTAAGGTTATGAGGATAACAAAAAGAGTAGGTTGATGAAAGATTGATTATCAGATTGAGAGGGAGAGAGGTATGGAGGAGGTGAACGTTATTCAGATAATTTGGGAGTGGACGTGTAAGCGGATGGGTCTATGAAAGATGAGGTGAATCATAGAATTGTGAGGGAAAAAGAGTGGTGGTGCACTTAGGAGTCTGTGGGGGACAAGAACTTTGTCCTTGGAGGCAAAATCCCGGAAATTAAAAGTAGGGATGGCATTGGTATCAAAGAAAAACACTAAGTGCCCGGGGGCCCCCGATACATTTCAACAGCCTCCCACCAGGCATAAGGTGAATTACCAATAGACCCCTGTCTCTCTTCAAGAGGGAGCTAGGCAGATATTTAAAGTCGGTGCCGGATCAGCCGGGCTGTGGTTCGTACGTTGGACTACATGCGGCCAGTAGTAACAGCCTGGTTGATCAGGCACTGATCCACCGGGAGGATTGGTCGTGGACCGGGCAGCGGGGGTGTTGATCACCGGAATACCCTCCAGGTAGGCACGCAGACTGTCCCCAAATAAAATAATGTTCTTCCCTCGATGGTCTTCGTAGAGATGGTCTTCGCTGGGATGTCTTCAGTGGCTGGTTTTTCTGTTTCGTTAGCAATCTGTCTTCCTTGGAAGGTCTTGAATGGTCAATTCACATTCATCTGATAAAAAGGCAAAAAATGTTGTTGGTTTTCACAGCAGTCTCTTGAATCTTTTGCATGTTGATCTTCGTTCCTTTTGTCCGATCATCGATGACGTTGTTCAGGGGATAATCCTTGCACATACCCTTCAGTCCTTGAATTTCAACCCGTCTTGCTGAATCATCATGTCATTAATGGTCCAGGAAGGTCCGGTACGTCTTCCAAAGTTTCCTATCCAAAACGTTGGTTGTCTGAATTACTTGTTTATCCCATGGAAAGCGACACGTTCAGAGTACAGTGCGATCAAAAAATACTTTATCAGATTCAAAAATTTACAACAAAATATTAACACATGAAAATGCAAGTTAGCTGACCTAAAGTAAGGTTCGTATAGAGCTTTACTGCTACAGTTTCTATTCTGCCACAACATGTGCACTCCTAATAGCTCGTAACATTCAAAATCGATACTCCAGTTCATTCCATGTATTGGTCAGTGTGTTCGGTGCGACATTTACCATGTCATTATTTATCCTAGCCAGGAGTATTTAAATGTCAGCAGCTGATATTTGGAAAGCCCAGTACTTCACATATACTTTCAAGTCTTAAAATGTGATAGCAGAGTACAGTGGGGAACCATCTGATGGTACCATCACGCCCACTGAATCTAGCAGGGAACTTCACGTTGAGATAATTATGCAGAATCATACACATCTTAAGGAAAATTATTTTCGGGTGCAACGCTTCTAACTGGGCGACTCCTTTATTTTGTAGCAAATGAAGGTTCACATTTAGTATGACAGTCGACTAAAGAAAAAAATGTGGGTCAACTACCATATCAGGCAAGATCACAGTAAACAGGTCACATTATAATATGCAAAATAACCACTCTGAAAAAAACAGTTAATAACCATGCACATTCGTGATTTCTCACATTATCCTGGACATGTCCCTGATAATTTGAGAAATCACAAAAGCGCTAGGATATTCACTATTTTTTCTGTGGTTGTTTTGCATTACCATGTCGTGTTTAGACAAATAACCCTATTGTTCACACCAAACATTAAGCTTTGAAAACACGAGTTCACAAACATCCTCTGGGTTTTCAGAATTCAGTGTTCTCAGACTATATATGTTAGCTCGTTTAAGCACAAGAAATGTAGCTTCAGATTAAGACACTTTTCAGTTATTTGTTGGCTTCATTTATAAACTCATAGCACTGAGGTTTGTCGTTCAGTTATAATGCTCGAGTAATTGATCATTAAATGGACGAAGTCGTAATTTGTGTATTATTACTTATATGGCTTTAAAAAAATACGGTTGCCATATTATCATCAATTTTGAAACCAACAATGTATTTTCGACTAAACATAAAACAGAGAGTGCAATACCTTATTCAGTGATAGAAATAATTTTGTGAAACTGCCCATATGGTAAACAAACTTAAAGTTTTCCACTATAACTTGGCAAACTCGCCCATTATTGCTTAAATTACCGCAAAATGTTTAGCTTTATCGGCATTTAATGGTATTAATGAACATCAAAGCAACATATTAAGATGATGCTTAGATTCATTCTCGCGTAGGTATTGGAAAAATTATATAATTTTCAATATTTTAGGTAAAACGATAGTTGCTTTTTAAGCAAATATTGAACGATGTAGTTGTAAACCAAGGCACTAACCTAAGTATTATGGGTATAGTTTTAATACTTTGATAGGCAATAATGGATGATGAGATATTAATTTATTTCATTGTTTAAAACAAAAATGTATAAGATTTATCAAAAGAAACTGAAAAAATTCCGTATTTTCTGGCATACAAGGTGATCGAGCTTATAAGGCGCACCCAAATTTTGGCAGGCATATTCTGGGTAAAAATTCAGTACTTGTTTCAAAATTATTGTGAGCCAGTGGGTGTTGCTTAGTGCACAGCGTGCCTGAGAGTTGGGAAATTGTGCACCCTGTCGTCTGCTCCACTGCCACTCACCATCATAAATATGGCTACCCGTTGTTTACAGATCACTACTTTATAATTATTTAGAACCGCTGAAGTTGGTTTGCTTATTGCGTTCTAGTAGAATGTAAATTATAATTTACAAATGTTACTAATCGCTCCTATGTAAGCTGGGAATTGGTTTTAAAAGGATGGTGTTTGGAGTTGAGTTTACCGGTCCTGCAGCACTGTAATCAGTACCTGCCAGTAACTCAAGCATAATCTTGTTTCTGACATTGAGTATATAAGGTACAGGGTGATCCACTAAGGCCTTTTTCTTGGAGTGGAAAAAGCGTACCTTTCATTGTATTTATGATAAATTTATCAAATAGCTTCTGTTCTCCATCTTCACAACTTCTATTGATTCAATTATTAGTCTGCTCGTGAAGACACGGATGTTTGGAAGTTATTGTCAGTATCATCATTAGGTGTAAATGAATTTCACTTTGATCTTGGCGTAAAGGTAGTGAAGACAAAACAAATAGAGATCAAAAATTTAGTAAAATCAGTAGGTAGTTGACAACTAACTACAGAACAAGGCGAGTACAACTCAGAGAGAATGAGTTATCTTCTCACACTAATAGTGTATGACACGGAAACTGCATAGTTATTTTCATTATTACTCCCCCTCTTCACTCCCTCTACCTCGACTTTCTCCAGATTGCTCTATGCCGGCGGCCAGATCAAGTGAAAGTTACAATGGTTGCAGGGCCGGATTTCAGTGTGGGCTGAAGGGGGCTCAAGGGTTTCCACCAGTTATGTGCGTCCACCTCTAATTATTCATAAGTATTAATAATTATGAAATAAGCATGTTTGGAGGTTAGGATACATTGGCAGCGTCACTGACAATTGCCGACAATAAACTGTGTTCATTAAGGCGTCACTACAATACGCTGGTCTTCCAGAATCACCAATTTCTCATTAATTAAAGAGGAGACGGTTTGTCGAAAATCACTCCTAACCCTATTGAAATACCCTAAACAGGCCGGAGAAGAAAACGACTTCTGAACAAACATATATGCCTGAAGCAGCAAGTTACTCATCGTTCTGACAAGATATTCTGGATCAGGTGAATGGAACTAATAAGAAATTACAATCTAGGTTTAAACACTGCGGTAGCTACTGTTGCTTATGATTACGATTTGTGTTTTATAGGGACGACTTTTATTTGCAAGTTTTATTGCTACATCCAGCTGTGTGTAAGTTTAACAATGAACGAGACACTTTAATATCTTTATTTCCGATGCTTATTGCCTGTGCAGCAGGTATCTTAACCAGAAGCGATCTTCATGCTGAAGATGTTCTCTCTGTTAGCTTTACCCGAAGGAGTTCATTCCCTTACCCTGCTGAGCCTTAAAATAACGGAATGAACACTTTTAATCAACATTAAGAAACTAAACGTCATCCATAAAGTCTTCAAGGCTAAGAGACTCAACACCTTAAATTACCTCTTCGCTACTTTCACTATCTCCAGAATGAAGAGGAGAAACCCGTTTTCCAGGCAACATGTTTCGGCAATAAACTAAGTGTGACAGTGCTTGCACAAGTGTCTTATTCGCCAGTATTCTATAGTATTAATATAATAATGAACGCTTATTGTCTAAAACCAAGATCTGTTGTATTATATCAGTAAAAGTAGGTACGAAGATATCTTTGTTTTGGTTGTGTGAGTCTGTGCAAAAGACTTACAGCAGTTGTGTTTTATTTACGCTGAAATTTTATTGCTAATCTTGTATACATAATCATTTCCTTTGACTAAAAAAATACTAATTTCATCTTGAAGAGAGAGAGAGAGAGAGAGAGAGAGAGAGACAGATTGCCTTCTTTTTAATTACATTTTTCTAGTTTCTTCTATTATCTGATAGTTATATCATTATAAAAATCCTGGAACAGGAGCATAATTACATCAAGAGTGCCTTCAAAAGTTGTAACTTTTCTTCACAATTTACTTTGTTCTGCGACCACAAAGCCCAGAGATAGAGACGAACGCCAGGAGCCGGGAAAACAACACGGACATAAATATCACCTAGAAGCACCGTCGACGATACTGTTCGCCATCCTTCAAAAATCCTGCATTGACGTCGTAACTATTATAAAGATCATATGGTATTTCACAAGGACCTTAGTATAATGGACAAGTCCCATGATAGCAGAGATGTACAGAATTCATTGTGGTGGATGTGACCAGGTATATTTCGGCCAGACACACAAATCTACACGTACATGCTCTTAGAACAGAGAACAATGATAATATTTGTGTGGTATATCGTAACTCACGTCCACAGATCATGACGTCGGACACGAAGACCCGAGAACATGCCTGGAGTAGTCATTTACTAAAACACCAACACCATCAAAAAAGCAATGTTGTGAAGTATCTCGCATAAAACAAAAACGAGGAAGACTGGTGGGCTGTTTATTTCGACGTCAAGCAGAGATCGTCTTCAGCTGGAGATTGAAATATACAGACTACCATTCTTCATAATTTTAGTCTCATGAGCGATTTCCTTTCTCAGTGATCAGTGCTCTTTGTTACAACAAAGAAAAGAATGAGAAGTTTACTCTAACTCCTGGAACGTACATTACGTTAAAATAAACATGGGCCAGTAGCCTCCTGCAGTTCACCTTTATGATAAAGACAATAGTGTACAGTTAATGATATTTAATAAAGAAAACTTTTAATCATGTACGGCTTCATAAGTCCTAATGCAGAATAAACTAAGCTGGGTATTGTACAAAAGATAAAGCTGGTGACTTGTGGTGAGGTTGTGGTGAGTCAGGAGGTGCAGCAGGTTACAGCAAATATCTTGGACAAATATTAGTGAAATGGGTTATGAGCATGATTCGCCTAGCTTGGGCCAGAAGGCTTGCTGCAGTGCTTCTCTCTCTTTATTGTTTGTTCTAATGACGGCAAATGAGCCTCTTAGAATTTTCGAGGGATTGTGTCGGTTGTCGGAATTAAGTCAACTTCCAACAACTTCTGCCCCTGTTGGTCGTTTTTACGGATTAGATTTACCTCATTAAACTTCATTTAGTGTCCATATTCATTGCTATGATGCAACCAGTCGTTGCAGTTATCCCGTCTGCAGGCGATTCTGTTCTCGCGAACTCTAATATCCAATGATTTAGCAGTTTTCCCCGCGTATCATTATTCATTATACACAATTCCGACGAACAGATCAGTGCCACGTTCATACTGAGAGATTTAACTCTTACGTAAAGCATATAATATTTAATACTAATGTGTAAAGTATAAATTTATTATCGAGAATATTATGATTATTGTATTCACTGTATTATTATTAATTATTATTATTATTATTATTATTATTATTATTATTATTATTATTATTATTATTGCTGTTCTGCATTATATCACGAAAACACGTTGTTGTTCGTAGGTAGAATGTCAAGATTAGTTCTAATAATATAAATCTTGCATAACTGTTCGTTATAAAAAGAGAAGGTCAGACGGTATTTAATTCTGTACAAGAATGTTATACATTACCGACAAGATGAAAACTGAGACATGTGCAACATCTGGGCATCTTTATTGTAGACGTTTCGCCATCCAGTGGCTTTATCAATACAGATGTCCTAGAACCCACAGAATCTACGGATTCTGAGGATTCTTATTATCCTATATAGAGAACTTGAATTGAAGACAGAGTTCATCCATGGTGGCGAGCTGCCTGCACTTAGTAATTTTAGTATGGAAGTCTGCTGGACTCTCTTCAGTAACTCGTTTTGGTTAAGATTGTGATTATATTTAGATAATTGCCCTTACTTTGTAGATCAGGGGATCTTCCATCTTTACTTCTTGTTGTTGAGCTCAGGCAGAAAACCCAGTTGGGTGTTCTCGTTTCATTACACTCGCTGACTCTTACAGATCATTTGCTAAAATCAGCCAGTGTGTGCACAGCAAAGTAATATGCAATTTTCACTGCTAGCACGCACATTGCTAGAATATCCGCTTCGTCATTATTAGTTATATTGCCTCCAACAGTGCGTTATGTTCTTGTTCTTGTCCAGACCAGAGCTTTGGTGAGATGGGTAAGGAAGAAGGATGGGTAAGGATAGAAATTTTGGAAAAGGGTGGGAGGGGGGAGAGAGGTAGGATATAAAAGGTAAGTGGCCCAACCACTTTGGTGTAATTTAAAATGTGTACGTGAAATGATAAGATATTCTTTAAGGGGTATAAGACTAACCCATCAGAGTCACATAGATATAACAGATATATAAGTACATGACTCTGAATTGGTAGTAATTATACAAGTTGCAATTGCTTTTTTTTTTTTGCGATTGGCACAACGGTTATTTTATGACTACATGAAGCGGCAATAAATTTTCAGGCCAGTTTATAGAATTAAGTGACAATGGCTTCTTACAGGTGGTGTCCAGCCATAGTAAATAGCTTAATTTTTACATTAGATGTTATATAAGATTTCTCCATAATGGTGGGCGAATGATGTTCTCAGTTGCTTAGAAGGGTTCTGGTTGGTACCATCTTCTTCATCAGGTGAGGTTGATCATTATTCATGGGTCGATGGTAATCATCTTTAATGTATAAAACGACGGACCCTCTGTGGAAAGTCATTCTTTGTGTCCTGTGGGAGGAGTATGATGATATAATCCGTGGTATTTACCTCTTGTATAGGATGTGCTCTTTCTGGCATGTATAGTTCTTGCATTGTATAAAGTTGTTTCTTTTTTAGGGTGTCAAGGCGTAAATTTATGGCAGTATAATATCTTGTTGTATGTGTAAATCTGCCATTTTAACTATCTCTCCTCCTGGTATAGGTAATGAAGCGAAGGCTCTATTCTGGAACCCTTTGAACCGTAGCATAATTGGTCTTTGTTGTTAATGACTTGGGACACATGGGTATTCGAGTATGGTCGTATTAACTTCTTATACAGATGTTTTTTGACATGTTGATGGGGATTGATTGAATCGAAAAAAGGAGACTGCTAAGACGGCTTTGGCTATGTTGATCCCCCATTTTTTTTAGTTTCATGGAGAGGTTGAGTGGAGCAGGCCTGTCTATTTCATATCCTAAAAATCTTGTAGGGCGTCTATTGGCTACAGGATGTACCTCTGATGGAGTTACCCCATTTTCTTCATTGTTGATTGCCAAAACATCCTATCGGTTGCAAACAAGGACCTTGTCAAGATTAGTCGTAATTCTCCATTCTTTTCCAATTAGATGTTCGACGAAGTTCAATATTCATTTTTTCTATGACTCTCTCATACTTGTATTTTCCTGTTACCGGAGTGGTGAGGACGACATGAATAAATCATCTGCAAACGTGTCACAATTGTATCATTAAACTCTGGTTGAGGAAGGTCATTCACATAATGTTGAACAGAAGTGGATCTGAGACAAAAAACCTTGTGGGACACCAGCTGTCGGTTATAAAGCCTCTGTCGACCTGCATGAAAGGTGGGAATGATTTTTCTTTGAGTTAAGAAATTATATATTACTCTGTTGAAAAGTACAGTTATGGGTCTGGTAGGTCAATGAGTTTGTATATAAGGGCCATCATGCCATATAAGCTATCAAAAGCTTATGAACATCTCTGGTGGGCAATTAGGCAAGATTGCCTGATGTTTTAGACTTGCTTACAGTATCGAAAAAACATTTATTGCATGATTGGTACCTCTATGTGTTCGAAAGCCAAAATTGATTTTTTAAGTAAAAAGTGATTAAACTCCATATAGTAGTTTAATTGTTGGAAATGACTTCTCAAGAACTGTGTTTTCCAGTGACTTCAAGTTAAAAGATATTGGTTCTATTAGTTCCCAGGTTGGTGGATGTCTTTTATTGTGCTTACCAAGAAAGTCATCCTAGCAGTCTTAAAAAACCACTGTAATATGTCTGAGGCCAGATGGCATTAAAGATATTTACCAAATGACTGTTTTACGATTTTTTTTTTTCTGGGTGGAACTTTATTTGTTTCATTGTGATTACAGAGAGCGCCAGGGGGCTCTATTCGCATTCTTCCATAACCTGACTCATCTCTAGTAATGTAATAGGTCTAGGAAGCACGCGTCTGTGGTATCTTCAAGAGTTGAATTCGATGGGAGGTAGTGGTTGTTAGATGCATCCAAGTTCTTCATCTCTCCATTCATTTACCAATCTGATTTGATTATTGTTAAAATTGACGGATGTTTTAGTGGGAGAGAATTTTCTACCGTACATCACCCATCAAATTAGATGGTCCTGTGGATCGTCAAGTTTAATTTCAACATCGTCATCATCCTCATCAGTGAAGGTCATGAACCAGGTAGTTTAGGAGCCTTGTGCTTTGCCCTTGAACAGTTGTCGGATCATACTCCAAATTTTGCTGGTTCACGTTTATACTGATTAGCTTGAAGAACTAGCAATTTCCATAAGTCCCGTTTCTGTGATGACTAATCATGTCTATTAATTCTTGCCTTATCGGTGAGTTGTGCTTGCTAGTGGTTGTCGCGTTTGAAGATGCCCTTCGACTTCTGCTTGATAATTTCATAAATTGTCTCTAAATTTCCTAGTAGGTTTATATTGTTGGTTATCTCTGTGGAAAGCTAATTGACAAGTTGCATTAGTAGCTCAATTATTCGATTATGCAGGGACTGTTTGCATCATCAATTGCAGTGGAAGGTAGATTTCCACTGACACAATTTCATCGTCACCAAGAATTGCCCTAGAAGGGGTCAATCAGGGTGTTAAGATTGGTGTTTAGGAAGTTACAAGGTTTCTAAATGGAGAAAAGAAGTTGGTAGTATGTATTATAAACAGGGATATGGTCAGATCCTACGTTTCCACCAGGAGCTTTACGGACAGTGAAGATGTCACAGTCTCTGTATGTATCAGTAACTATATCTGGTGTTCCCTGGATGAAGTCCAATGTACGATTTTAAAGAATGGGCCTTGAAATGACAAGTTTCTATAGCTGTCATTGGATATTAAATAGTAATCCTTTTAATGGTCACCAGTGGAATACCAGCTCCAACAGTTGAAGAGGGCAGGGGGTATAGAGCATTTAAAATCTCCAGCTAGAATTGTTGGAATATTTCTGCTTAATTGTCCTATGTAGAGGAATTGACTCTATATATTGTTGTCTCGGGGGAAAATAATCCAGTACTATCACTAGTTGTCTATGAGCGTTGTCATTTCCATTGCAGAATGTTATCATCAACATGATTATTTTTAAATGTATAGCCTATTTAAACTAAGATGGCTACACCAGTCAAAGGGTCACTCTCGATTTCTCAAGTAGAGATAACCAGATAATTTAATATGTTGATCAACTCTTGCAGCTGTCTCGTTAAGAGTATAACATCGGGATGGTAATTATGTAGTTCACCTCAAGGAGGGTAACGGATTATTAAAGAAATTGTTGAACATTAAGTTGGAAAATTGTAATCCCAATTATTTCTTGCACTTCGCTCGTGTGCTGCGGTTCTGAACGCCTGCAAGAATGTCATGTTTGTTATCCCACTATCCCTGCTGGATTTCGTCAAGGGGAGGAGGGAAATTCTGCGTGGTTGCTTGTGTATTAAAAATGCCATCATCTTCACTAGTGGGTGGTAATATTAAAGACTCTTTAGATCGTTAGAGTCTCATCAGAAAACTTAGGATAATATTCCCAGTTACAGGAAGGAAGCAGAGGATCGTGAGAGTTAATGGAGACTGATGGAGGCTCCAAGGGACAATTAGGTAGGCAGGTGAGTTACCCTGGGTCAAAGTTCATGTTCAACAGGATCAGCTTCAATGCGGGAGACGTAGGCACCAATTTCTGGGGCATGTTTATGTTCAGGTGTTGGGATTATCGGGTTGAGGGGAGTGACAACAGGGCGTATGCGAGGGTGGGCGATCCTGGGGCCCAGGGATGACTTAGGCACGCGCTCGCGCCGCGCGCAGATGGAGAAGTAGGGTAAATAGTGTTTTTGTTATGAGAAGGCTGGGTCATAATAGGCCTTCAGTTTTCTGGGGTAGTGTGGGAGTGATCCCATAACATTAACAGATCATTTAAAACTGAGAGCGGAGTATGAATGTCACCTCCTGCTATGTCTTTGGCCTTCATATACATTAGTTGTGACTCTCGTTATATACCGGATGTGGATACTGAGGACATAGGAGATGGAGACCGAACCTTGTTGCGTTGCGGTATGTTGGTTAGGTGGGGTTAGATTGGGGCGCTTCAAGAGGGGCAGAATTCCAAAACATGATGGAACCAGTGGTAGAGAATGAGGAGTCACAGTGATCACAGGCACGCGAGCTGGGAAGGAAGTTTGTACATCCTTGGCGGTGCATGGGAGTGGTTCTTCTTAGAAGTGGGACAGTTTCTTGGCTTCAAGAATTCGCGCACGCGCATTTCCTTTTTTTCTTCAGGACAAATAGCAGAGACCAGCATGATGTTTTCCGTTGCAGAGTGGTCTCACTATCGGGTGTATTTTATTATTACAATCTCGATAGAATGTTGGCCAGAGCAAATGATACAAATCTGCCCTTGAGTACTGCATTTGTTGGTGTTATGACAATGCATAATACTTAAAACATTGTGTCAACACTGACAAATCGTTCAAGAGAGATTTTGTTCAGGTGTACATCTGTGTGCCAAAACATTTTGAAGCCATTTTGACAACACTGTTTGGCCTCATCAGGTGTCTCAAGTATTAACTTAAGGTTACCTTGTTGTTGTTAGGTTTTGAGAATTTATGTGCTTCGACAGCCCTAAATTCCGAATTCTCTGTATTAAAGTCCTCAACAATATCATTTCACTGTGCTATGTCTCATGAAACTGTTAATTCTGATGCCAACAGAACACAGTCCCTCTGAGCTTGTGATTGCTCTCAGGTGCAAATTGGAGGTAACACCAGAGTCTTCACGTTTTTCAATGGAACCATCATGCTTCAGCAGTTGAAGGTAACTTCTTTTATCGATAAGAGAGCGAGAGTATGATGTCAGCGTGGTTTGAACAAAACATCACTGGAAGTGCAAACGTTGAGTTCGAGCATGAGTGTCATGCGCTAGATTGTGTAGATTCATCGACATTTGATTTCCATCAATTACGTAATTTACTGCGTATCCTCGCCATGATGTCTAGGAAAGGAACATCTGGCAGAGGAGTTTCTTAACAAAAAGGAAATCCTTTCTTAATGTTAATCTAACATCCTATTTCAGCTGACATATGAGGGTAGCCCTAAGATAGCCTACCCTCGAGTGGTGAGGGGGAAAGGGCCCAAGGCAAGATCGGCAGGAATTTAAAAAACCACACGGGCTACCGGATGGTCAAAATGCCTTGTGTTAACTCGCAAAGCGAAGTGCCGAAAATGAAGAAGATGGAAAGTCGAAAGGATAGCAAAGTATGTAGTGTGGTTAGTGTGTGGGCCAGTGTTGATGTTTGGGTGAGGGGAGGATGGAGAAGGATTGGGGGGATGGGGATGTAGAGCGTTTTGCGTGAGATACAAGCAGGCAATGGGTCACTCGCCGCCTTACCCGTTTGATAGCGGAGATTGGTTTCCGGCTCGGAGAGGCGCGACTGGTGTGTGTAAGTTTCTCTCAGACCTCATGCGAGTGAAGATCCTAGTCTCAGGGATAGAACCATAGGAAAATCTCGAGCCCAGGCTCTATTTCGCATTCTTCCAATAACCTGACTCTCTCTGTAAGTAAAGGCTAAAAGCGGGGGGGTACTTCAAGATTTAAGTTCGGGGAAGGTGTGGTTTGTGATCACCCAAGTTCTTCTCTTCCATTCTTTTACCACTGATGATGATTAGTTAAATTGACGACTGTTTTTGTGGGAGAGAATTTTCTCCCATCCCAAACCCCCATCAAATTAGCCGGGCCCCTGTGGATCGTCAAGTTTAATTCAACATCTTCATCATCCCATCATGAAGGTATGAACCGGGTATTTTGGGACCCCTTTGCTTTGCCCCAAACATTGTCGATCTTACCTCCAAAATTTTGCGGGTTCACTTTTACTGATTAGTTTGAAGAATACAATTTCCATAAGTCCCTTTTTGTGATGACTAATCAGTTAATTAAATTTCTTCCCTTAATCGGTGCAGTGTACTGTGGGGTTGTCGCGTTTGAAGATGCCTTCGACATTCGCTGAAATTTCTTAAATTTTGTCTAATTTCCCTATAGGTTTATATTGTTGGTATACTCTGGGGAAGCTAATTGACAAGTTCATTAGTAGCTTAAATTATCGATTAGCAGGGACCTATTCATCATAAATTTGCATGGAAGGGGTAGATTTTCCCTGACACAATTTTCACGTCCCCCAAAATGCCCTAAAGGGGGTCAAATCCTACGGGTGTTAAATTGGGGTTTAGGATTAAAAAGGGGTATTTAAATGGGGAAGTTTGTAATTGAATATTAATGGGGATAGGTCGATCCTGCTTTCCACCGGAGATATACACAGGAAAGGGGTCAAGTTTTGTTTGTCGTACAATTTATTGGTGTCCCTGGATGAAGTCCAATGTACGATTTAAAAAAAGGGGGCCTTGAAATGACAATTTCTAGCTGTCATGAAATTAAATAGTTTGTTATCCTTTTAAGTCACCCATGGAAAAACCACTCCCCATTGAAAAGGGCAGGGGATGAAGGGATTAAAATCCTCAGAATTGTTTTGGGAAAATTTTTTGCTTAATATCCGGGGGAAATTTACTCAATATTTTTCTCGGGGGAAAATTCCAGTTTTCATCACAATTGTCCAGAGACGTTGTCATTTTCCATTGCAAGAATGTTATCATCAAAATGAATATTTTTAAATGAAGCCTAATTTTAAATAAAGCTACACCCCGTAAAGGGTCCTCTCGATTTCTCCACAAGAGTAACCCGAATTTAATATTTGATCAACTCTTTCAGCTGTCTCGTTTTAAGAAAAAACATCGGATTTTAAAAATGTATTCAACCCAAGGGGGTAACGATTATTAAAGAAAAGTTGAACATTTAAATTGGAAAATTGTAATCCCATTTTTTTCTTGCACTTGCTCGTGTACTGGGCTGAACGCCCGCAATAAGTCATGGTTTTTTTCCACACATCCCCCGCTGGACTCGTCAAGGGGGAGGGAACTTCTGCGGTTTTCTTGTGTATTAAAAATGCCACATCTTCACTAAGGGGGTAAATTAACAGACTCTTTAAATCGTAGAGTCCCCCATCAAAAACTTAAGTAAATTTCCCATTACAGGAAGCAAGGCCGTGGAAATTAATGGGAAAATGTGGAGCTCCAAGGGAAAATTAGGAGGCAAGGGGAGTTACCCCGGGAAAGTTCCGTTCAACAGGATCACTTCAATACGGGAGAGTGGCACCAATTTCGGGGGCTTTTTATGTTCAGGTGTTATTTATCGGGTTTTAGGGGAGTTGACAAACCCGGGATGGAGGTGGCGCCCTGGGCCAGGGTACTTAGGCTTTTTTTAATGGAGATAGGTACAACTTCTTTTTATGAAAGCGGGTCATAATAGCTTCACGTTTTCTGGGGGGAGTGAGGGGGGATCCCTTAAAACCCTTTAAAAGATCATTTTAAAACCCCGAGAGCAAATTAATTTCACCACCTGCTATGTCTTTTTCCACAATACATTATTTTTTGCTCTCGTCATATCCCCGGGTGTGGATCCTGGACATAGGAGATGAGACCCAACCTTGTTGCTTTGTGATTTGTAGGGGAGGGTTAGATTGGGCGCTCCAAGAGGGGGAGAATTCCAAACTTGGGAAACCCTTGGTAAGACCTAGGGTCCCCTTTATCCAGGCAGAGCGGGAAGGAAGTTTTGGGGCATCGTTGGGGGTGCCTGGGGGGTGGTCTTCTTTGAAGTGGACATTTCTTTGGGGTTCAAGAATTTTCTGCATTTCCTTTTTTCTTTCAGGACAAAAAGCAAAACAGCATGAGTTTTCCGTGCAGAGGACACATGGGTGTATTTTTTAAACAATCTCGATAAGAATGTTGGCCAGAGCAAAGCTACAAATCTCCCTTGATACTGCATTTTTGGGTGTTATGACCAAAGGCATAACACTTAAAACATTGTGTCACACTGACAAATCGTTTCAAGAGAGATTTGGTCAGGTGTACATCTGGTGCCAAAACATTTGAAGCCATTTTGAACACACAGTTTGGCCCCATCAGGTGTCTCAAGTATTAACTTTAAAGGGTTTACCTTGTTGTTGTTAGGTTGAGAATTTATGTGCTCGACAGCCCTAAATTCAGAATTCTCTGTATTAAAGTCCTCAACAATTTCATTCACTGTGCTATGTCTCATGAAACTGTTAATTCTTGCAACAAACACAGTCCTCTGAGCTTGATAGCTCTCAGGTGCAACGGGTAACACCAGAAGTCTTCAGTTTTTCAAGGACATCATGCTTCAGCAGTTGAAGTAACTTCTTCCGAAGAGAGGAGAATACTGTTCCAGCGTGGGTTGAAAAACATCCACTGAGCAACAGTTTTAGTTCGAGCAAATACATGCAAATTTCTTTCATCGCATTTGATTTCCATCAAAACGTAATCTTACTCGTATCCTCGCCATGATGTCTAGGAAGGAAAAATCTGGCAGAGGAGTTTCTTAACAAAAGGGATCTTTCCTTAATGTTAATCTAACATCCCCATTTCAGCTGACTTATGAAGGTCAGCCCCCTAAGATAGCCTACCCTCGAGTGGTGAGGGGAAAAGGGGCCCCAAAGGGAAAGATCGGCAGGAATTTAAAAACCACACGGGCTACCGGATGGTCAAATGCCTTGTGTTAACTCGCCAAAGCGAATTTTGCCGAAAAAAGAAGATGGAAAGTCGAAGGATAGCAAGTTTTATGTGAGTGTGGGGCCAGTTTTGATTTTTGGTGAGGGGAGGATGGGAAGGAGGGGGGGATGGGGATGAAGGGGGAACAAGAAAGGAAAGTCACCGCCTTACCCTTGATGGGGTGGGGCTCGAGGACTGGAAGTTTCCTCCAGCTCTGGTAAAGACCTACTGGGGGAAAACCCCCAAGAAAAATCTCGAGCCGGGGGTTTCAGAGTTGCCAGCTAAAAGAGGGGAAAACGACACTTTCTCTCCACGTGGCGGCTGTTCTTTTTTGTCTGTAATTCGTGCTTTTATGAGGTATCCAGAAAATACGCTTTCCCTTTCCCATGTTTGGATAAAACCGGGTCTTTCCCCAAAATCTACTAAATGAAAGAAGTCATTTTTTTTTTTAGCCCCTGAATGTGAGTTCGGGCAAGAAAAAAGCAAATTTGGTCCTTTAATCAGCGTTCTGCCCTCCAATTTTCTGCAGGGTTTTTCCCTTTCTCGGGCTGTTTTTCAGTGCTGTCCCCCTTCATCACCAGCTGGTAACAACGCTGGTTTGGTTCAACTGCAACGAATTATTTTCAGTCAAACCAAGTTTGGAATTCTGGCCATCTTCATCTCACCGCAGGCAAGTTTGGGAGACTGCACTCTCATGTTTATGTATAGAACACACGCGACTCACTTACAGATATCTCGTGCAGAATCGACCACCACCGCTCTGCGATGACTTTCAGGTCGCACTGTCAATCTACTGTATCTTATAGACTGTTCTGCCTACTAACGGGAAGCAGGGTTAACTTCCAACATCTACAATGTCTCACCACACAATGACATCGTTGAAAATCCCTCTCCCACTCAAACCTAACTTTTACACAACATTCCTACATTTGTACATCCCGTCCCGTAGTGCAGTATGACTTCCACTGGTTTAGCACTTCAATTAATTATATTTTTCTCACAGGTGCTGCTAGAGATCTGTGGTGAAGAATTGTCTTTCCTTTTGAGAGGAGTTACAGGTGTGTGTTAAGTTTCATTTCCATGTGTGTGGACTTGAGTCCCTCCTGTGTTGGCAATGTTTAATGAATTTTGTTGATAAATGCCTCTCTTAATGTGTGCGCTTCTCTTTGATTATGATAATAATCTCGTATTGTGGTAGATATTTTAGGCGTGCGGACAGTGATCGGGTTGCTCCTTTTGTCAGTATCAGTATGTGTTTTTTTTTCCGACAGTTGCTTGATTTTATGTCATGATACTTGCATCCAGAGCTTTGGTAAAGATATCGAGGTTGTTATGGTATCTGTGAGTCTGTCACAGGGTTATGGAATTCTGTTCCTAGCAAAGTAATTGGAGATTTTTTGGTATTTAATGGTTAATGATGCTTTCCCATGCTTGTATTCGTGTGCAGAGTTGTTGGAACTGTTGTATTGTCAGAGTACCTCTAGATTACATTTCTTGCTTTACTTCTAGGTTGGATTATCTAGAGTATTGTCGATATGTTGTTAATAATATCCATCTCATATACTGAATGGAGTACAGTTAATATAATTTGAGTAAATTATGTTTTCTAAATCTCCCTTCAACGTCAAATTACTAGAACTGGAGTTACTCTCTAGATTCTTCTTTAAATACAACGGCCGCCTCCTACCGAGATAGGGTGACCTGCACACCATTTTACCAGAAGCGTGCTGCTGATATTAGAGCTACCCCTCCAAAGTGCAGTATCCTCAGCCCTCCAAATGAGTGCAGGCACTGTATTTCCTCCCTTCTAAACTTGAGTCCGGTTGAACAGTTTCTCTGAATTCCTTCATATTATTTTGTTCACACTAACAGCGCGTCAAGACACAAAAACCACTTGTCTACACTCACTCTTTTTATCATTCTCACTCACATCTTTAGGATGTCCAAGCACCTTGCGAACAAAAGTTATTTTACCCCATCTTCGAACCTTCCTAGTACGACCCCTACCTCACCTTCCCTTCACTGCACTGCAGATTTATACACCAAGTCATTCTGTTTTGCTCTATCTTCTCTAAATTTAGAAACCACCTTAATAACCTTTCCTCAGCTCTCTGGGCAATACATTTAGTAACCCAGATCTCCTAATCTCCAAACTGCGAATTCTCTGCATTATATTCACACTACACATTGCCCACGCTTCACATCCGTATAAGACTGTTGGTACCACTATGCTCTGATACATTTCCCTTTTTACCTCAATGCACGACCACAATTTTCCTCTCGTCATTTCTATAGTTCACCTTATCTTCCACTGACATCTCATCAAATCCACCCCCAAATATCTGAACACATTAACTTTCTTCATTCTTACTTCTTTCAGTGTGATACTATTTAAATATTTCTTTAATTCATCACTCTTCTCTTTTCTACGTTCACTTTCAGTTTCCTTCTCATGCATACCCTCCCAAGTTTGTCCACCAAAATTTGCATCTTCTCTTCAGACCTCCTAAAAGCACAGTGTCATCAGCAAAAAAGGAACTGTGACAAGTCCCACTTTGTACTGGATTCTTTATAACTCCATACCTCTCCCCAATACCTTAGCATTTACTTCTTTTACAACTTCATTTTTAAAAATCTTAAACATATATTGTAACATCATGTATCCCTCTCTAAGGCCTGCTTTTACTGGAAAATTATCTCCCTCTTTCCTATATATCCTACATTGAGCCACACTAATCTTAAAAAAAATTTTTTACTACTTTGATCAATCTTCCACTAATTCCATACAGTTGACAACATCTGCCCTGTTGCTCACTTATCGACCTTATCATTCGTCTTTATAAAAATCATAAATGTAATGAAAACTTTCTTACTTTTATCAAAACAGTATTCACTTAAAGGCTTCACCGTAAACGCTTGGTCAACACTTCCTATACTTTTCTTGAAAACTTCCTTGTTCAACTGCAGTCCTGCTCTCCTTTTCCTATTTTTTTCAGTAATAACTCCGCTATTAACATTACCTGGTATACTCGCTCTTTTGTTATCTCATTTTCTTTTGTATAAAGCGACTATGCACACACACTGCCAATCCCTAGGTACTTTTTTCCCTTTTCATACTTTTACTGAACAAATGCATCAACATCTCTAAAACTATATTTTCACCTGCTTTTAAAATTTCTGTCTTGATTCCATCAATTCCAGCTGTTTTTCCCTCTTTCATTTAACCCACTATCAGGCACCTCCACACCTCTAAAAGATTTTACACCTCCCTGCTTAATGCATGGAGTTACTACCTCCATTTCTTCATCAACATTCAACAGCTCTTCAAAATATTCCGTATAACTTTCCAATACCTACATCCCCCAGCCCCCACACAATTTAATAACTACCCTCTTTTGCTTTCCTCTGTTAAATCCGTTCGTTGCCTAGGCTTTGTCAACCATTTAATTTTATTCCACTTAGAAGGGTAGTAACTACAGTCGTGTCTTTGTTATTAGTAGCACACTAGTATGAATTCGTTTACTTAGAGGTGCTGTTCATCCATAGTATTTTACCAAATTTCGAGTTACTGTCACCTATCTGTTGAGTATGTAACGGCACCTCACTGCTCCTTACTTACCTCTCCCTTTCTGAGACAGGAAGAACATCTTCCTTCCTCTGGGAAAGGTAGGAATGGTTCCCTCCTGCATCCCGCTCACTTCATGAGTTAGTTAAGATAGATATCTGTAGGAGTGTGTAAGATAAAAATGGTATATTTCTCCCCCCCCCCTCTCAAGCATGAATGATAGGAAGGGTATAGGTACCCTCCAATTAGGACTGAAAACGTATCCTTCCCCATATGAAGGAAAGAAAGGGTATCTTTACTCTATGAGTAATAGAGAAAATGTATCTCTACCCCTGAGTAAGGGGTAAGGAATCTATTTCCCGCAAGACAGGATCCTCTCCTCCGAATATGACAGGAAAAGTGTCTCTTGCCTCGAATTAGACAGAAAATACATTATTCCTCGAGTTACCGCTGCTGATACATTTATAATTTGGAAACTAGCTTAGAGCGACATTTGTAATTAACAAGATCCTCCCTTCGGCCAACTAAGTTGCTTCTATTACAAGATATGCTCCGTAACTGTATTTACCTAATTGTAGTTAAGGCTGTTACTTGTGATGTCCCATCACAATTATTTTAAAGTTTTGATTCACTATTTCTTCTCACATTATATTCCAGGTACCTACCATTGTTTTTGTGAATAATGAATTTTCCACAATCTCTCTAACATTGCATTTTACCTAGTTTAAGCTGACAACTTTTTAATCACCGTATTTACTAGTATCAAGATATCCTCCCCTATCTAGAACGAAAAGTCACAATATCGTGTTGGAGAGGAACCTCATGGCGATGTTTTAGTCCGTCCTGGATCAATGTCAAGTATGTGAAGCATAGAAGTGACTTAACAACGAACGGTACACGACTGACCGTAACGTCATGACCTTTGTCTCTTAAATGAGAGGTTTTGTTCAGTTGTTCTTAATAACCCTTTCCTGTTTTTTTTTAATTCTAGGATTACATTCTTGAATGAGATAATATATTCCAAAATCAGACAAAAACAGTTAGAAATGTTTGTCTGCATATTTCGACCCTCTTCAAAGGATCTCATTTGGAATTCGAAATTTACAAACTTTCTTACCTGCTTTTTTTTACGTCTCCTTTTGGAATTTATTCTTCTAGTGACAAATTTTATTTCATACTGATGCACCAGAAATTTCCCCGAGATATTTTATCAACATTTGCCTTAATTTACAAACACTCTACAACAGCTCCATTTTCCTATTTAGGTCCATAATAAGTCACGTTTTCCTATTCATACTTTTAAAAAAAAAATCTAATATTAGACAGTATACAGCATGAAAGTTCTTTGCCAACAAGATATAAGTTAATTTCTAGTGATAACTTGGTAATTATATTCAGATCAAGGTTATTATCTTGATCCTGTCAATGTAACTGTATTTACCAGTAGGGCTCAGGCAGCACTATGGAAATGAGAAATAATCAGATTTGAGAATGGGGGGGGAAAATTTTTTATTTTTTTATTATCAAAAGGGCCGTTCCCCCAAGGCAGGGTGGCCCGAAAAAAAAAAATTTTCCCTCTTCATCCACCCTTTCTTGCCAAAAGGGGCTTTACCTACATTTTTTAAAACTAAATTTAAAAACCCCCCTCTTCGAGTGCAGGCCTGTTTTTCCCCCTCCCCAGGATCAAGCCGGCCTGCCGGTTTCCTGCCCCCTTCATAAATGTTACTTTGCTCACACCCAACAGAAGCAAGTATTAAAAAACCATTCTTTCCATTCACTCATCAAACCGTCACGCAGCTGCTGGAATCCAAGCCCTGCACACAAAACCTCCTTTACCCCCCCCCAACCTTCCTACCCGACCCTACCCCCCCTTCCCTTCCATACGAATTACACTTTTGAAGTATTCGTTTCGTCCATTCTCTCTAAGTCCGAACCACCTAACAACCCTTCCTCAGCCTTGGGGAAACGTTTTGGTAATCCCGCCCCCCTCCTAATTTCCCAAACTCGATTTCTGCTTATATTACACCCACATTGTTCGAATGACATTCCACTGCCCCCAGCCTTCTCCTCCTGCAACTTCATCACCCAGCTTCCCCCCATAAAAGAGTTTTGGTTTAAAACTATACCCATACTTCCCCTCTTTCCCTCAAGGCAAGTTCTTTGTCTCCCAGATCCAATGCCCCACCACCCTTTTCCCCTTATCTTTTCTAGATTCCCCTTCTTCATAGCCCATCCGTGACACTCCCTCCCAATATTGAATCATTCATCCCCCTACCTTTTCCCCCCCAATTGTTTCCAACTTTCTCACCATTTTTTATCCTCATAACCTTCTCTTTCCTGTATTCATTTTAATTTTTTTTTGCCACCCTCCCCAATTATCCCCAATCTCTGCAATTCTCTTCAGAATCTCCCAGGCCAGTGTCATCAGAAAGAAAAATGTGACAACTCCCACTTTATGTGTAATTTTTTACTTTTAATTTCCCGCTCTTGTAAAGACCCTCGCATTTACTTCTCTTAAACCCTTTATAAATATATTAAAAAAACCACGGTGACATCACCACCTTTGTCAAAGCTACTTTTATGGGAATTTTTTTCCTTTTTCCCTACATATCTAATTGAGCCTCACTATCCTGAAAAAAACTCTTCATGTTTCGTAACCTACCTCTACCCCATCACCTGCAAAATCTGCACATTCCCCCCCTATCCACCTGTCATACCCCTTTTCCAAACCTAATTGCCCAAAAGACCTCTTACCCTTTCTAAAATGTTCATTTTTGTTTCCTGTAAACACCGGGGTCCAACACCCCTCCCTTTTCCCAAAAGCCCCTTGTTATTGTATCCTATTTCAGTTTTTTAAATTCTTTCAATAATAACTTACCTACACTTTACAGGTATTCAACAGACTTACCCCCCTAAAATTTTTTGCACTCTTTTGTCCCTTTGCCTTTTTTTCAAAAGGGAACTATGCATGCTCTTTTCCAAACCTAGGACCCTTTCCCTCCCCTTTCCCTACATTAATTAAAAATTGCAAACCTCCAAAAAAATTATCCCCCCCGCTTTTTTCATTTCAATTTTATCCATCAAAACCGGTCCCCCCCCCCTTTCTTTTTTCCTACTCCCACGAAATTCCCCACACCCAAAATGGGGGGTTTTCCCACTCTACAAATGTTATTCCCCCTTGCCTTTTCCGAAATCACAGCTTTCCCTTCTTTATAACATTTAAAAATTCCTAAAATATTCCTCCCTCTTCCAAACCTCTAATTCCTTTTATACTTCCCCTTTCCCATTTTTAACTGACAAACCATTTGGTTTCTTGGTTCCTAATTGTTTAAATTATCCAAAACTTTTTTTTTTTTCAACAAAATTTTTTGATAAAATCTCACCCACCTTATTTGCTCTCTTTTTAATTGCTTCCACTTTTCTTAACCTCTCCTTTTTTTCCCCTTCTCTTCCCCCTTGCTACTTTTACTTTGTAAAAAATTATTTGCTAAATTTTTCCCCTTACTACTCTCTTTTTCATCTCACCCTGTCCTCTTCCCCCCGCACCCACTTTCCCGTAACCCCAAAATTTGCTGAACACTCTAACATACTTTTTTAAAAAAAACCCCCTACCTTTGACCCCCTTGCTTTGGTCTCATTAGCCCTTCTATCCCCCCAATAGTGTTTATATCTTTCCCCCCAAGCCCCCTCTTTTGTTTTAAACCCTTCACCTCTCTTCCTGATGCTTCTTTCTCCTTGTTCCTTCTTTTACCTTTAGGTGTACAATGAAAGTGATTGTATATTGTGGCCCCTTTAAAAATGTACTTGAAGTCTATCAACAGTCTTTTTTACCCATACATATCCATAAAAAATTTTCATTTTGCCCTTCATCTTTTTTATTTTTATACTTATTTATACTTATTTATGGGGAGGAAAAAACTACTTTATTGTATCACGAGCTCTTCAACAAAATCAAGTCAAGGGTTTTTTGGTTTTCTCTTTTTTTCCTTTTAAAAGAAAAAATTTTTATGATGCCATTTGTACTCGAACTTTTTAAAACTGTATCATTTATCAAAAAAATTTTTAATTTACTTTTATAGGAGCATGTCTTTTTTTTACACGATCAGTCTTGCGGCTAAGATGCTATTACCTATCAATTTCAAAGCCCGCCCCCATCTAAGGTTACTACCACGCCCCCGATAAAACCCCCTCAGTTGTTAACAACCAGGTGCTAAGGGGGTGGGGGAAATTGGCAGCAAGGTATGGAAACATGCTCAACGTTTCCAATGTGCCCGGTATCGAACCATGGACAGTGTTTGGAGTTTGGTGAGCTATCACCAAGCCCTATGGATAAAAGCTTTTCACCCCATAAACATGATCCTTGGGAAAATTCGTGGGAATCCACAAGCATTTCCTTCTGGAATCCCACATGGATAACCCCACCTCGAGCACAAATTTTTTTTGAGGCCCCGTAATGACATCATCCCACGAGCATAGATCCTCGTGGGATCTCACTTGGAACGTTTTTTATAAGCACTAATCCTTGTGGGACTCCAGTAAGGACATCACCCAACAATTTTTTTTTATCTTGTATCAGTACAATTTACCTGTACACATGTTATATTTTACATTTAGAAAATATAACTCTACTGATTAAATTATTGAAAACACTTTTTATATTCACTCTAAAGATGTATTCGTTTATTTCGATTTTTGCCTATTTAACACACACAAACACACACACACACACACACACACACACACACACACACACACACATCTAGTAGGACTCAGTGAAGAGGAGGGGCCAGGAACTGAGTCTCGACCCCTGCAACCACAATTAGGTGAGTACACACACAAAACACATTCACAAGTCTGGATAATCAGGATTTAGCAAATCTGTTTACAGTTTATAATATAGCAGACCCCTATATTATAAAATTTTATTGTGATTTAGAAAGAATTCAGAGGAGTCTTCAGCAAGTGCATGAAGCATAACAGAAAATTTCAACTTTGATAGTACACCCGGGAAGTCAGGCGTTGAGTATGCGAAGTCTGAGGCATTTAAGTGTTGAGTGCCAAGAACAGGGCATCACTTACACATGCCTAATGGTCCATGCGGGTTTTGTGTCCTTGATTTAATATGATGTGGGCTGTGAGTGTGGATAAAGTAAACAATCCATTATTTTCTTTGCGTTAGCGAATTTATTGGAAGATGGTTCACCGAATCTGAATTTTGTCATTTTCTATCCTACGTCATGAGACGTTAATCGGAGTAACAATTCAGAACACAGACGTTGTTCATGTTGTTTAACCCCATATGATTTTTTTTCTTTTTGTTCTGTTTTGGGAGCCCTCAGGAAGTTCTCCCAGGGGAAGACTTGTTTCACTTTTCCGCATATACTTTTAAACTCTGGTTTTCCTTTGGTTTAAAACGGTAGTTGTAAAAGGCTTTGTGGAAAAATAGAATTCTTAAAGTTGTCAGTGTACTTGTGAAAAAGTGATCGGTTTTAACACCCATATGATTTGATATTCCCATTTTAAAGCTTTGTATAAATGCATTTTTTTTTTTTTTTTTGTAACCCATTTCCTTCATTAACTTTAAAAACCTGTAGTATCCTTAGTGCCAAACCATACTTATACATGTTTTCAAGAAATATTATGGCAAAACGTGTCCTTTTTATAAAAACTTCACGTGTCTTAAAAGGGTTACATAAGCTTTTTTTGAAAACACATTATGTGCGAATAAAATATAGTGTCGTGTAAAGGGCCATTACTTTTCGTTTAAAACTTTACTTTGACTTTTTTGTCCATTGGTTCAGTTAATCTTTTCAGTCCCCAGTTTTTGAATGTTTTTTTTTAAAGTTCATGAGATGAAATTCCTTTTCCCTTTTTGGTTTTTTTTAAAAATTACTGAAAATTTTGCTATAGAACTGGGGTTTGGGTTTATTTGAGACACGAAAATACCCCCCACTGTATCGTTCTGGATCTTTTTTGTGAAAGCTCCCTTTCTTCTCTGGGGTTTTCTATCACTTCCTGACTAAAAATTCCCTTCCCTTTAACATCATGCTTTTGAAAAAAAAACTTGTATTTTCATTGTTCCTATTAAGTATTTTCCTTTGCCCCGACGGTTTTACATCCCTTTAAATTGAATTATTGAAAGTTTTTGCTTTTCAGCTAAACTCTCGCTTCTACCCCCTCTAAAAACCCGGTAACGGATATTTCCAGGACCAACTATCTTAGAGGTATCTTTTTCTTTTAAAAATGGTTTAAAATTTTTTCCAAACCAAAAAACCAAACCCTAATCTATATGACGTAAGAACGAGAAGTAATTTTTGAAAATTGAACATAAGGCGACTTCAGGGGAAAGGAGGAAAAACTGTCCTCGTTAAAAAAACCCCGCCCGACATAAAAAAGGGGTAAAAAAATTTTCGACGGGTTTGGGTAAGAACTTTAAAAAACAGTTACGTATCTTTTTAAAAAAACATTTCGCCTACATAGCAGGTTTCAGTCGAGTACAGAAATTCTCGACTGAAAAAGCCCTACTGTGTAGGCGATCCCTTTTGGGAAAATAAAGATGCCAAACTATTGCCTATGTGAAATATTTACCAAAAAAGGGTTTAGTTTAAAAAACAAAACAATATTAAGCAAATTTCTGGGTTTGTATGTTATTGGGGATTGGGGGAAATTTTGGGGTTTAAAGTTTGGTTTGGGTTTGGTTTGTCTCAAAAGAAAAAATTAAAACAAATTTTTAAACTTTTCCATAAAGGCAAATAAATGCAAATAATTTAGGCGATAGAACCTTTTGGAGAGGCAAGGAAGGGGCCCAAACTAAAGCAAATCGTTAAAATAGTCACACAATAAATGTGTCTTTTTCAGTTATATAGTCATCAATTAAATTTGCAAAAGGGTCAGTGAAAAAAAAAAAACTGATTTTATTTAGGAGCATGGTTTGTAGTAAGGGACGCAAGAAAACCCATCTTTAAAGTTTTTTTAAATTTATAAACCCGATATATTTTTTTTTCCCTTTCCGGTTCAATGCAAGGTTTTATATTTTGGGTTTAATCGTGACCCCGCCGCGGGGTTGTCGAATTCTCGCAAAACATCAGGGATGTTTAATGCAGCCCTTGGGAAGCAATCTCAAAAAAAGAGCCAGCCAGATATTGGTATCTCGCGGAGTTCGGATTCTGGACTTGAAAATAGATTAAATAGTTTCCCCCACAGTAAGGGCCCCGGTTTGTTATAGACACTGCAAAAACCCATTTCCCTGGTTTTTTTTTTCCCTTTGTTTTCATTATTCTCTGTCTTTTTTGGCTATAAACCGGTTTTCCCCCTGGTTTGGTTTTCACTTGGCTATGGTTTTTCCATTTTACCATTTATCGGAAGGCGGTTTTTGTCATTCGATTGTTCTGTGGGGAAAAGGGTTCTGTTTTTGTTGTCTGCTTCTGTCTCTTTTCTGTCTTTCGTCTCTCTCTCTCCTCTTCTTTTCTCTCCCCTCCTTCTCTCTCTCTTCTCTCTCTCTCCCCCTCTCTCTCTCTCTCTCCTACATTTTTTGTAAACCTCATTTTTCTTTTGAAACCCTTCCCCATTGTTATGAGAAAAAAGAGAATGGGGTTGAAAAGGGAAAAAATTTAAAATTGAACAAACCAAAATTTCCCTTTCCCAAAAGTGGACGGCCACATTTAAAAATGCAATTTTTTTGTGGTTTTTCACGGGAAACCCACACAAAAGCCCTTTTGGGACAACAAAAATGAGGATCCCAGGTAAAAACTTATTCAGAGGGAAAATTAGAAAAAGGAAATTTAAGGAGGGGGGGGGCCCCTTTAAAATCACTAAAATCGCTAAAATTTGTTGGGAAACCCACAAATGATGTGGGTTAAAGTTTTTGTAGCAAAAAATTAAAAAACCCAAAAACCTGTTTTGGGTGTTTGTTACAAGCCCCTTTGGTTCTATTTCCCCAACAATTCAAGGAAAAGTTTTGAAAATTTATTTAATCTCGGGAAAAAATTCCCCCAAAACTCCCCCCCCAAATATCTTTTTTTAGGCGTTTTCAACTTAAGTGCCAAAAACGGAAAAAGGGGGCCCAAATGTTTTAAAACAGAGATCCCACCTGGGGGCCCGGTTCAGTTTAAAAATTTCAGACACACAAAAAATTTTAAATCTCTGCAAAAAAATTCATCTTCACCCCGCATGTTGGGAAAACCCGGTGGGAAATACACTTGCCCTTTTTTTTCCCACTAGAAAATATGATCTAGTAAGAAATAAAAGGATAAACAACTTAACGAATTTAACGATATATTTGCGCAGGGGTTTCTGCCCGCAGAATGAGATCGTTTTGAGGGTGTTTTCCCCAAAATTTCCCAACTTCGTAACAGAAGCATACGGGGGTATCAGAAAAACCTTGTCCTAAATTGAACAAGCGGGGAGGTTTCCAAAAACAACACGGACCCAAACCTTTTGGAAAAAAAAAAATTTAAACTTCGTGGCATTGGGGGGTATGTAAAGGGAATATTCCTCTAAGAAGAGTTGGGACATGAAAAATGCTACCAAAATGAAAACCCCTGCCCAGCAAGGGACCCCCCTTGGTGCGCAAGAACAGTGTCAAAACTGTCGTGGTGACAAAAAGGCGGGAGGAGGTGCATTTCCTTTTTAAAAATCGTTTTGTCCAAAAAAAAGGCTGGGGGCCCCAAGCAAGTTGAGCCCAAGATTGTTGGGGAAAAGTGCAGACCAGCTAGCAGACCTTAAAATCGCATTTTTTCAGCACTGCCCAGTACAGGTAAATGGCCCTCTCTATGGGGAAAAAGGCCAAAAGTGTCCTGTTTTACAAAAAGAAGAGCAGAGCAGAAAACAGCAATAAGACCAGTGTACTCCCGTCAATTTACTGGTAAGACTTGAAAACCCTTTAAATTAAAGGGCAAAAAGAAAATTGGTTTTTTTCTAACCCCTTTACTACTTTGTAAACGTCAATATGGTTTTAGGAAAGGTTTTACCTGCTGGGTGACTGTTGTTAAACCCCCTCCACTAAGTGGCCCCCGTCACTTTGGGTGAATTTCCCAAAATCAGCTGTGTGGTAGCACTGGAAAATTGCTGGCGCTTTTGACGGGTTTTGGAAACCCGGGGCCCCCTTAGCAAAATTCAAGCCCCTGGGAATTGCAGGGGTTACGCTTTTGTCTCTCAGTGATTTCCCCCTTTTTGGTAGTTTTTTAAGTGTAGTCCTCAATGGACGGAAAACAGCAAGGGGATCCATTGGGGCAAGTGTTCCACAAGGGAACGTGCTGGGTTTATTGTTATGGGGGTGGGCATTCAAAAAGACCTTCTTATTCATTCCCGGGAAACACATGCCCTATGCAGGGCGATGTACATTGACATTCATTATCCAAGAGAAGAAATGCCAGCTGGCCCAAGCTACATCAATCACCCGCTGAGGGGCCCATATCAGCTTGGGGGAAAAAGATGTTTAAGTAACATTTTCCCCCTGAGAAAACGCAAAAGATAAAACGTTCTAGGGGACCTGATGGTTTTTTGCTGGTGCAAAATAGTAAGGATGAATGGGAGGGGTGTTTGGGACCTGGAGAAGTTTATTATCCTTGGGGTGAAATTTGGGCTCCAAAAATAACCATGAAAACCATGTTGTAAATCTTGAAAAAAAGGCAGCCAGAAGCTTTCAAACAATTCGCCGTATCTCGCATCTGCTTGACAGTAGGGGTTCCAAAATCCTGTACAGGGACAAATTTCGCTCACACCTTGGTATGCTTTTAAATTTTTTGGTTTGCCCGCCCCCCCCCTTTATTTTGCGACTGCTTGGAAGAGTAGAGAACAGAGCAAGAGTTATTTCTTTGCCTGGACCCAAACCCCCGGGTGGATCTGTCATTTCAGCAGAGCCTTTTAACATTTGGAGGGTTTTGGGGGGGCCTTAAATGTTTTGAAAAAAGGCCAATATTTTCAAAAAACCACCTTGGGGTCCACTTCGGGACCCGCGTGAAACAAATTTTATGCCCCAAGACGGGGAGAAAGCAGCAACTTCACTCTGGCTGTACCCTTCTCCCGAACATTTACTCCCTTTGAGGGGTTTACTACCCGGAGGGCTCGAGGGGATGGAAAAAATTCGTAAGCATAATGATGTCAACGAGATAAAGTCAGTTGATCAATGAAAATGCTGGCCCACAGTTGGCCCCTTTAAATTCTCCTGTTCCCCACTTGTATGTCTCATAACAATAAAAATGCTTTCAAATTTAAAAGGGATGTAGGTTTAAAAGCTTTTTTGTTGCCAATAAAGTTAGTCCTTAATGTAAATAGCTGTCAATAAAGCTAGGGAAACCTTAAACCTTTTCCAAACCCCGTTTTAAAAAAAAAAAAAAAAAAAAAAAAGTTTTAAAGAAGAGACGCTCCTTCTGCAGATGAAGGCCCAAAAAAAAAAACAGGGATGGCCCGAAAGGGACCAGTAATTCTGTAACAAAAAAAGGGGGGGACTGAAATTGAAATATAAAATATTGAAGTGATGCTTAGGGAATCATACAGGAGCTAAGAAACACACGGGCCCAGACTCGTGGAACTACACGTTCATCAAGAAATGCAAAAAAAAAAAAAACTCTTTCATGTGCATAAACTATTTCGTGGAGAAGGAGCATGGACACAGGGGTCATCCCACTGTCACTAAAAACAACAGATAATTTTTCCATGATCGGTGTGTCCCAATGGGGCTGTTTGTGCTCTTTGGGAGGTGCTGATCTACTGGAGGAATCTGCAAGGGTGTCCCACCGCAAGGCTGCTTCAGTGAACCCTGGGTCTTGAGCTCCTACCGCATCTCTTAAGCATTTGGGGACAATCTTCTTGACTAATCTACTGGAAGACAAACACGAAGACATAAATGCAGGTAAAGCTGCCTGCATACAAGGGCATCACGGTCATCAAGATAGCTTATTCACTCCTCCATTCTCTTCATTTCATTCAATTTGTCCTTAAGGACCGTGTCGATGGCCTTGTGACCAAGCGGTGCTCCCAAAAGGGCACTGTTGGATGGAGTGGCAGCAGAGACTTCCGGGAGGATTGTTCGCACAGCAATGATTATTCCCTGGTTCGTTGTGATGATTTCACACTTAGAGGGATTGACGATGAGTCCCAAGGCTTCTCCCTGTGTCTTCACCAGTTGTAGGTCCTCTAACAAGGACTCTTCAGTACGTGCCAGAGTGCCATCATCCAGGTACCAAATGATGAGCTCGCTGCGTAGGCTGGAAGTTAGTTCTCTGACTGCCAATCAGAAAAGAAATGAAACGATACACAAATAACCCGCACATAAAAGAGAGAAACTTACGACGACGTTTCGGTCCGACTTGGACCATTTACAAAGTCACACTGTGACTTTGTAAATGGTCCAAGTCGGACCGAAACATCGTCGTAAGCTTCTCTCTTTTATGTGCGGGTTATTTGTGTATCGTTCCAGTCACGGTATTGTGCTTTTTTTTGTTATTTAGAAATGGAACGAGTGGATCACCCTGCTGAACACCCTCTGATAGGGAATTTCATGTTTGCCAAACAAAAGAATTGAGGGTTTGCTGTAGCCAGCTGAAATGGAGGGAACTAGACTGGGGAACCGATCCCGAAAGGACGGCAAGACCACATCTCTCTTCACCATATCAAAGGCATTTCTAAAATCAAGTTTACTACTGCCTTGTCTTCTGGTAGGTCACTGATGTAGGCCCTTGCCGCATGAGCTGCGGCCTCACTGCCTTGAGAGACCCCTAAGCCCAGTTGGTGTGGTTGGAGTCAACTGGCAGCTTCTAGGCGAATATATATATATATATATATATATATATATATATATATATATAATTATATATATATATATATATATATATATATATATTTATAATATATATATTAATGCATCACCAGACTTCATCTCCTCAGATAATATCATAGAAGCAATTAAAGCAACAGCTACCAGGACCATCATATTTTCCCAGAGCAGCACGTCCGCACGCAGCTGAGAAACTCACAGACCTCTTGAAAAAAGTAAAAGATGGTTCCGCTATTCTAAATGTTCCACCATCCATCCAGGCATGGCACAGCTTGCTACTTTTTGGCAATGTCTGCTTTGCTGTGCCGGAAAGAGGTGGCAAGTTACTTTCCCAGAGCTGACAACCTCATGCGCCTTCCTCAATACAAAAATAGGAGAGGTGGAACCCCTAATCGTTCTAGAAACAGTGAAAAAATCAGAGGCCAGGTGAGCAGGAAAACTGAAGAGGGTTCAACACAGTGGAGATGATCAGATTAATCCCCAGCGAAAGATACAGTTACCCTCAGGGATGCTGACACTGCTTGAACACTTAAAGAAAAGCACACTGCCAGGGAAACCAGGGGCACCAACAGTTCTAACACCCTCGCCTCCTCACTGTGGAACCTCTGTTTCTGCAAGATTCAGATGTTTACAAATCAGTTATGTCGCTCACGTCTGACTGTGCTGGGGGCTACACTGGAACCAGCCCAGCACTTGAAAGAAATGGTGAATCCAGTTATCGGGGAGATAGCTTTCGAAAATCTCATAATTCGTTAACAACTCCTTGGCTGGTATGATTCCTGACAAAATTAAACATATCTTTTTTGGTGCATCACTATGCCCTTAAAAAGTAGTATGGAGGAATTAGGCCAATTGCCGTGGATAACAAAACTGCTGTCCAAAGTATTTGCAGAAAGGCGTTCATGATGCTTGAACTAAACCAGCTTGGTCTTGAGGTCCCTCAAAGAAGCTATGTAGTAGTTCATACTACAAGGGTGTATACTAACAATCTGTCTAAGGACAATGCAGTGGTAAAATTAAATTTCAAGAATGCATTTAATCTCCTGAATGAGACGTGGAATTAACATTTCCATTTGTTTCTGTTGGATACAGCAAAGAATGAATTCTTCTGTTTGGAGAGCATGAAAACTCTTCATCAGAGGGTGTCCAGCAAAGGGATCCTTTTGCCTCATTTCTGACCAGTGAGCTAAACATCTGGTTCCTGGACGATGGCATACTGGTGGGCACAAAAAGAGTCCCTCCTAGATGATATTGATCAGGTGAGCACAAGGTGACCGAAAATGGGACTCATCCTGAATCCATCCAAATATGAAATCATCTCAAGCAACAAGTGATCGACGCAATGAGATCAAGACTGCAAAGTGCATTAATCATTACCCCCCACAAACAGCATCTTGTTTGGAGCACCTCTGGGAACTGATGTCATTAACTAAATTCTCAGAAAGAAACTGGACGAGTTGAGGAGGATGGAACAACGAACAGGCAAACTTGACACCTCACCTTGAGTCAGTCCAGGTTAACATATTTCCTAAGATGGGCACCTTCACATGATAACCCAATACTGCATGAATACAACAGTATCCTGAGGCAAATCTTTACGAAAGTACTCAATCTTTCTACAGAACACGGATTGTGGAACCCAGCTATGCTTCCAGTCAGACTAGGATGAACTGGTAATTGCATGGAATCACAGATTGGACTTCCTGTTTTCCTGTCCTCATGTGTTGCAACCAGTGGACTTGTGGCAGCGATTCTTCATGAATAGCTTAGGGATAAAGTTGGAGGTCACGACCAAAAGTTCGTTTATATTTCTATCCTTACCCATCCTTCTTCCTTACCCATCTTACCAAAGCTCTGGTCATAAGAAGAAGAAGAAGAAGTTCGTTTACGGTGCCATGCACTGGGTTAATCCAATGGACTTTGAAACCAGACCTGTTGCCCCAACAACTACAAAGAATCACACTGAGGTGGCCCAGGAGGGGAGAATAAAGCCCCAACAGTGCTTCAGTGTGTGTCAGGGAAGGACAGAGCCCGCCTTCTAGCAGTGAGGGCTTCTTATGCAGGGGATTTCCTGTTGGCTGCATTTGTGGATCCAATAATTTCGCATAAATGAGTCTGAACCTAACGAGAAAAAATATATTTCATTGTGGTTGTTTATTATTAAATTATTGTATACCTACATGAAATGTATTTAGCTGAATTTAGCTAAATTAAATTGCGCTTGTTGTAATAAGGTTAGGTGAGTTTCCTAAGGTTCTTTTGATACAAAATCATTAATTTTTATATTAACATATATGAAAAAATATATATCTTTAAATGTATAAGAGTAAATTATAGAAAGGACTTAATTTTAAATGAGTACTTGCCAAATGACCAGTTTTACCTATACAGCACGATATTTTATATATATATATATATTATATATATATATATATATATATATATATATATATATATATATATATATATATATTATATACACTCAGCTCTCAGGAAACTCAGTGAGTCATTCACTACCAGTATAGAACGCTTAGCTGATAGCGTATGTGAAGAAGCTGGAAAGTATGCAAAGATTTGCACTCTGATTATTCCCACAGCAGAATGGCATGAACTACGAGGAGAGGCTACGAGAGCTAAACCTGACGACGCTAGTGGACAGAAGGACTAGAGGTAACATGCTTATGCGTACAAAATATTGAAAGGAACTTACAGACGGGACAGGAAAAGTGTTTGAGAGACGGGTGTCAGGTCCGCAAGGTCAAATTATTATTATTATAATCAAGGGGAAGCGCTAGACCCGTAGGATTATACAGCGCCTGGGGGAGAATGTGGAAGGCATTCAGGCTTAATTCGGGGAACTGGAGCACAGATTTAATTCCCTAAATCAAGAGCCCCTCACCAACATCAAGGAACCTTCCCTGAGGGGCCGCAAGGTCAAAGCTGGAAGCTAAATACACAGTTGAATCAGAGTGATATGAGGAAATATTTCTTTAGACAGGAAATGAAACGATCTAGACAGCTAAGTAATAGGGCTTAGCAGCCAGGAAAGAGTGAAATCTGTAACGGCCAGCAAAGAGGCGGGGCTCGGAGCTCAGATTCGATCACATCAATCATAATTAACTAATAAAATAAGGTGAACACCCCCACACTCTCGCTTTTCCCTTCTCACTCTCTCTCTCTCTCTCTCTCTCTCTCTCTCTCTCTCTCTCTCTCTCTCTCTCTCTCTCTCTCTCTCTCTCTCTCTGAGTTACCAAATTATTTTTAAGTAACATATTTAAATGTATCTCTTGCAAAACAATAATATTTTGTCACGTAACAGAGGCCTGTATTTTTCATGAACGTTAATAGAGTTTTTCACTCTCAAATCCCCTTAATATCTCCCTGCTACACGTTTTGATTAGCATTTAATCCCACATAATATATGACATTTTTTTTTCACGCTGTGGCTAGAACAACATGCTGCCTGTCATGATTAAAATGTATAAAGGGAATGTGCACTCTAATTCAGATATCATAGTCAAGATTAATAGGGGAGATGTGTATAACAATTTAGGTGTCACTATGGCAGTTCGTACAGGTGAGAAGGCCTATCAATTTACTTGTCGCTGTCAGGAATTTCATTTGCTGTTATACGAGGGATTATATTCAGTGTGGCAGAGCGGATGCACGTCAGTGATCAGCGAAAGATTTACTTAATATGAACGACAAGTTTTCAGTTTGATTATATCTGTTTTGGGAAAAGTTGCAGGAGAGAGAGAAAAAAAAGATAAGCTGAGCTTTAAAGAAAGATTGGAAATAATCTACGGATTTGTTAGGGATAGAACGAAATATAGAAAATTGGATAGCTTTGAGGATAAGATGGGGATGAAGTTAGGGATAGGATGGGAATAGATTAAAACACAGGAATATGGTTAAGTTTTGGGAAAGGCTTAGCTATACCATGTAGAATGTTTTTTTGAAATATTCCATGATAAATAGCAATATTGATAGGCTGAGGGATTGACGAAGTCAGAGGCCATACCACTGTCACATTTTATATACGTGATGTGATGAGCCTAGGCGTGTAAAAAGTTTATAGATTCAAAATATTGATACTACAGTAAAAATTCCCCACCATTTTCTCCACAAAATCTCTTGTCACATACAGGGAAACCTTCATTATATATACATATATATATAACATATATTATATATATATATATAATATAATATAATATATAATATATATATATATATATATATATATATATATATATAATATATATTATATATATATATATATATATATATATATATATATATATAATGTGGTGCTGAATATGTAAAACTTGCTATCTTGGCTTAATTAGCAATACTCATCTTGCGACATAAGACAAGCGAAAATTTATATATGCAATAATTTCGCAAAAATCATTCTGAACCTAACGAAAAAAATATATTTCTCTTTGTTTGTTAGTATATTACTGCAAACGTATCTAAAATATATTTAGTTGGATTAAGCTAAAATAAATTGCGCTTGTTATATTAAGGTTAGGTAAGTTTTCTAAGATTCTTTTGGTGCAAAATTATGAATTTTTACATTAACATTAATGAAAAAAAATATAACTTTAAATTATAGGAGAGCCAATTGTTGAACCAGGCTAGCAACCTGTCTAGATCTTTTGTAGTCCTACCTGATCGATTCATAGCTCCTGGCCCCGCCTCTTCACTGTTCGCTACTAAGTCCTCTCTCTCCCTCCATGAGCTTTATGAAACCTTGTCTTAAAATTATGTATGGTTCCTGCCTCCACTACCTCACTTGCCAGACTATTCCACTTCCAAACAACTCTGTGACTAAAGAAATGTTCCTAACATCCATCTGGCTTATCTGAGCCTTCAACTTCCAATTGTGACCCCTTGTTTCTGTGTTCCATCTCTGGAACATCCTGTCTCCGTCGACCTTGTCAACTCCTCGCAGTATTTTATGTCCTTATCATGTCTCTTCTAACCTTAATGTTCTCCAGTGTCGTCAGGCCAACTTCTCTTAACCTTTCATAGTAGGATATTCCCCTTAGCTCGGGTACTAGTCTTCTTGTTCTAATTTCTTAACGTGCTTGACCAGGTGTGGGTTCCAAACTGGCGCTCCACACTCTAGTATTTGCATGATGTACACAATGTACAGAGTCATGAAGTTTCCATACTGAGGAATCGGAACGCTATTCTCAGGTTTGCCAGGCGCCCGTGTGCTGCAGCAGTTATTTGGTTGATGTGCGCCTCAGGAGATGAATATTCAAATGGTATAAAATACCGACATGTTGTTAGGTAAGACACATATGCAACAGTCAGGTATCTTTATTTCGAAACGTTTCGCCTACACAGTAGGCTTCTTCAGTCGAGTACAGAAAAGTTGATAGAAGCAGAAGATACTTGAAGACGATGTGATCAGTCCATCACCCTTGAAGTTTTGAGGTGGTCAGTCCCTCAGTCTGGAGAAGAGCATTGTTCCATAGTCTGAAACAATATGGAGTTGAAGTGACACAAGGGTATCTTGGTACAGACCTGAAATCAACTTTGTCAACTTCTACTAGTGAGAATGGCTGGATTTGAGAGGGATCTGACCTTCCAACGACAACATTCTTACCTCTACTAGTGGCCTAAATCTCACCTCCTGGCGTTATATAAGGCTCCATCCTGTTACTTCAACTCCATATTGTTTCAGACTATGGAACAATTTCTCCAAAAAGGGGGGTATCATCCCCTTCAGCCCCTTTCACCCTGAGGGACTCAACCCTCTCAGAAAGGGGAAATGGAATCTTGGTTCCTTAATTTTAAGCAGATGCAGTAGCAGCGTGTAGCAGAGTGTAGCCACGTAGCTTCCTTTTTGCACTACAGTGTTCAGTGCTATTGAGTGATAATGAAGTGAGGAAAAGGACTCTTTTAATCTTAGTAGGAAAGGTACAGGAAAAATTTGCAGCACTTTAACCGCGTATGTGAGGCAATAAGTGAACTATCGTCGATCGATAGATATCAAGAAAATCTATTACTTGTATTGAACACTGTGATGATGTTTAGCAAAAATGGAAATAATGCTAAATTCATCAAATTTTTTGTAAGGAGGGCCGACCAGGGTGAAGGCCATTGCAAAGGGGCAGATTGCTTTAAGTACTGGTACAGGCAACTCGTGTACAATGAATACTAGTGATTTGCGTGTTTTTTATTCCTCAGTGACATTCTCAACAATTCGTATTAGAACTATTACAGTGAAGTGTACTAATCTTCCCGTTGTAACATTACTACGAAAGGATAAATATTGAAGAACAGTGTAGTGTAACTGTGATGCAAACATTCTTCAGAGACAGACAGTGCCACCATGAGACACTACTACTTCTATCAAGACACCGATACTGGGTTACTACCCTGCCAGGCATAAATTTGTGGGTCCGATACAATACCGAGGTAGGTCTAGTGAGTTATGAGTCTGGTTAGATCGGCTGCACAGCAGATAGCTAGTTCATACCTAATCTGGAGTTACCATTATTAATTTTCTCCACTGTTCGAGTAAACACCAAATAAAATATTTACAGTGTGTTGCTGCCTTCCATTCCTGTCGCCTCATTTATATGCCGATGTAGTAAAAATGGTGTTATTATATTATGGATATCTATTGACCTTGTACTTACAACTCCAGCCTCAAAGGCTGCCCAGTTTAATCAATTACCATAATTTTTTTTAAACCAAGGTCACTTTCCTCAACCTTTTATCAAGCATATTATATAATCAGTCATTGATTCTATCGATTTCTTCTCTTTCCAAAGTATTATTTAATGGTGGCTTTATATACATTTACTACTAAGAATTCTTCATCTTTATTACGTACTCTTATCCTTAAAATATCAATATATTCAGTATTTCGGATGTTAATTTCCATAACCTAAAGATATTCTTTTATTTAATATTGCTGCTCTTTCTCCTAAACCATCTCTTCTACACACTGAGTAATTTCTTCCAAATGCAACCTCGTTTAAAAAATAGTTTTAAGATAAGATTTCTGTTAGGCAAACTATAACAACCCTCTCTTCATTAATGTTATTCATAAGACCTAATCTTTTTAAAATTGCTTTATTAATTTTATCACATAAACTCTTCAGAAATGTATTATTCTCACTGTTGCCTTTTTTACCCATTAATTTTAACAGGATTATCGTCTACCCTGTGTTCATTTCTTTAACAAAAAAAAAAAACTGATAACTTTTTATGGCCCTGTTATTCCGTAAAGAAAATTTCTTTCTCAGTCCTATCATTATTTCAGACTATGGAACAGAACTCTTCTCCAGACTGAGGGACTGACAACCTCAAATCTACGTCTTCAAGGGTAATGGATTAATTACATCGTCTTCACATCTCTACTGCTCCTGCCTACTTTCTGTACTCGACTGAAGTCTACTGTGTAGGTGAAACCTTTTGGAATAAAGTTGCCTAACTGTTGCTTATGTGTCTTACCAACTTGTCGGTATTGTATGCCATTTTGATATTTATTATTCATCCTCTTGGTAGTTTCATGAAATCTTTTATTTTTACCCTATCCACCTTTGAAAGATGTTGTCTCATCTGTATATCCTTACAATCCTCCAATTCTCAAAAGTCCATGTCTTTCTCTTCAGACATTCCTTCATTATGCTTCATTTGATTAAATGATGTTTCCTTAGGCCTATATTCGTCTTTCTCATATGCTACTAAATGCTCTTAGAAGCTAATATCCACGATGCATTTGGTTATCTCACTTTAGTTATTCTTCCCTTTGATTCTTTTTATTCCTGATTTTATTTCATCTCAATTATCAGTGTCCCTCAATAACATGGCTAGTCTTGTTTCACTTGGGAAAAACACAATATGGTCATGCCATGGCAGAAGATACTCACACAGTGATAAGGAGACGCAAACACAGGTAAATAGAACTATCATTAATGACTTTTCGCCCATGCAGTGGTCTTTATCAAGTCACGGACTAGATTTGTCACTTAATAATTCCCCGTTTGGAAGAGATAAAGTCTTCTTGAAAGGAGAGACTTACTGTGCTGCCGAAACATCATCAATAAAAAATCCACACAACTTCATTTGTATCTGTATACTAAACGCAGAACATGGAGAGGGTGAGGGCATTAGAAAGAAGAAAAGAGCAGACGCTTGTTACAGAAAGGGAGAATGACCTTGACCCAAAGATCATGACACAGTGCAATCAAGCCAGACAGGAGGAGGTCAGGATTAATGGCCTTATGCAATTATCATCCTGATTGATTGCAGTGTGATCACCTTTGCCCCTGATTGGTTTGTATGTAATCCTTCCACTGATTAGCTGTCACGTAACCACATTCCTGATTAGAAGTGCTGTAAATAATGGTCTCTCACAAGTCTAGGGCAGTTTTCGAGGTGGAAAGTGTTAATGATGGAGACAGTTGATTATTTTAATTTTTTTTATGCATGTACTCTCATCTGTATTCTATTATTTGTGATTGCAGGGATTGAGTCACAGCTCACAGAATTTCCTATAAAACTAATGCTACTGGGGTTCACTCTATCCTAACGTCATTGGTTATGTTATAAATATTCTTAAAACAATGTATAGATCCTCCGTCTACTACGTCGTTGTCATTCAACTTCCTAATTACTTCTTGACATAAATATGACTCGTATCTTATAACTTCGACTACCCGCTTCCCGCAGCTCAAACACACTGGCTGTCCACCCAATCAAGTGTTTTGTGCTTAAGTCATTATCGCGTCTTCTCTGGATCTTCTGTTCAATAGGAAGATATCATAGGCATCACTCCTTTGACTAGTCTCTATCAGTGGCCACCTATTGTGACTATTTTCTCTTTCCATAACCCCAGAAGCTTCCATTATGCATCTATTTTCATACCCCTCGAAGTCATATAATCAATAAACTTGGTAAAAGTAATAATAAGCGACTGTCAGTAAAGAAAGATGGTGATTTGAATCCTGATCCTGGCATGCAGCCGATTCAACGTTGTGCCACTGAGTCACAAGGCTTGTTATAGAAAGATTCAAGAGGCAGTACTTCTGCAGAAGTCACCATCATATAACTGTGCTAACATTTTTTAGACAGTGTATATTCTTTATTGAATACAAAATAATTTATCAAATATTTACACAGTTTTTAACACTCGTGCCGTCTCCCAGTAAGGCAACATGACCTATGAAAGAGAAACCACTTTCACTGTCACTTTCCAGAAACTTTCCAGAAACACGCTCAATTTACAGTTCTGATGACCCTCCGAACTGCAGGATCCCCGCTAGTTCTTCAAAGTGCAGACAATACATTTTCCTCCTCCAAGATTCAAGTCTGTTAAACGGTTTGCCTGAATTGATAAGTATTACATTCCGCACACTCCTACCAAAGCATAAAAATCACTTGCTTCCACTACTATCTAAAATGCTTACAGAAGCCTATTGAATGTCCAGGCCCCTTCCTCCAACCTTTCCTAGGGTGGCCCCCTACCCCTTTCTTCAACAACCTCCAAGCCATCATATTTTTCTTCACTCTCTATAAATGTCCAAATCACCTTAACAATTCCTCCTCGGTCCTCTGAGTAAAACTTCTAATAAACCCGCACCTCCTAAACCCCAAACACATTGCCCTCACGTAAGATATCTTTACTGCCTCAAACCTTCTTCCTCATTGGAACATTCATAACCAGTGCTTCAAACTCATACAATAGTGTTGAATAAAGAATAAAAATGCTTAATGCCCTGAGAGGAACAGTACAAATAACCCGCACAATGGAGAAAATCTTATAAAGTATCGGACTAGTTCATAGTCCGATACGTCGTAAGTTAATAGTTGTACATTCTGTGCTTTTCATTTGTAATAAGAATTTTGTATTTTCGACTAATATATAGCACTTCCTAAAATGTTTACGTTATTCTATCTCTGTAGGACATTCTAATTAACCTGTACCATGTTCCTCAGGTGTATGATCTTGAGATGAAGTGTGAGAAATTTAATATTTTAACCCCGGTTACCATAATGTGTCACATCATACTATGGTCCGAGGGCTGCATCATGCGAAGGATCATGTGAACCAGCAACTGGTGAATTCCTTACTGTACCTTTGACGAGGCTGGCGCATGCCCGTGTGCTGCAGTAACATGGCCTTCAAGGTCGCTCGTCCTTCTGTGCCTTGGTGTTGGTGGATTTCTGTGGGGAGCAGCCTCTCAGGGTGCGTTAAGTGCCTTCTCGCACTCTCGCCTACCAATATTTTACGGAATATATCTCCATTAAATCAAATACCATTAAGCTTTCATCGTAAAATAAGGTACCTCCCTAACTGTTGAACACCTAGATTTAACATTGCTTGTAAATTATTATGCCTTAATTTAAAAAAATGAGTAAAACTTTCAATAAAATTTAGGGAAACAATATTTAATCTCTAACAGTATTTGGTTTCTACCCTTTGATGTCAATAATATTGATGACGATTTATCGTTATTAATGAATTAATAATTATGTCATTCCAAGAATAATCCGCAATGTTTAAAATGTTAAGATTATTTAACAAAGATACGTCTCTTGATACCATTAACAAAGTTCATCTAACCAAATGAAGTTTCATTACTGTTGTTACTGATTCATCAGTGTACTAAGGTTAATGATAATGATTACCTACGACATTTTGCAATTTTTTTCAACACGTCGCCCCACCAAGGCAGGGTGGCCCCAAAAAATAAGCATTCACCATTATTCACACAAACACTGTCTTTGTAGAGGCGCTCAGATACGACAGTTCAGATGTCATTCCAAACTGCCAATATCCCAGACCCCTCTAGGACTCAAGTCCGGCTAACCGGTTTCCCTGAATTCCGTCACAAAATATTACTCTGCTCACACTCCAACAGCTGCTCAAATCTCAAAAGCCATTTTGTCTCCATTCAGTCCTATCTAACATGCTAACACATGCCTGCTGTATGTGCAAGCCCTTTGCACACAAAACCCCTTTTACACTCACCCTTCACCCTTTTCTAGAAAGACCCCTGAATAAGAATTGTTCACACCTCTTCACGAAATATGATATAGATTTTTTAATTAGATTGTTAAGGACAAATTGACTTCTAAATTTCGCACTAGAGAAAGGCAAAAAAAAAAAATACAAATTACTCGAAACATGTAACACAATTATATTCCTGTATCGCAACACATGGTAAAAATGTATGATACTCAGCATTGTGACTTAAGAAATCGTAATGACACGATTGCAAATAAACCATACCCCCGGCCGGGATTGAACCCGCGGTCATAGAGTCTCAAAACTCCAGCCCGTCGCGCTAGCCACTAGACCAGCTAGCCACAAAATAAGATTCATCCAACTAGGTATATTTCTACACCATAGGAAAGTTAGCACAGGCACCTCTGTGACCACAAATCCCTTTTTTTTAAACAGACGAACCCCAGCTGCGTGGCCGTAAACGAAACTCAAAGTCAATTTCCCTTCACTCCCGTAAAAATAAACTAAGAAATCGTAATGAAAAACGATTGGCAAATAAACCATCCCCCCCGGCCCGGGGATTGAACCCCGGTCTTTAGAGTCCCCAAAACTTCCAGCCCTTTCGCGCTAGCCACAAAGACCAGCAGCCAAAAAATAAGTTTCACCCAATGGGTATATTTCTCCCCGGGGCCCACGTAGCTGGAATTCGTCTGAAAAAAACTTGCTTTTTGTGGTCACAGAGGTCCCTGGGGGGGCTAATTTTCCCAAATGGTGTAAAAAAAATATCCCCAAAGTTGGATGAATTTTTTTTGTGGCTAGTGGTCTAGTGGCTAGCGCGCGGGTTTGGGGAAATTTTGGGAGCCCTCTATAAACCGCGGGTTCAACCCCGGCCGGGGGTAGGGTTTTTTTTGCAATGTGTCTTTTACAAATTTTTTAAAATTCATTTTTGACGGCATAAAAGGGACTTGAGCTAAGTTCGTCAGGCCCCACGCTAGCGGGAGTTTTCGCCCTGTAAAAACTTGCTTTGTGGTCACAGGGGTCCCTGTGCTAATTTTCCCTATGGTTTAGAAAAAACCCCTAGTTGGATGAATTTATTTTGGGCTAGTGGTCAGGGCTACGCGACGGGCTGGATTTTTGAGACTCTTTTGCCCGCGGGTTCAATCCCGGCCGGGGGTAGGTTTTACTCAGAATTGTTTTGTTGGGGTGTGTGTTTTGGGTGGGTGTGTGTTTTTGTTGTGTGTGTGTGTGTGTACTCCCTTTTTGGGGTTTCCCCCAGGGGGCGAGTCACAGCCCCGGGCCCCCCTTTTTCACTGATCGTTACTGGTCCTTCTTTTTCTTGCTCCATAGTTCATGAAACCTCTTTTAAAAACTATGTAGGGTTTCCCTGTTTCCCCCTACGTCACGTTCCAGACTTTCCACTTCCGGGAAAAAACCCCTGGGGATGGAGAAATATTTCCCTTTAACATCCCTCTGACCATCTGAGTCTTCAGTTTCCCAAAACTTTGACCCCTTTTTGTTTCTGTGTCCCATCATCGAAACCCCGGGTCTTGCCACCTGAAAAATTCCTATCAGTTTTTTTATATGCCCGTTATCAGTTTTCCCCTACCCTCCTGTCCTCCAGTGTCGTAGGCCCTTTTCAGTTTGGGGAACTTTTGGGTTTTGGGAAACCCTTTTTGCACTTTCCTAATTTTTTGACGGCGCCCCAGGGGGGGGTTTCAAACTCGTGGTGAAATACCCCAAATTTATGGGCCGAGGACACGGTGGACAAGAAATTTTAAACGATTCCTTACCGAGGTATGGGAAACGCTTTTCTCGGGTTTCACTAAAACCCGCAAATTTGCAGCAGTTATTTGATTAATGGGGCCCCCCGGGGACTTTGGCTGGGTAGTATACTCCCCCCAAGACCCTTTTTCCCCTTAAAGGGGAATTTTTGGAATCTTTGGCCACCTAGCCCATATTCTATCTGCGGTTTTTTTTGTCCTTCCCTCGTCTTCTTTAATTTTTCCCTTTTGGCGGAGGTAAATTCGAGATCCCCCATTTTCCCTAGACCGGGCTTACGGGCTCTCTAGGTCCTTCTGTAGTTTTCCCCCCAAAAATTCTCCCCCCGTTTTTAATTTTCTACACATTAACTTCACATCATCTGAAAAACGGGGGGACCTTTTTCGTCTTTTCCCACCCGGGCATGTAATTCACATATACCGGGAAACACACTGGCCCCGGGAAACCCCGCTGGGTCACAGGCGCCCCTCGGGACCCCCTCGCCCACGTACGTGACTCTTTGCCTCCCTGTCAGGTATTCTCTAAACTTTTGCACTAATCTTTTTGTGGGAACTGATCAAGGCATTCTTGCAGTCTAAGAAAATAAAAATTTCCCACCCCTCTCCCTCTCGTGCCTTTTTTCCCTTACCGTGTCATAAAAGCAGTAAATTTGTAACACAGGATTTTCCCCTTTCCCCCACACCCGGCTGGTTTTTTCCCCTTTATAAAACTGTTCCTTTTAGGTGCTCCACCCCTTTTCCCCCCGATGATTTTTCTAGGGCTTGGGAAAAATATGCACTTTAGTGATACTGGTTTTGCAGTTTTTGTGTCCATGTCTGTCTTCTTTCTTTAAAAAATTGGGGATTACATTTTCCTCTTCCATACCCAGGGAGGGTTTCTCAGTTTTTAAAAGGATTGTTGAAAATTTTTGTTAGTGCCCCCCAAAACACAGCGTCTCTGGTCCCTTTTAAGGGCCCACGGGGAAAAATGTGCTTTCCCCTGCCCTTTTAGGTTTTCAAGTTCACTTTGTACCTCTTCACCTCCCTTCTTTTTTGTGTATTTCATCCAGCACTTGTTGGATACCTTTATTCAATTCCTGGATCCTTTTTTTTGTATTTTACTGTAATACTTTTCTTAAATCTCATGTTTAAGGGTATTCACCCTACTTCTTGGGCGTTTCTTTTGAGCTCCCCCCTTCCCTTCCCCAACCTGATTACCTGGTCCTTGACTATTTTTTTTCCTCCTGATGGGCTATACAAAAGCTTCGTGTCAGACTTTACTTCGATGCTTTAAATCGTTTTTGTATTGTCGCTGAACCTCCCTCCTTAAACTCTGTATACTCGTTAAACCCTTCCTTGTACCTTTTGGGTGAAACCCCGGGCTCGTTTGGTCTTCCCATTATTTCTGTTACCCTTTGGGGACAACTTCAAAATTGGGCCCCCTTTCATTTTGTTGTCATGCAGTTCTAAATTTGTTTACGATTTTTCCCAATTCTCTTTCTCATGGAACCTCTTGGGGAATTTTCCTCTGCTGTGTAGACCCATTTTTGTATTTTGGTTTTTCCCACCCTCTCCGTTCCCCTGCCCACTTGCAACTACTAGAATTAAATTCAAAACCCATGTGATCACTAGTCCGGGGGGCCTTTATATGTGTGTTTTAAAACGCCCTAGCTTTCAAGGGAAATACGAGGGCCAGTTTTGGGTTCATCCCACCTCTCTTGGTATTTTCCCAAACATTTGATGCATGGGTTTTTCCCAGTCCCAATATCATTTTGGGCTCGGGTTTTTTCCCAGTCCTCTCCTTGTTTCTGAAACACCTAACTAGTAACTTTGCTTTACCCTGAAAGCTTTTCGGGTCGTTCGCTAGTGTGTCCCCCAGTATTCTGTTTCTCTTTTATATTCTTCCTTGGCCTCCTGCGTTCGTGGTGGGTTGTACTTCCAGCAATTAACACTTAGGTGCCCCGACTGAATTATTCCTATTATTCCGTTCTTCCCTTCCATTTCCTCAACCCTATCGGTTTTTAATGAGTGTGAATCTTCCTTTCCCCCTCTGCTCCTTAGCTTTCCTAGGTTCTGTATCGGGGGGGGAAGATTGCGTCTTTTATCTTCAGTGAGTTTCGTTTCTGTGAGTGCTTGAGTTTGGGAAGTCCCTTGTTCTTTCGGTCCCCCTATATTTTTTGTTATTCCATCCACATTGTATACGAACCCCTTAAATTTTCTAAAAACTTTGGTCTGGGTGTCTTTTGGGGTTGGGGGAGTGAAAACTGGCGGGAACACTGCGACGCGGGGCACCACACACAACCAAACACAAACACACACAACAACACACACACCCCACACAATACAACCCATTTTCCTCTTCTTTTCCCTCTCTCTTTCCTCTCTCTCTTCCTTCTTTTCCCTCTCTCTCTTTTCTCTCTTTTCCCCTTTCCTTCTTCCTCTCTCTCTCCTCTCTCTTTCCCTCCTCTCTCTCTCTTCCTTTCCCTCTCTCTCTCTCTCTTCCTTTTCCCCCTCCCCCTTCTTCCCTTTTCCCCCTCCCCCTCTCTTTATTTTCCCTCTCCTCTCTCTTCCCTTTCCCTCTCTCACTCTCTCTCCCCTTCTACCCCCCCTTCTTCTCTTTCCCCCCTCTCACTTTTCCCCTTTCCTTGCCCTTTCCCCTTCTTTTATTTGTCCCTTTCCCTTCTCTCTTTTTCACAAAAAAAAAAATGGTTGGGACTCGCGGGGAATCGGGATCAGATGAAAAATTTTATGGTGGGGAGGAATGGATGGAGGAGAGGGGGGAAAAGGATGGAGCAAAATGGGAGAAAAAAATTAGGAGACTTTTAAAAAAAGGGGAAAAAGAGCTTCTTTGGAAAGGGGAAAAGGGGTTTTGGAGAAGGAGACAAAGAATTGGGGGCAAAGTCGAAGCGCAGTAACCAAGGTAAGGGTAGAATTTGAGGTAAAAGGCAAAGAAAGTTCAGGGGCAGTGCCGGGAAAAGAACAGCATATGAAGCGGAGAGGCGGCGGAAGGAAGGAGATATAAATTATGCTAAGGTCACATCACCCGCAAAAAAGGGCCAAAAGGGGGTGAAAGGAAAGAGCAGGGGGGCAGATTGAGGGGGGTAGGTCAAATGTGGGAAAATCAGGGGAAAAAATGACCACTTACAGAAGGGGAACCAGAGTCATGGGGGAAAAGAAGGGGAGGAGGAAAGGGCAAAATCAGGTTTATCCTGGGTTCGGGAAAAGGAAAAAGGGGGCCACGTGAAAGACGGCAGGAAAAAAGAAAGGAGATTGAGAAAATCATCAGGAAATAGGGGGGAAGACTGGAGGGATTGTAAATTTCAGAGAATGGGGGGTATTAAAGGGGGGAAAAAAACCGACCAAATTCAGCTGATTTCAGGACAGAAACAGTGCGGAAAGGATCCCCCAAAGAGAAACCACGGTTGAAAAACTCGGAAGAGTAAAAGAGGTGTTCTAAAGAGACAGAAAACAAATAGAGCGGGCAGAGTTTAGGGAGGGATAAAAAAGCGAAGGAGCTAGGAAAGGAGACAAGGATGGGAAAAAGCAGAGGGAGAGAGCAGAAAAGGCGCAAGGGGAAGCAACCACAAAACTATCTCAGAACCCCACAAAACCCATCACCCATCCCAACAACATACAATAATACCCCAGCTTCCCCCAACCCCAACCTAGAATCCCCCAGTAGCACCCGGTCTCTCACCCCCCCAGGCCCCCAAAAAAAGTGTGGAAAGGAAACTGAAGGTATGGTACACAAACGTGTGGAAAAACAAAAAGTGGGGGAGGGGTGGACGAAGAGTCAAAGAGCATACCAGAATCAAGCGCTACAGAAACCCAAGTTACAGGGTTGTAACGAGCCATCTTTCCAAAGGGTACCAGATCCTGAGGAAAGAAGAAGGAAAAGGGGAGATGGGGGGTGGCATGCTGATCAAAAATGAGGGAAATTTTTCGAGCTGGAGAGAAGGACAGAGGAGAAGAAAGTGTTTCTGCGGGAACGTTTCACTTGGAGGTCCCCTGGTGGTAATTGAGTGATGTATAACCCCCCACGAACAGAGGAGGCCCAAGGGAAAAGTATGAAAGAGCAATAGGCGAGGTTTACACCTGGCTGCAGTGGCCCGAAGAGTCATGCATGCAGGGGAAAGCTTCCGATCATGGGTGATTTAACCCAAAGGGAGTCGAATGGGAGAACTTGGAGCCAAGGGGCCAAAATACAGGGGGGTAAGTATGGAGGTGATATGGAAAAAAATTCATTCCAAACGTAAAGGAAATACAAGAGAGAGAGGGGTGAACCAGCAAGGTGGACTTGTATTCACCCTTTGGGAGTGCGATTTGGGACTCAATTTTGAAAGGCCCCCTTTGGGGTAGCGATTGTGGTTTTGAGCTTCAAAAAACAAGTTTTGAGTACAAGTGGAGGGGAAGCAGGAAAAGGGCCCGGACAAAAGAAACCCCTACAAGAAAAAAGGGACTACCGGGAAGGGAACTTCCTGAACGAGGTTCAGTGGGCGAGAATGGAGGGAAGTCAGTTTAAAGAGATGTGGAAAATGTAGAACAATGTGCAAGGGGGAAGAGGTTTGTACCCCGGGAAAAGGAATAATGAAAAAACCAGGATGGCCCAGGTTCATCCAAAGGTGAAAAGGGGGCAAAAGCCCCAAGTGTGTAGGGAATGGAAAAAAATCGAAAGGGAAAGGACCCGGAGAATAAGGAGAGCAGTCGTGAGCCAGAAACAAATATGAAGATAAAGGGGGGGGCCCAACGACAATATGAAAAAGAATAGCAGCGAAAAGCCAAATCTGACCCAAAGTGTTTACAGCCAATAGGAGGAAAACAACAGTTGGACAGGTAATCGGGGTAAGGAAGGAAGGGGGGTGACAAAAGAAATGACCCTAAGTTGGGAGGAACTCACAAGAGATTCCAAAGAAGTGTTAAGAGGAGCAGAAGGGGGTCTGAAGCGGAGAAAGGGGGGGCACACCCCAGTTTCTGGGCACGACACACAAAAAGGGGGAAAAAGTGAAGGGTTCTGGGAGCTAGAACCTCAAAGGCAATGGGGCCAGATAAAATCTCCCATGGGTCCGAGAGAGAGAGCGAGGCATATGTGTACCCCCAACAACAAATTAAAAAAAATTTCGAAACGGGGGGTTGCCTGAGGGAGGGGAAAAAGAAATGTGGCCCGTCTTTAAAAAGGAGACGACATGAAACCTAAACTACGACCAGTGTCACTGAATGTTTTATATCAAAAAAACATGGAAAGATTGCAGGAGAAGAGTGGTGGAAAAACCCCAGAAAGGAATGTTCATCAAAAGCAGCCAAAAAAGGTTTCAGGGGCGGAAATCCTGGTACAAAACCCACTGGGGGTTTTTGACAAAGGTGACAGCAGAAAAAAAAAGAGGAGGGGGGGGGTGGATTCCTCTTCTTGGACTGCAAGAAGGCGTTGACCGTACCCCACAAAAGGGTTAGTGCAAAAAGTGGGGACCAAGAGGGATAGAGGGAAAGGGACTTCAATGGATCAAGGAATACTTGCAGGAAGACAGCAGGGGGTATTGGTACGTGGCGGGTGTCAGAGTGGGGGCCGTGACCAGCGGGGTCCCCGGGGTCAGTCTAGGACCAGTGTGTTTCTGGTATTTGTGAAAGACATGAAGAAGGAATTAAACTCTGAGGTGTCCCTGTTTGCAGATGACGTGAAGTTGATGAGAAGAATTCATTCGATCGAAGACCAGGCAGAACTACAAAGGGATCTGGACAGGCTGCAGACCTGGTCCAGCAATTGGCTCCTTGAGTTCAATCCCACCAAGTCATGAAGATTGGGGAAGGGCAAAGAAGACCGCAGACGGAATACAGTCTAGGGGGCCAGAGACTACAAACCTCACTCAAGGAAAAAGATCTTGGAGTGAGTATAACACCAGGTACATCTCCTGAAGCGCACATCAACCAAATAACTGCTGCAGCATATGGGCGCCTGGCAAACCTCAGAACAGCATTCCGACATCTTAATAAAGAATCGTTCAGGACCCTGTACACCGTGTACGTTAGGCCCATATTGGAGTATGTTTGGAGCCCACACCTAGCCAAACATGTAAAGAAACTAGAGAAAGTGGAAAGGTTTGCAACAAGAATAGTCCCAGAGCTAAGAGGTATGTCCTACGAGGAGAGGTTAAGGGAAATCAACCTGACGACACTGGAGGACAGGAGAGATAGGGGGGACATGATAACGACTTACAAAATACTGAGAGGAATTGACAAGGTGGACAAAGACAGGATGTTCCAGAGACTGGATACAACAACATGGGGACACAGTTGGAAGCTGAAGACACAGATGAATCACAGGGATGTTAGGAAATATTTCTTCAGCCACAGAGTAGTCAGGAAGTGGAATAGTTTAGGAAACGATGTAGTGGAGGCAGGATCCATACATAGCTTTAAGCAGAGGTACGATAAAGCTCATGGTTCAGGGAGAGTGACCTAGTAGCGACCAGTGAAGAGGCGGGGCCAGGAGCTTGGACTCGACCCCTGCAACCTCAACTAGGTGAATAACTATGTGAGTACACACACACCTTTATGTGGTTGTAGGGCTCTAGCCACAGCTTCTTTATGTGCGCTTGTGCGCGTTTGATTTGTGCAGAGAGAGAAAGAATGAGTTTAATGCGATACAGAAACGTAAACAGCTCACTACAGCATAAAAATGACATTGTCCACACAAAACTAAAATATTGCCGTACCTTCCTATCATGACGCAGTGTGAGGCCGTGAAGACACCCACACGCAGTGAGCATCACTTCCTTTTGATTAATTTGCAAACGGAAAAAATTAAGCAATTATATCACACTTGATGAGGGTGAGGACGTGGATACCTTTGAGAAGGAGTAATCTTCGTTAGGAAACCCTATCTCGTCTTTGAGAGTCTTGAAGACTAAGAGTTGAAGGGCTTCTAATTTCTTGGAAGTATTTGCAACCTCGATATATATATATATATATATATATATATATAATATATATATATATATATATATATATATATATATATATATATGCAAAACAACCACTGTGAAAGAATAGAGAAATTCCAAGCGCTTTCGTGACTACTCACATTGTCAAGAAACTATGTAGTTCCTTGACAATGTGAGCAGCCACGAAAGCGCTTGGAATTTCACTACTCTATCGCAGTGGTTGTTTTCCATATTTTAAAATCACCTGTTTACCGTGAACTTATGTGTGTGTGTATATATATATATATATATACATATATATATATATATATATATATATATATATATATATATTATATATATATATATATATATATATATTATTGTAACTACGAACGAGTGGTATTGATCAATAACATCACAGCACTAGCCAAGGACTCGAACCCATGCTGCTTTGGCCTGCCTCATGGTGGGCGAAAACACATGACGCCCTTATCCACTGAACCATACGATCCTTAAGAGTAGGACATCGAGCGGAACTGGATGTTGTACTCCCTACCCAAGGACACACGATGGTGTGGATGAGTCTAGGGTAATTTCGTTCTAGTCCTTGGCAAGTGCAGTGTTGTTATTGATCAATGCCACTCGTTCGTGGTTACAATAATATAAAATACTGCTCGGTGAGCTAGTACACCTAACAGGGACTAGAATGAAATTAGCCTAGAGTCAATCACACCATCGTGTGTCCTTGGGTAGGGAGTACCACATCCAGTTCCGCTGGATGCGCTACTCTTAAGGATCGTATGGTTCAGTGGATAAGGGCGTCATGCGTTTTCGCCAACCATGAGGCAGGCCAAAGCAGCATGGGTTCGAGTCCTTGGCTAGTGCAGTGATGTTATTGATCAATACCACTCGTTCATAGTTACAATTATATATATATATATATATATATATATATATATATATATATATATATATATATATATATATTCATGTTTATACACATACACACACTACAGCCACTGTTCAGCAAATAAAATGTCAAAAATTATGGAACAGCTTACCCGAAAAATCTGCTTCAACTTATATCTGAGAACACTATCTAATCCTCATAAAAGTTCGACTATTCAAGATCATAGAGCATTTTATGTTGCAAGCTAGCCTTCAGGGCTCTTGGATATAAATCCCAGTAATCTGTTTGCCTTATTACGTACGCTTAGGCATTGCTGTATGTTATTGTCTTTATTGGAGACACGTATAAGCATTAATCACTTAATCACTTTTACTCAAAAGTACTACCCAAATTGCACTTTTTAACCTATAGTTAATATCATTCTTATTATACTAAGTGCATAATGTTTTGAAAATATTTCATTGTTAATAGGAGTATCCACTGCATCAAGTATTAAGATCATTCGTATTTAGTTCATTGAACTAAACACGATAATACAGAGTATGGAAATAATTTGTTACTTTCTTATTAACCATTAACCAATGCCCAGAGTTCTTCTGTTGCAATAACGCAGAGCTACTACGTCAACAGTGAGTCAATTGCCTGGAATGTTTATTTTTGTAAGTGAAAGGTAACATGTCTACCTTATACTATGGAGGATTGTAAGCAGTCTCCAAGGAGTTGTTATTGAGTCTGTAAATGCATGCTTGAATGCATAATACATACTTGTAAACAATTACGAGTAAAAGAATACATCAATACGCAGCTCCTGAGTAGAACTCACATCCACCATTTCACATCATTACACGAAAGGAAGTACAGGGGTCTCTAAAAAAAAAATTAGCAGAAATAAACAAAAGAGCTGGATCTCTTGACAGTAGAAGACGGATAACGAAAGATATTCACCACTTATAAAACGTTCCAGGGATCTAGATGAGAATGTTCAAATACAAACTGCTTACCATGAGGGAGCACACATACAAAAAGACAAGCCTAGACCCCTTGGAAAGCGCTTTTGTTAGAGAATTAAATTAATGGAACACTGAATCCAAAACGATTAATGCAGACATTTGAGATAAAAAAAAATATATTAAAATATTTAGAAAGCTCAATTACTGGGTCCACTTATCGCCATGCTGAGAATTAACAAGTACTAACTTGAAACACAAATAACCCGCACATAAAAGAGAGAAGCTTACGACGACGTTTCGGTCCGACTTGGACCATTGACAAAGTCACACTTTGTCAATGGTCCAAGTCGGACCGAAACGTAGTCGTAAGCTTCTCTCTTTTATGTGCGGGTTATTTGTGTATCGTTCCAGTCACGCTATTGTGCCTTTTTGTTATTTACTAACTTGAAAATATCAACAAAGTTTTACGTAGTCACAGTGAGAAGTTATTCTTCTATGTGAGTCTTTTCTTCGCAAGAGAAAACTGGAAAAAAGTCATTTAGAAGTCAAATAACTTAACTCGTTAGAAATAACGCAGAGGTATATTACTGTACGTCAGATAACAAGAGGTAGAGAGATGTTCCCAGGAGTTGGAGCTTAACACCCATTAACTCAACAGCATAATTAGCTTGGTTAATTGGATACACACGTACACAAACACCCCGAAATATTGTTTATTTCCCCAACAAGCAAGCAAACATATACGAGAGAACCCCTGAAAAATAAACACAAATGTTTAATAGTCATTATTTACAAGATGAATATAAATATTGAATTAAATGTTCCATTCCACTGATTGGAGAAGCATCAACGTGAATCTTGTGTATATGTATGTGTGTACATGTTTATGTGCACATATGATATCATTATTACAATCAAAGAAAACGCTAAACCGAAAAGGGTCATACAGCGTTGCGTGGAAGAAAATAGTGCTGGGGCTATAAACAGCTTGGTGGAGGGGGGATGAGAGGTGAGGGGAGAAAAAGAGTGGAAGGGACGCTAAGGGCTGTGTGTCAAAGTTCGTATAGTAAAGCAGTTGCTGACAAAAAGTCATAAAGTCATAAAGGCAGGTCCGTCTGCAAGAAGGATAGATAAGGTAAGAGTGGTAGGGCGGTGGCGGTGTTCAAGGTAAATTCCACAAGCTCGTTGGTAAACCGGACAATCTACAAGAAAGTCAAGAACTGAAATAAGGACCCAAAAAAACCTCACAAAGAGGAATAGGGTGTTGGTCCATGAGATACCCATGGGTAGGCGAGTATGGCCAATGCGGAGACGGGAGAGCGCAGTCTTCCCAGTACGGCAAAGGTGGTAAGAAGAGGGCCACGAGCCTAAAAGCGGTTTAATAGAGTTCAATTTGTTATGGTGCATGCCCAACCACCGTTATTGCCAACGACCGTGAAGATGGGCATAGATGACTGGAAAATAATCTCTGAACGGAATACCTCTATAGGAAACCGGAAGCTCATGTACTGCTGACAGCGCAGCGGCATCCGCTTGTCCATTGCCTTGCACATCAATGTGTCCAGAGACCCAACAGAAAACGAAGTCTTTGTTTTTGCTAGCCACACAGCGCAACCATAGTTGAATACGAAGGACTAATGGATGAGGGAAATCAAATTGTTTAATGGCTTGTAAGGCGCTGAGGGAATCTGAAATGATCACAAACGTCGAAGGAGACATACACGTAATACGGAGAAGCGCTATGAGGATGGCATACAACTCCGCTGTAAAAATACTAGCCGAGTCTAATAAATGTCCTCTGACAACACCGTCAGGGAACACTGCCGTGAACCCAACACCATCAGAAGATTTAGAACCATCTGTATAAACAGCGACGGCATGAGCATGCGATCGGAAGTGATCAAGAAAAAGAGCGAGAAGCAGTCGTAGGAGAGCTTTGACACACGGTAGTAGGGGAGAACAGGCACGAACTGTCGGAATCTCCCACGGGGGAAGGGAAAAAGGCAGACGCTAAATGAACATACAAGGAAGGCAAGTGGAGAGAAGACCGGAGTGAAGACGAAAAGAAAATGGTCTGAATAAGCAGGGGCGTCGAACAAATAATGGGCTTTTGCTAATGTCTGAGTCCAACCTATACGTAGACGGAACACGGTCATGAAAGCGGACTAAGTAACGAAGGCAATGAGCATCACGACGATCAGCTAAGGGACATTTGCCTCAGCATAGAGGCTTTCAACAGGGGATGAACGAAAGGCACCAAGGCATAAACGTAGATCTTGATGATGAAGGGGATCTAACTTAGAGAGAGTTGTAGGAGAAGCTGTAAACGGAGGAGAGTCCGGCGATATATAACACATTAACGATGCGCAAGAATTTTCAAGAGATTCAGCCAACCATAGCAAGAAGCCTTCAAAGAGGAAATGTGCGGTTTCCATGTCAACTGGCGATCGAAGAGAAGGCCAAGAAACTTGACCGTATCACTTTCTGGAATACGTGAGCCGTGTAAATACAATGGAATATTTGGGACAAGAGGATGTCTAGTGAAGGTAATGAAACGGGTTTTTCTGCTAGAAAATTTAAATCCATGAGAAATGGCCCAATGGGAAATCCGGTCAATCGCATCCTGAAGGGAGGTCACTACCAGACGACAGTCACTGCCTGCGTAACCTATAGCAAAGTCATCCACATAACATAATGATCAAATATGCGATGGAAGAACGGAAGGTAAGGCATTTATAGCCAAGAGAAAAAGGGTAGTGCTTAGGACACAACCTTGTGGGACACCATCGGCCTGAACAAAGTCTGAGGAAGGCGAGGCGCCAACGCGGACACGAAAACGTCTGTCGGATAAGAAAGCAGTAACGAAAGTTTGGCAGATTACCGCAGAGGCCTAAAGAGTGGGCTTGGGCTAAAACGTTAAACCTTACAATGGTGTCATATGTCTTCTCAAGAACAAAAAAGACTGTTACGACCTAGTATTTGTTAGCAAAGGCACTTCGCACATATTGGTGAGGAGAAAGACTATCGTGAGTCTCCAAATACCATATCAAACGTCTGTTCACCAATCGTTCCATCACCTTGCAGAGTACACTGGTCAGAACAATGGGACGATAGTGAGAGGTATGAAGCCCCGAGGTGCCTGGTTTGCGAAACGGTAGGGCAGTGGCAGATTTCCATTGTTAAGGGAGAACTCCTCGCATCCATATTAGATTGAAAAGACGCAAAAGGACTGTAAGGGCAGTAGAATGCAGATATTTTAGCATACTAATTTAAATATCATCAGGCCAAGCTGCCGATGACTGGCAAATGGAAAGTGTGGACTCTAGCTGTAGTAGAGAGAAAGGTACGTTATACAGCTTCATTCCATTAGAGGAGAAAGCGAAAGATAAATGCTCCTTGGTAGAATTAGACGCAAGAAATGTGGGACGAAGGTGAAGACCTTTGGAGACACGAACAAGATGGTTCCCGAGTTCTGTGGCAACCTCATGAGGTTCCGCAACACTAACACCAGCAACCCGCAAAACGGGAGCCGGATTTGGAGTGTACTTGCCACACAAACTTCCGTAGCTTCTTCCAAACCGCACACATAGGGGAAATCGAGGTAATGGTAGACACGTAGTCTTGCCAACAAGTGTATTTAGCGTCCCGTATAACGCGGTGAGCAACTGCCCTTTTCCACTTAAAATCCAAAAGACGAGCTGAGGTCCGATTATATCAATAACAGCCCCACGCAGCACGTTTCAAATACACTGTACGGGCACATGTAGGAGACCACCAAGGCACGCATGTCTGAGAATGCCTGCCTGAGGTTTGAGGAATTGAACGTGACGCCACAGTCAAAACTAAGGTCGAGAACTGGAGCACCAGTTCATCAATGGAGGACGAAAGAGGGGTCCCCACAAAAAGTGGCAAGATGACAGTATAAGGCCCAATTCGCTCGTGCAAATTGCCAACAAGGGCTACGGGGCGGTCGGGAATACGAAGAAGTAAGAACAGGAAAGTGATCACTGTCGTGTAAATCCGGAAGAACAGACCAAATGTATTCAACTGCAATTGACGAGGAACAGATAGAAAGATCAATGCAAGAGAGAGACTGAGTGCAAGAGTCAAAATGGGTAGGAGTACCCGTATTTAAAACATGAAGAGAATGAGAAGCGAGAAGAGTCTCCAATGGGACCCTCCCCAGAGATGATGGTGAGCGTTAAATACACCTAACAAGATGGGCGGCGGTAGAGATGAAAAACGCAATATTGAGATGCAGAATGCAACGAAGGGGGAAAGATAGAGCAAACTGTATACCGTCTGTGTAAATAAATACGAGCTGCAGTATGATGCAGCACAGAAATAACAAAATCTTGTTGATACGGTATACCAACGTGCACGAGAAGCTCGCTTTCAGGAAAGGAATCAGAAGAATTTAACAGCACATAGCCCGAAACATGACGAAGAACAGTTGAACAAATTTTGGGCTCTTGTAACCCAACACACATTGGGGATAACTGGGAGAACAAAACTTGGAGTTCTCCCCGATTACCCCTGAGGCCACGAATATTCCATTGTAAATAAGACATTATTTACAAAGACAGGTATGCCAACAAGAATAAGCAATAAAATCTATGAGCTATTAGGGTTAGTGAAGTCAACGTGCGGGGGCAACGGTAAACGTGTAAGCAAGGAAGAATCAGAATGCTGTGAAGAAAAAGATTGTTGCGAGGGTCCTGAAAAAAAAGGGATAGAAGGAGGTGCGTTGGTTTCCAAGGGTTTCGTCTCCTCAATATAGTTGGAGATAGTGTCTGAGCGGATAAGGAAGATGCCGATACCATGATTTCAGAGACAGGTGGGGTAGAACAAATACAGATCGGGGAGACTATGGAGGGAACCAAAGAGGTCTGAGAGGGGCGGGCAGTATGAACCTGGAGATATGCATTGGCGGGGGCAAAGGAGTTCTGCAGTAGAGCAGGAGAGGAAGGAGGTTGGAGGGTAACTAGGGAAGAAGACGGGGGGATGGGGGGGCAGGAGAAGAGGGAACTATGCGAGGGGGGTGAATCTTCACCTTCGTGTGAGAATTAGAAAGGGGGTGAAAACGAGGCACCTAGGTAGAAGATAGATCCAACTGCACAGGTGATAGGCGCGAAGGAGGCTTGCGAGGTCTCGCAGACAGAAACTAGCGAGCGAGATGAAGAAGAAGTAGGAAGAAGCACGGAGGTAGGAGTTTCAGAGGGAAAAACCGCAAATGAATTAGAAACGGGGGTGGCCCCGGAAGACATGGTAGCAGAGGAGCTGGTACCCGAGAATAAGGAACACGAGGAAGATTTCCCTGAAGGCGGAGCTGAGAGACAGCCATAGCTTAATTAAGGCCTTCATACTCTAAGATAACTGATTTCTCGTTCATTACGATAGATTTGACAAAGGAGTGAAAAGGAAGGATGAGATTCATTGTAATTGAGAAAAGAGGAAGACTGCAAGATGCATTGGCATGATCCACGGCACAGCAGACCGGGCACTCCGCCTCAGATCTGCAGTATTTAGCGGGGTGTCCGAATAGCCAGCACTTCCGACACTGTTGGGGAGTAGGGACTACTTTACGGACTTCAAGGCGATGACCCGCAATGTAAACGGAGGACTGGAGTTCACGGCAGTCGAAGGTTAAGCTGGTGATTTTATTGGAAAAGCGCCTCCATCCGCGAGCGGGCAGGACGTATGTATCCACTGAGAATAGAAAAGCCCTGAAGGGCTAATTACTCTAAAATATCATCGTCGCATGACAGAAAATCACTTTGTACAATTGTATACGGTAAAACCACCATACCACTGCAAGAATTGAGACTAGCGTACATATGAACTGTGATTGGAATGTTATCTATGGAAGTAATATGGGAACGATCATGAGCTTGTTCTGAATTCTGAACTGTAACGACGCTCGTACTGCTTCGAAGAGCTTGAAAGGATATATTTTGGCCAACATGTCGTAAAAGAGCTTTACAAATACTATTGTCAGAAAAATAATCAGTTGGATTGTTGGCTGTAGGGAAAAGAATTTAGTCCAGTGCGTACTTGTAAACATGGTGCGCAAAGGGAGTGGGTGTTGCGAAGGTCGTTTATGGGTAAACATCAAAGAACCGTCGTCAGGTGGTGGTCTGGAACGTAGTAGTACAGCGGGCACTCCAACTTGAGGGAGGTGAGCTATCCAAAAACCGTTGAACCATATTAGGGGAAGCTGAACGCATTGTTATAGGCATGCAATAGGCAGAGACATTAACAGAAACGGGTGGTGCCTCAACACCTGGAGCAGGTGACGAAGCGACACCATCAGAAGGTAAAGGGGTATGAGAAGAGTCTAGAGAATGGTCCAATAACGAAGCTGGGTCAAAATGGTATGTGAGAACAGAAAGGGGTCTGGGAGGAGGAGGGTAATCACAAAACGAAGACTCCATGATAGAGGTGCCTCTTTTTTGTTATTTTGAAGGAATAAAGAAGGAAATAAAAAAATAGGGACAGTGGAGGGACAGTCACTAGAAAGTATGGAAAAGCTGTGAGTTCTTCCACTCATCCGAGAGGGCCTCGAGCCTACGAGCAGTGCAGATGCAGCGTGGAACCCGTGTCATACCCTACCCTTCACGCCAGTAAACCAGCACTCCGGGATAGCAACCTCACATCTACCCAGCCACCTCAGCAGACAAAAGAAATGGTGGTCGGAAACCCACTACATAGCACCCCTCCTTCGGCTGTTTTCCCAGAACCGACAGGCAACCTCTGGAGGTACACCCATCATTTGCAGGACACTCGCCCACTTCTCGGAGATCCAAAATAGGGAGCAGGGCGCCTCTAGACAATTCAAATTCCATGGCAAACTACACCACCGCCAAGGGATCCCACGGAGTGGGAGGACCGCAGAGACTGCAAACGGGACGGGGAAAGAGGAAGGTTGGGAGGGGGCAGGAAAGGGGGAAAAAAGGTGGGGGGATGGGGGGATGGGATAGGGAAGGGAGGATTGGGGGTACATAGGTTCGGTCTGAGGATGGAAACCAAAGGGTTTAATTCCTTAGACCACGAGCCTCTTCACAGCGTTAAGGAGCCCCCCCCCCTTGAAGAGGCACATATTGATATATATGTCTTGCCGAAGAGGTAAAACTGGTTAATTAGCAAGAACTCATTTAAAGTAAGTCTTTTCTAAATTTTCTCTTATACATTTAAAGATATATTTTTGCATTTATGCTATTACAAAAAAATATTGATTTTGTACCAAAAGAACCTTAGGAAACTTACATAACCTTATTATAATAAGCGCAATTTAATTTAGCCTAATCCAACTAAATATATTTTATACAAGTTTCCAGTAATTTAATAATAAGCAAATGCAATAAAATATATTTTTTTCGATAGGTTTTTTAAGGATTTTTGCGAATATATTGCATACACAAATTTTCGCTTGCCATATTCGGCAGGGAGTGCGTTGCTATTTAAGCCAAAATCGCAAGTTTTACTTATTCGGCACGATATATATATATATTATATATTTATATATATATATATATATATATATATATATATATAGGATGGGGTCCACCTCTGGTGTAAATTGTGGGACCCATAGCCTCGGAGAAGTGGATAAAAAGGCTTCAAGGAAGAATATTTGGATTTCTTCCTGAAGCCGTTTGAATATTCCACTTTCCCTACCACCCCATTCTTTTTTGCCAATAGAAATATTTTATTATATAATATGGTACAAAAAGTTTCAAGAGATACATTGTTGATATAAAGATGGCATATACAGTACATGAGATGTGAGAGATAAATGTCTAGTACAAATTGTTACATGTTTGTCACTGATTATAATGCGAAAATCTCATCCAGCTCTTAAGAACTGGGGCGTCGTGCCCAAAATACAGCAGGCATTACCCCTCTGAACAGCCGCGCTGAGTCGCTAGAACAGAAAACTAGCTGCCCTGGGATCCCTAGTTACCCTGATGAGTCTTTTGCCTAGCTCATTAAGGAACTTAGATGCACTTTTTCCCCATGAGCCAAGGGTCTCTGAGCCTATGGGAACAAACATATAAAATGATGGACAAGTTCTCCATATTTTCTAGACTTTTGGGACTCCCTGAAGCTGGTGGCTGCCCCTCCTTCCTCCCTGATGTATTGGAGATAGGTATCAGCCAAAGTAGATGAACATGTGTAATCCCACACCACCTGCTAACCGTCTGTGCCAGGCTTGAAGTGTGATACCATCTGGACGCTTCTGGCTGCCATTAGATCTGCATAGTTGAGGTGGCTCCCTTACTGCTGGGCATCCGGCTGTTGTGAGACTCCTCTTGATTTTATTAACCTCATGTCTTGCAATCTTTCCCTCGGATTTACGGTACACAAGACCATGGTACCCGAATCGGTCTGCTGTTCCACTGCCACAAATACACCTGTGTTCAGCGAGAATAGGGGCGGCAAGTCGAAGGGCAACACCAATGAGGATGGTCTGTGGGTAGAGCCGTGTGCCAAGGCTGGAGTTTGGAACAGCCAACAGAAAGTCCTGTGCATGAGAAACTCTCACTGCCAGGAGGCGGGCTCTATCTTTCCCTGATACACTCTGAAGCATTGTTGAGGTTATTTTCTCCACTATCGGGCCATCCCAGTGCGACTGTTTGTAGTTGTTGGGAGGAGCAGGTCTGGTTTCAGATCCCGTTAGATTATCCCAGATCATGGCTCCTTCAATGAACTTTTGGTATTGGACTCCAATCTCGTCCCTAAAATGTTCAGGGAGAATTGCTACTACAAGCCCTCTGGATGCAATGCATGAGGACAGAAAAGCAGGTAGTAAAATCTGTGATGACTTTCGGACACCAATGCCTCCTAGTCTGACTGGAAGTGTAGTTTGGTTCCACTGCCTCAGGATACTGTCATATTTGTGCAGTATAGGGTTATCATATGAAGGTGCACATCTTAGGAAATATGTCAACTTGGGAAGACTCAAGCACTTTGTGAGAATGTACAAGGCATCGTGGGTGTCCAGATTGCATATTCGTTGTTCCATTCTCCTCAGTTCTTCCAATTTCTTCCTGAGGATTGTGTCAATGGCATCGATTCCCCGAGGTGCTCCAAGCAAGACACTGTTTGTAGGGGGCAATGACTGATGCTCCTGGTAGTTTGGATCTCACTGCATTTATCACTTGTTGACTGACTGATATGATTTCACATTTAGATGGATTTACGATGAGACCCATTTCCTGTCCCAGTGTCATCACTTGTGTAAGATCACCTAAGAGGGACTTCTTTGTATACAACTATGTTTACGATTGTTGAGAAAATTTAAATAACGCACACTTCTATAGGACGAACTAATTGCTTATATTGATTGATGGATGATGGTTAAATGACATGTAATGGAAGATGTAAAAGATAATCAGGTCTCATGAGGGACTTACAGAGTGGGACAAAATATGGAAAATAACAGAAAAGAGTTATAATAAGCGAGACACTTATATACTGGCAAATTATAACTTTCAAAAACAGGGATAAAAAAGAGCAACCTTAGCTGTTTATAGAAATTAGGAGGTAAAAATTAGAATATGACCCCTAATGGGGAAGACCACACTTAAGAAAATGCATTAATTTTGAAAAAGTTTAAAGAAAACTGCAAAATGACTACCAGAGGTAAACAAAATATGTGTATATAAAGAAAATCTGCAAGCAGTAGAGGTGTTCACTCAGGATGATATGAAAAAAGAGGACATATGATAACCACATATCACAAGGTGCTTACAATAGCGACGAAAATTGGACTAAGTTATAAAACATGAAAAAACGTGAATTGTGAGGAAGGGATGCAATTATATATTTATTATATAATATATATATATTTATATATATATATATATATAATATATATATATATATATTTATATATATATATATATATATATATTATATATATATATATATCGTGCCGAATAGGCAGAAGTTGCGATCTTGCTTAAATAGCAACGCTCATCTTGCCATATAGGACAAGTGAAAATTTGTGTATGCAATAATTTCGCCAAAATCATTCTGGACCTAACGAAAAAAATATATTTGATTGTGTTTAGTTTAGTACTAAATTATTGTAAACGTATTTAAAATATATTTAGTTGGGTTAGGCTAAAATAAATTGATCTTGCTATAATAAGGTTAGATAAGTTTTCTAAGATTCTTTTGGTGCAAAATTAAAATTTTTTACATTAATAATAATGAAAAAAATATATCTTTAAACGTATAAGAGAAAATTTCAGAAAAGATTTAATTTTAAATGAGTTCTTGCTAATTGATCAGTTTTACATATTCGGCACGACATATATTTATATTTATATATTATATATATATATATATTATATATATAATATATATATATATATATAGATATATATATATATATATTATCCTAGGTAGTAGGTTGGTAGACAGCAGCCGCCCTGGGAGGTACTACCGTTCTGCCAAGTGAGTGTAAAACGAGAGCCTGTAATTGTTTTAGATGATGGTAGGATTGCTGGTGTCCCTTTTTCTGTCTCATAAGCATGCAAGATTTCAGATACATCTTGCTACTTCTACTTACACTTAGGTCACACTACACATACATGTACAAGCATATATATACATACCCCTCTGGGTTTTCTTCTATTTTCTTTCTAGTTCTTGTTCTTGTTTATTTCCTATCTCCATGGGGAAGTGGAACAGAATTCTTCCTCTGTAAGCTATGCGTGTTGTAAGAGGCGACTAAAATGCCAGGAGCAAGGGGCTAGTAACCCCTTCTCCTGTACATATTACTAAATGTGAAAGGAGAAACTTTTGTTTTTCCTTTTGGGCCACCCCGCCTCGGTGGGATACGGCCGGTGTGCTGAAAGAAGAATATATTTATTATATATATATATATATATATTATATATATTTATATATATATATATATATATATTATATATATATATATATATATTAGCGAACTAAGGATCCTGACTCATTCCTCCAGCAGCCAAGTTACTATCACTAAACACAGGACAAGTATTACACTTCATCAAATATTATATGCATTATATCAATAAGCCCTCTATCGCAATTAAATAACAAAGACTTGTTTGAACAACTGTTGTCTATGAGTTATCCATTGCACAAAATAAAAAAAAAAAGAAAAACCAGCGTGTAAAAATATTCCATGACAGAAATAGGTGACTAGGAAAAATGAAAGCAGAATAACAGAACGAGGTCCAGTTGTAGAGTAATGGGTGCTGCATTTAATACACTCCACCGAGTGGCATCATCAGCCCGAGTGCAGACAATTTATCTAACTGTATATACGTGACGCCGGGGGTAATGTGGCTTACAGTTTAATTATCTGCAAGCGTGATAAATATCTCCTAGCTGAGAGGGTGGGAGGCAGGGAGGGGAGAGAGAAAGAGGGAAGGAGAGGGAGAGAGACGGGGAGAGAGAGAAGGGGAGAGAGAGAAGGGGAGAGAGAGAGAATGACTGGGTGTAATTACCTGTTTTTAATTACCTGTTTGTAGCTAAAAGAGCAGAGATACTCTTGTTTTCTGTCTTTGGAAGGTTTGTGATCATAAAACAAAATCAACTTTCATTGGCTGAAACATTTATGTTATCGTTTAATTAATTCCATTGATTTGACACACTGCATGCGAAGTAATTTTGTCTAACAGCGCATCCCTTCCTCACACTTCAAGTTTTTCATGTTTTGTAACTCAGTCCAATTTTCGTCGCTATGGTAAGCACCTTGTGATATGTGATTATCATATGTCCTCTTTTTTTTTCATACCAGCCTGAGTGACATCTCTACTGCTTGCAGATTTTCTTTATATACATAATTTTTTTTTTTACCTCTGGTAGTCATTTTGAAGTTTTCTTTAAACTTTTTCAAAATTAATGCATTTTCTTAAGTGTGGTCATCTCAATGAGGTGTCATATTCCAATTTTTACCTAATTGATATAAACAGCTAAGGATGCTCTTTTCTATCCCTGTTTTTGAAATTTATAGTTTGTTAGGTAAGACACACATGCAACAGTTAGTTATCTTTATTTCGAAACGTTTCGCCTACACAGTAGGCTTCTTCAGTCGAGTACAGAAAAGTTGATAGAAGCAGAAGAGACTTGAAGACGATGTAATCAGTCCATTACCCTTAAAGTTTTGAGGTGGTCAGTCCCTCAGTCTGGAGAAGAGCATTGTTCCATAGTCTGAAACAATATGGAGTTGAAGTGACAGGATGGAGCCTTATATAGGGCCAGGAGGTGAGACGTAGGTCACTAGTAGAACGCAGATGATGGGAGGTTAGGTCCCTCTCAAATCCAGCCGTTCTCACTAGTAGAGGTTGTCGAAGTTGATTTCAGGTCTATACCAAGATAACCTTGTGTTGCAGTGTCTGACAGATTGAACATTAAAATGGTATAAAATACCAGACCTGCAACACAAGGGTATCTTGGTACAGACCTGAAATCAACTTCGACAACCTCTACTAGTGAGAACGGCTGGATTTGAGAGGGACCTAACCTCCCATCATCTGCGTTCTACTAGTGACCTACGTCTCACCTCCTGGCCCTATATAAGGCTCCATCCTGTCACTTCAACTCCATATTGTTTCAGACTACGGAACAATGCTCTTCTCCAGACTGAGGGACTGACCACCTCAAAACTTTAAGGGTAATGGACTGATTACATCGTCTTCAAGTCTCTTCTGCTTCTATCAACTTTTCTGTACTCGACTGAAGAAGCCTACTGTGTAGGCGAAACGTTTCGAAATAAAGATACCTAACTGTTGCATATGTGTCTTACCTAACAACTTGTCGGTATTTTATACCATTTTAATGTTCAAATTTATAGTTTGCCAGTATATGAGTGTCTCGCTTATTATAACTCTTTTCTGTTATTTTCCACATTTTGTCCCACTCTGTAAGTTCCTCATGAGGCCTGATTATCTTTTCACATCTTCCATTACATGTCATTTAGCCATCATCCATCAATCAATATAAGCAATTAGTTCGTCCTATAGAAGTGTATATCATTTAAATTTTCGCAACAATCGTAAACATAGTTGTATTTTTCTATTAGGATTTTGAAATAATTTTTATAAGTTAATCACATTACTGGACAAGAATGTATCTTTGTGACCTCCCATGACTATTTTTTTCTTTATCTCTTTTCGGAATTTATCTGAAAATATCTCATTCATTTTAATAATTTGCCTTTTATGCTTCCTACGGAATATTTTGCAGTTTTCAAATTGGTTTTAAATATGGAATTCTATCAAGTGCCATCTTTCCTCAAAAATTATCTGGCGTTCATAATCGCTTAATAAATATGATATTCATGAATTTGCAGACCGAGATTCGAAATATTTTCTAGTTAATAGATTTTGGCTCTCCAGCGTTTCACTCGCCTTTCTTTAATGATCTTTATCCAGTATTTCTTTGACTACACTCATCAGCAGAAAAATGTCTAATGTTTTTTATTTTATTTTTTTTTTTTGACACAGGGTTTGACAAGGTTAAGGATCCCTAGCTTTATTGACAAGCTATTTACAGGTTAAGGATTCCTAACTTTATTGGCAAGCTAAGAGCTGTTACCTACATCAGCTCATTTGAAAACACTTTTATTGTTATGAGACATACAAGTAGGGAACAGGATGAAGCTGGAGCCATCTGTGGGCCAGCATTTTTATTTGATCAACTGACTTTATCTCGTTGACATCATTATGCTGTACGAATGTGTTCCATACTCGAGTCATCCTGGGTATATAGGATCTCAGATGGAGTGATGTTCTGGAGAAGGGTACAGCCAGAGTGAAGTTGCTGCTTTCTGCCCATCTTGTGGCATAAGAGCTTGTTTCACGCTGTCCTCGAAGTAGATCCAAGTGTGGTACTTTGACAATATTGGCCTTGAACAAGAATGGTAAACAATACCGACAAGATGAAATTGAGACACATGTGCAACATCTGGGTATCTTTATTGTAGACGTTTCGCCATCCAGTGGCTTTATCAAAACAAATTCCAGGACATAACTTGAAGACAGGAGAACTATGTACAGAAGATGAGGCAATCAGTCCCTCGACCTAGCAGTAGGTGCGAAGAGCACCATAGTCGTGGAGATTCTGAAGCAGAAGTAAAGCGCCTGACGCTTATATAGTAACGTCAGGTGAAAATGGGACGGGTAGCAGACGAGGGCATAGTCACTGGTAGGCGGGATTTCCCAGTGGAAGTAGGTCCTACCCAAAGAGATGGGTTAGTTGTAGTAGTAGTTGTCGTAGTCGTGAAGGTTATGTACATGTCCTCAGAATGAAGATTCCATGATGTTGCAGTGTCTGACAGGTTGTACAAGAATGGTATACAATACCGACGTTACTATATAAGCGTCAGGCGCTTTACTTCTGCTTCAGAATCTCCACGACTATGGTGCACTTCGCACCTACTGCTAGGTTGAGGTACTGATTACCTCATCTTCTGTACATAGTTCTCCTGTTTTCAAGTAATGTCCTGGAATTTGTATTGATAAAGCCACTGGATGGCGAAACGTCTACAATAAAGATACCCAGATGTTGCACATGTGTCTCAATTTCATCTTGTTGGTATTGTATACCATTCTTGTACAACCTGTCAGACACTAACATCATGGAATCTTGATTCTGAGGACATGTACATAACCTTCACGACTACGACAACTACTACTACAACTAACCCATTTCTTTAGGTAGGACCTACTTCCACTGGGAAATCCCGCCTACCAGAGACTATGCCCTCGTCTGCTACCCGTCCCATTTTTACCTGACGTTACTATAGAAGCATCAGGCGCTTTACTTCTGCTTCAGAATCTCCACGACTATGGTGATCTTCGCACCTACTGCTAGGTTGAGGGACTGATTACCTCATCTTCTGTACATAGTTCTCCTGTCTTCAAGTTGTGTCCTGGAATTTGTATTGATAAAGCCACTGGATGGCGAAACGTCTACAATAAAGATACCCAGATGTTGCACATGTGTCTCAATTTCAATATTGGCCTTGTACATAACAGTAAGGCCACCCACGTCCCTCCTATGTTGAAGGCTGTGCTGAAATGACAGATCTATCCAGGATGGGTCAAGGAGAGAGATGAGACGTCTTGCTCTGTTCTCTACTCTGTCAAGCAGTCGCAGATGAGAGGAGGGGGGGCAGGCAAACCAAGAAAGTGGAGCATACTCAAGGCGTGAGCGTACTTGTGCCTCATACAGAATCTTGCATCCCCTACTGTCAAGCAGATGCGAGATACAGCGAAGTGCTGTAAGCTTCCTGGCTGCCTTGTTTGCAAGATTTACAACATGGTTCTTCATGGTTAGTTTGGAGTCAAATTTCACCCCAAGTATATCTACTTCTTCTCCAGGTGCCAACACCCTCCCATTCATCCTTACTACTGCACCAGAATTACCATCATGGTGCCTAGAGACGATCATCATTTGCGTTTTCTCAGGTGCAAATGTTACTTGCCATCTATTTCCCCAAGCTGATATAGTTTTCAGCTGGCGATTGATATAGCTTAGAGCAGCTGGCATTTCTTCTCTTGGATAAGTGAATGTCAGTGTACAGTCGCCTGCATATGCGTGTGATTCTGGGATGAGATGAAGAAGGTCGTTTAAGTAGACATTCCATAACAATGGTCCCAGCACGCTTCCTTGTGGAAGACTTGCCCCAATAGGATGTCTTGCTGATTCCGCTCCATTGAGAACTACACTTAGAGATCTACCATGTAGGTAATCACTGAGGAGACATAGCGTAAAACCTGCAATTCCCAGTGCTTGAAGTTTTGCTAAGAGGCCCTGGTGCCACACCCGGTCGAAAGCTCCAGCAATGTCCAGTGCTACCACACAGCTGACTTTGGATTCATCCAGTGACTGGTGCCACTTAGTGGAGAGGTTTAACAACAGATCAGCAGAAGAGTAACCTTTCCTAAAGCCATACTGACGATCACAAAGTAGTGAGTGGTAGTCAAAAAACTCTGTCATTTGTCTTGAGATTATTGTCTCAAGGATCTTACCAGTGATTAACAGAAGTGACACTGGTCTGTAGTTGCTGATTTCTGCTCTGCTCTTCTTTTTGTGAACAGGGACTACATTTGCCTCTTTCCATAGAGAAGGCCATTTACACTGTACTAGGCAGTGCTGAAAGATGCGAGTTAGAGGTGCTGCTAGCTGGTCTGCACATCTTCTCAGCAATCTTGGGCTCAACTTGTCTGGGCCCACAGCCTTTTCTTGGTCAAGCGTTTAAGAAGGAAATGCACCTCCTCCTGCCTTATTGTCACCACTGACAGTTTTGACACAGTTCTTGCAGCTAGCCAAGGAGGGTCCCTTGCTGGATCAGGAACTTGCATTTTGGTAGCAAAGTGTTCAGCAAAGAGGTCCGCCTTCTCTTGACTACTAGTAGAGGTGGTCCCATCCTGTCGATCTAGAGGTGGAATGAGTTCATCAGGCCGATAACCTTGTCTATCCTTGACCAGGGACCACCAGGTTTTGGAGCCTACCCTACCTGATGCTAGCTTTCTTTCAGTGTCCACCTCCCATTTAGCAATGGCCCACTTTTCAACGTCACCCATATGCCTACAGGCTTGCCTGTGCAAGTTCCTGTTATAGGTGGTAGGACGTCTCTTATACCTTCGCCATGCTTTGTATTTAGCAGTAGCAGCCTCTCTACAACGAAAGCCAATCCAAGGCTGATCTGTAGGCTTCGTCACATATTGCCTGTGAGGAATGTGTTCATGTTGTAGATTAAGGATGTGTCCAGTGAAGGTTTTCACTTGGTTGTCAACATCCCCTTGGAGAAGAGTATTCCAAACGGTGGTGGCTAGCTCAGAGCAAAGGGCTGGCCAATTACCTCTTTCCCATAGCCAGGTTGTGCGTGTGGACTCCTCACCTCGTTCTGTAGGGATCTTAAGTGTCGTAAAAACAGCCTTGTGGTCAGACGATCCAACATAGCCGAGGGGTTGACAAGTGACTATGCCTTCTGCCAGATTACTCACTACTGGGTCAAGGGAGGAGCCAGAGATGTGAGTAGGGAAATCAACAAAGTTTCTCATGTCAAACACTGCAAGAAGGTCTTCAAAGTCCCTCTGTATAAGGTGCTGGTTGAGGTCACCGACAATTATATGTTGACAGTTGTGTTGTAGCAGAAGGGAGTCAATATTTTCCATTAGGAAGTTGATGGGGTCTGCATGTTGCCACTGAGGTCTGTACATTGTACTAGTGTTTATGCAGAGCTTGAAGAACATCATTTCAAGATGTGTAGGGGTGGCAACATCAATGTGCTGGGCATGAACACTTTCAGAGAAGCACACAGCAACACCACCTCCTTGCCCTTGCCTGTCTCTTCTCGTCCATGAGGTGTAGCCAGCAATTCTTGCAAAATTTTCTGGAGTCCTGTCATCCAAAAAAGTTTCAACAACAGCTATCACGTCGGCAGGGCCGGATTACTGCATAGGCAAACTAGGCATTTGCCTAGGGCCCCGCGCATTTGGGGACCCCGCGGTCCAAGGGGTTCAGGGGCTCATCCAAGACTGCGCACATGGTGCAAGTGCAAAGGGGTCCCTACCTAAAAAGTTCAAGTGTTTGGAGAGTAAAATTGATTTTTAAAAATTAATCAAAACAATAATAAATAATGAAATAAAGTAAAATCAAGCAAATCAACCCATTTGCTGAATATGTGCCCTTCTCAGCACATTCTCTTAATCTTGTTGGGTCATGTGCTGCGGAGTGTTGTGTCGCTGCAGTTTCATTTTTTGGACTTTTACATGCACTCTTTAATTTTTTCTCTGCTTCAACGCATCGGTGGAGCATACTCAAGTCAACCATTCATGGAGATGTCATCAAATCATTATCAACTACAAGGTGGTCAGCGCAGCATGATGCAACACATGCTTTGAAAGACAGCTTTGCTGAAATACGTTCTGTTTTGATCCAAATAGCAGAGGATGAAGACCAGACAGCAACTACAAGAAGCGAAGCAGCCAGCTTAGCATCAAAATTGGAAGATTTTGAATTGGCCTTACTCTGTGTGCTTTGGGACTGTATACTGGAACGGTTAAATGCCACGAACAAGACACTTCACAAAATTGAAATTGAAATGGCTACTTGTGCTAACCTCTATGCAGGCTTAGTGGAATTTGTAAGCTCACTTCGCAATGATGAAGCTTTTGAAATGTTTGAAGAGAAAGCTAAACTGCTGGTGAAAGACTACAGTTACCGGGCTGATCATCAGCGGTCAAGGAAGAGGAAACGCAATTTTGAAGAGCCAGACAATGAAATTGCGTTGCTACCAAGGCAGAAATGTAAGACAGCTACATACTTCGTCATTCTGGATTCACTGATTACAGAATTGGTGAAAAGAAATCTACCAGAATCTCAATGACAAGTTTGGATTTCTGTTCAAAATTACTACTATGCCAGATGCAGAATTGAGAGAAGCTGTATTAAAGTTGCAACACCTTTCAGCAGATGTTCAGGACACATTTGTTGAAGAAATAGTTCATTTTTCTGGGTATATGAATCAGATTAAAGCTCCACCTGAAAAATGTGCGCCCTCAGCTGCTTTGAAACATTTAAGAAATGGAGGTAACTCAGAAACCTTCCCTAATGTTGACATAGTGTATCGCCTTTACCTAACACTTTCAGCTACTAACTGTGAAGGAGAACGTTCATTTTCTGTTTTGAAAAGAGTGAAAAACCAGCTCCGTTCAACAATGAGCCAAGACAAATTGTGTAACCTAGCCTTGTTGACCATTGAGTCTGATCTAAAAAGAAATATTGATTTTCAGAATATAATTGATGATTTTGCCAATATGAAATCCAGAAAAAAAGTTTATTTAAGAAGTGCCTGTGAATTTTAAGAATTCTTTACTTTCTTGAGTTTATATGATTTGATTGTCTTATGCATGACGCAATGATAACAATAATGGTTAGTGATTTATAAAGGGAATAATAGTGCTGTAGTGGTTATGCTGAATATTATAGGTACATGATGTCACTACTTTAATAGCCTAATCTAGTAATACTATGCTGTCTTGAGTTTATTCTCTTTAAAATGCATGATTTAACAAGATAGTTATAATGGCTGTTGGTAAATGGTTTTGGTTGTCTTGATGTACTTTCCCTATTAAATTTAATCTAAATAGCCAGAATGTATTTAATTAGACCTTAAACAGGCTCACATCGACCCCACCCCCAAGCTGGAAGGGGTCGCTTCGTTTACCCGTAACTCAAAGGGGCCCCGCCAATCTGAATAGCCTAGGGCCCGGAGACTTCTTAATCCGGCTCTGCATGTCGGGACGTCGAGTGTTCACAAAACTATGTGTGAGCTCTCCAACATTAGTAATGAAACCTCTAATGTTGGCCAACAGGATGCTGATAGACTGGCTCCTCATGATGATGTGGTCAGCTTGAAGTGGTGGGTGTGTAGGGCATGTAAGGTGCCTGCCCTTGAGAGAGGTAGGATACTGAGGCAGCTGCAGGGATGTAGGTCTGTGGTCTTGTATAAGGCACAATACCACCTGCTGGGCTGGGATAGGAGTAGCTGAGTGGGTGACGTGTGAGAGTGTTCGCCAAATCAGAGATCCTGCTGGTTTGTTCTGAGAACAGGTCTCTAAACAGGTGGTCCTGTCTGTCAAGTTCCTTTTTCTTCCGACACTGGTCCTCCTGATGTCCTTTCTTGTAGCAGTAATTGCACCTGGTATCTCGCAGGCAGTTGTTGGCAGTGTGCCCCTTCCGGTGACAGCGAGAGCACAGCCTAGGTGCCTGGGAGGGTGGACTATGATTTGTTGCACCTCCTGTGTTTTGCAGATTTGTCCTCAGGTTCTGCCGCTGGAACTGTGTTAGTGGAGGGTGAGACGGCTGTAGATGTCTTCCTCCTCCACGTCCTCTTCCACGTCCTCTACCCCGTCCTCTACCAGTTCTGACAGATGTGTCCCTGCTGTTCGTACTTTGGCGCAGTAGGTGATCAGGTGAGGTGATAGTTCCCTGATTAACTGCACCAATCTCTGGTGGAGAAACTCCTGACTCAGAACTTGCTGATGAAGCACTGCTGCCAGATTCTGGGATAGTGTCGGCAGGTGTGCTGACAAGTGTAGGATCAGAGATGGTATGTGCACTGTCAAGGGGACTGGTAGTGGCTGAAGCAGAGATGTTAGGAGTAGGAGAATTAACAGATCCAAGGCTTCCCTCGTTGCTGGGAAGAGGATTTGTTCCCTCTGTGGTGGTCAGAGGAGTTGTATTAGAATTCCCAAAGGTAGTGTTTTGAACTCTGTCAGTTTGTTGGACCTTAGCAATGACAGAATTCCACCAGTTATTTACCCCTGAGTTAAGCTCAGTGTGGGACTTCCAGTCTTTGTCAATAGTGTCACCATCAGCTGAACAGCTTACCTCACTTGATGTAGGCTTGCACTGACCTTCTACAATAGCTTGGAGGTTATCTAATGATCTGAGGAGCTCATGAAGTGCTTCCCTGTGATGGATTATCTTAGCTGCAACTTTACAACACAGCCCAAGAGGGCAGTCTTGATCTTTGGACAGAAGTCCCTGAGGTAGGATTTCTGAACCTTCATCCTGTAGCTCCAGGCTTGTATCCACATATACCACAGGATTATGGATATCCTTCAATTTTCTGAAATTTTCAACCTGGCTGCAACAAAATTCTTCTTCTGGAATGCAATCTGTGTGGCAGTAGTTGGAACAAGTAGGTTCCTTACATCTAAGAAGAATTTTGTCCCTTGTGGTATACCCACAAACACTGCAGTAACTACTGGGACAATAGCCAGATAGCGTAGATATTCTTGCTATTTTGCGATGTGAAGTCATCCCAGAGGAGGCTTGTAGGTTTGCAATGAAATTCACAGGAGAGAGAGGGTGGGTGGTGGTATCGTGGGTGGGGTGGATTATCCTGGGTGGGGTGGAGTATCGTGGGTGGGGGAGTTTATAGCGGGGTAGGTAGTGAGGGCGGCAGTGGGCCGACGAGTTGGAAGTGTTGCCTTCTCACTATCACTTAATAAACACTGTTTATGCAATCCACTTTTCCACTAAAGGAAGATGTTACACAAATCACTATGTTGCATTGTACCAGTCACGTTATTATAAAGCACCAGATGCTAGTACATAGCACAAAACACGTATAATATTAGATAATATTAGATGCTCACTCTGAAGGCAATAGTGACGTCACTTCTAAGGCCTGCCGCTGTCCCCTCACTCACACCATGTCTTCACCATACCACACTTAAATATCACTGATATTGCTTATATTCACTTCAGTGGAGGAGTTGGCTTACTTGTACTAAGCCAACCCTCCATAAATATTGGCACAAAGTGTACCAACTTCCATCAGTCTGTCAATTTTTTTTTTTTTTTTTTTTTTTTTTTTTTTTTGCAAAATCCTTTAATTTTGCCATGGAAAAATCCCACGGCACGGTTCTTATTCGCATCATGATCCACCACCGACCCCTTTGAATCTTGTACATACTAAATGTTTAATATGATAAGTGTCTTGATATCAAGAGTTATATTTTGTGTGTTCACTGAGGTAGAGTTCTGGGTTCGGTTCTTCTCTGATCTGTGATACTTTCAAAGAGGATAGCACATTTTTTGTGATCATTTGCTTTTTCAGGTAGTTACTGCTGGGTCAACAACCTGGTTCCCCTACAACACACCAAAAACAGCACAATCCCCCGATATCTGTTCGGGAGTAATATCTGCTACATTCCAAGCATCTTAGCATCAAAACATACACTGAAACTTTAAATATATCATTGTTGACGGATTATACATCACTGTCAGTAACACAGCTTTCTGACTTCCTCAAATCTCCAGTGATTTCTATCATTGCAATTCTTACTTCTTAGTTTCTTTCAGTTTATACTATTTCGTAGCCCTCTGAGATTATTACATTTGATATTATTTCACCGAGTTTCTTCTTTGTAATAACTATTATATCAGGGCTTTCTTCTCCAGGTCTTTCATTTCACTGCTTCACACTCCATCTTCACTTGAGTGCTACTCGTTGATTCTTCAGATTCACCAGTATCTGTTTTCCCGACATCCTGTATTCTTACTTCATTTCTGGGAGTGCTGGGTGGTGAGTCTCCGTGGAGCGCTGTGGTATTTCCTAGACTCTTTCGCTCTATTTCTCCACCCTTCCAAAACAGTTTTTTTCTGCTCATTGTTCCTTTCTCTGTTGGCTTCGTCTTTCCATGACTTTCAACACTTTAATCCTTTTCATTCAACTCTTCTGTGACATACTACGCTGAATTTTCAGGATCTTTTCACAAATTATTAAATTGTTTTGCTACTAGGATTCTCCTTTGTCTTTATAAACACCTCACGATAGCCTTGTCTTTCCCCTTGAAAAAAAATGATCTTTCTTGTCTATCTTGATGCATCAAATTCTTCCATTAAATATTCAGATTTTTGTTATTCCTTCTTCCTTCTTCTAGTCAGGTTATTTTTCTTCATTCAGGACGAACGCCATGAGAGCTCTGTGTCTCATGTTTCCATCATTGTGTCTCATCAAGGTTGCGCTCTATCTTTGATTCCTCAAGATCGCTTACTATCTTTTTTCTCCCTTCTGATGTGTTAAATATTCGTTGTTCAGTAACCTCCTTGCTTTATTTCCATTCTTGCTTTATTTCTATTCTTGCTTTCTTTCCATCCTTGCTTTTAAATACATCAAGTTGACATTCTTCATAATAAAGGTCCTTGTTCCTCAATCCATTCTCTTACTTCTTTTTCTGCGTATTTCTCAAACATTCTGAATATTTCCTCTTTTTTTCTGTTTCTCCTCTCTGATTTCTCTAGCATCTTCCCCCAGACCACTAATCACACCTCTTTCCCCATTCGTTTCATTAACCCAATGGCACATGCTCAGAGTTAAAATCCTTCCCTTCACCATTATATTTTTTTCCTAGCGCTTATGTGTCAGTCTGTGTGTGTGTGTCTGTGTCTGTGTCTGTGCTCCCTTGCTCATGTGTGTGTCTGTGCGTGTTCGTGTCTTAGTATTTTTAATCTACAATCCTCGCTTTTCCTTAACCTCCTTCCTTTGTTCTGTTATCTACCATTCCTCTGGGAACTCTCCTTTGCTTTCTGTCCTTAATTTACTCTATGGTGTCCTCTCCTACATCTGTCCAGCATTTGTTTCCTTTAAGAGCCATATGTATCTGTTCACAATCTTTATCTGTTGATTTCCAGATTATCTGTTCATCTGATCTCCTTCATCCTTTTATCATTTGTTCTCTCTCTCTCTCTCTCGTTCTTTTCTTCCATCTGTATCATTTTTTCACTTGATGGTGTCCTCACCTACATGTGACAATCATCTGTCTCTTTGAGCGTGTCTTTTCTTATACTATCGCCTTATTCCTTCGCCTCATTTCCTTTCGCATCTTTGTCTTTCTAGCCCTGCTTTTTCCTTCTTCCTTCTTTGTGGCATAACATAGTACTACATTAAACGAAGATAAACTTCTTCATTAAGACTGCTGATATGACGCTCTAAGAGCATCAAACGCTGACCTTGATGCGATTTCCTTGTTTTGTTGCCCGAGAGGTCACAGTCAAGATCATCAGTCAGTAGTGATCTTGGAATGCTGGAATGCATGAAGCTGTGGGATGGAAAAAGGGAAAGAAGTCAAGCACTGTCTGAGAACAACAAAGCTCTCGCCGTCGCTTATAAAATTAAATTAAAATGTGCTCCTCTAATTAACTAATTCATTAGGTATTCCTTAAGTGGGATCTTTGAGTAGTTTCCAGAATTTTTAAGATTTTTTGCTTCCTCCAACTTTTCTCTTTCATTTTAGCCATAATGCTTTATCTGATCGGCTTTAAATTTACAACTCTGTTGTACATTACCTAAGAAAGTAATGGGAAAAATGGTTCATATAGGCGTCCTATAATCAAAGTTATTATATCCATTCGCAGCATCTTAAGGCGCAGCTTCCAACGTTCAACAAAAGGCGCCTCCCAATTCGAAGATTTAGAGAGATTTGCTTTGACTTCATATATTCTCGGTAAGGCCTTATTTAGGTTATGCCCCTCAGTTCTGGTCACTATATTATAGAACGGACAAAAGTGCAATGGAAAAGATACATACATATATGCCAAAGTTGATACATGTTTCAGAAAACTTTTCTAAAACTGAACTACGAGATACCTGAGCCATCCATCCCGCTGTAACCTACAGTCTATACATACCATTTCAAATCCGGTAAGCCTTTGTCTGCTCAGCTTCAAATTTCCAACCATGGTCCTGGATTACTAGGTGAAGGATCGTGGAGAAATTGACAAGTACAGGGACGTCCTCTGCTCAATTATATTTAGAGTTTTAGACCATTGTTGATATTAGTTTTGTCCAGAAAGCTGTTAAAAGCTCTTCTGACCGTTTAATTTTTTTACACTGATATATCCTACACATTAGAAGGTTGGTACTGTTAATGGATGTGAAGGCATCGCTTGCTATCTTTAATCTCGAAAGGGTAGAGTAATATTTTGCTCTCTCTCATCCGTCTAAGCCCTTTGAAGTGTAATGCTGTGGGTCAAATGAATATACCCTAAACTAATCCAATTAGAGCTTCAGTATGTATTAAGAGCTGCCACATCTTGCTGTGATTAAAAATTACAAACCTCTTCTCTGGTATTCTAGTTATTGAACCTGATTTGCATTTCGTTAGTAGAAGCAGCAGTCCTGATCGTTGTCTCTCATTTGATGTCTAGATTTCATGATATTAACATTACTGCAACTACATGGAATATATTATATTATATGCAATAAGATCACAGTAAACAGGTGATTTCAGAATATGCAAAACAAAAACTCTGAAAGAATAGAGAAATTCCAAGCGCTTTCGTGATAATGTGAGTAGTCACGAAAGCGCTTGGAATTTCTCTATTCTTTCAGAGTGGTTGTTTTACACATTATATTATATAATATATATTATATATATTATATATATATAATATATAATATATATATAATATATATTATTATATATATATATATTATAATATATATATAAATGACCTGATGAGAATGGAGGAGAGAATAAGCGATCTTGATGCCCATGATGCTCCGTATCTCCTCACAAGGTGTCTTACTATGCCAAGACTCACTTACTTCCTGAGGTGTGCACCCTCTTTTGACAACCCAACACTCGATGAATATGACACACACCTGAGATCAACTTTTAAGAAGGCACTGAACCTGTCACTAGAGGATGAGCAATGGGATCAGGCAACCCTCTCATTGCGACTGGGAGGTATAGGGGTGCGCAAAGCAACGCATGTTGCTTTACCTGCTTTTCTGTCTCCGTGTTTGGCTTCCAGTGCATTAGTCAAGAAGATAGTTTCCAAACGCTTGAGAGACGTGGTAGAAGCTCAAGACCCCAGGTTTACTGAAGCAGCGATTCGGTAGGACACCCTTACAGACTCCTCCAGTAGACCAGCTCCTCCCAAAGAGCACAAACAGTCCCACTGGGACAAACCGATCATGGAAAAAATCGCAAACACAATGCTCTCCAATGCTTCAGGAAAGGACAAAGCTCATCTCCTGGCAGTGAAGGCACCACACTCAGGAGATTTCCTGTTAGCTGTTCCCAATTCCTCCCTGGGCACCAGTCTCGACCCACAGGCCATTCGGATTCCTGTTGCTCTTCGCCAAGCCGCTCCCGTCCTCACCGAACATAGGTGTATTTGCGGCAGGGCGACAGCTGATCAATTCGGACTTCATGGTTTCGTGTGTCACACAGCAGAAGGGAAGTAAGCCAGACATGAGGAGGTCAATGACATCATAAAGAGAAGCCTCACTTACTTCCTGAGGTGTGCACCCTCTTTTGACAACCCAACACTCGATGAATATGACACACAACTGAGATCAACTTTTAAGAAGGCACTGAACCTGTCACTAGAGGATGAGCAATGGGATCAGGCAACCCTCTCATTGCGACTGGGAGGTACAGGGGTGCGCAAAGCAACGAATGTTGCTTTACCTGCTTTTCTGTCTTCGTGTTTGGCTTCCAGTGCATTAGTCAAGAAGATAGTTCCCAAACGCTTGAGAGACGTGGTAGGAGCTCAAGACCCCAGGTTTACTGAAGCAGCGATTCAGTGGGACACCCTTACAGACTCCTCCAGTAGACCAGCTCCTCCCAAAGAGCACAAACAGTCCCACTGGGACAAACCGATCATGGAAAAAATCGCAAACACAATGCTCTCCAATGCTTCAGGAAAGGACAAAGCTCATCTCCTGGCAGTGAAGGCACCACACTCAGGAGATTTCCTGTTAGCTGTTCCAAATTCCTCCCTGGGCACCAGTCTCGACCCACAGGCCATTCGGATTCCTGTTGCTCTTCGCCAAGCCGCCCCCGTCCTCACTGAACATAGGTGTATTTGCGGCAGGGCGACAGCTGATCAATTCGGACTTCATGGTTTCGTGTGTCACACAGCAGAAGGGAAGTAAGCCAGACATGAGGAGGTCAATGACATCATAAAGAGAAGCCTCGCCACAGCCCGTTGCCCAGCTCAACGGGAACTCCAAGTACAGAGGTCTGATGGAAGTCAAAAGCGTCCTGATGGAGCCACTATGCTACCCTGGAAGCATGAAGAGCAGATTGCCTGGGACTACACCTGTGCCGCTACATTTGCAGACACCTACTTGCTATACTCCGTAGTGGAAGGGGGTGGAGCTGCCAACCACAGGGAGACCCAGAAGATCCGAAAATATGAAGACCTTCCCCCTTGCTGTAACTTCATTCCAATAGGGTCGGAGACCCTTGGAGCATGGGGCAAGTGTGCTCGAAAGTTCCTCAAAGAGCTGGGTGTAAAGCTCATCATAGAAACCACGGCCCACAGGGCGACCAGCTTCCTCTTTCAGAGACTCAGTGCCGCGATCCAGAGAGGAAATGCCTGCAGCATTCTGGGCACGCGGCCCACCGCAGGGGAGCTGGACTAAGTATTCGAGATGTAGCTCTGAGTTACCTATGTTGTTTTACTTTCTGTTGTATTTTTGTGAATGTTTGGCCAATGTATTTTGTCTTTAAATAAAACATACTTGAAATATAGGGGGTGGTAGGAGAAAATTCTCAAACAGCTTCAGGGAGAACCTTGAGTTTTCCCTGAAGCAAGTTTATTCTTTTCTCTGAGGATGAGGGTCCCTATAACAGTTCTAGAGGTGGTACCTCCCTATATATATATATATATATATATATATATATATATATATATATATATATATATATAATATATATATATATATATATATATTATATATATATATCTTACACACAAGAATACGCAAAACTGATCAATTTGCAAGAACTCATTTATAATTAAGTCCTTTCTAAAATTTTCTCCTGTACATTTAAAGATACATTTTTTTCATTTGTGTTAATGTAAAAATTAATAATTTTGTTCCAAAAGAACCTTAGAAGACTTACCTAACCTTATTAAAACAAGCGTAATTTAATTTAGGCTAATCCAAATTATTATATTTTAGGTAAGTTTACAATAATTTAGTAATAAACACAATGAAATTTACTTTTCTCGTTAGCTTCAGAATAATTTTGGCGAAATTATTGCATACACAATTTTTCGCTTCCCTTAATCGATAAGACGAGCGTTGCGAAATCGTCCAGTCTGGCCTATTTGGCATGGTTAACTTTTCCAAATTAGCCGAATGAAATTTTGTTGCCATAAATCAGCGGAAATCGACCTGAGCATAGGGAAAATAAAATATATTACAGATTTAATGCAACATTAAATGTTTTTAAGTTGACCAATGATATTTAGTGCAAAATTTACCAGCAAAAAATTGTGTTATGTGAGGTTTCTAGGTTTTGGTCCAATAATAAAAATCAGCTTATCATTGGTAATGAAAAAATTAGCTATCACCCTTTAAAAGAACATTTTTGTGAAAGTTTAATGTTTAAAGATGGGGAAAGAAGTGGGAGGCGAGACTGTGAGGGGAGGGGAAAATCGGCTTGAGTGACTGGTGGATGAGTGATGACGAGCATCAATCTCTGCAGGAATTAATCAATCTCAAAAAAAAGTGAGCTGGGGAAACCTGTGGAAATACACATCCACGAGAGCGTTAAGTGAAACAATCGAGCTTTAAGTAAGAATTGCCCCACTATAATTGATGTTTATATAATTATGTAAATAAATTTGAAATATTCATAAAATTAAGCTGATAAATTCTTCCTTTCTATGTTTAATATGGAAATGACGAACCTGCCTTGCTGCAGCCTTGTGTCTCACGACTCTCCCACCGAAATTATAAACTCATCAACGACAATATTATATGCATTCTTCTATTCGCTGTGAAATATATACTACATGTCATAGCTCAAATGACGGTGAGCGAATTGCAGTTTTTACATTGTATATCGAAAACTGTTATTGGATACTGTATGTATGTGTGTGTGTGTGTGTGTGTGTGTGTGTGTGTGTGTGTGTGTGTGTGTGTGTGTATGTGTGTGTGTGTACTCAAGTATTTGTACTCACCTGTTTGTGGTTGCAGGGGTCTATTCATAGCTCCTGGCCCCGATTCTTCGCTGATTGCTACTAGGTCCTCTCTCTCCCTGCCCCATGAGCTTTATCATACCTCGCCTTAAAACAATGTATGGTTCCCGCCTCCACTACGTCACTTTCTAGGCTATTCCACGGCCTGACAACTCTATGACTGAAGAAATGCTTCCTAAAATCCCTTTGATTCATCTGAGTCTTCAACTTCCAATTGTGACCCCTTGTTTCTGTGTCCCTTCTCTGGAACATCCCGTCTTTGTCCACCTTGTCTATTCCGCGCAGTATTTTATAAGTCGCTGTAATGTCTCCCCTGGCCCTCCTGTCCTCCAGTGTCGTCACGCCGATTTCCCTCAACCTCTCTTCGTAGGACAATCCCCGTAGCTCTGGGACTAGTCTTGTTGCAAACCTTTGCACTTTCTCTAATTTCTTGACGTGCTTGGCTAGGTGTGGATTCCAAACAGGTGCTGCATACTCCAGTATGGGCCTGACGTAAATGGTATACAGAGTCTTGAACGAATCCTTACTGAGGTATCGGAACGCTATCCGTAGGTTTGCCAGGCGCCAGTATGCTGCAACAGTTATCTGACTGATGTGCGCCTCAGGAGATATGCTCGGTGTTATACTCACCCCCAGATCTTTTTCCTTGTGTGAGGTTTGCAGTCTTTGGCC
>NC_069406.1:80456451-80473702 GCF_026875155.1 Cherax quadricarinatus | reverse complement strand
ATCATAAACAGCCCTAATGAAACTTCTTTTGGTTAGATGACTTTTAAGGGTATCAAGAGACGTATCTTTGTTAAATAATCTTAACATTTAAACATTGCGGATTATTCTTGGAATGACATAATTATTAATTCATTAATAACGATAAATCGTCATCAATATTATTGACATCAAAGGGTAGAAACCAAATACTGTTAGAGATTAAATATTGTTTCCCTAAATTTTATTGAAAGTTTTACTCATTTTTTTAAATTAAGGCATAATAATTTACAAGCAATGTTAAATCTAGGTGTTCAACAGTTAGGGAGGTACCTTATTTTACGATGAAAGCTTAATGGTATTTGATTTAATGGAGATATATTCCGTAAAATATTGGTAGGTGAGAGTGCCGAGAAGGCACTTTAACGCACCCTGAGAGGCTGCTCACCCACAGAAATCCACCAACACCAAGGCACAGAAGGACGAGCGACCTTGAAGGCCATGTTACTGCAGCACACGGGCATGCGCCAGCCTCGTCAAAGGTACAGTAAGGAATTCACCAGTTGCTGGTTCACATGATCCTTCGCATGATGCAGCCCTCGGACCATAGTATGATGTGACACATTATGGTAACCGGGGTTAAAATATTAAATTTCTCACACTTCATCTCAAGATCATACACCTGAGGAACATGGTACAGGTTAATTAGAATGTCCTACAGAGATAGAATAACGTAAACATTTTAGGAAGTGCTATATATTAGTCGAAAATACAAAATTCTCATTACAAATGAAAAGCACAGAATGTACAACTATTAACTTACGACGTATCGGACTATGAACTAGTCCGATACTTTATAAGATTTTCTCCGATGTGCGAGTTATTTGTACTGTTCCTCTCAGGGCATTAAGCATTTTTATTCTTTATTCAACACTATTGTATGAGTTTGAAGCACTGGTTATGAATGTTCCAATGAGGAAGAATGTTTGAGGCAGTAAAGATAACTTACGTGAGGGCAATGTGTTTGGGGTTTAGGAGGTGCGGGTTTATTAGAAGTTTTACTCAGAGGACCAAGGAGGAATTGTTAAGGTGATTTGGACATTTATAGAGAGTGAAGAAAAATATGATGGCTTGGAGGTTGTTGAAGAAAAGGGGTAGGGGGCCACCTAGGAAAGGTTGGAGGAAGGGGCCTGGACATTCAATAGGCTTCTGTAAGCATTTTAGATAGTAGTGGAAGCAAGTGATTTTTATGCTTTGGTAGGAGTGTGCGGAATGTAATACTTATCAATTCAGGCAAACCGTTTAACAGACTTGAATCTTGGAGGAGGAAAATGTATTGTCTGCACTTTGAAGACTAGCGGGGATCCTGCAGTTCGGAGGGTCATCAGAACTGTAAATTGAGGTGTTTCTGGAAGTTTCTGGAAAAGTGACAGTGAAAGTTGTTTCTCTTTCTTAGGTCATGTTGCCTTACTGGGAGAGACGGCACGAGTGTTAAAAAACTGTGTAATATTTGATAAATTATTTTGTATTCAATAAAGAATATACACTGTCTAAAAAATGTTAGCACAGTTATATGATGGTGACTTCTGCAGAAGTACTGCCTCTGGAATCTTTCTATAACAAGCCTTGTGACTCAATGGCACAACGTTGAATCGGCTGCATGCCAGGATCAGGATTCAAATCACCATCTTTCTTTACTGACAGTCGCTTATTATTACTTTTACCAAGTTTATTGATTATATGACTTCGAGGGGTATGATAATAGATGCATATGGAAGCTTCTGGGGTTATGGAAAGAGAAAATAGTCACAATAGGTGGCCACTGATAGAGACTAGTCAAAGGAGTGATGCCTATGATTTCTTCCATTGAACAGAAGATCCAGAGAAGACGCGATAATGACTTAAGCACAAAACACTTGATTGGGTGGACAGCAGTGTGTTTGAGCTGCGGGAAGCGGGTAGTCGAGTTATAAGATACGAGTCATATTTATGTCAAGAAGTAATTAGGAAGTTGAATGACAACGACGTAGTAGACGGAGGATTCTATACATTGTTTTAAGAATATTATAACATAACCAATGACGTTAGGATAGAGTAAAAACCCCAGTAGCATTAGTTTTATAGGAAATTCTGTGAGCTGTGACTCAATCCCTGCAATCACAAATAATAGAATACAGATGAGAGTACATGCATAAAAAAAATTAAAATAATCAACTGTCTCCATTATTAACACTTTCCACCTCGAAAACTGCCCTAGACTTGTGAGAACCATTATTTACAGCACTTCTAATCAGGAATGTGGTTACAGTGACGCTAATCAGTGGAAGGATTACATACAAACCAATCAGGGGCAAAAGGTGATCACACTGCAATCAATCAGGATGATAATTGCATAAGGCCATTAATCCTGACCTCCTCCTGTCTGGCTTGATTGCACTGTGTCATGATCTTTGGGTCAAGGTCATTCTCCCTTTCTGTAACAAGCGTCTGCTCTTTTCTTCTTTCTAATGCCCTCACCCTCTCCATGTTCTGCGTTTAGTATGCAGATACAAATGAAGTTGTGTGGATTTTTTATTGATGATGTTTCGGCAGCACAGTAAGTCTCACCTTTCACGAAGACTTTATCTCTTCCAAACGGGGAATTACTAAGTGACAAATCTAGTCCGTGACTTGATAAAGACCACTGCATGGGCGAAAAGTCATCAATGATAGTTCTATTTACCTGTGTTTGCGTCTCCTTATCACTGTGTGAGTATCTTCTGCCATGGCATGACCATATTGTGTTTTTCCCAAGTGAAAACAAGACTAGCCATGTTATTGAGGGACACTGATAATTGAGATGAAATAAAATCAGGAATAAAAAGAATCAAAGGGAAGAATAACTAAAGTGAGATAACCAATGCATCGTGGATTTTAGCTTCTAAGAGCATTTAGTAGCATATGAGAAAGACGAATATAGGCCTAAGGAAACATCATTTAATCAAATGAAGCATAATGAAGGAATGTCTGAAGAGAAAAGATATGGACTTTTGAGAATTGGAGGATTGTAGGATATACAGATGAGACAACATCTTTCAAAGGTGGATAGGGTAAAAATAAAAGATTTCATGAAACTACCAAGAGGATGAATAATAATTATCAAAATGGCATACAATACCGACAAGTTGGTAAGAACATAAGCAACAGTTAGGCAACTTTATCCGAAAGGTTTCACCTACACAGTAGACTTCAGTCGAGTACAGAAAGTAGGCAGGAGCAGTAGAGATGTGAAGACGATGTAATTAATCCATTACCCTTGAAGACGTAGATTTGAGGTTGTCAGTCCCTCAGTCTGGAGAAGAGTTCTGTTCCATAGTCTGAAATAATGATAGGACTGAGAAAGAAATTTTCTTTACGGAATAACAGGGCCATAAAAAGTTATCAGTTTTTTTTTTGTTAAAGAAATGAACACAGGGTAGACAATAATCCTGTTAAAATTAATTAGTAAAAAAGGCAACAGTGAGAATAATACATTTCTGAAGAGTTTGTGATAAAATTAATAAAGCAATTTTAAAAAGATTAGGTCTTATGAATAACATTAATGAAGAGAGGGTTGTTATAGTTTGCCTAACAGAAATCTTATCTTAAAACTATTTTTTAAACGAGGTTGCATTTGGAAGAAATTACTCAGTGTGTAGAAGAGATGGTTTAGGAGAAAGAGCAGCAATATTAAATAAAAGAATATCTTTAGGTTATGGAAATTAACATCCGAAATACTGAATATATTGATATTTTAAGGATAAGAGTACGTAATAAAGATGAAGAATTCTTAGTAGTAAATGTATATAAAGCCACCATTAAATAATACTTGGGAAAGAGGAAGAATCGATAGAATCAATGACTGATTATATAATATGCTTGATAAAAGGTTGAGGAAAGTGACCTTGGTTTAAAAAAAATTATGGTAATTGATTAAACTGGGCAGCCTTTGAGGCTGGAGTTGTAAGTACAAGGTCAATAGATATCCATAATATAATAACACCATTTTTACTACATCGGCATATAAATGAGGCGACAGGAATGGAAGGCAGCAGACACACTGTAAATATTTTTTTGGTGTTTACTCGAACAGTGGAGAAATTAATAATGGTAACTCCAGATTAGGTATGAACTAGCTATCTGCTGTGCAGCCGATCTAACCAGACTCATAACTCACTAGACTACCTCGGTATTGTATCGGACCACAAATTTATGCCTGGCAGGGTAGTAACCCAGTATCGGTGTCTTGATAGAAGTAGTAGTGTCTCATGGTGGCACTGTCTGTCTCTGAAGAATGTTTGCATCACAGTTACACTACACTGTTCTTCAATATTTATCCTTTCGTTAGTAATGTTTACAACGGGAAGATTAGTACACTTCACTGTAATAGTTCTAATACGAATTGTTGAGATTGTCACTGAGGAATAAAAAACACGCAAATCACTAGTATTCATTGTACACGAGTTGCCTGTACCAGTATTAAAGCAATCTGCCCCTTTGCAATGGCCTTCCCCCTGGTCGGCCCTCCTTACAAAAAATTTGATGAATTAGCATTATTTCATTTTTGCTAAACATCATCACAGTGTTCAATACAAGTAATAGATTTTCTTGATATCTATCGATCGACGATAGTTCACTTATTGCCTCACATAGCGGTTAAAGTGCTGCAAATTTTTCCTGTACCTTTCCTACTAAGATTAAAAGAGTCCTTTTCCTCACTTCATTATCACTCAATAGCACTGAACACTGTAGTGCAAAAAGGAAGCTACGTGGCTACACTCTGCTACACGCTGCTACTGCATCTGCTTAAAATTAAGGAACCAAGATTCCTTTTCCCCCTTTCTGAGAGGGTTGAGTCCCTCAGGGTGAAAGGGGCTGAAGGGGATGATACCCCCCTTTTTGGAGAAATTGTTCCATAGTCTGAAACAATATGGAGTTGAAGTAACAGGATGGAGCCTTATATAACGCCAGGAGGTGAGATTTAGGCCACTAGTAGAGGTAAGAATGTTGTCGTTGGAAGGTCAGATCCTCTCAATCCAGCCATTCTCACTAGTAGAAGTTGACAAAGTTGATTTCAGGTCTGTACCAAGATACCCTTGTGTCACTTCAACTCCATATTGTTTCAGACTATGGAACAATGCTCTTCTCCAGACTGAGGGACTGACCACCTCAAAAAATTCAAGGGTGATGGACTGATCACATCGTCTTCAAGTATCTTCTGCTTCTATCAACTTTTCTGTACTCGACTGAAGAAGCCTACTGTGTAGGCGAAACGTTTCGAAATAAAGATACCTGACTGTTGCATATGTGTCTTACCTAACAACATGTCGGTATTTTATACCATTTGAATATTCATCTCCTGAGGCCGCACATCACCAAATAACTGCTGCAGCACACGGGCGCCTGGCAAAACCTGAGAATAGCGTTCCGATTCCTCAGTATGGAAACTTCATGACTCTGTACATTGTGTACATCATGCAAATACTAGAGTGTGGAGCGCCAGTTTGGAACCCACCACCTGGTCAAGCACGTTAAGAAATTAGAACAAGAAGACTAGTACCGAGCTAAGGGGAATATCCTACTATGAAAGGTTAAGAGAAGTTGGCCTGACGACACTGGAGAACATTAAGGTTAGAAGAGACATGATAAGGACATAAAATACTGCGAGGAGTTGACAAGGTCGACGGAGACAGGATGTTCCAGAGATGGAACACAGAAACAAGGGGTCACAATTGGAAGTTGAAGGCTCAGATAAGCCAGATGGATGTTAGGAACATTTCTTTAGTCACAGAGTTGTTTGGAAGTGGAATAGTCTGGCAAGTGAGGTAGTGGAGGCAGGAACCATACATAATTTTAAGACAAGGTTTCATAAAGCTCATGGAGGGAGAGAGAGGACTTAGTAGCGAACAGTGAAGAGGCGGGGCCAGGGAGCTATGAATCGATCAGGTAGGACTACAAAAGATCTAGACAGGTTGCTAGCCTGGTTCAACAATTGGCTCTCCTATAATTTAAAGTTATATTTTTTTTCATTAATGTTAATGTAAAATTCATAATTTTGCACCCAAAAGAATCTTAGAAACTTACCTAACCTTAATATAACAAGCGCAATTTATTTTAGCTTAATCCAACTAAATATATTTTAGATCGTTTGCAGTAATATACTAACAAACAAAGAGAAATATATTTTTTTCGTTAGGTTCAGAATGATTTTTGCGAAATTATTCCCATATATAAATTTCGCTTGTCTTATGTCGCAAGATGAGTATTGCTAATTAAGCCAAGATAGCAAGTTTTACTATTCAGCACCACATTATATATATATATATATATTTATATATTATATATATATATATATATAATATATTATATATATTATATAATATTATATATATATATATATATTTTATTATATATATATATATATTATTTATTATTTATGTATATATAATGAAGGTTTCCCTGTATGTGACAAGAGATTTTGTGGAGAAAATGGTGGGGATTTTACTGTAGTATCAATATTTTGAATCATAAACTTTTTACACGCCTAGGCTCATCACATCACGTTTTATAAAATGTGACAGTGGTATGGCCTCTGACTTCGTCAATCCCTCAGCCTATCATATTGCTATTTATCATGGAATATTTCAAAAAAACATTCTACATGGTATAGCTAAGCCTTTCCCAAAACTTAACATATTCCTGTGTTTTAATCTATTCCCATCCTATCCCTAACTTCATCCCCATCTTATCCTCAAAGCTATCCAATTTTCTATATTTCGTTCTATCCCTAACAAATCCGTAGTTATTTCCAATCTTTCTTTAAAGCTCAGCTTATCTTTTTTTTCTCTCTCTCCTGCAACTTTTCCCCAAAACAGATATAATCAAACTGAAAACTTGTCGTTCATATTAAGTAAATCTTTCGCTGATCACTGACGTGCATCCGCTCTGCCACACTGAATATAATCCTCGTATAACAGCAAATGAAATTCCTGACAGCGACAAGTAAATTGATAGGCCTTCTCACCTGTACGAACTGCCATAGTGACACCTAAATTGTTATACACATCTCCCCTATTAATCTTGACTATGATATCTGAATTAGAGTGCCACATTCCCTTTATACATTTTAATCATGACAGGCAGCATGTTGTTCTAGCCCACCGCGTGAAAAATAAAATGTCATAGATTATGTGGATTAAATGCTAATCAAAAACGTGTAGCAGGGAGATATTAAGGGATTTTGAGAGTGAAAAATCTATTATCGTTCATGAAAAATACAGCCTCTGTTAGTGCATAATTTATTATTGTTTTGAAGAGATACATTTAAATATGTTATTAAAAATAATTTGGTAACTCAGAGAGAGAGAGAGAGAGAGAGAGAGAGAGAGAGAGAGAGAGAGAGAAGAGAGAGAGTGTGAGAAGGGAAAGCGAGAGTGTGGGGGGTTCACCTTATTTTTTGTTAATTATGATTGATGTGATCGAGATTCTGGCTCCGAGCCCCGCCTATTTGCGGGCCGTTACAGTTTTCACTCTTCATGGCTGCTAAGACCTATTACTTAGCTGTCTAGATCGTTTCATTTCCGTTTCTAAAGAAATATTTCCTCATATCACTCTGATTCAACGGTGTATTTAGCTCCAGCTTTGACCCTTGCGGCCCTCAGGGAGGTTCCTTGATGTTGGTGAGGGGCTCTTGATTTCGGGAATTAAATCTGTGCTCAGTTCCCCGAATTAGCCTGAATGCCTTCCACATTCTCACCCAGGCGCTGTATAAATCCTACGGGTCTAGCGCTTCCCCTTGATTTAATAATTATAATTTGACTTGCGGACCTGACACCCGTCTCTCAAACACTTTTCTGTCACGTCTGTAAGTTCCTTTCAATATTTTGTACGCATCAGCATGGATTTTTACTCTAGTCCTTCTTGTCCACTAGCGTCGTCAGGTTTAGCTCTCGTAGCCTCTCCTCGTATTCATGCCATTCTTCTGTGGGAATAATCAGAGTGCCAAATCTTGCATATTCCAGCTTCTTCACATACGCTTCAGCTAGCGTTCTATACTGGTGTGAATGACTCCACGAGTTTCCTGAGAGTGAGTGTTATATATATATATATATATATATATATATATATTATATTATATATATATTATATATAATTTAAATATATATATATATATTATATAGATATAATATAATATCGTGCTGTATAGTAAAATGCGTCATTTGGCAAGTACTCATTTAAAATTAAGTCCTTTCGAAATTTACTATTATTACATTTAAAGATATATATTTTTCATATATGTTAATATAAAATTTACATGATTTTGTATCAAAAGAACCTTAGGAAACTCACCTACCTTATTTCAACCAAGCGCATTTAATTTTGCTAAATTCAGCTAAATACATTCATGTAGGTAAACAATAATTTATATAATAAACAACCACAATGAAATATATTTTTTCTCGTTAGGTTCAGACTGATTTTTGCGAAAAATTATTGGACACAAATGCAGCCAACAGGAAATCCCTGCATAGATGCCTCACTGCTAGAAGGCGGGCTCTGTCCTTCCTGACACACACTGAAAGCCTTGTTGGGGCTTTATTCTCCCCACCTGGGACCTCAGTGTGATTCTTTGTAGTTGTTGGGGCAACAGGTCTGGTTTCAAAGTCCATTGGGTTTAATCCCAGTGCATGGCACCGTAACGATTCTTCTTCTTCTTCTTATGACCAGAGTTTGGTAAGATGGGTAAGGAAGAAGGATGGGTAGGATAGGATATATAAAACGAACCTTTTGGTCGTGACCTCCAACCTTTAGCCCTAAGCTATTCATGAAGAATCGCTAGCTACAAGTCCATGGTTGCAACTCATGAGGACAGGATATACAGGAAGTCCAATCTGTGATTCCATGCAATTACCAGTTCATCCTAGTCTGATGGTAGCATATGCTGGGTTCCACAATCCGATGTTCTGTAGAAAGATTGAGTTCTTTCGTAAAGATTTGCCTCAGGATACTGTTGTATTCATCAGTATTGCGCGTTTTTCATGTGAAGGTGCCCATTTAGGAAAATATGTTAACCTGGAATGACTCAAGGTGTGGTGTCAAGTTTGCCTGTTAGTTGTTCCATCGCCTCAACTCGTCCAGTTTCTTTCTGAGAATTTAGTTATTGACATCAAGTTCCAGAGGTGCTCCAAAACAAAAAAAAAAAAAAAATAGATTTGGGGCTGTTTGTGGGGGTGTAATGATTAATGCACTTTGCTGTCTTGATCTCATTGCGTCGATCACTTGTTGCTGAGATGATTTCTATTTGGATGGATTCAGGATGAGTTCCCATTTTCGGTCATCCTTGTCTCACAGATCAATATCATCTAGGAGGGACTCTTTTTGTGCCCACCAGTTGCCAGCGTCCAGGACCAGTTGGTTTAGCTCACTGGTCTGAAATGAGGCAAAGGATACCTTTGCTGGACACCCTCTGATGAAGAGTTTTCATGCTCTCCAAACAGATGAATTCATCTTTGCTGTATCAACAGAAACAAATGGAAATGTTAATTCCCACGTCTCATTCAGGAGATTAAATGCATTCGTGAAATTTTAATTTTTACCACTGCATTGTCCCTTAGGGACAGATTGTTAGTATCACCCTTGTAGTTTGAAACTAAAAACTACATAGCTTCTTTGAGGGACCTCAAGACCAAGCTGGTTAGTTCTAAGCAACATGAAACGCCTTTCTGCATAAACTTGGGACAGCAGTTTTGTTATCCAACGGCAATTGCCTTAATTCCTCCATATACTTTTTATGGGATAGATTAATGATTGCACCAAAAAAGATATGTTTAATTTTGTCAGGAATCATACCAGCCAAGGTGTTGTTAACGAATTATGAGATTTTCGAAAAGCTATCTCCGATACTGGATTCACCATTTCCTTTCAAGTGTGGGTGGTTCCTGTGTAGCCCCCAGCACAGTCAGACGTGAGCGACATAAACTGATTTGTAAACATCTGAATCTTGCAGAAACAGAGGTTCCACAGTGAGGAGGCGAGGGTGTTAGAAAATGTTGTGACCCTGGTTCCCTGGCTGTGTGCCTTTTCTTTAAGTGTTCAAGCAGTGTCTGCATCCCTGGCAGGGTAAAACTGTATCTTCGTGGGGATTAATCTGATTCATCTCCACTGTGTTAACCCTCTTCAGTTTTCTGCTCCCTGGCCTCTGATTTTTTCACTGTTTCTAGACGATTAGGGGTTTCCCACCTCTCCTATTTTTGTTTTGAGGAGGCGCATGAGGTTGTCAGCTCTGGGAAAGTAACTTGCCACCTCTTCGGCACGCAAGCAGGACATTGCCAAAATGTAGCAAGCTGTGCCATGCCTGGATGGACGGTGGCACATTTAGAGTAGCGGAACCATCTTTACTTTTTTTCAAGAGGTTGTGAGTTTCTCAGTGCGTGCGGGACTTGCTGCTCATATCACATATTAATTATTTTATTTTTTCATTAAAATTCAAAAATATAAAATCATCTTATAATCAACTTTCTTTTTCTTCCATATTTAAAAAAACCACAACACAAACAACAAACTCTAACTCTATATAAAACAATCTAAAAAAACACAAAAAACACAAACAAACACACAACTCCACTCCTCATCCATAATCCACCCCCCCCCACCATTTCAACTTTTACACACCCTTCCTATTTTCCTCACCATCTTCCTTTCACCACTATCCCACCTCATCCCTTCCTACTACCAATCAAAACCCCATCAAATCACATTTCTCAACCACCCAACACCCCCCCCCCCCCCCCCAAAAAAAAACAAACAAATAAAAAAAACCAATAAAACACAACAACAAACCCCCCCCCCCCCCCCCCCCCCCCCCCCCAATTATATATTATATATATAATATACCCCCTTTCCCCCCCATATTTTTTTAAATTTTTTTATTCCCCCCCCCAATTTTTTTTTCTGGTCTTGCCGTCCTTTCGGGATCGGTTCCCCAGTCTAGTTCCCTCCATTTTCAGCTGGCTACAGCAAACCCTCACTTCTTTTGTTTGGCAAAACATGAAATTCCCCTAGAGAGGGTGTTCGCAGGGTGATCCACTCGTTCCATTCTAAATATCAAAATCCAAAGCACAATACCGTGACTTGGAACGATACACAATAACCCGCACATAAAAGAGATGCTTTCGACGATGTTCTCGGGTCCGACTTGGACATGTACAAAGTCACAGTGTGACTTTGTAAATGGTCCAAGTCGGACCGAAACGTCGCCGTAAGTTTCTCTCTTTTATGTGCGGGTTGTTATTTGTGTATCGTTTCATTTCTTTTCTGATTGGCAGTTCAGAGAAACTAACTCTCCAGCCTACGCAGCGAGCTCATCATTTGGTACCTGGATGATGGGCACTCTGGCACGTACTGAAGAGTCCTTGTTAGAGGACCTACAACTGGTGAAGACACTGGGAGAAGCTTGGGACTCTTGTCTATCCATCTAAGTGTGAAATCATCAAACGAACCAGGGAATATCATTGCTGTGCGAACAATCCTCCCGCGGAAGTCTCTGCTGCCACTCCATCCAACGTTGCCCTTTTGGGAGGCCACCGCTTGGTCACAAGGCCATCGACACGGTCCTTAAGGACAAATTGAATGAAATAAGAGAATGGAGGAGTGAATAATAGCTATCTTGATGACCGTGATGCCTTGAATGCAGGCAGCTTTTACCTGCATTTATGTCTTCGTGTTTGTCTTCCAGTAGATAGTCAAGAAGATTGTCCCCAAATGCTTAAGAGATGCGGTAGGAGCTCAAGACCAAGGGTTACTGAAGCAGCCTTGCGGTGGGACCCCCTTTGCAGATTCCTCAGTAGATCAGCACCTCCCAAAGAGCACAAACAGCCCCATTGGGACACACCGATCATGGAAAAATTATCTGTTGTTTTTAGTGACAGTGGGATGACCCCTGTGTCCATGCTCCTTCTCCACGAAATAGTTTATGCACATGAAAGAGTTTTTTTTTTTTTTGCATTTCTTGATGAACGTGTAGTTCCACGAGTCTGGGCCCGTGTGTTTCTTAGCTCCTGTATGATTCCCTAAGCATCACTTCAATATTTTATATTTCAATGGTCAGTGCCTCCTTCCGTGTTACAGATATACTGGTCCCTTTCAGCATCCCTGTGTTTCTTCGCCTTCATCTGCAGAAGGAGCGTCTCTTCTTTATACTTTTTTTTTGTTTTTTGTTTTTTTACACAGGGTTTGACAAGGTTAAGGATCCCTAGCTTTATTGACAGCTATTTACAGGTTAAGGATTCCTAACTTTATTGGCAAGCTAAGAGCTGTTACCTACATAAGCTCATTTGAAAGCATTTTTATTGTTATGAGACATACAAGTAGGGAACAGGATGAAGTTAGAGCCATCTGTGGGCCAGCATTTTCATTTGATCAACTGACTTTATCTCGTTGACCTCCTTTATGCTGTCGAATGTGTGCCATACTCGGAGTTTCATCCTGGGGTATGTATGATCTCAGATGGAGTCGATGTTCTGGTGAAGGGTACAGCAGAGTGAAGTGGCTGCTTTCTGCCCGTCTTGTGGCATAAAGCTTGTTTCACGCTGTCCTCGATGTGGATCCAAGTGTGGTATTTTGACAATATTGGCCTTGTGCTGGCATAACAGTAAGGCCACCCCATCCCTCTATGTTGAAGGCTCTGCTAAATGACAGATCCAATCCAGGATGGGTCCAGGGCGAGAGATGGAGAGTATTGCTCTGTTCTCTTACTCTGTCAAGCAGTCGCTGTTGAGAGGGGGGGGGCAGGCAAAACCAAGAAAGTGAAGCTACTCAAGGTGTGAGCTTACTTGTGACTCGTACAGGACTCTTGCACCCTACTGTCAAGCAGATGCGAGATTACGGCGAAGTGCTGTAAGCTTCTTCTAACTGCTGGCCCCCCTTGTTTGCAAGATTTACCAACTTGGATTCTTCATGGTTAGTTTGGAGTCAAATTTCACCCAAGGATTTCAACTTCTCCAGGTGCAACATCCTCCCATTATCCTTATACTGCACCAGCATTACCATCATGGTGCCTAGAGACGATTATCATTTGCGTTTTCTCAGGTGCAAAGTTACTTGATCATCTATTCCCCAAGGTGATTATATGCTCTCAGCTGGTGATTGATGTAGCTTAGAGCAGCTGGCATTTTCTTCTCTTGGATAAGTGAATGTCAATGGACAGTCGTTTTTTTCTGCATATGCATGTGATGCTGGGATGAGATGAGAAGGTCGTTGAAGTAGACATTCCATAACAAGGACCTGCACGCTTCCTGTGGAACACTTGCCCCAATAGGTTGCCCTTGCTGATTCCGTTCCATTGAGGACTACCTTTGAGATCTACCATGAAGGTAACACTGGGGGAGCCATAGCGTAGAGCCTGCAATTCCCAGTGTTGAAGTTTTGCTATGAGGCCCTGTGCCACACCCCGGTCGAGGCGCCAGCAAAGTCCAGTGTACCACACAGCTGACTTTGGATTCATCCAGTGACTGGTGCCACTTAGTGGAGAGGTTTAACAACAGTCAGCAGCAGAGTAACCTTTCCTGATATCCATTATTGACGATTACAAAGTAGTGAGTGTTAGTAAAAAACAATGTCATTTAGTCTTGAGATTATTGTCTCATGGATCTTACAGAGATTGCCAGGAGTGACACTGGTCTGTGGTTGCTGATTTATGCTCTGCTCTTCTTTTTGTGATAAGGAGACTACATTTGCCTCTTTCCATAGAGAGGGCCATTTACACTGTATAGGAGTGCTGAAAGATGCGGTGTTAGAGTGCTGCTAGCTGGTCTGCACAATCTTTCTCAACAATTGGACTCAACTTGTTCTGGGCCCACAGCCTTTTCTTGGACAAGCGATTTAAGAAGGAAATGCACCTCCTCCTGCCTTATTGTCACCACTGACAGTTTTGACACTGTTCTTGCAGCTAGCCAAGGAGGGTCCCTTGCTGGATCAGGGATTTGCTTTTGGTAGCCATTTTTGCCATGTCTATCTCTTCTTAGAGGAATATCCTTGAGCATACCTCCAATGCCACGAAGTTAATTTTTCTAGGCAAAGGTTCGGATCCGTGTTGTTTAGGATATCCTCCCCGCTTGTGTCATTGAGGACATGGTTTATCTGATACCACTGTATGCTTCTGTTACTGAAGTTGAATTTGGTGAAAACACCCTCATAACTGATCTCATTCTGCTGGTCAGTACCTCTGCGCATATATATCTGTACTTCTGTTAAGTTGTGATCCTTTATATTTCTTACTAGATCATATTTACTAGTGAAGATAAGGTCAAGTGTATTTCCCAGCCTTGTTTCCAATACATGCTGGCTGAAGATGAATTTGTTGCAGAGATTTAATATCTTGTGTGTCTGAATTTTAATCTGAGCTGCCTCCAGGGGTATCTCTGTTAACACATTTGCCACATTTCTCCGTTTTAGGCATCTTAAGTTGAAATCGCCTAACAAGATATTTGGGGCTGAGTTTGGGTGATTTTTCCAGAGAGTAGTAAATTTTCAAAAGCTGTTCCTTGAATTGTTGGGAAGTAGTACCAGGTGCTTTGTATACAGTCACAATGACATGGTTTTGGTTTTTAATCTTTGCTACAAAAACTTCACCTACATCATTTGTGGTTCCGAACATTTGAGCGATTCAGTGATGTACGGGCCACCCCCTCCTTATTACCTGTTCTTTCTATTGCATCTGAATAAGTTGTACCTGGGATCCTCATTTCGTTGTCAAAGAGGTCTTTTGTGTGGGTTTCTGTGAAAGCCACAAACATTGCATTTGTAACTGTGAGCCGTCCACTAATGAGAGGCATTTTGTTGTTCAGTGATTTTTCCATTTTCACCCTATTCTCTGTTTGTCTCATAACAATGGGAAGGCTTTCAAATGAACTGAGGTTTACATAAATGTAGGAGAGAGAGAGAGAGAGAGAGAGAGAAGAGAGAGGAGAGAGAGAGAGAGAGAGAGAGAGACGAACGGACAGACAGAGACAGAAGCAGACATACACACAGAGACCCTTGCCGACAGAACAATCGAATGACAGACCGACCTACCGATAAATGGTAAAATGGTAAAGCCATAGCCAGAGTGAAAGCCAAAGCCAGGGAGAAAGCCGGAGTCATAGCCAGAAAGACAGAGAATAGTGAAAACAGGAATCACACGCAGGAACTGGGTTAAGCAGTGTCTATAACACCGCCAAGTTACTGTGGCGGAAACTATTCAATCTATTGTCAAGTCCAGAATCCGACTCCAGCGAGATACCAATATCTGGCTGGCGTCTTTATTGAGATTGCTTCCTACGAGGCTGCATTATCATCTCTCTGATGTTCTGCGAGAATTCGACAACCCAGCGGCGTGTCACGATTACCATAGTATAAAACGATGCATTGAACCGAAAGGAAAAAGAAATATATCGGATCATAAACTGAAAGACTTTAAAGATGTTATCTTGCGTCCTTACTACAGCCGATGCTCCTAAATAAAATCAGTTTTTTTTTTTACACTGACTTGTGCAGTCAATTGAGTGACTATATAACTGAAATGACACATGATTGTGTGACTATTTTAACGATCGCTCAGTTTGGCCTCTTCCTTGCCTCTCCAAAAGTTTCTATCGCCTAAACGTATTATTGCATTTATTGCCTTTATGGTATGTTAAAATTCGTTTAATTTTACTTAGAGACAATCCAGCCAAGCCAAACTTAACCCAAACTAACCTAATCCTAATAACATACACCGAGAAATTTGCTTAATATTGTATGTTTGAAACTGACCGTTTATTGGTAAGTATTACACATAGGCAATAGTTAGGCATCTTTATTCCGAAACGTATCGCCTACACAGTAGGCTTCTTCAGTCGAGTACTTTCTGTACTCGACTGAAGCCTGCTATGTAGGCGAAATGTTTTAGAATAAAGATACGTAACTGTTGCCTATGTGTCTTACCAACCTGTCGATATTGTTTACCATTTTGATGTCGACTGTTTCTTAGCGAGGACGAGTTTCCTCCTTCCACTGAAGTCGACTCTTATGTTCATTTGCAAACTTACTTCTCGTTCTTACGTCATATAGATTAGGTTAGGTTTTGGTTAGGAATAATTCTAGCCATTATAAAAGGATAAGATACCTCTAAGATAGTTGGTCCTGGTAATATCTCGTTACCGGTTTTGAGAGGGTGTAGAAGCACAGAGTGAGCTGATAGCTAAAATCTACAATAATTCAATTTAGGCAGTGTAACCGTCGGAGCAAAGGAAACTACTTAATAGAGTTCCACTATGCAAACAAGAGTACGGTTAGGAAGCAATGAACTACAAGTTGTTTTCTTTTAAATGCATGATGTTTAAGGTAAGGGAGATTATAGTCAGAAGAAGTGATAGAATCCGAGAGAAGAGGCAGCTTCACAAACAGCATCCAGAACTGATACAGTGACGGTATATCGTGTCTCAAATATCTACCCCAGTTCTATAGCAAAATCTCAGTAATGGAAAAGAAACAAAATGGGAAAAGGGATTACATGCTCATGAACTTTAAGAAATCATTCAGAACTGCACTGAACGAAAGATTAACTGAACCAATGGACAAATGTCAAAGTAAAGTTGTACGAAAAGTAATGCCCTGGACACGACACTATATTTGATATTCGCACATAATGTGTTGCTAAAAAAAGCTTATGTAACCTTTCAAGACACGTGAAGTTATATATTAAAGGACACGTTTTGCCATAATATTTCTTGAAGCATGTATAAGTATGGTTAGGCATCTATGGATACTACAGTTCAAGTTAAGGAAGGAAATGCTTATCAAAATGGAAAAAAATGCATTATATACAAAGCTAATATGGGAATATCAAATCATATGATGTTAACCTGATCACTTTCTTCACAAAGTACACTGACAACTCAAGAATTCTATTGTTCCACAAAGCCTTTTACAACTACCGTTAAACCAAAGGATGCCAGAGTTTACAGTATATGGCGTGGAGAAGGTGATCAAGTCTGCGCTGGGAGAACTTCCTGAGGTCTCAGAACAGAACTAAAAGAAAAAAAATAATGTGGGGTTAAACAACATGAACAACGTCTGTGTTCTGGATTGTTACTCCGATTAACGTCTCATGACGTAGGATAGAACAATACTTTTGGTTTATGAAAATGACAAAATTCAGATTCGGTGAACCATCTTCCAATAATTCGCTAACGCAAAGAAAAAAATGGATTTTTTATTTATCCACCCCACAGCCCCTCAT
>NC_069406.1:80433630-80455951 GCF_026875155.1 Cherax quadricarinatus | reverse complement strand
GCATCCCCCGGGCATAAAGAAGCTATTCATTTCCTCCTTTTCTCTTCATTTCATTAAAATTTGTCCTTAGGCCGGGTTCGATGGCCTTGTACCAACGTGCTCCCAAAAGGGCACTGTTGGATGGAGTGGAAAGCAGAGACTTCCGGGAGGTTTGTTCGAAACAGCAATGATTATTCCCTGGTTCGTTGTGATGATTTCACACTTAGAGGGATTGACGATGAGTCCCAAGGCTTCTCCCGTGTCTTCACCAGTTGTAGGTCCTCTAACAAGGACTCTTCAGTACGTGCCAGAGTGCCATCATCCAGGTACCAAATGATGAGCTCGCTGCGTAGGCTGGAAGTTTAGTTCTCTGACTGCCAATCAGAAAAGAAATGAAACGATACACAAATAACCCGCCACATAAAAGAGAGAAACTTACGACGACGTTTCGTCCGACTTGGACCATTTACAAAGTCACACTGTGACTTTGTAAATGGTCCAAGTCGGACCGAAACATCGTCGTAAGCTTCTCTCTTTTATGTGCGGGTTATTTGTGTATCGTTCCAGTCACGGTATTGTGCTTTTTTTTTGTTATTTAGAAATGGAACGAGTGGATCACCCTGCTGAACACCCTCTGATAGGGGAATTTCATGTTTGCCAAACAAAAGAATTGAGGGTTTGCTGTAGCCAGCTGAAATGGAGGGAACTAGACTGGGGAACCGATCCCGAAAGGACGGCAAGACCACATCTCTCTTCACCATATCAAAGGCATTTCTAAAATCAAGTTTACTACTGCCTTGTCTTCTGGTAGGTCACTGATGTAGGCCCTTGCCGCATGAGCTGCGGCCTCACTGCCTTGAGAGACCCTAAGCCCAGTTGGTGTGGTTGGAGTCAACTGGCAGCTTCTAGGCGAATATATATATATATATATATATATATATATATATATATATATATATATATATATATATATATATATATATATATATATTTATAATATATATATTAATGCATCACCAGACTTCATCTCCTCAGATAATATCATAGAAGCAATTAAAGCAACAGCTACCAGGACCATCATATTTTCCCAGAGCAGCACGTCCGCACGCAGCTGAGAAACTCACAGACCTCTTGAAAAAAGTAAAAGATGGTTCCGCTATTCTAAATGTTCCACCATCCATCCAGGCATGGCACAGCTTGCTACTTTTTGGCAATGTCTGCTTTGCTGTGCCGGAAAGAGGTGGCAAGTTACTTTCCCAGAGCTGACAACCTCATGCGCCTTCCTCAATACAAAAATAGGAGAGGTGGAACCCCTAATCGTTCTAGAAACAGTGAAAAAATCAGAGGCCAGGTGAGCAGGAAAACTGAAGAGGGTTCAACACAGTGGAGATGATCAGATTAATCCCCAGCGAAGATACAGTTACCCTCAGGGATGCTGACACTGCTTGAACACTTAAAGAAAAGCACACTGCCAGGGAAACCAGGGGCACCAACAGTTCTAACACCCTCGCCTCCTCACTGTGGAACCTCTGTTTCTGCAAGATTCAGATGTTTACAAAATCAGTATGTCGCTCACGTCTGACTGTGCTGGGGGCTACACTGGAACCAGCCCAGCACTTGAAAGAATGGTGAATCCAGTTATCGGGAGATAGCTTTCGAAAATCTCATAATTCGTTAACAACTCCTTGGCTGGTATGATTCCTGACAAAATTAAACATATCTTTTTTGGTGCATCACTATGCCCTTAAAAAGTAGTATGGAGGAATTAGGCCATTGCCGTGGATAACAAAACTGCTGTCCAAAGTATTTGCAGAAAGCGTTCATGATGCTTGAACTAAACCAGCTTGGTCTTGAGGTCCCTCAAAGAAGCTATGTAGTAGTTCATACTACAAGGGTGTATACTAACAATCTGTCTAAGGACAATGCAGTGGTAAAATTAAATTTCAAGAATGCATTTAATCTCCTGAATGAGACGTGGAATTAACATTTCCATTTGTTTCTGTTGGATACAGCAAAGAATGAATTCTTCTGTTTGGAGAGCATGAAAACTCTTCATCAGAGGGTGTCCAGCAAAGGGATCCTTTTGCCTCATTTCTGACCAGTGAGCTAAACATCTGGTTCCTGGACGATGGCATACTGGTGGGCACAAAAAGAGTCCCTCCTAGATGATATTGATCAGGTGAGCACAAGGTGACCGAAAATGGGACTCATCCTGAATCCATCCAAATATGCAATCATCTCAAGCAACAAGTGATCGACGCAATGAGATCAAGACTGCAAAGTGCATTAATCATTACCCCCCACAAACAGCATCTTGTTTGGAGCACCTCTGGGAACTGATGTCATTAACTAAATTCTCAGAAAGAAACTGGACGAGTTGAGGAGATGGAACAACGAACAGGCAAACTTGACACCTCACCTTGAGTCAGTCCAGGTTAACATATTTCCTAAGATGGGCACCTTCACATGATAACCCAATACTGCATGAATACAACAGTATCCTGAGGCAAATCTTTACGAAAGTACTCAATCTTTCTACAGAACACGGATTGTGGAACCCAGCTATGCTTCCAGTCAGACTAGGATGAACTGGTAATTGCATGGAATCACAGATTGGACTTCCTTTTTCCTGTCCTCATGTGTTGCAACCAGTGGACTTGTGGCAGCGATTCTTCATGAATAGCTTAGGGATAAAGTTGGAGGTCACGACCAAAAGTTCGTTTATATTTCTATCCTTACCCATCCTTCTTCCTTACCCATCTTACCAAAGCTCTGGTCATAAGAAGAAGAAGAAGAAGTTCGTTTACGGTGCCATGCACTGGGTTAATCCAATGGACTTTGAAACCAGACCTGTTGCCCCAACAACTACAAAGAATCACACTGAGGTGGCCCAGGAGGGGAGAATAAAGCCCCAACAGTGCTTCAGTGTGTGTCAGGGAAGGACAGAGCCCGCCTTCTAGCAGTGAGGGCTTCTTATGCAGGGGATTTCCTGTTGGCTGCATTTGTGGATCCAATAATTTCGCATAAATCAGTCTGAACCTAACGAGAAAAAATATATTTCATTGTGGTGTTTATTATTAAATTATTGTATACCTACATGAAATGTATTTAGCTGAATTTAGCTAAATTAAATTGCGCTTGTTGTAATAAGGTTAGGTGAGTTTCCTAAGGTTCTTTTGATACAAAATCATTAATTTTTATATTAACATATATGAAAAAATATATATCTTTAAATGTATAAGAGTAAATTATAGAAAGGACTTAATTTTAAATGATACTTGCCAAATGACCAGTTTTACCTATACAGCACGATATTTTATATATATAATATATATATATATATATTATATATATATATATATATATATATAATATATATAATATATATAAATATAATATATACACTCAGCTCTCAGGAAACTCAGTGAGTCATTCACTACCAGTATAGAACGCTTAGCTGATAGCGTATGTGAAGAAGCTGGAAAGTATGCAAAGATTTGCACTCTGATTATTCCCACAGCAGAATGGCATGAACTACGAGGAGAGGCTACGAGAGCTAAACCTGACGACGCTAGTGGACAGAAGGACTAGAGGTAACATGCTTATGCGTACAAAATATTGAAAGGAACTTACAGACGGGACAGGAAAAGTGTTTGAGAGACGGGTGTCAGGTCCGCAAGGTCAAATTATTATTATTATAATCAAGGGGAAGCGCTAGACCCGTAGGATTATACAGCGCCTGGGGGAGAATGTGGAAGGCATTCAGGCTTAATTCGGGGAACTGGAGCACAGATTTAATTCCCTAAATCAAGAGCCCCTCACCAACATCAAGGAACCTTCCTGAGGGGCCGCAAGGTCAAAGCTGGAAGCTAAATACACAGTTGAATCAGAGTGATATGAGGAAATATTTCTTTAGACAGGAAATGAAACGATCTAGACAGCTAAGTAATAGGGCTTAGCAGCCAGGAAAGAGTGAAATCTGTAACGGCCAGCAAAGAGGCGGGGCTCGGAGCTCAGATTCGATCACATCAATCATAATTAGACTAATAAAATAAGGTGAACACCCCCACACTCTCGCTTTTCCCTTCTCACTCTCTCTCTCCTCTCTCTCTCTCCTCTCTCTCTCTCTCTCTCTCTCCTCTCCTCCTCTCTCTCTCTCTCTCTGAGTTACCAAATTATTTTTAAGTAACATATTTAAATGTATCTCTTGCAAAACAATAATATTTTGTCACGTAACAGAGGCCTGTATTTTTCATGAACGTTAATAGAGTTTTTCACTCTCAAATCCCCTTAATATCTCCCTGCTACACGTTTTGATTAGCATTTAATCCCACATAATATATGACATTTTTTTTTCACGCTGTGGCTAGAACAACATGCTGCCTGTCATGATTAAAATGTATAAAGGGAATGTGCACTCTAATTCAGATATCATAGTCAAGATTAATAGGGGAGATGTGTATAACAATTTAGGTGTCACTATGGCAGTTCGTACAGGTGAGAAGGCCTATCAATTTACTTGTCGCTGTCAGAATTTCATTTGCTGTTATACGAGGGATTATATTCAGTGTGGCAGAGGCGGATGCACGTCAGTGATCAGCGAAAGATTTACTTAATATGAACGACAAGTTTTCAGTTTGATTATATCTGTTTTGGGAAAAGTTGCAGGAGAGAGAGAAAAAAAAGATAAGCTGAGCTTTAAAGAAAGATTGGAAATAATCTACGGATTTGTTAGGGATAGAACGAAATATAGAAAATTGGATAGCTTTGAGGATAAGATGGGGATGAAGTTAGGGATAGGATGGGAATAGATTAAAACACAGGAATATGGTTAAGTTTTGGGAAAGGCTTAGCTATACCATGTAGAATGTTTTTTTGAAATATTCCATGATAAATAGCAATATTGATAGGCTGAGGATTGACGAAGTCAGAGGCCATACCACTGTCACATTTTATATACGTGATGTGATGAGCCTAGGCGTGTAAAAAGTTTATGATTCAAAATATTGATACTACAGTAAAATTCCCCACCATTTTCTCCACAAAATCTCTTGTCACATACAGGGAAACCTTCATTATATATACATAATATATAACATATATATATATAAATATATATATATATATATATATAATATATATATATATTATATATATATATATATATATTATATATATATATATATATATATATATATATATATATATATATAATGTGGTGCTGAATAGTAAAACTTGCTATCTTGGCTTAATTAGCAATACTCATCTTGCGACATAAGACAAGCGAAAATTTATATATGCAATAATTTCGCAAAAATCATTCTGAACCTAACGAAAAAAATATATTTCTCTTTGTTTGTTAGTATATTACTGCAAACGTATCTAAAATATATATTAGTTGGATTAAGCTAAAATAAATTGCTGCGCTTGTTATATTAAGGTTAGGTAGTTTTCTAAGATTCTTTTGGTGCAAAATTATGAATTTTTACATTAACATTAATGAAAAAAAATATAACTTTAAATTATAGGAGAGCCAATTGTTGAACCAGGCTAGCAACCTGTCTAGATCTTTTTGTGAGTCCTACCTGATCGATTCATAGCTCCTGGCCCCGCCTCTTCACTGTTTCGCTACTAAGTCCTCTCTCTCCCTCCATGAGCTTTATGAAACCTTGTCTTAAAATTATGTATGGTTCCTGCCTCCACTACCTCACTTGCCAGACTATTCCACTTCCAAACAACTCTGTGACTAAAGAAATGTTCCTAACATCCATCTGGCTTATCTGAGCCTTCAACTTCCAATTGTGACCCCTTGTTTCTGTGTTCCATCTCTGGAACATCCTGTCTCCGTCGACCTTGTCAACTCCTCGCAGTATTTTATGTCCTTATCATGTCTCTTCTAACCTTAATGTTCTCCAGTGTCGTCAGGCCAACTTCTCTTAACCTTTCATAGTAGGATATTCCCCTTAGCTCGGTACTAGTCTTCTTGTTCTAATTTCTTAACGTGCTTGACCAGTGTGGGTTCCAAACTGGCGCTCCACACTCTAGTATTTGCATGATGTACACAATGTACAGAGTCATGAAGTTTCCATACTGAGGAATCGGAACGCTATTCTCAGGTTTGGCCAGGCGCCCGTGTGCTGCAGCAGTTATTTGGTTGATGTGCGCCTCAGGAGATGAATATTCAAATGGTATAAAATACCGACATGTTGTTAGGTAAGACACATATGCAACAGTCAGGTATCTTTATTTCGAAACGTTTTCGCCTACACAGTAGGCTTCTTCAGTCGAGTACAGAAAAGTTGATAGAAGCAGAAGATACTTGAAACGATGTGATCAGTCCATCACCCTTGAAGTTTTTGAGGTGTCAGTCCCTCAGTCTGGAGAAGAGCATTGTTCCATAGTCTGAAACATATGGAGTTGAAGTGACACAAGGGTATCTTGGTACAGACCTGAAATCAACTTTGTCAACTTCTACTAGTGAGATGGCTGGATTTGAGAGGGATCTGACCTTCCAACGACAACATTCTTACCTCTACTAGTGGCCTAAATCTCACCTCCTGGCGTTATATAAGGCTCCATCCTGTTACTTCAACTCCATATTGTTTCAGACTATGGAACAATTTCTCCAAAAAGGGGGGTATCATCCCCTTCAGCCCCTTTCACCCTGAGGGACTCAACCCTCTCAGAAAGGGGAAATGGAATCTTGGTTCCTTAATTTTAAGCAGATGCAGTAGCAGCGTGTAGCAGAGTGTAGCCACGTAGCTTCCTTTTTGCACTACAGTGTTCAGTGCTATTGAGTGATAATGAAGTGAGGAAAAGGACTCTTTTAATCTTAGTAGGAAAGGTACAGGAAAAATTTGCAGCACTTTAACCGCTATGTGAGGCAATAAGTGAACTATCGTCGATCGATAGATACAAGAAAATCTATTACTTGTATTGAACACTGTGATATGTTTAGCAAAAATGGAAATAATGCTAAATTCATCAAATTTTTTGTAAGGAGGGCCGACCAGGGTGAAGGCCATTGCAAAGGGGCAGATTGCTTTAATACTGGTACAGGCAACTCGTGTACAATGAATACTAGTGGGTTTGCGTGGTTTTTTATTCCCAGTGACAATCTCAACAATTCGTATTAGAACTATTACAGTGAAGTGTACTAATCTTCCCGTTGTAACATTACTACAAAGGATAAAATTGAAGAACAGTGTAGTGTAACTGTGATGCAAACATTCTTCAAGACAGACAGTGCCACCATAGCACTACTACTTCTATCAAGACACCGATACTGGGTTACTACCCTGCCAGGCATAAATTTGTGGGGCCGATACAATACCGAGGTAGGGCTAGTGAGTTATGAGTCTGGTTAGATTTGGCTGCACAGCAGATACTAGTCATCCTAATTGGAGTTCCATTTTTAATTTTCCACTGTTCGAGTAAACACCAAAAAAATTTTTCAGTTTTTGCCGCCTTTCCCTTCCTGTCGCCCTTTTTTATGCCCATTTGTAAAAAGGGTTTTTTAATTAGGTATCTTTGACCCTTTTAAATTACAACTCCAGCCTCAAATGCCCATTTAATCAATTACCTAATTTTTTTTAAACCCAAAGGCACTTTCCTCAACCTTTTTTCAAGCAATTATATAATCAGTCATTGTTTTATCGATTTTTTCTCTTTCCCCAATATTTTTTTAAGGTGGCTTTATATACATTTAATAAGAATTCTTTTTATCTTTTAGTATCTTATCCTTAAAAACAAATATTCAGTATTTCGGATGTTAAATTTCCCTAACCTAAAGATATTCTTTTTTTAATATTGTGCTCTTTTTTCCTAAACCCTCTCTTCTACACACGAGTAATTTCTTCCAAAAGCAACCTTTTAAAAATAGTTTTAAGATAAGTTTCTTTAGGAAAATAAAACCCTTTTATTAATGTTATTCATAAGACCTAATCTTTTAAAATTTTTTATTAAAATTTATCCAAATCTTTAGAAAAATATTATTCTCATGTTTCCCTTTTTTTCTAATTAATTTAAAAAGGATTATTTAACCCTGTGTTCATTTTTTTAACAAAAAAAAAACTGTAACTTTTTTATGGCCCGTTAAATTCCCTAAAGAAAATTTTTTTCCGTTATCTTATTTCAACTATGGACAGAACTCTTCTCCGTGAGGGATGACAATCAAATTAGTCTTAAGGGGAATGGATTAATTACTCGTCTTCACACTCTACTGCTCCTGCTACTTTCTGTACTCGATGAAGTTACTGGTAGGTGAAACCTTTCGGATAAAGTGCCTAATGTTTTTATGGTCTTACCAACTTGTCGGGATTTTATCCATTTTGATATTTTTTATTTATCCTTTGGTAGTTTTATGAAATCTTTTTTTTTTACCCCTTTCCCCCTTTTAAAGATTTTTTTCCCTCTTATATCCTTTCAATCCTCCAATTCTCAAAAGTCCATATCTTTCTCTCAGACTTCTTATTATGCTTCATTTTATTAAATAGTTTCCTTAGGCCTATTTTGTCTTTTCCCCTATGCCTAAATGCCTTAGAAACTAAAAAACCCGTGCTTTTTTTACTACTTTTGTTATTCTTCCCCCTTTATTTTTTTATTCCCGTTTTTTTTCATCTCAAAATTTTCAGTGTCCCTCAATAAATGGCTATTTGTTCACTTGGGAAAAAAAACAATATGGTCTCCATGGCGAAGTACTCACACAGTGATAAGAACGCAAACACAGGTAAAAAGAACTATCTTTATGACTTTTCGCCCATGCAGTGGTCTTTATCAAATCACGGGCTAGATTTTCATTAGTAATTCCCGTTTGGAAGAGATAAAGTCTTCGTGAAAAGGTGAGACTTACGTGCTGCCCAAAACCCTCATAAAAAAAATCCAACAACTTATTTTTATTGCATACAAAAGCAGAAATGGAGAGGGGAGGATTTGAAAAAGAAAAAAAGCAGAGCTTTTACAGAAAGGGGGAATGCCCTTGACCCAAAGTCATGACCAGTGCAATCAAGCCGAAAGGAGAGGTCAGGATTAAGGCCATGCAATTATCATCCCCGATTTATTTCAGTGTGTCACCTTTCCCCCGATTGGTTTGTATGTAAAACCTTCCCCTGATTAGCTGTCAGTAAACCCCATTCCTGATTTAAAATGCTTAAAAAGGGTTTTCAAACTAGCATTTTCGAGGTGGGAAAATTTAAAATGGGGACAGTTATTATTTTTAAATTTTTTTTTGCATGTATTCATCTGTATTCTAATTTTTTTGATTGCAGGGATTTAGTCACAGCTACAGAATTTTCCATAAAAAATATGCTATGGGGTTTTTTACTTATCCCAACGTCTTTGGGTTTTGTTATAATATTTTTAAAACAATGTTAAAATCCTCCGTCTATACGTCGTTTCATTCAAATTCCCCAAATTTCTTTTGACATAAATAAAGACTCGTTCTTTTAACTCGACACCCGCTTCCCCCGCTCAAAAAGGGGTCCACCCCAAACAAATGTTTTTGCTTAAGTCTTATCGGTTTCCTGGATCTTCTGTTCAATGGGGAAAAATCATAGGCTCATCCTTTGACTAGTCTCATCAGTGGCCACCTATTTTGACATTTTCTCTTTCCATAACCCCCGAAGCTTTCCCTTTTGCATCTATTTTTATACCCCTCGAATCATATAATCAATAAATTGGAAAAATAATAATAAGCGACTGTCGTAAAAAAAGATGGTGATTTTAATCCTGATCCTGGCAGCAGCCGATTCAACGTTGTGCCTTGAGTCCAAGGCTTTGTTAAGAAAGATTCCGGGCATAAATTTTGCAGAATCACCATCATATAACTGTCTAAATTTTTTTGACAGTGTATATTCTTTATTGAATACAAAATAATTTTTTCAAATTCTACCTTTTTTAACACTCGTGCCGTCTCCCCCCTAAAGGGAACAGACCTAAGAAAGAGAAACACTTTCACGTCACTTTTCCCCGAAACTTTCCAGAAACACCTCAAATTTCAGTTCTGAGACCCTCCGAATGCAGGGATCCCCCCAGTTCTTAAAGTGCAGACAATACATTTTCCTCCTCCAAATTTAAGTTGTTTAAAAAGGTTTGCCTGAAATTTATAAGTATTCATTCCGCACCTCCTACCAAAAGCATAAAAATTTACTTTTCCCATACATCTAAAAAGTTACAAAGCCCATTGAAATTCCAGGGGCCCCTTCCTCCCAAATTTCCTAGGTGGCCCCACCCCCTTTTTTTTAAAACCCCCAAGCCACATATTTTTTTTCACTTTATAAATGTCCAAATCCCTTTAAAATTCCCCCTTGGTCCCTGAGTAAAAACTTTTAATAAACCCCCCCCCTCTAAACCCCAAACACATTGCCCTCACTAATTTCTTTACTTTTCCTCAAACTTTCTTCCCCCATTGGAAATTTTATAACCCGTGTTCAAACCATCAATAGGGTTAATAAAGAATAAAAATGCTTAAGCCCCGAGAGGAACATACAAAAAACCCCACATCGGAGAAAATCAAAAGTATCACTAGTTTATGTCCCAACGTCGTAAGTTAATAGTTGTACTTTGTGCTTTTCATTTTTTAAAGAGAATTTTGTTTTTCGTAATATATAACTTCCCAAAATGTTTAGTTTTTCTATCCTGTAGGACATTCTAATTAACCTGTACCATGTTTCAGGTTATGATTTGAATGAAGTGTGAGAAATTTAATATTTTAAACCCCGGTTACCCTAATGTTCAATCATATATGGTCCCAGGGCTGATCATGGAAGGACATGTGAACCCACAAATGGTGAATTTCCCTTTCTGTACCTTTGCGAGGCTGGGGGATCCCGTGTGCTGCATAACATGGCCCTTCAAGGTCGCTCGCCCTTTTGGCCTTGGTGTTGGTGGATTTCTGTGGGTGAGCAGCCCTCGGGTGCGTTAAATGCCTTCTCGGGACTCTCCCTACCAAAATTTTTTCGGAATTATCTCCTTAAATCAAATACCATTTAAGCTTTCATCGTAAAATAAAGGGACCTCCCAACTGTTGAACACCCAGATTAACATTGCTTTTAAATTTTAGCCTTAATTTAAAAAAAAGATAAAAATTTTAATAAAATTTTGGGAAAAAAATTTAAATTTAACGTATTTGGTTTCTACCCTTGATGTCATAATATTGATGGATTTATCGTTTTTAATGAAATTTTTAATTATGTCATTCCAAGAATAATCCCCAGTTTTAAAAGAAGAAAACCCCAAAATTCGTTCTTGATACCCTTAACAAAATTCATCTAAACCAAAAGAAGTTTCATTACTGTTTTGATTCATCAGTGTACAAGTTAAATGATAATGATTACCACGACATTTTTATTTTTTTGGCCCCGAGGGGAAAAAAAAAGGTTTATTTCCCCAAAACCCGGGGGGGGACGAACGGTCCCCAAAGGCCCCCGGGCCAGTGGCAAGGGGTTTTGTTCGCCAAAAATCCAACATAAAGTGCCTTCCAAAAAAATTTTTTTATAGTCCCCTTAATTTTTAAAAATGCCCCCCGGGGGTTGGTAAAATTTTAATTATTTTTAGAAAAACCCCCAATAAGAAGTTCAATCTTCCAAATGATATAGATTTTTAAAGAGAAGGCCAAAAGGTTCTAATTCGCCAAAAAAAGGGAAAAAAAAAAAAAAATTCCAAAATTAAACAAATTTTTCCTTCGACCTTTAAAAAAAGTTTAACCCCAATTTTGTGGTTGTGGGGTTTTTGGAACCCCTTTTTTACACACACCCTCCCCCCCTTTTCCCCAGAAGGCCCCCCTTTTTTAAAAATTTTAAAATTTTTAAAATAGAAAGTTTTTTATAAGTTAGGGCTATTCAAAAATTGCAAATTGGAGGGGGGAAAAAAAAATTCCCAAATTACTTTTGAACTGTACCCTTTTTCTTTATTTTAAAAACCGCCCACTTTTAAAAATTATTTTTTTTTCTTTTTTTATTTTTTTTTGTTTTTTGTGTGTAGGACTCACTTGGGTTTTTCGGGGAAACCTTTTCCCCCTTTTTTTTCTTTACGGGGTTTCTAGGTTCTCTTTCTCTCCAATAGGGGTAGGGGGCCCGGTAATTTTGAGTTCCTTCCAATTAAAGTTTTTAGGGTTCCAGAACCCCCCATCACTTTCCGAAATGTGGCTGGGAAACTCTAACCCCCCCCTTTTTTTTTTATAATTTGGGGTCTTCCCTTCCAACTTTTGGCCCCTTTTCCCTTCCCATCTTCTAACTTTTCCTTTTTCTTTTGGTCCATTTTAACCCTACATTTTTTTTTATTGTTTTTTTTTTAAATTTTTTTTCAAAAAAAAAAAAAAATTACCAAACAGAAAAAATTTTTCCCAAATTTAAAGGGTAAAAATGTATAAGGGATACTCAGTTTGGGTGTGTGTGTGTGTGTGTGTGTGTGTGTGAGTGTACTCAGCTATTTGCGGTTCCAGGGGTCGAGTCACAGCCCCTGGCCCCCCTTTTCACTGATCGCTACTAGGTCCTCTCTCTTCTTGCTCCATGAGCTTTATGAAACCTCGTTTAAACTATGTATGGTTCCTGCTTCCACTACGTCACGTTCCAGACTATTCCACTTCCTGACAACTCTGTGACTGGAGAAATACTTCCTAACATCCCTCTGACTCATCTGAGTCTTCAGCTTCCAACTGTGACTCCTTGTTTCTGTGTCCCATCTATCGAACATCCTGTCTTTGTCCACCTTGTCAATTCCTATCAGTATTTTATATGTCGTTATCATATCTTCCCTAACCCTCCTGTCTTCCAGTGTCGTAGGACATTCAGCTCTGGGACTATTGTCGTTGGAAACCTTTGCACTTTCTCTAATTTCTTGACGTGCTTGACCAGGTGGGGGTTTCAAACTCGTGGTGCATACTCCAATATGGGCCTGACGGACACGGTGGACAGTATTTTGAACGATTCCTTACCGAGGTATCGGAACGCTATTCTCAGGTTCACTATACGCCCGCATACTGCAGCAGTTATCTGATTAATGTGCGCCTCCGGACATGTGCTCGGTATTATACTCACCCCAAGATCCTTTTCCTTGAGTGAAGTTTGGAATCTTTGGCCACCTAGTCCATATTCTATCTGCGGCCTTCTTTGTCCTTCCTCGATCTTCATAACTTTCCATTTGGCGGAGGTAAATTCGAGATGCCAGTTGCTAGACCAGGCTTACAGGCTCTCTAGGTCTCTCTGTAGTCTTGCCTAATTCTCATCCGATTTAATTCTACACATTAACTTCACATCATCTGCAAACAGGGACACTTCTCAGTCTATCCCATCCGTCATGTAATTCACATATACCAGAAACAGCACTGGTCCTGAAACCCCGCTCGTCACAGGCGCCCACTCTGACACCTCGTCACGTACGATGACTCGTTGCCTCCCTGTCAGGTATTCTCTAGCTTTTGCACTAATCTCTTGTGAGGAACTGTATCGAAGGCATTCTTGCAGTCTAAGAAAATACAATCTACCCACCCCTCTCTCTCGTGCCTTACTTCCCCTACCGTGTCATAAAACTGCAGTAAATTTGTAACACAGGATTTCCCTTCCCTGACACCGTGCTGGTTGTCATTTATAAGCATGTTCCTTTCTAGGTGCTCCACCTCTCTCCTCCTGATGATCTTCTCATGACTTGGCAAACTATGCACTTCAGTGATACTGGTCTGCAGTTTAGTGTCTCGTGTCTGTCTCCATTCTTAAAAATTGGTATTACATTTACCTCTTCCATACCTGAGGTAGTTGCTCAGTTTCAACGGATTTGTTGAAGATTGTTGTTAGTGCCATACACAGCGTCTCTGGTCCCTTTCTAAGGACCCACGGAAAGATGTGCAGTTCCACTGCCTTTGAGGTATCAAGTTCACTTAGTAGCCTCTTCACCTCCTCTTCGTTTGTGTGTATTTCATCCAGCACTTGTTGGTATACCTTTATTCTAACTTCCTGGAGTCCTTTCTGTATTCACTGTAAATACTTTCTTAAATCTCATGTTGAGCTATTCACATACTTCTTGGTCGTTTCTTTTGAGCTCCCCACTTCCCTTCCTCAACCTGATTACCTGGTCCTTGACTATTCTTTTCCTCCTGATGAGGCTATACAACAGCTTCGTGTCAGACTTGACTTTCGTTGCTAAGTCGTTTTCGTATTGTCACTGATCCTCCCTCCTTATCTTTGTATACTCGTTACCATTCTCTAGTGTACCTTTGGGTGAACCAAGGGCTCGTTCTGGTCTTCCCATTATTTCTGTTACCCTTGGGTACAACTTCAACTCTGCCTCCTTGCATTTTGTTGTCATGCAGTTCATCAATTTGTTTACTGATTTTCCTACCAATTCTCTTTCTCATGGAACCTCTTGCAGGAAGTTCCTCATGCCTGTGTAGACCCATTTCTTGTAGTTTGGCTTTTCCCACCCTACTCCTGTTACCCTGTCCACTTGCAACTCCACTATGAATTCAAATCTCAGAACCATGTGATCACTAGCTCCGAGGGGCCTTTCATATGTGATGTTCTTAACGTCCTAGCTTCTCAAGGAGAATACGAGGGCCAGTCTTGCTGGTTCATCCTCACCTCTCTCTGGTAGTGTTCCTAACATGTTGATGCATGAGGTTTTCCAGTACCACATCCATCATCTTGGCTCTGGTTTTCCCAGTCACTCTCCTTGTTTCTGAAATCACCCATAACTAGTAACTTTGCTTTACTCCTGTAAGCTCTTCTGGTCAGTTCAGCTAGTGTGTCCACCAGTATTCTGTTTCTCTCTTCATATTCTTCCTTTGGCCTCCTGCAGTTCTGTGGTGGGTTGTACATCACAACAATTAACACCTTAGGTGCCCCAGACTGAATTATTCCTATTATTCCGTTCATTCCTTCCATTTCCTCAAATCCTCATCGGGTTTTTAATGAGTAGTGCAAATCTTCCTTCCCCTCTGCTCCCTCTATCTTTCCTCAGGTTCTGATATCCGGGTGGGAAGATTGCGTCTTTTATCATCTCAGTGAGTTTCGTTTCTGTGAGTGCTATGATGTTTGGGAACGTCTCCTTGATTCTTTCGTGTCACTCCTCATATTTATTTGTTATTCCATCCACATTCGTATACGCAACCTTCAACTTTTCTAAAACTGTGGTCTGGGTAGTACGTTGGGGTTGGGGGAGTGGAAAACCTGGCGGGAACTATCTGCGACCGCGCGGCACACACACACACACACACACACACACACACACACACACACACACACACCCCCTCTTCTTCCCTCTCCCTTTTTCCTCTCTCTCTTCCTTCTCCTCTTCCTTCTCTCTTCCTCTCTCTCTTCCTCTCCCCTCTTTTCCCCTCTCTCTCTCTTCCTCTCTCTCTCCTCTCTCTCTTCCTTCTCTCTCCCTCTCTCTCTACTTCCCTCTCTCTCCCCTCTCTCCCTTTCCCTCTCCTCCTCTTACCTTTCCCCTCTCCCTCTCTCTTACCTTTCCCCTCTCCCTCTCTCTTCCCTTTTTCCCCTCTCTCACTCTCTCTCCCCTTTCCCTACCCCCCCTTCTTCTCTTTCTCCCTCTCACTCTTTCCCCCTTTCCCTTGTCACTCTCCCTCTCTCTCTACTTGTACCTTTCCCTTCTCTCTCTCTTTCACAAAAAAAAAAATGGTTGGGACTCGCAGGAATCAGGGATCAGATGACAATGATACTGGTAGGGAGGAATGGATGGAGGAGAAGTGGGGAAAAAGGATGGAGCAAGAATGGGAGAGAAAATTAGGAGAGCTTTCTGAAAAAATGGAGAAAGAGCTCTCTGTGAAATGGGAAAAGAGGTTGGAGAAGGAGACGAAGAATTGGGAGGCACAAGTCGAAGCTGCAGTAACCAAGGTAAGGGCCCTAGAATTTGAGGTAAACAGGCTGAAGCAAGTCTCAAGGGCAGTGACCAGAGAAGACACAGCATATGAAGCTGAGAGGCGGAACAGGAAGGAAGGAGATATGAATTATGCTAAGGTCACATCAGCCTGCAAAAAAGGGCCAAGGAGTGAAAGGAAAGAGCAGCTGGGTGCAGATTGAGAGGGAGGTAGGTCAAATGCTGAGGCACAATCAGGGGAGAAAATGACCACATACAGACAGGAACCAGAGTCACTGAGGGAGAAGCAATGGGAGGAGGAAAGGGCAAAATCAGTGTTTATCCATGGGCTTCGGGAGAGAGAGTAAAGGACACACGCTGAAAGACGGCAGGAAGAAAGAAAGGAGATTGAGAAAATCATCACGGAAATAGGGGGAGAAGACATGGAGGAGATTGTAAATTTTCAGAGAATAGGGGGGTACTTGAAGGGGAGAAACCGACCGATCAAGCTGATTCTCAGGACAGAAACAGTGCGGAACAGGATCCTCCAAGAGAAACCACGGTTGAAAAACTCGGAAGAGTACAAGAAGGTGTTCCTAGACAGAGACAGAACACAAATAGAGCGACAGCAGTTGAGGGAGAGGATAAAAAAAGCGAAAGGAGCTAGGAAAGGAGACAAGGATGGAACCCAAGCAGAGGTCAGTCAGGGGCAAAACAGAGCAGCAAGGGCAAGCACACACACAACTATCCTCAGAACCCCACAAACCTATCACACCATCCCAACACACACTTACAATACATACCCACAGCTTCCACCCAACCCCCAAAACCATAGAATCCCACAGAAAGGGCTAACCAGGTCTCTCACCCCCACGGGCCCCCCCCAAACCACAGTGTTGGAAAGGAAACTAAAGGTATGGTACACAAACGCTGATGGAATAACAAACAAGTGGGAGGAGTGGCACGAAAGAGTCAAAGAGGCATCACCAGACATCATAGCGCTCACAGAAACCAAGCTTACAGGTATGATAACAGATGCCATCTTTCCAACGGGATACCAGATCCTGGGGGAAAAAACAGAAGGAACAGGGGAGATGGAGGAGTGGCACTGCTGATCAAACACTGATGGAATTTTGACGAGCTGGAGAGAAGAGACAGAGGAGAAGACAGTGATTACATAGCGGGAACGTTTCACTCTGGAGGTCCCATGGTGGTAATTGCAGTGATGTATAACCCACCACAGAACAGCAGGAGGCCAAGGGAAGAGTATGAGAAAAGCAATAGGCGATGGTTGACACACTGGGGCTGCAGTGGCCAGAAGAACTCATGCATGCAGGGCAAAGCTCCGATCATTTGGGGGACTTTAACCACAAGGAGATCGAATGGGAGAACTTGGAGCCACATGGGGGCCAAGATACATGGAGGGCTAAGATGATGGAGGTGATACTGGAAAACTTCATGTACCAACACGTAAAGGAACAACAAGAGAGAGAGGAGAGGGTGAACCAGCAAGACTGGACATTAGTATTCACCTTGAGTAGTGCAGATATTGAGGACACACATATGAAAGACCCTTGGGGCCAGCGATCATGTGGTTTTTGGGGCTTCAATACACAGTAGAGCTACAAGTGGGGGGAAGCAGGAAGGCCAGGACAATGAAACCAAACTACAAAAAAAGGGACTACACGGGAATGAGGAACTTCCTGAACGAGGTTCAGTGGGACAGAGAACTGGCAGGGAAGTCAGTTAATGAGATGATGGAATATGTAGCAACAATGTGCAAGGAGGCTGAGGAGAGGTTTTTTAACCAAGGGAAACAGGAATAATGAAAAAGCCAGGATGGCCCATGGTTCATCCAAAGGTTGAAAGGAGGCAAAACCAAGTGTGCTGGGAATGGAAGAAATACAGAAGGCAAAGGACCCAGGAGAATAAGGAGAGCAGTCGTAGAGCCAGAAATACAAAAATGCACAGATAAGAAGGGAGGCCCAACGACAATATAAAACGACATAGCAGCGAAAGCCAAATCTGACCCAAAGCTGTTATACAGCCACATCAGGGGGAAAACAACAGTCTAGGACCAGGTAATCAGGCTAAGGAAGAAGGGGAGGAAAACAAAAATGACCGTGAAGTATGGGGGGAACTCAACAAGGATTCCAAGAAGTTTCACAGAGGAACAGAAGGGGGCCCCTAGAAAGAGGGAGAGGGGGGGCACACCACCGGGTACGGGGACACATACACACAACCGAGGAAGAAGTGAAGAGTTTCTGGTGAGCTAGATACCTAAAAAGGCAATGGGGCCAAAAAACATCTCTCCAGGGGTCCCGAAGAGAGACAAGGCACATGTGTACCCCCTAACAACAATTTTCCCAAACTCATCGAAACAGGGAGTTTTGCCGAGGCATGGAAGACAGCAAATGTGGGCCCGTTTTAAAAAAGGAACAAAACATGAACACTAAACTACAGACCATGTCACTGCTGTATATTGAAAAATCAGGAGAAAATTGTCGGGAAAATGGGGAACACCTAAAAAGGGGAATGATCCATAAACGGCCAACAGGGTTTTTCAGGACTGGAAATCCTGTTCACAAACCTACGGAGTTCTTGACAAGGGACCAAAGACAAAGAGGGGGGGTGGGTGAATTCCTTTTCTTGGACTGCAAGAAGGCTTTTGCACAGACACACAAGAATTAGTCAAAAAGTGGAGGCCAAGCGGGGTAAGGGGAAAGGGACTTCAAAAAATCAAGGAAAACTTTCAGGAAGACAGCAGCGAGTATTGGACGTGGGAGGGGCAAAGTGGCGCCTGTGACCAGGGGGTCCCACAGGGTCAGTCCAGGGCCATGCTGTTTTTGGTATTTGTGAACAAGACAGAAAAAAAAAAACCTGAGTGTCCCGTTCAGATGACTGAAGTTGAGAAAGAATTCATTCGACGAAGACCAGGGAGAAATACAAAGGCTGGGCAGGCGCAGACCTGTCCAGCAATGGGTCCTAGTTCAATCCCACCAAGTCATGAAGATTGGGGAAGGCAAAGAAGACCGCAGCCGGGAAAACATCTAGGGGGGAAGACTACAAACCCACTCAAGAAAAAGATCTTGGAGTGAGTATAAAACCCCGGGACATCTCCTGAACGCACATCAACCAAAAACTGCTGCAGCTATGGGGGCCTGGGGAAAACCCCAGAACACATTCCGCATCTTAAAAAGGGAATCGTTCAGGGCCCTGTACACCGTGTACGTTAGGCCCATATTGGGGTAAAGTTTGGAGCCCACACCTAGCCAACTGTAAAAAACTAAGAAAAGTGGAAAGGTTTTTCAACAAGAATAGCCCAGAGCTAAGAGGTATGTCCACGAGGAGAGGTTAAGGGAAAAACCTACGACACTGGAGGACCGAGAGATGGGGGGACTGATAACGACTTTCAAAAAACTGGAAAGGAATTGACAAGGTGGACAAAACAGGGTGTTTCCCGAACTGGCCCAAAAACAGGGGGCCCGTTGGAAGCTGAAGACCCCAAGAATCCAGGGGTGTTAAAAATTTTCTTCAGCCACAGAGTAGTCAGGAAGGGAAATTTAGGAAACATGAAAAAGGGGGCAGGATCCAACAAGCTTTAAACAAGGTACATAAAGCCCCATGGGTTCAGGGAGGGGAATTTTTGTAAAAACAGGGAAAAAAAATTTTTTGGGAATTAAAATTGAGAAAAATTTTCCCAAAAACCAGGCAGACCAAAAACTTGACAGGGCCAACCGGCCGGGAATGGGTTTTAGTTCAATACCAATTTTTTAAGATGGGGAAGGCAAAAAAAAGCGAGGGTCGTCGGGGGAAGAAAAACCCCCAAAAAAAAATTTTGGGGATATAAACCCGGACTTCCTAAGGGGAAAAACCAAATTGGCCCTTGGGGTTTCCCCCAGCAGCCCGCATTTTAAAATTCGTTCAACCCGCCCGGTAGTTAAGGCCCCTTTGGGTGGGGGGTTTGGGTGGTTGTGAAATAGAAATTTTGGAAAAGGGGTTTAAAAATAGCCCCAGCCCCTTTTTACGAGGAATTAGGGCCCTTCCTATGCCGACCTGAAACCGTTAAACAAGGAGTTCCGCTTCCCCAAAAAGTACGTTCCAGATACCAATCGACAATCTAGACTGGAAAAAAAACAATAACCTCCACCAAAGAATCCAGTTTAACGTATCTTTGTTCGGTCCCAGTAATCGAAATTTTTTGACTTGTAATCATCAAATATGTCTTACAGTTTTTTAACCCCCTTTCCTAGTGTCGTAGACATTAGCGGGCCATGCGTTGGAAACCTTTCCTTCTCAACTTACGTGTTACCAGGGGGTTTCAAACCTGGGGTTAAATGGGCCTACGGCACGTTCTAATTGCGTTGCCTTTGATTTCGGGAAGAAATAGGGTTAATATGCCCCATACCCGAATCTAAAATGCCCTCCTAAAAAGTGCCCGAAAATAATATCCCGATCCTTTCCTTGATGAAATTGGACTTAAGCCACCCAACCCCTTTACTCCTTTTTTTTGTTTTGAACAAAAAAACCATTTCCCGGGGGGTAAATGGATCCTTGAGAAGGTAAGTCTTCTAGGAAACCCCCTTGTCTTGCCTAATCTAACCGATTAACTACAATTCTAATATTTGCAACCGGAATTTATTTATTAAATTAATAAAATATATATAAGAAAAATTAAATTAAAAATTGAAAACCCCACGTGAAGAATGGAATTTCCGCGTTTTCGGACTAATCCTTGTAGGAAAATGTATTCCTTGCAATTTGAGTTAAAAAATTAAATTTTACCCACCTTTTTTTCCTTTTTATCCCTTTTACCGGGCATAAGGTAAAAATTTAAATTTTTAAAAGATTTTTATAAAAATTTTTATTTTAACGAACCTTATTTCTACCTCCTGCCTCCCAAGACTCAACCTGGCCTATGGCACTCAGTGTGGGCGAAAATGCCCTTTCCGCTCTTCGTTTTAAATGGATGAGCGGACTTTTATCCCCACCCCGGACACACGATTTTTGGGTTTTGACCGTGGGGAAAAAAAAGGGGGGGGGGCTTGGGCCGACCCTGCAATAACATTAAAAAGGGTACCAACCCCTTTTGGTTTTAGGGGCCAGCCCCAGTTCTTTTTTGGGTTTTTCCTTTGTTGTGAAAAAAAAAGATTTTTTTAAAATTAAAAAAGATAAAAAAAACGTCCCCAAAAAAAATTTTTCCCCCTTCCTTTTATACCCTTTGGGGGGGAAAACCCCCCCCCAGTGAGACATTCCTTTTGTTAATTTAAACGGAAAAATCAACAAATTATTTACACATATTAAATATCCTTTTAAAGGGGAACTTCTTAGGAAAAACCATCCGTTTTAATCCGAAACAAGGTTGAACTCTAAGGGAAAATTTTCACCTGAAATTTTAAAATTAATTTTTTAAATTTTTTTAAATTTTTAAATTTAAAATTTTTAAATATATGAAAACAACCCGTTAAGAATAAAATTCCCACCTTTTCGTGCCCACTTACTTCAAAAATATGCAGTGGAAGGGATTTTAAACCGAATTTCCCTCTACCGTGGTTGTTTCATTTATAACCTGTTCCTTCTAGTGTTATTTTTTTTAATATTTATGATTGAAATAATTATTATATTGTCTGCAGGTTTTGGGATTGTCTTCTTCCTCTAGGGGGATAACCCCCCTCTTCCTACCTCAGTGTGCCCCAACAAAGAAGGTTTACCATAACCTCCTTCCTTAAAAAGGGCCACGGAAAGATGTGCTCCCACCCTTGAGGAACAGTTCACTGTAATTTCTTCACCTCCTCATTGTGTTGTTATTCATCCACACTTGTTGTAAATTAATTAATTCTGAATCTTTCGGGGACTGAATACCTAAACAAAGAGATTCAATACTCTGGTTTCTTTGAGTCCACTTCCTTCCCACCGATTCCTGTCCTTGACATCTTTTCTCTGTAGGTAACCAGCTTTTGCCCACTTAACCTGATTCAAGTCCTTTTCTAGGTATCCCAATTTAAAAACCGTAAAAGTTTAAACTATATTCCTTAATTAACACAGTGTCTTTTCATTAATTGTACCCGGGTAAAAATCAATCGCCCCTTTCAAGGGTTTTTAACCCGCTCAATTGAATGATTTCCACAAATTTTTCTCATAACCTCTTGCAGGAAGTCCCCTCTTTGTGACATTTTTTAGTTTGGGTCCCCACCACTCCTGTTTCCCTTCCTTTGATAAACTTAAAATGGTTGTCCAGGCCCTTAAATGTAGTTTCTTACTCCTTGCTTCCCAATACCCCCAGGAAGCTTCAGGTTCCTCACCTCCCTCTAAATGTTCCTCCCTGGACAATTGGGGCCCCATCCTCCACTTCCACTTTTTGCCCGTCACTTTCCTGTCTGAAACAAACCCTAACTAGAAAAAGCTTAATTGAACTTCCGTCATTCAGCAGGTCCGTATCCCCTCCTAAAAAAAACCCCCCTCGGGGAAAAAAAAATTGGGGGGTTACCACAAATACACCTAAACCAAAAAAAATATAAAAACCCCCCCAAAATCTTTC
>NC_069406.1:80405863-80433130 GCF_026875155.1 Cherax quadricarinatus | reverse complement strand
CGGAAACCCCTTTCAAGCTTAACCCGGGAAAACCCCTCACACGCTATTAACTACGGAAACCCCATCTCAAGCTATTAACCCCGGAAACCCCTCCCACGCTATTAACCCAGGAAACCCCTCCCGCGCTATTAACTCCGGAAACCCCTCCCACCCTATTAACTCCGGGAAACCATCCAACCCCATTCCCGAAACCCCTCCAACCCTATTCCCGAAACTCCTCCCACCCTATTAACTCCGAAACCCCTCTCACCGTATTTACTCCGAAACCCCTCTCACCCTATTAACTCCGGTAACCCCTCCCGCTCTATTAAACTCCGGTAACCCCTCCCACCATATTAACTTCAGTAACCCCTAAACCCCATAATTCCGTCAACCCCTCTCACCCTATTATCTTCGGAAACCCCTCCCACCCTATTTCCGAAACCCCTCCCACCATATTAACTCCTGACCCCTCTCACCCTATCAATCCGGGAAACCCTCCCACCCTATTAACTCCCCGGGAAAACCCCCCCCACCCTATTAACCCCGGGAAACCCCTACTCACCCTATTAACTCCGGAAACCCTCCCAAACCCCATTAACTCCAGAAAAACCCCTCCCACCGTATTAACTCAGAAACCCCTCCCACCCTATTAACTCCAGAAACCCTCCCACCCTAACTCCGGAAAGCCCCTCCTACCCTATTTACTCCGGAAACCCCTCCCACACCTATTAACTTTCCCGGGAAAACCCCCCTCCCCCTATTAATCCCGGGAAAACCCCTCCCACCCTATTAGCTCCGGAAACCCCCCTCGCCCTTTAGCTCCGGAAACCCTTCCCCCCCTATTAACTCAGGAAACCCCTCCCACCCTATCAACTCCGGGAACCCCTCCCCCCCTATTAACTCACGAAAACCCTCCCGCATATTAACTCCGGAAGCCCCCCCACCTATTAACTCCGGAAACCCATCCCACCCTATTAACCCCGGAAAAAACCCCCCTCACCCTTAAAAATTCCGGAAAACCCTCCCACCCTATTAACTCCGGAAACCCCTCCCACCCTATTAACTCCCCGAAACCCCTCCCACCCTATTAACTCCAGAAAACCCTCCCACCCTATTTAAATCCCGAAACCCTCCACCCCATTTACTCCAGAAACCCCCCCCACCCTTTAACACCAGAAACCCCACCCACAATTATTAACTCCGGAAGCCCCTCCTACCCTATTTACTCCCGGAAACCCTCCCCCCTATTAACTCCGGAAACCCCTCTCACCCTGTTAACTCCGAAACCCCCTTCCCCCCTATTTTAACTCCGGAAACCCCTATCACCCTATTAACTCCTGAAACCCCTCCCACCCTATTAACTCCTGAAACCCCTCCCACCCTATTAACTACGGAAAGCCCTCCGACCCTATTAACTATGGAAATCCCTCCCACCCTATTAACACCGGAAACCCCTCCCACCCTATTAACCCCGGAAACCCCTTCTCACGCTATTAACCCCGGAAACCCCTCCCACGCTATTAACTCCGGAAAACCCCTCCCACCTATAACTCCGGAATCCCCTCCCACCCCCATTAACTCCGGAAACCCCTCCCACAATATTTAACTCCGTAAAACCCCACCCACCCTATTAACTCCGGAAACCCCATCTCACGCTATTAACCCCGGAAACCCCTCCCACGCTATTAACTCCGGAAACCCCTTCCACCCTATTAACTCTGGAAACCCCTCCCACCCTATTAACTCCGAAAACCCCTCCAACCCTATTCCCGAAACCCCTCCACCCTTACTCCAGAAACCCCCCCCCACCCTATTAAATCCGAAACCCCTCCCAAAGCTATTAACTCCGGGAACCCTCCCACCCTATTTACTCCGGTAACCCCACCTACCCTATTAACTCCGGTAACCCCTCCTACCCTATTAACTCCGGAAACCTCTCTCACCCTATTAACTCCGAAACCCCTCCAACCCTATTAACTCCGGAAACCCCTCCCACCCTATTAACTCCGAAACCCCCCCCACCCTTTTTAACTCCGGAACCCCTCCACCCTGTTTACTCCGGAAACCCCTCCAACCCTATTCCCGAAACCCTCCAACCCTATCCCCGGGAAACCCCTCACTCCCTAATAACCCCCGAAACCCCCTCTCACCCTATTAACTCCGAAACCTCTCTCACCCTAATAACTCCGGTAACCCCTCCCACCCTATTAAATCCGGTAACCGGTCCTCCTCTATTAACTCCGGAAACCCCTCTCACCCAATTCGGAAGCCCCTCCCACCCTATTTCGGAAACCCATCCCACACTATTAGCTCCGGAAACCCCTCCCACCCTATTAACTCCGGGGACCCCCCCACCTCCATATTAACTCCGGAAACCCCTCCCACCCTATTAACTCCGGAGACCCCTACCTCCATATTAACTCCGGAAACCCCTCCCACCCTATTAACTCCGGAAACCCCTCTCACCCTATTAACTCCGGAAACCCCTCCCACCCTATTAACTCCGGAGACCCCTACCTCCATATTAACTCCGGAAACCCCTCCCCCCTATTAACTCCGGAAGCTCCTCCTACCCTAATAACTCCGGAAACCCCTCCCAACCTATTAACTCCGGAAACCCCTCCCACCCTATTAACTCCGGAAAACCCCCTTTCCCCCCTATTAACTACGGAAACCCCTCCGACCCTATTAACTATGGAAACCCCTCCCACCCTATTTGCTCCGGAAACCCCTCCCACCCTATTAACCCCGGAAACCCTTCTCACGCTATTAACCCGGAAACCCCTCCCACCCTATTAACTCCGGAAACCCCTCGCACCCTATTAACTCCGGAAACCCTTCCCACCCTATTAGCTCCGGAAACCCCTCTCACCCCCATTAACTCCGGGAAAACCCCCCCCACCCATTTATCTCCGGAAACCCCTCCCACCCTATTAAATCCGGAAACCCATCCCACCCTATTAACTCCGGAAACCCCCCCCACCCCCATTAACTCAGGAAACCCTCCCTCCCCATTAACTCCCAAACCCCACCCCCCCTATTTAAATCCGGAACCCCCCCCCCCTATTAACTCCGGGAAAAACCTCCCCCCCTTTTAAATCCCGGGAAACCCTCCCACCCTATATCTCCGGAAACCCCCCCACCCATAACTCCCCGGAAACCCCTCCCCCCCCTTTAACTCCGGGGAAACCCCTCCCACCCTATTAACCAGGAAACCCCTCCCCTCCTATTAACTCAGGAAACCCCCTCCCACCCTTTTAACTTGGAAACCCCCGCTCCCTATTTAAATCCGGAAAACCCCTCCCACCCTGTTAACTCCGGAAAAACCCCCCCACCCATTAACCCCCCGGGAAAACCCCCCCCACGCATTAACCCGGAACCCCTCACAACCAATTAACTCCGGAACCCCTTCCACCCTATTAACCCGGAAACCCCTCCCTCCCTAATAATCCGGAAACCCCCCCCTCCCTATTCCGGAAAACCCCCCCAGGGTATTAACTCCGGAAACCCCCTTTCCCCCCTATTAACTCCGGAAATCCTCCCTCCCAAAACTCCGGGAAAACCCCCCCCTTCTATTCCGAAACCCCTCCCACCCATTAACCCGGAAACCCCTTGCACCCCCTTTAACTCCGGAAAACCCCTTTCCTCCTAAACTCCGGAAACCTCTCCCTCCCTTTTAAAATCCGGAAACCCCCCGTCCCATTAACCCCGGAAAAACCCCTCCCTCCCTATCAACCCGGGAAAACCCCCCCACCCTATTAACTCTGAAGCCCCTCCCACCCTATTAACTCCGGAAACCCCTCCCACCCTATTAACTTCGGAAACCCCCTCCCATACCGATTCCTGGCAACTTCGAATCCCATTATACTCACTAACCCATTTTCTATATGCTCTCTATGACATCTGCACCCATCCTATGCTGAAACCAACCTCCTTCAGACCCATTCCACGCTGTAACAGACTTCTCTCACACCCGTCCCTAGTTCCAACAGAGCTTTGGCACACCCTTCCTAAGCTCTACCGGTTGTCTCCCGTACCTCTCCACTCTGTGAGATGATATCTCACAATCTGTATACATTCAAAAATGCCTCTCTTACACCCATACAAACTAAAGCAGGCCGCTCCCAAACCCATCCCTCGTTCAAAGAGAACGTGAGATGGGCTCCAATGGATCTCATATGTGTCCATCCCATACTTTAACAGACCGCTTCCGTACCCTGCCATATCGCTTCCACATCAATCTCATCCATGTTCCTGCCGCATCCATCCCATGCTCTTCCTCACACGTTCTTCACATATCCTATGCTCTCCCAGGCACGTCCCACAATCATTCCATGGTCTTTCAGACACGTCGAACATACATCCCTGCTCTCACAGATTACTTCCACATCCATACAACTCACTCGAAGAGAACTCCACACAAATTCCATGCTCTCTTAGACTACACCCATACCACACACTCCAAGACCTCTCCCATACCCATGTCACACCCCCAGACCACTCCCACACACTCATTTCATGCTCTCAGACTACTCCCGCACCCATACCACAGTCCCTAAATCACTCACACACCCATACCACACACTCGCTAGATCACTCCCACAACCATTCCGTGCTCTACTTAGCTCCTCCCCCCCCCCTCCCATTCACCGTGAGATCTCCGCCACATCCATTCCACGAAGTCTCTGAACGGCTTCCGATGTCTATGACATGCACTCCAAAACTCGTCACACACCCCTCACAAGCCCTTCTCAAGCCACCATACACACCCATTCTAAGTGTGCTCACATCATGCACTCAGACACCTTCCACATCTTCTGCTAAATACTTTAAAACCGCATTCCCTTTTCCATCCTCATTTTGCAGAGAACTTTCAAACAAACCTCGTGCATTTCCTAACCTCTCCCCAAGAACTTATGCCTTTTTAACCATCATCCATTTTGTTTGTAACTCTTCAAATTGCCTCTTCTGCTTATCTTACCCCTCCATTCCTTATGCTCCCTCAACCCATTCCACTTCACTACCAATCTCTCTTTCTAGAATTGCTTTCTCCAACACGCATTTCCTGTTGTCCTAGACCCTCCCACCCCAATCTTTTCAGATTCCAGCCCACCCCCACCGCCACAATCAGTGCTCTCCCCACACTTCACCTTCACCCTCACGTTTATCTAAAATTATCGCAGGTTATTCCTAGCATTCCTACCATCACACTGTCATAGCCAGCCTTCACCCCTACCCATGCTCTCATTTTACTCTTTCTCACTCCAATCCATGAGATCCCACACTCCCAATTCTCTCTACAAGCTCTTCCATAAGTATCCATGTAGTTCAAAATACTATCCCCCCAATCCTCTTATTACTCATCTCTGCCACATACATCCCTTGCTGTATACACAACCTTTAGGCAACAGTACCCACACCTTCTACCAGAACGCTTCGCACAACCATAATATAGATGACACTTGTGCCATCACCTACTCTTCCTCTCTTGCAGATGTATCTCACACTGAACCCATGTACTCACAGATCACATCCCATAACCCATCCCACGACCCTTTATCCATCGTACACAACATCTAACTCTCTCGGATTCTCCTACATCCACGAAGCATTAACCTTTTGGTTTTTTGCCCCCCCCCCAGTACCCACAAGTTGTGAAAAGATACATCGGCAACCCCTGAAGGACGTTTGCCAATCCGTTGGAGGCTATTATCAATTCAATAAGAGGTTAAATCGATCGTGGTTTTGAAGCTGGAAACAGGAAAATTAAGAGGTAATTCGAACCCTCGTCCTAGATGTAGGTGATGACTGCGGTGAAGAACACCTTCATCTAGGTCTAAGAAACAGTTTATTTACCAATGGTGTGTCCTCCGGTTCAATCAAACGTCAATTAAACTCTCTACTGAAACTCTACTACGAATTGATAGTCACTGATGGTAAATCGCTTCAAAGTAAGAAACCCATGTGTTTCGTATGTGTCCATTCATTTCCTCCAAGTAATCAATACGCGGCGGCCACGTCCCACCTACAATCTCCATGCATCGAAATATGTGGTACTTCAGTTTACTTCTAATTCTAGAATTCAAACTTACCGTAATTCAATCCAATGAAAGACCTACCTCACACAACGGTTCACACTAAAAAAGCCCCGAAAGCAACATTATTCCTAACCTTTCCCTTGGGCATTATCATGTGTAGAAAGTGACCGAGAACAGTGAGAGAAACGAGATAGAGAGAAAGTGAAAAAGTTGAGAAAGAGAGAAAGAAAAAATGAGAGAGAGAACTCCAAACACTGTATTTGGAAATTCTAACCCAATTCCTATGACCACTCACACAAAGGGAACAGTTCCTTTTTTTTCCAGTAACAACAAGACTTGGATCTGTTAACTCTCCTAACACCTGACATCACTGCTTCAAACACCTGCCAGTAACAACCAGACAGTGCCACACAGCAACACAAATCCAACACCAGTCAGGAAACCTACTAACACTATTCCAACAGCTAGTCAGCAGTGCTCCACATCATGCCAATACCGTGTCAGGATTTTCTCCACCAGAGATTGGTGGGCAGGTATTAAATTAACCAGGAGACCAACATTTGCATCCGAACAATTGCTGCGCCTAGAGTAACATACAGCAGACATATCTGCTAGAACTGTACAGCCGTTGAAGAGGACTTGATAGAGGACAAGGACATCCCCACATCATCTCACCTTTCACCAACAGAACGTACGAAAACCTACTATATTAATCCAACAGTTGAACCATAGGAAGTGCTCAAATAGGAGTCCAACCTCCCAATCACCTAGGCAGTGCACACTAGCTGTCACCGAAGGAAAGCCCACCAATAACAACATCCTGTATACAATTAGTGCAATTACTGACAACAAGAAGAGACATCAGGAGGACCCTTGTCGGAATAAAAAAAAAAGAAACTTGACATGACATGATCACTTTGCTTAGAGATCTCTTCTATGAATAAAACAACAGGATATCTGAATTGGTGAGCGCACACACACGTCACCCACCCAGCTACCTCTCTCTGCCCACAGGTGGTTTAGTACCTTTATAACAAGACCAATAACTGCAAACCAGCGCTTGCCCCTGTGGTTCTAACCTGATTCTCCGACACACCCACCACCTCAAGTCTGAACACAATCAGAGAGTCAGTCTATCATTAACGCTGTCGGCCAGCCTTAGAGTAGAAGATACAATACAAATGAAGTAGAACTCACGCACAGTTTCGTGAACACTCGACGTCCCGACATAAAGCTGATGTTGAAAAAATTTTGAACAGACCAAGGAACCCATAAAATTTACAAGAAATGCTGGCTAAACCTCATGGATGAAAAAAGAAAGGCAGGCCACAAGGTGTTAGTTGCTGTGTGCTTCCACTAAAAGTGTATATGCACCTGCCCATTCATGTTGTCAGCCCTACACACCAGAATTGATTTCTTCAAGATATCCATAAACACTTGTACCTCTAGTACTGGGCATGATACAATGTACAGACCTCAGTGGCAACACACGACGCCCTTCAACTTCTTAATAGAAAGTGTGGACTTCCTGCTGCTAACATCACAAAGAGACCTCAACCAACCTCCTTTATACAAGGGACAGATGACCTTGCAGTGTTTGACACGAGAAATTTTGCTGATTTCCCTACTCACGCTGTCTCCTTCCTTGACCAAGTAGTGCGTGACAGTCAGACGGTATAGTCCCATTGTCAACTTCCCCCCACAATGGTTGGATTCGTTTGACCACAAGATAGTTTGACGACAATTGAAGATCCCAACAGGAGGAGTGAAGGAATCCACACATACAACTTGGCTATGGAAAAGAGGAAACCTGGATCAGCACTTTGTGCACCTGAGCTTGCGCCTCCGATTGTAATTCTCTTCTACAAAGTGATGTTGACAACCGATTGAATGCCATCATTGGACACATCCTAAATCTACACACAAGAACATATCCCTCAAACGGCGGTACGTAGTGACGAGGCCTAAATACCAGGCTTGTTCGGCTTTCTTTGTAGAGAGGCTGCTACTGCTAGGTAAAAGTGTTTGGCGGAGGTATAAGAGACAATCTAAACCTATAACAGGCACCTGCCACATGCAATCCTGTTGGCATATGGTAAGTTATCGAAATGGTCCATTCTAAATGGGAGGCGGGACTCAAAAAAGTTAGCATTTGGTAGAGTGACTCTAAATCGACAGGAAAGGACCACACCTCTACGAGTAGTCAGGAGAAAGTTGACCTATTTGCCAAAGACTTAGCAGCCAAGATGGCAAGTTTCCTGATCCAGCAAGGCCGCTAGTCTTGGCTAGCCTGCAAGAACTGTGCCACAGCTGTCAGTGGTTGATAAGGCCGAGGATGTATAATTTTTTCTCTAAATCGCTGGACCAAAAAAGAAACCTAATGGGCCCAGACAAGTTGAGGCCCAAATTTCTTTCTTACTTAGTTGTGCGACCAACTAGCAGCACCTCTAACTCGCATCTTTCAGCAGTGCCAAGCACAGTGTAAACAGCCTACCTGTGGAAAGAGGCAAACGGAGTCCCATCATCACAAAAAAGAAGAACAGAGCAGAAATCAGCAACTCACAGACCAGTGTTCCGCTCCCTGTCAATCACTAACAAGATCAATAAGACAATAATCTCACGGCAAATGACAGTTTATTTCGACTGCCACTCACTTCTTTCTTTCCTTGGACAGTCAATATGAACATCATAACAGTGTAACACTGCTGCTAATCTGTTGCATAAACCTCTCCACTAAGTGGCAAACACCGGCACTGGATGACTCCCAAATTCCAGCTGTGTGATAGCACAGGACAATTGCTTGAGCTTACGACCAGATATGGCAACCAGGGACTCTTGCCAAAACTGCAACACTGAACTATGCCAATTATTATCTTCATGGTAATCTCCGATGTAATTCTCAATGGGACAGAGTAGTAAGACATTTCTATTGGAGCATGTGTTCCCACAGGAAAGCGTTTCTTGGGCCATTAATTATGGAACATCTACTTCAAGTACCACAGGTTAGTTGCTCTTCTCCGAAATACTAGAATACTTGCAGCAAAACAACTCTTTAACCTCTGATAGGTTATTTCTCACGTAAATCCTTCATCTTAAGTCATTCATTCCTAGATGACCCGAGTCAAACATTAACGAATAGCTACAGAACCGAGGAAATGAAGTCTAAAGGTATAAACCTTGGTAACAGATACCGACAAATTAAAATTTAAAAAAATGTGAGTAAACACTAGGACATTTTATTAGAAACGTTATTTAATAAATATTTTCCTAGTTTTTGCTCATTAACTTTTTACAAGAATGCCAAAGGCCAAGACTAAAAGTATTGGCTCACAGATATCTCCAACGCCATCCTCCACCTTATTAAGACTTAATAAAAATATAAACAAGTAAGGAAAGTAAATGAAAGAAAAGCGTTTATAAATCAATAAATTGCCGAAGCAATTCGATAGCCATCTTGTAGAGCACAGATTGAAATACCAATCCACAAAGACGGTTTTTAAAAAGGGCGTTTCGTTCTTACTAATTCACTAACTTTTTTCACTAAGGTGTTTGAGGAGTTATCAGTAATGAATATGATATGTGTATTTTTGGAACTTCATTAAGGCTTTCGATAGAGTTCCACATCAAGGCTATATGAGGAAATTTAAGGCACCACGGAGTAAGAGAACAATTTTTTTCCTGGGTAGAAGGCATTGCTGACAAATAGTGCCAGCAGGAGTGTTTTTGCATAATGTGTCAGTCACAAGCGGTGTTCCTCTTGGACCCAAGTTGTTCACAAATTATATAAACAACATAGAAGAGGGAATTAAATAGGGGGACATAAGGCAAATATGCTGACACCAAAATAGGTCTTTCATTTCTTTTCTAATGATGCCACTAGAACACTCCAATATGATTTGAATAGACTGATGCATAGGTTCCGGAAATATGCAGATGCAGTTTAATATTGACAAATGCAAAGTTTCTAAATGTTAGGACATTTAAATAACCAGGCCACATATAACTACAATAAACAGGAAAAAATAAAGGATTAAAAAGCGGGCTTGAAATTTCCCACAAACAGGACTCGCAGCAAATGGATTTTCAAGTTGGAAAAAATTCAAGATTCAGGAAGGATTATAGAAAACACTGATTTGGGTAAATAGAGTTGAATTGGATGAAAGTGAAACAAACTCCCGATACATGTTTATTTCAGGCTCAAACGTTGTGTAATTTTAAAAAAAAGGTAGATAAAAACATGAGTGTGTGTGGGTGGGTGTGAGTATGGACCTTACCTAAGCTTGTGCTGCTGGTCTGGTGCCGTGCTTCCATCCTTGAGTGGAGGTGACCAACTGGTTGGGTCATTGCGGCGCTATTCCCGGGGAGGGTCCATTGGCTAATCCGGTGGTGGAGGGTCATTTGCTAATCCGGGGGGGGTGAATGGACCTCTCTCCTCATGGAGAATCATAAGGCCTGTTGTATTGTTCCTTCTTTCTCATATCTTAAATGAGATAGGACAAATAACAGTTCTTAGCTTGCAAATATTATTATTATAATCAAGGGGGAAGCGCTAAACCCGGAGGATTATACAGCCCTGGAGTGGAGGGATGTGGAAAGGTATTCAGGCTTAAGCGGGGGAAAGTGGAGCATACAGATCCAATTCCCAAAAACAAGAGCCCCTCCACCCACATCAAGGAACCTTCCTTGAGGGGACAAGCTTGCAAATAAAAGGGAGGCACTCTTAACCTAGTCCATAAAAACTTTGTGAAAGAGAGAACCTAGGTTAAATAGCAATCAATTCACTGGTATATAAACGTATAAGAGAAAAGTTAAATTAAAACCCATAATTCATTGAAGATAAGGCCATTCAACTGCCAATTTCATCCTGTTCAATGACTTCCAGGTTGATGATGCAAGCTATCATGAGGTGACCGATCTCCATTATGAGTGTGAGGTGTGTTGTGGTGGTGTGTGTGTGTATGTGTGTGTGTGTGTGTTGTGTGTGTGTGTGTGTGTGTGTGTGTGAGTGTGATGTGTTGTGTGTGTTGTTACTCACCTATTTGTTGTTGCAGGGGTCGATTCAAAGCACCTGGTCCCCGCCTCTCTCAACTGATGCTACAGTTCCACACTCTCCCTTGTTCAAGATTTTTATCAAACCTCGGTCTTAAAGACTATGTCGGTTTCCTGTGCCTCCACTAACGTCACTTTCTAGGCGATTCCACTTCCTGACAACTCTATGCTGAAAAATACATCCAAACATCCCTTTGACTCTTCTTGAGTCATCAATTTCCGAGGGAGTGAGAGAGAGAGAGAGAGAGAGAGAAGAGAGAGAGAGAGAGAGAGAGAGAGAGGAGAGAGAGAGGCGGTGAGAAGTGTGAGAGAGTGAGGTGTCAGAGTGTCAGAGGTGTGGAGAAGAGAGTGTGTGTGTGTGTGAGTGTGTGTGTGTGTGGTGTGTGTGTGTGTGTGTCTCCTTTCTAAAATTTTTTCTCTTATACGTTTTTAGATATATTTTTTTCCTTTAAGTATTGCAAAGCTTAAATGAGTTTGTACCAAAAACGAACATACAAAACTTAGCTTAACCATTATTATAACAAGCATAATTTAATTTAGCTTAATCTTTCTATAAATAAATATATTTAGAAAAGTTTACAATAATTAATAATAAATAAACACAATGAAATTTTTATTCGTTAGGTTCAGAATAATTTCGCGAAATAATTGCATACAATACAACAAATTTTCACTTTCCTTATTCGGCAACAAGAGCGTTGCTATTAAGTCAAAATCGGCAATTATAAACCAATGCGTCTCGACGTACTAAATATGTGGAGGTTGTTGAATGATATATTTAGGTCTTACGTGTGCATTCAACTCATCACTAGGAAAAAGATTATTATTATTATTATAATCAAAAAGAAAGCGCTAAAGCCACAAGTCTATGCAGAGCGCTGCAGGGTAGGGAAGAAGCGAGAGTAAATAACAAAAGGCACAATACCGGACTGGGAAAAGATACACAAATAACCCTCACATAAAATAGAGAAGCTTACGAGACTTTATCGGCCGACTTTGGACATTGACAAAGAAAGCGAGAGTATTGGCGGTAGTAGGAGGGAGGATTCAGTAGAGTTACCGAAAACAGCGTGGCAGGGGATAGTGCTGGGGAAGAGGCTAGCAAGAATTGAGGTAGAAAGGGGCTGAAGGTATCATCAGAGTTCGTGAAGTCGATGTTGTCAAAAATCAATGAGAGAGTCCGGATGAAAATTTGGGTCCATCAGCGAGAAGTGAAGGTAAAGAGAGAGCAGCGGACGAAGACTACAGTTGTGAGGTATATTCTGCGAGCTCGTATGATAAGTGGCGTACTAAAATGAATGTGGCTAACCCGCTAATTAAACCTGACAATTCCTCACAGAAGGAGCAATGCGCCTCTCCATGAGATAACCAAGACTAAGAACGAGTATGGCCAATGTGATGAATCGGGAGAGATAGTCTCCCAAACTGCGCCAATGGTTACAAGAAGACGGCCAGTAACCATAATTCGGATTAATAGATTGAAGTTTGTTTACCGAGCAGAGTAGACCAACCGTTTGTTGCCAACGGGTGTTGAGGTGGGTAGCTATTGCGCAAAATAGACCGTAAATGGAACACCTCAATATAAACTATTAGGTCATTTACTGTCTGACCGCGCAGCAGTGCTGGCCTGTTCATTGCCCTGTAGCGGATCAACATGACCAGGGACCCACAAAAAACAATAACATTAAAACTTGGAAGAGAATGCGGCGTAGCCAAATATGGACACAGGAGGACAAAGGGATGCGGTGTATCAAATTTATCTGTAAAAATAACCTGTAATGCACTAAGGGAGTCTGAGACAACCACAAATGATGACACAGGCATGATGCAATACGGATAAAGTGCGCAAGAATGGCATAACAATTCAGCGCGTAAAAAATACTAGCCGAAGATAGTAAATGCCCTCGTACCGACGCAGTCCGGAAACACTGCTGCGAATCTAACGCCGTCAGAAGACCTTTTAGAGCTATCTGTGTACACTGCAATGGCATAGAATGAGCGTTGAAGAGGTCAAGAAAAAGAGAGCGGGAAGCTACCGTAGACAGTTGGGCCCTACGAGGCAATGGAGTGAGAAAGAACAGACACTACAGCTGGAAACTTCCCAGGTTAGGGAAAAGGGAGAATGCTACATGAACAAGAGGTGGTACTTGAAGAGAAGACAAGAGCACTGTAGGCTAAGAGAGAAGGACGGAGCAAACATGGCGGCGAACAAATAAAGACATGTCTACCTAAAAACGGTGACCAATCTAAAAAGGAAGGATTGCGGAGATCATGAGGAGCGTACATAGTAGCGAAGGCAATGGATCACGGCGATCGGATAAGGATGGACGTTCGCTTCTGCCTAGAGGCTCTCAACAGGAAAGAGCAAAAGCACCAAGGCATACAATGTATTCCTTGGAGGATGAATGGTGGTTAAGGCTAGAGAGAGGCCGCTAATAGATCTGAACACCATAATCAAGTTTCGATAAAAACCGTGCGGAATGAAGGCGCGAAGGACAGGTCGACATCGCTCCCCATGAAAGATGCGCAAGGGTTTTAAGAAGGTTCAGGGCCCGTCTGTGACAAGTATGCCTTCAGAGAGGTAATGTGAGGTTTTTCCAGCTAAACCTACGGTGCAAAGAGGATGCCTAGAAACTACAATCATTCAGGTATTCAGGGGAAAAAAGCCATAAGGTAAAAGGATGATCGGAAGATGACAGAGCGTCTAGGGAAAGTAATTTGTGAGTATTGGAACTGGAAAACTTAAACCCCCATGTGTGTTGGCCCAATTGGTAACCGCATGTTTGGAGAGAAACTGTTAATGAGGTACAGTCCACCGCCTGCACATGCAAGATCAAAGTCCAATCAACATAGTATGACCAAATATAGGATAGAAGACTAGAGCCAAATCCCTTATACAAGGAGAAAAAATGTTGTGCTCAGAACTCATCCCTGAGTGACATCCTTCACTTGGATAAAGTCCGGGGAAGCACATTATTAACCCAAACACGGAAATGTCTGTCAGTTATAAAAAGTTTCTTAAGAATGATGCTAGATTGCCTCGGAATGCCTAAGAGTGGGCTGTGGCCCAAATAATATACCTCAAGTTGCGCCATGTTCTTCTCAAGGACAAAAAAATATGGCAATAACTAATTGATATTCGCAAAGGCATTAACGAACATATGTATCCAAGCGTAGTAAGGGGTCTATGGTATAACGGCGGCCTTTACAAAAGCCCATATTGACGAGTGGAGAGACTTTTGTTTCTCTCTAAATACCAAACTAAACTCTATAATACCAGCGTTCCAATTTCACTTTGCAAACTGCACTGTTAAAAGCAATGGGGACGAATAGTGGAGGCTTCCAGTCCTGTAGTACCCGGTTTGCGGAAAGGGAGAACAATGGCATATTTCCACAGCTGTGGAAGAACTCCCTGTGACCAAATAAGATTGAAAAGGCGTAATAGACTGCAAGGCTGACTGATGTAAATGTTGTAGCATACGAATAATAATGTCGTCGGCCCAGCTGCCGATGATCGGCAAGCTGAGAGTTCCTGAAGCCCAGTTCCTGAAGGGTAAAAGGCACAATATACTGTTCTTCTCTGAAAGAAGAAAAGTTCAAGGGTGCTAACACTCTGCAGACTTTGATGAAAGAAACGATGTGCATAGATGGAGCCCCTGGAGAAAATACGGACCAGAATGGATTGCCTATTTCATTGGCAACATCTAGTGGGTTTTGCTATATCAACACCGCAACCCGCAGAACAGTAGTCGGGTCAGGAGAATATTTTACTCACGCAAGTTTTCGTACTTTTTTTCCAGACTGCACTCATAGAGGAAGCAGAGGTGATTGTGGAACAATCTCGCCAGCAAGGCGTTTAGCGTCACGGATGACAAGGCGAGCGTATGGCACGCTTCTGCTTAATATCAAGAAGTCTCACCATGGTTTCTATGTGACCGGTATCCTTGTCCCACGCAGCGCGCTTCGAACGACTGCACGAGCACAAAAGCACGAGACCACCAAGGCATGCAATTTCTGAGAAGGCCAGCTCTAAGTTTGGGGTATAGAATTGAGAGGCAGCCGTTAAAACGAGGCGAGAAGAGGTGGTAAAAGCACATCAATGGAGGAACGAATAAGAACCTTCAACTAAAAAACAGTTAGTTTGAGTATAGGTTCACAAATTGCCTGATCAAATTGCCAGCGTGGGTTTACGAAAGGTGGTGAAAATGAAGAGGGAAGTAAGAAATGAATGGAAATATCGCTGTCATTAAATCCGGAGAACAGCCCAGAGAAGTCAAATGCGCAGGGAAGAGCAGACTGAGAGATCGATGCAAGAGAGATCAGAGTGAGGTTCAAAATGTGTGGGTACCTTATTTAAAACATGGAGGGGGTGGGTAGCAAGAAAAGCCTCTAACTTAATGCCACGGAAACACAGTGAGACCCCCACCCCAAGGAAATGATGGCATTAAAATCGCCAAGTAACAGAATAGTGGCGGTAATGACGAAACAGAAAGGCAATATCTGGGATAGAAGGATGCCCGAGAAGGAGAGAGAAACAAAGAACAGAGTGTATACTCACCTATGCAAGTGGATACGGCTGCTGTGTCATGCAGCGAAGTACAACAAATAGCTGATGTATGGAATATCAGTGGCCTAGAAGGGCACATTCATTAAAGGTGCCCATCATGAAAAGGATCTGAAGAATACAATAAATTATACCTTAGATAAGATAGATAACGCAGAGTGTAAATTTGGTTCCTGTAAGCAAACACCACATGGGGAAAACTGGGAGAGCAACATCTGAATCTCACCCCTATACCCCTGAGGACCGCGAATATTTCCACTGTAAATAGGCCCATGATTGGCAAAGATAAATAAACCTGAAATCCGCAGGTAAGGGTACCTACCGACTAGAGGGGTTAGAAAAGTCCACATGTTGTGGCAAAGGAAAACGTTCAAGTAGCGAAGGAACGGTGCGTTGTGAAGAAAGGAGTTGCACAGATGGAGAAAAGGAAAGAGAAGGAACAGAGGGTGGATCAGTGTCCATTGATGGTTTGGTACCTCTTCAATATATTCAGAAAGCTTTTCAAGTGTTTTGGAGTTCAGAGACGTCGTAGGTGCTCTTCGCACCTACTCCAAGGTTGAGGGACTGATTACCTCATCTTCTGTATATAGTCCTACTGTCTTCTAGTTATGTCCTAGAATTTGTATTGATAAAGCCACTGGGATGCGAAACTCTACAACTAAAGATAACCAGATGTAGCACAAGTGTCTTAATTCAATCTTGACGTATTATACCATTCTACAAAATAGGAATTAGTAAAGAGGATGAAAAGAGTGCTATAAATTATCCTAGCATAGACAGGACACGCAGCAATGTTTTAGGTTGTAAAATTCAGATTCAGAGAAGGAATAGGAGAAAGCACGTTGATTGGTAATGGTTATGGGTGAGTGTAACAAACTCCCGATACAGTTATTGAGGCTAAAATGTTTTGTTAGATTTAAAAATAGTAAGATAAATACATGAGTGGGTGTGGGGTGGTGTAGATGGAACCTGACCCACATGTGCTACTAGTGGGTTCCAGTCTCCATAGTGAATGGGACCTTACCTGACTACCATGAGGCATTGTGGGCTTAAGCAGGGTGGTGAATGTACCTGCCACGCATGGCTCACAAGGCCTGTTTCGTTAAATCCTATTGCAGGTTGCCAGATAAGTGGCAAAGCCAATGTGAAACCTATTTTCAAAACAGGTTGACAAGGTTCCTTATTTCGAACTATAGACCCAATAAAGCCTAACCCCCGGGACATAGGCATGCACAGTAGAGATGTGAAGACGATGTAATCAGTCCATCACCCCTTTATTCGAGATTTTGAGTTGTCAGGTCCCCTCGGCCTGGAGAAGTTCATTCCCAATAGTCAGGAACTATCAGAAGAATCAAGCGACCAGCTTTTCTAGTGAGAAGGTTTTGGAATCTGAGAGGGACAAGATCTCCTCAGTGGTCACATTCCTCACTACTACTACTACTACTACTCTGCACCTCTCCTTCCGACGAGTATATTAAGTCTCCGCTCTGTCGCTATTGATCTTCAAAAGTTTTCCTGACAAAGGAACTGAACTTCTCCAGGGCCGAGGGACTGACAACCTCAAATTCTACGACTACAATGGTGAATGGACTGATTTACATCGTCTCACATCTCTAACTGTTCCTGCCTATTTTCTGTATTCCGACTGAAGAAGCCTACTGAGTAGCAGAAACGATTCTGAATAAAAGTTGTCTAAAACTGTTGCATTATGTGCTTACCTAACAACCTGTCGGTATTGTATACCATTTGATGTTCAAGCCTACCTCCCATAGTGGAAAAATATATGGAATCAATATTTCCGACAGTTTCGTAGCCACCATGAAAAGCCATAAATTAATCAATGAATCTCAGCAAGGTTTTACAAAGGGCGTTCACTGCCTTAGAATTTTATTAACTTTTTTCACTAATGTATTTGAGGAAGTAGATCAAGGTAAAGAATAAGATATTGTGTATAAGGACTTCAGTAAGGCTTTTGACAGGGTCCCCACAACAGAGACTATTGAGGAAAATTAAAGCACATTGAATAGGAGGAGAACATTTTTCCTGGATAGAGGGCATGTTTGACAAATAGGCAGCGAGAGTTTGCATAAATGGGGAGAAATCAGAGAGGGGAATTTTCACGAGCGGTGTTTCCCACAGGGGTCATGTTTGGCCCCCTGCAGTTCACAATCTACATCAACTACATAGATGATGGCATAAAGAGCGACATCGGCAAGTATGCCGATGACAACCAAATAGGGCCGTTCGAATTACATTACTGACATGACATTCAACACTCAGGAAAGATATGAATAGACTGATGCAGTGGTCGTAGAAGTGGGCAGATGCAGTTAATATAGACCAATGCAAAGTTCAAAAAGTTGGACAGGACAAAACCATTCACATATAAGACAAAAAACGTATATCTTAATATTACGGATTGCGAAAAAGAATTAAGGATTTCTAGGTTAGCAGTAATCTGCAACCAAGACAACAGTGCATATTTGTTCGCAATAAGCTAATAGAATCCCTTGGCTTCATATCAAGAAGCATAAATAATAGGAGTCCTCAGGTTGTACTTCCACCTATACATCCTTGGATAGGCCTCAAATAGATTATGCTTCCAGTTATGGTCACCGATTACAGAATGGATATAAATTCCGGGAAAACTGTACAAATGAGGATGCCAAAGAAGGATCCCATGTATCAGAAACCTACCCCTATGAGTATAGCCAAGGGCCCTGAACTGCACTCTCTAGAAAGACGTAGAATTAGGGGGGATATGATTGAGGTGTATAAGTGGAAGACAGAAATATAAAAAAAAATAAAGGGATGTAAATCTTGGAGCTGAAAATATCTAGTCCTAGACAGGACTCGCAGCAATGGTTTTAAGTTGTAAAAAATCAGATTCAGGAAGTTATATAGGAAAGTACTGGGTTTGGTAATAGAGTTGTGGATGAGTTGAACAAACTCCCCAAGTACCGTTATCGAGGCAGAACGTTGTGTAGCTTTAAAAATAGGTTGGATAAATACTTGAGTAAGATGTGGGATGGGGTGTGAGTATAGACCTGATAGCTTGTGCAACTACCAGGTCGTTGCCGTGTTCCTCCCTTAGACAATGTGACCTGACCTGACTAGTTGGGTGCATTGCATAATGCCTGTAGGAAGACTTGGACCTGCCTCGCATGATCCTTCGATCTTTATGTTTCTTAAGTAGGTATAGCCTGTAGGCTAGAGGCAAAAGCGTAGAATAAATTCCTGAATTAAATCCCCAAGAAAGTTGTCAATGGTCTGACAGGTGCGATGTAATGGGTATAGAAAACCGACAAGATAAAATCATGATAACTTTGCAACATCTTGGACTCATTTATTGAGGACAACGTTTCGCCAGACCAGTGGCTCGCAACATTTCCTCAATAAAGATTCCCAAATGTTTGTACAAGTGTCTCATTCAACAACTTGTTGGTATTTACTAAACCATTACATCATAATTATTGCCCCCCCACAAGTAAGGAAAACTTTACCCATAACCTACGGCTGCCTCTGGACCCTAGTAACTTAATAACACTACATTTTATGGCGAAATCCGGGTTAGAGCGGCAGGTTGTAATCATTCCATGGAATCCTCAACGCAGTGGGCTTTGATTATGGTCAGTCCTCAGTAGCCTGGCGAAGATTTCATCTCCAGAGTCAGGACAGAGGACCTGCTTCCAACACAAGGTCAACCCTAACTCTTCACTATATCTTACTTATCTATCTGTACCTGGCTTGCTCTGTCATTCCTCTCATACATGTGTTCACAGTCAAGACATCTGAGTACTTCGCGCATCGTCCATCATGCATTCCTAAATTCTTCTAGCCTCTAATTCATATTTTTTCCTTTTGCATCGCCTCAATAATTACATGCATTCAGCTGCGTGAACTAATCTCATAGCGCAAGTCCTTGTTGCTTTCTAATTTGTTCATGCGCATGATGTCGTGGGTTCAACGTTTTTGCCCATCAGACATAGAAAAACAGTACATATAGAGAAAAGGGCAATAACTTTTAGAGAGATTCAGAAAAGTTTAAATTTTGCAATCTGATTTGCGTGTATGTGTAATACCAGATTCATAATAGTTAGTAGATGTGAGGGTAGACTTTTGTTCTTGACAACGTCTCTCTCAGTCTGCAATCTAGCGGTGGTTGGATTTTAGCCGCCTTGAGATTTTTCCTAAAATATTTGCTATTACACCATGGGCGTTTGCTCGCGCGTATGTGTTTTTGGTTCATGATTATTTTTCCCTGAGTAAATTCGCCATAACTGCAGAAACAGGGACTTCGCCGGTGCATTTTGAGTCGTAATAAGGGATCACGGTGAAAAATGTTACTGCCCAGATCACCATTACAGGGGATGATATTTGGCGTTACATCAGCCTAATTCATCTTCCTCCAAGGTTTCAACGCCCAACCGTCGCCAAGCAATAATGGTTAATTGAGGGAGCCACCTAGTACACATGTCTTTTTTTTATAATACTTCCACGAGTCTTCCTCCACGAAAAGAGGTAATTCCATTCTCAGCAACTTACGCAATGTACAGACCCAAAAATCTATTGAGCAATCACGCCAATTCCCACAGATGGTTGATCCAGCCTCAACATAGGTCATGGCAATGGCATAAGTCAAGGCATAGGCTTAAGCCAGAGCTGGAGCTGCCTTCTCCAACACCCGTCCTAGTTCCAACAAGCTTTGGCACACCCTTCCTAAGCTCTACCGGTTGTCTCCCGTAACCTCTCTCTCTCCACTCTGTGAGAATGATATCTCACAATCTGTATACATTCAAAAAATGCCCTCTTTACAACCCAAACAAAATAAAGCCTCCGCTCCCAAACCCATCCCTCGTTCAAAGAGAACTGAGATGGGCCTTCCAATGGATCTCATAGTGTCCATCCCTTACTTTAACAGACCGCTTCCGTACCCTGCCATATCGCTTCCACATCAATCTCAGCCATGTTCCTGCGCATCCATCCCATGCTCCTTCCTCCACGTTCTTCACATACTCCTATGCTCTCCCAGGCACGCCCACATATCATTTCCATTGTCTTTCCATACACGTCGAACATACATCCCCTGCTCTCAACAGATTAACATTACCACATCCATACAACACACTCGAAGAGAACTCCACACAAATTCCAATGCTCCTTAGACTACACCCATACCACACACTCCAAAGACCTCCCCATACCCATGTCAACACCCCCAAGACCACTCCCACATCACTCATTTCATGCTCTCAGACCACTCCCGCACCCATACCACAGTCCTAAAACAATCACACACCCATACCACACACTCGCTAGATCACTCCCACAACCATTCCGTGCTCTACTTAGCTCCTCCCCCCCCCCTCCCATTCACCGTGAGATCTCCGCCACATCCATTCCACGAAGTCTCTGAACGGCTTCCGATGTCTATGACATGCACTCCAAAACTCGTCACACACCCCTCACAAGCCCTTCTCAAGCCACCATACACACCCATTCTAAGTGTGCTCACATCATGCACTCAGACACCTTCCACATCTTCTGCTAAATACTTTAAAACCGCATTCCCTTTTCCATCCTCATTTTGCAGAGAACTTTCAAACAAACCTCGTGCATTTCCTAACCTCTCCCCAAGAACTTATGCCTTTTTAACCATCATCCATTTTGTTTGTAACTCTTCAAATTGCCTCTTCTGCTTATCTTACCCCTCCATTCCTTATGCTCCCTCAACCCATTCCACTTCACTACCAATCTCTCTTTCTAGAATTGCTTTCTCCAACACGCATTTCCTGTTGTCCTAGACCCTCCCACCCCAATCTTTTCAGATTCCAGCCCACCCCCACCGCCACAATCAGTGCTCTCCCCACACTTCACCTTCACCCTCACGTTTATCTAAAATTATCGCAGGTTATTCCTAGCATTCCTACCATCACACTGTCATAGCCAGCCTTCACCCCTACCCATGCTCTCATTTTACTCTTTCTCACTCCAATCCATGAGATCCCACACTCCCAATTCTCTCTACAAGCTCTTCCATAAGTATCCATGTAGTTCAAAATACTATCCCCCCAATCCTCTTATTACTCATCTCTGCCACATACATCCCTTGCTGTATACACAACCTTTAGGCAACAGTACCCACACCTTCTACCAGAACGCTTCGCACAACCATAATATAGATGACACTTGTGCCATCACCTACTCTTCCTCTCTTGCAGATGTATCTCACACTGAACCCATGTACTCACAGATCACTCCCATACCCATCCCACGACCCCTTTATCCATCGTACACACTTCTAACTCTCTCGGATTCTCCTACATCCACGAAGCATTAACCTTTTGGTTTTTTGCCCCCCCCCCAGTACCCACAAGTTGTGAAAAGATACATCGGCAACCCCTGAAGGACGTTTGCCAATCCGTTGGAGGCTATTATCAATTCAATAAGAGGTTAAATCGATCGTGGTTTTGAAGCTGGAAACAGGAAAATTAAGAGGTAATTCGAACCCTCGTCCTAGATGTAGGTGATGACTGCGGTGAAGAACACCTTCATCTAGGTCTAAGAAACAGTTTATTTACCAATGGTGTGTCCTCCGGTTCAATCAAACGTCAATTAAACTCTCTACTGAAACTCTACTACGAATTGATAGTCACTGATGGTAAATCGCTTCAAAGTAAGAAACCCATGTGTTTCGTATGTGTCCATTCATTTCCTCCAAGTAATCAATACGCGGCGGCCACGTCCCACCTACAATCTCCATGCATCGAAATATGTGGTACTTCAGTTTACTTCTAATTCTAGAATTCAAACTTACCGTAATTCAATCCAATGAAAGACCTACCTCACACAACGGTTCACACTAAAAAAGCCCCGAAAGCAACATTATTCCTAACCTTTCCCTTGGGCATTATCATGTGTAGAAAGTGACCGAGAACAGTGAGAGAAACGAGATAGAGAGAAAGTGAAAAAGTTGAGAAAGAGAGAAAGAAAAAATGAGAGAGAGAACTCCAAACACTGTATTTGGAAATTCTAACCCAATTCCTATGACCACTCACACAAAGGGAACAGTTCCTTTTTTTTCCAGTAACAACAAGACTTGGATCTGTTAACTCTCCTAACACCTGACATCACTGCTTCAAACACCTGCCAGTAACAACCAGACAGTGCCACACAGCAACACAAATCCAACACCAGTCAGGAAACCTACTAACACTATTCCAACAGCTAGTCAGCAGTGCTCCACATCATGCCAATACCGTGTCAGGATTTTCTCCACCAGAGATTGGTGGGCAGGTATTAAATTAACCAGGAGACCAACATTTGCATCCGAACAATTGCTGCGCCTAGAGTAACATACAGCAGACATATCTGCTAGAACTGTACAGCCGTTGAAGAGGACTTGATAGAGGACAAGGACATCCCCACATCATCTCACCTTTCACCAACAGAACGTACGAAAACCTACTATATTAATCCAACAGTTGAACCATAGGAAGTGCTCAAATAGGAGTCCAACCTCCCAATCACCTAGGCAGTGCACACTAGCTGTCACCGAAGGAAAGCCCACCAATAACAACATCCTGTATACAATTAGTGCAATTACTGACAACAAGAAGAGACATCAGGAGGACCCTTGTCGGAATAAAAAAAAAAGAAACTTGACATGACATGATCACTTTGCTTAGAGATCTCTTCTATGAATAAAACAACAGGATATCTGAATTGGTGAGCGCACACACACGTCACCCACCCAGCTACCTCTCTCTGCCCACAGGTGGTTTAGTACCTTTATAACAAGACCAATAACTGCAAACCAGCGCTTGCCCCTGTGGTTCTAACCTGATTCTCCGACACACCCACCACCTCAAGTCTGAACACAATCAGAGAGTCAGTCTATCATTAACGCTGTCGGCCAGCCTTAGAGTAGAAGATACAATACAAATGAAGTAGAACTCACGCACAGTTTCGTGAACACTCGACGTCCCGACATAAAGCTGATGTTGAAAAAATTTTGAACAGACCAAGGAACCCATAAAATTTACAAGAAATGCTGGCTAAACCTCATGGATGAAAAAAGAAAGGCAGGCCACAAGGTGTTAGTTGCTGTGTGCTTCCACTAAAAGTGTATATGCACCTGCCCATTCATGTTGTCAGCCCTACACACCAGAATTGATTTCTTCAAGATATCCATAAACACTTGTACCTCTAGTACTGGGCATGATACAATGTACAGACCTCAGTGGCAACACACGACGCCCTTCAACTTCTTAATAGAAAGTGTGGACTTCCTGCTGCTAACATCACAAAGAGACCTCAACCAACCTCCTTTATACAAGGGACAGATGACCTTGCAGTGTTTGACACGAGAAATTTTGCTGATTTCCCTACTCACGCTGTCTCCTTCCTTGACCAAGTAGTGCGTGACAGTCAGACGGTATAGTCCCATTGTCAACTTCCCCCCACAATGGTTGGATTCGTTTGACCACAAGATAGTTTGACGACAATTGAAGATCCCAACAGGAGGAGTGAAGGAATCCACACATACAACTTGGCTATGGAAAAGAGGAAACCTGGATCAGCACTTTGTGCACCTGAGCTTGCGCCTCCGATTGTAATTCTCTTCTACAAAGTGATGTTGACAACCGATTGAATGCCATCATTGGACACATCCTAAATCTACACACAAGAACATATCCCTCAAACGGCGGTACGTAGTGACGAGGCCTAAATACCAGGCTTGTTCGGCTTTCTTTGTAGAGAGGCTGCAGGGGTGTAGTAGCATTTTGGTCGAGGTATACTTGACTGTTCCGTCCGGGAAAGGGTGATGAGGATTTCTGAAGACAGCATTGTGTTCTTATACCCCTTTGGGTTGTGTAGAAGTACACACCCTTCAGATATCGGACTTGTTGTGGTGCAGCAGTGTCAGTGACAGTGGCACCGTGAGGTGCATCCGCAGTGTCTTGTGTTTTTGCTTTCTTGGCTGGTGGCTGAACTGGTGAAGGCGAGATTTCCGACTGGTCAGTTTGCTCTAGCAGTGGATGAAAGCGGTAGTGGACTCTCATTGGTGGGTTTTGCCGACGTCTCAGAGGTCTCTGATTGGTCCATCTCTGTGTCTAGTGGAGGTTGTGACAGCGGTGGAGCAGCGGTGATGCTGGTAATATTGCAGTAGATTTAGGATCTCAGTGGAAGGTGGTGATGCAGGGAATGTGAGGCCAGGCATATTATTTAGTTTGAAAAGTTCATTGATGGTGGTGTTGAAGGAACCAGGCTCAACTGCAATTCTGTACATGAGCATACATAATGCAACAAAGAATCTTGGTGGAGTCCGCAGTAGGTGCTGGCAGGGAAGTGGTGGGAGCAGCTTTCGTGGCATGTAGTATCTTGGTAGTGTCTGCTTGAAGCTTGGCGATAGCAGAATATGTGTTGCTTGTGGTTGGGTTTTCTTTTGTTGTTGTTTCTTGAGTATGTCTCTTCTGGTAGGGCACTTGGCAGCAAGAGTATGGTGGTCATTCTTGCAGTTCAAGCATTTAGGTGGTGAAGCCAGTAGTGCAATTCTTGAAGTCATGACCCTCACGGCCACAGGTGGAGCAGAACTTCTTGTCCTTGGTAGGACAATCATTTGTGGTGTGTAAGTATGAGTAAAATTATAGCAATGTGAGGATATGTTGGAATTTCTCTGCTTCGATGAAGGCTGGGTTGATGTGAAAATAGTGAATAGCCAGGCTTCAGCGAGAGCTCTGGCTGCCATGTTGACGTCACTGAAGGTGACCTTCAGCATGGATGAAGCATTAGGTATTTTAGTAATGAAGTCCACCTTGGCCCAAGGGTTCTTTGCTTCGATAGATGACTTGATTTCTTCAGTGGCCTGTACAGTGATAAGGTTGTCGAGTCGCTGAGGAACACAGTTCTCCTGGCCCTCAGTGCTGGGGAAGTCAAGACAAGAAATCCCTGGTCTCGTAGAGTGGTAGTAGCAGTGGTGGTAAGTAGTTTCTCAGCCTCTGTGTCGTCTGTACAGACGACAACAAAGGCCTCTTTGAGCGATAAAATCGCTTTACATTTGACTTGCAGCCTGCCACTAACGACAGCTGCAAGTGCTAGTTTGGACGACTCATTGGTTATACCACTCGCTGGTTTGATCTTTACTCTGTTAGAGTAATGCATCGTGAGTAAGCAGTACCTGGGTTGGAAGGTACGCGAGTATTTATAGTCAGGTTCAGAATGCTGTGGTGAGGTGGAGAATGCGATGAAGGTGGATAGCGATGAAGAAGTTTCTTGGCAAGAAACTTCTTCATCGCTGTCCCACATAAGAGCATATGAATGGAAGAATACTGCAGAAGGTCTGCTCACAAACTTATCCAATCTCCCTTCCAAGCTACCCAAGATTTTAGACTATAACCCCACTCGGTACATCATCAGATGCAGCATTCTCCACCTGACCACAGCATTCTGAACCTGACTATAAATACTCGCGTACCTTCCACCCCAGGTAGATCTGTTTGTGACTTGAAAAAGCCCGCTGTGTGGGCGAAACGTTGTCAATAAAGGATCACATTATACTGCATGTGTGTTTATATTTCCATAATGATGAGGTAAAGATTTTCTTCTAAATGGGAAATAAGAGTAAAGAATCTTTTTAACAGAATATGACAATGATGTTAAAGGCTCTCCCCTACATGTATAAAGTAATGGCTCTCTTCTAAATGGGATACGAGAGTTAAGTAAAGATTCTCCTGCAGATTGTACATAGATGAGATACATCTCTCTAGCATGAGAAACAGTGAAGAGATAAAGAATTCTCTTCTGTATATACAAAGCTGAAGTTAATTTTTTAATATATTTCTAGTAGGCTTCCACCAACTGAGAAATTTGGAGAGACTGCCATACTGAGAACTACCCCAAGATTATGTCTTAGGAAATTATGCATATGTAGACTGGAGAAAGAAATGATCATGGCTTGCAGCTTCGCCAGAAAGCCTCGTTGCTATATCCAGTCAAAGTTACATGCAGTGTTTCTCTTTCTTTGTCCCTATATTCCCTTACTCCCCACCCCTCCCTCCATCCCTCCCTCCCTCCCTTTCTATGTATCAGACTTAAAAAAAAAAAACCAGCCACATATGAATTAGATTTTGCCGTTTAATATTATGCATGTCACATCCGTGCGCTGTACGTTAGCGCCAGAGAATACAAGTTAACCAGAAATTAGGCTGTACAAGGGAAACGGAAAAACATTTGGGAAAATACTACTTACATTCATTCTTTAAAAATGATGATCCTGATTTTTATCTTTGAAAAAAAAACCTGTGTATATATTTTTCATCTCTAATAACAATATATTTGTAAATAGGCACCTAACATCAGAACTGGAGAGTAAATATTCTGTTACTTCAAGCAAATTAGGGATGCTTGGCCAGAATTTTTTTTCCGTAGCTACTCTCTACATATATATACAGTAGTTAAGTATTTTCTTCGGAACTAGAGGACCCTGTACTGCATTACTCGTAAACAGGCTAACTAAAATGACTTAGTTCACCGAAGTGCTAGCTTAGTCCTAGAGTAGCTCATCCGCCACACTATGTTCTACAGCATTAGACTAGAGAAACCCTAAGAAAAAAAGAAATTACCCATTTGAAC